>JAKWBJ010000482.1:4035000-5235000 GCA_023159175.1 Wohlfahrtia magnifica | reverse complement strand
TGTTTAAGAACAAGAAAAAACTTGCGATTAATGAGATTTTAAACTTTGGGATGTTTAGCCCTCGTATATTTCGTAAAAATGTTCAAATGATATTGTTTTCACAAATTTAAAAATAAAGATATTTTTATCGAACAAAAACCAAAAGTTACCACGTATTGGTGTCATTATGATTTGATGATTCTATTATAGCTTAGAGAGCGTGTAGGTAATGGTATTTTTTCGAAAAGTCCCACCACTCACTGACAGTGGAGGAGTTGTCTCCATGCCGTAGATACTCGCGCACACTATAGTCGGAACTATATCGGATACAAGCAAATAAGTTACATCACAAATGAACATAAAAACAATTCATATACAGACGGAAAGCTAGAAAAATATACATGAATTAATAATGAAAATATATATTATAAAATTTACAAATTAATGTTGGGAACAGGATTTAAATTGCTTACTTAAATTAGCAACGGTATTAAAATTTTAGCTTCGCTTCAGTTTTAGCTTAATATATATATACATTATATATATATATATACCTCATATATACATCATATGTATACATATATACATGAGATTATACATCAGACTTTCTGCAATTTGAAATGATGCAGGGTAACGCCTATTAGGTGAAATTCGCCGGGTCCACTATAATGAATAAGACTAATATTCTCTTAATTATGTGTATATTTTTTATCATTTAATAGCTCATTTATTATTCACACTTTAAAATGTTTTTCAAATCAATATGAATTACTTGAAACGACCTCCTTTAAATATCTGTATTTTAAGCATACACGTAACAATAAAACATTACATATAGAAATCAATACTTTTCTAGGCAGATATAAGTCCGGCGGTCCAGCTATTTAAATATAAATAAAATTTGAAATTTTCTTCGATAAATTTCGATAATTTTATAAATAGCGATTAAGAAACTGTTGCAAAATAAATTATCGATGAAAGGCATCATGATTTCATTAATTTTATTTGCCATTACAAACTCAGAAAATAAATGCTTTTAAACAGAAAAACGAAGCGTTTTTAAGAGGTAAAACCTGCATAATTTTAAAAATCGAGAATGTGTTCATAAAAATCAACACTTTTTGCGTAGCTTTACTCTGAGATTTATTTAATTTTCAGATTGCATGTGAGAATGTTATTCATATTTTGCCTTTTTTGCCCCAACATTTAGCCATTTGGGTTTAAAAAAAACTAACACATTTATTTGGGGCGATAAATGAATGCCTACTTTTCCTATTTAATGTTAATTCCAAATCTTGCCTTGCCTACGCCGTAGGTGGGCATAGGTCCATCCGTTAGCTCCAATTTTATATTTTTTCCATCATTTCGGATGACGTCCACCATCTAACTTTTTTTTTTCAACTAGTGCTTATTTCGTGAATGGTAAAACACTTAGCTCATGTCTGATTTGACAGATAATTAGTTTTATCCTTCCGCTGAACGAATATGGTTGTGTATACGTTTGAACAACACTGGGAAATATTGCGACATTACTTTAAAAATCATGGTAATGTTGCTGAAAGTGTGTGATGTGTTCAGTTGAAGCTCATTCTGATTTTGGTGGGTATGTAAACAAGCAAAATGGTCACATTTGGGGCACAGAAAACCCGCACGCTTACGTTGAAAAGCCGATACACCCAAGACGAGTCACTGTTTGGTGCGGATTTTGGTCCAGAGGCATAATTGGACCATTTTTCTTCCAAAATGAGCAAGGAGTGGCCGTTACAGTCAATGGCGATCGTTATCGGGCCATGTTGAACGAATTTTTGTTCACAAAAATTGAAAAGGGGGATATTAGTAACATTTAGTTTCAACAGGACGGCGCTACGTGCCACACATCCGAAGCTACACTCGATATTTTGCCCCCTGTTTTTGAAGATCGCATTATCAGCCGCAGAGCTGATGTCGTTTGGCCACCTCGGAGCTGCGATTTGACACCGTCGGACTATTATTTGTGCGGTGCCGTCAAAGATAAGTGTTACGTCAGCAAGCCAGAGACAATTGACGCTTTAATGGACAATATTCGTGAAGCCATTGGTGAAATACAGCGGCACACAATCGATAATGTGCTTAAAAATTGGACCGATCGTGTAGGCTACTACATGACCAGCCAAGGCAGCCATTTGATTGAAGTTATTTTCCATTATTAACCGGAAGGATTGTACTTTCAATTAAAAAAGAAATTTGAGAAATTCAGTAGTTTTTTTTTTTATAGCATTTAAAAAAAAAATATTTGGCGGATATTTGGGTTTTTTACTACTGAATGTTGATAGGTTGTTTCGCCATTCTTTGTAAACTGAAATTAAAAGGGCTTGAGAAAGCTTTAGCATAAACTTCTTCATTTAGCCAATTGTAGAACCTTCGTTATGATGCACTGAGCCGTGTGTGTGTTTAATCTGACGAATATAGTCGTATTTATTGCTTGTGTGCAGTAGTTAAAACACACAGAATTGTTTGCTTACGTTTGTTGTTGTAATGTAACGCATATCTGTTGTTTTTTGGAACTAGCAGACTTACGATAGCATACAAAATATTTCTTCATATCAATATGGTTCACTTAGTCTAATCCTCTTACGACTTATATTACAGCGCGAAATGAATAAAACTCTCATATCTTGGCCAATAGTTCAAAGTATATTTTCAAGTTTCTCGATGGCATACAGGAGAGGGCAAAAGTGTTCATTTAGAACACTAGGGGATCGAATTGTATTGTTACATTAGAACATCTTCTCAATGTGTTTTTTTACCTCTTTAAATACAAAAAATCAAAGTTGAGTTTGATTTATTATCATCCCCAAATGGTAATTTTGGCGTTAATTAAATTTAGATATTCAATTCATACCATCAAATAAAGTTTTTCAATTGTCTTATTATTTTTGATTTGAGAAGAATATTTAATTTATTTTTGTAGCGTACTTTAATAATTTAATTCTTTTGCTTCTAAGTTCAAATATTCCACAAATGAATAATTCATTTTTAATAATTTTATTTATTCTTTTTTACGTTCTACTTACGTCAAGTCCCTTTAATTTATCATAATTTAATAAACTCCTAGACAAATAAGTGAACTCGCTTATATTTCAGTGTGAAAGAGTTTTACTTTTTTATTAATAAAAAGTGCGAAATGTGTTCGTGGTTGTGGCATGTATAATAAATTAAAAAAGAAAAAAATAATACTAAGAATTATATATATAACCGCAACTGAAAAAAAGGTTTTTATGTTAAATCTTCTGTTGCAGAAATATAAATTGGCACCCAAATATTTTTTTTTTTTACTTTAAGAGTCAGCCGCCAAAAAAGGTATAAAGGATAAGTGGAAAGAAGAATAGTAAAATAGAAGTTATCATAACCTGACTAACACCAATATCCTCAGAAACTTTATTTGGAAACAAACTTGGAAACAAACTTTACCTTTAACGTGGCCAACAAAACCCACAATTTTTTTCTATTTTTTATTCGTTTGGTTTGTTATTCATATCTCACCAGTCAGTCACTCAGTTAGTTAGAGTTGTGCAAGTGTTTATGAAATTTTTATTTTACGTGACCTGAATACGTTGTTTTTTTTTTTTGTAATTTACACTTCTTTTTTCCCAGATTATTATTTTTAAAATTTTTTATATATATTTTGTTTTTTATGTTTAGTTGTTTGCTGTTACACAATAGGGAGAAAAAATAAAAGAAGAGAAATAAATCAGCTATACAATGTACAGTAAGTATTTCCTAACTCTATGGTAAATACTTGTATTTACATTAGACAGAACGTTTTTTTAGCGCTCATATAGTTTTTTAGATTTACTATTTCAACTGACATCTTTAAGGCAGTGAGAGACAAATTTTATATCATGCTTTCTGAAAGGATAGAATTTATTGTGCTTATATTGATCGATTTCAGTTAAGTTTATAAAAGTATATTTCTAAGGTTTATTATTTTTTTCCAATAAAAGTCCTTCCGAGACAAGAGAAATTATCGAAGCCATAAGCCGCACTGTTTATCACCGAATGATCAATTCCTTCACGTTTTCAATAATAAGATTATGAAAATCATCTCCACTGTATTCTGTTTTAAGGGGATGTGTAAAATACAGTGTCTATCATATCTGTCCAATATGATTATTTATTTATTTATTTATAACTCGCAAAAACCCGGCATATTTCGTTACCCACATCTTACTTATTATTTCAATTCTAGCTATAATTTCTTACCCTTTTTCCTCATTTTCTCCCCTTCCGATTTAAATACAAAGAATTTAAGAAAGTTTTATCCAAGAAGACACTCTAGATTCTCCTTTTTATCTATATACAGTCTTCAAACTAATTAACTTAAATCATATACATATAATATTACGTTTTAACCTCTTAAGAACATTTATTTATAACAATTCCTAGTCTTAGTTACCCCCTCTGTTCCCAACTTTGTAAACAGAGTTATTCACACTTGGCTCCCTTTACAGAGTTAGCTCCAACTAGACTGGTCCTTACAACTTGTGTTCAAACGAACAAACTCTACTTGCTGAGTTTACACCCATAAGCTAGTTCGCTGAGTTTACACCAAATAAACTCTCTTTACGCTGAGTTTACTACACATAAGCTGATTGCTGTCCGCATCGACGTGTTTTTTATATGGCTCAGTAAACAATAGTGCGAAAGCTCTCATACCTCTCGATATTTCAGGTAGATTTTATTTATTTAATTAACTTTCTTTTTAGTTCTTATGAAGTCATGCGAATATAAACATCAACTCCTTTGATTTCTTGTTGTTTGTTGTTGTTTGTTATTGTCTGTTATTTGTTTTATTTTCTGCCTGTTTTTGTTGTTGCTGTTTGTTTTTATTTGTAAAAAAGCACGTAGCTGTTTTTGCGCCTTTTCTTTATTAATTTTTAGCAATATAACAAACGTCAAGGGTGCCTAACCTGATTTGCGTAACAATATATTATTTATAAAAGGTATTTTTTGTCGGTTGCAAATATCTTCCGTATTACTGCATCAAAATTAGTGATTGATGCTTCATTTTGAACATAATCTTCTACTCTAAATGAATGGAAGTCTTTATGTTACATTTTAAAGTCTTAATATTCATATTTTTCTGTAATTAGCCTAATATATTTTGTTGTTGTAAAAACCGTTGTTGATAATACTGTTATCGGCTATGCAGTGTCCGCTTTGTTAAGTGTAGTTACACAGGGTAGTTCAATATATAGGGCCAATTTTTTTTTTTTAAATTTATTTTCTTGTATAAATTTCATTGTATAAAAATTACCAAATTCTGTGAATTGGTTCTTTTCAGCCTCCTTGAATAAATTTCATCTTTACATAACATGGCAGCTTCGGAGTTTATGTTACTCTGTAGTCTGTATTTGTGTTTAGATGCAAATAGCCGTATTACTTCTGTAACTTTCATGACTCCAAGATCCCTGTGCAGTTTATTGTTTCCAATAAAATAAGATGCATTTACTATGTTCCTAAGTATTTTGTTCTGAATGCGTTATGATTTTTGGCAGCACATCCCCATATTTGAACTTCATAGGTTCACACTAGTTTCAGTATTTGATTGTAAGCAAGAAGTTTATTTTGAATTGATACTGGGGATTTTCTCCCAATGATCCGTTTTAGTTTACTGTGTTTTAGGTTCAGCTCTGTTGCTTTAAGTTTGATATGCTCTTTCCATTTAAGTTTAGAATCCAACGTCATTCCAAGATATATTGCATGGTTAGCATATGGGATCGTAGTGTTTGAAATTTGGATGGGTATATGCCGCATAGATTTGTAGGTAAAATCGGCATTTACTGATTTACTTTCATTTAATTTAATTTTCATCTTTCTGTCCATTCTATCAGCTCATCTAAAGACGACTGCAATTTTGTGAATGATTCTATTTCGCTTTCACCAACTGAAAGTACACAAGTATCATCAGCATAGGTGGCTATATTGTTGCCGTTATCCAGGGAAGTTTTTCCGATGTATATAATAAATATAAAAGAGTGCCGAGTATACTACCCTGTAGAACTCCCACACCAATTTTTCTTTTTTCGGAGTAGTCATTTCCAGGATTGACTTTTAAATATCGCTCTTTCATATAAGATTCAAACAACTCGGTATATTGTACAGGCAGCTGTGTTCTGTACCTTGTCAGAGGCTTGAGCAACATCCAAAAATGTAGCCGAACAGACTTTCTTTTGTTCTATTCTCTCTATTGTATGGACAATTCAATGTACTTGATCAATCGTCGAATACTTCTCTCTGAAACCGAATTGATGCAAAGGTATTAGTTGCTTAATAGAAATTATTTCCTTTAGCCAACTAGAGAATAGTTTTTTGAATAATTTTCCCATTACGGGTAGTGACGAAATAGTCCGATAAGATGCAACTTCATCAGCGTTTTTACCAGGTTTATGTATCATTATTACGTCAGAGATTTTCCATGTTAATGGGAAATATTTGTGGTTTAAACAAGCACACATACTTAAAAAAGTAAAAAAAAAACATATGCGGGTATGTTCTGTACATCGAAATGAGTGAAATTTAAATAGAGTACATTTTCGAAAAAAAATTATTTTAAGTTTTTTGTAGTCAAAGGAGTTATTTGAAAGGTAATTAGGTGAAATGAAAAGAAAAAAATATCAAAACCTTGTCTGATTTAAAAAGTATAGCAAGTTGAAGTTTCATTCGATTTCAATTTCTCTCGATTTCGGTTAACGGAACATACAAGATAAATTACTTCATAATGTATTTCTTATTCAAGCATAACACAATAATTTAAATTTGATATACTTAAATGATATGATATAATAAAACTGTGCTCTAATGTTACACTTTTTTTTCGACAAGCGTTGCACCTAGTGGGTAAACCAGATTCGAGTACGTTGAGTCCAGTGGTGCTAACGGCTTTTTTAGATTAGCTCTTGTTTTCGAGATATACCGATATTTTGAAAACGGAGGAGAGTGCAGAACATATATTAGCGTAACTCGAAAATGGTTTAGTTTAATGAATAAACTAACAAAACCGATATTACCGTTATGTACGCCTAAAACTTTTTTTAATATTCAATATTTAACACTCGTACGTAAGTACTTACCTAGTATGTAATGTGATCCCACTGTTCTTTGACAAAAAAAATTTATCTTCTTAAGACGACTGCGCAGAAAAACACAAATTTGTTAGACCTAAATGTGACTCTCGCACACTGCCTATATTCTTTCTTCCTTTGTAATCAGTGGTCAAAAAAATTGGCCGCCACGATCGCGTGATTTGACACTATTGGATATCTTTCTTTTGGGATATTTAAAAGAAAAAGTGTACGTCAATAAGCCAAGAAAACTCAAGAGCCAAAGGATGACATAAGTCGGCACATTACCAACATTGAACCTTATTTATATCTCAGAGCCATTGAAAATATGGATCAATGGGTAGAGGTATGTCACCGAAGCAATGGCGAGCATTTGGCCAATATTTTGTTTGTTTTTTATATCATTCTATCATAATGAAAAATATTGTACAATACATTGTACAATACAGTGCAAATTAAAATAATTTATTCAAATCTCTTTTTTCTTTTATTTTGTTCTTGAAACTAAAGTTCTTGTTGAAAACTCCACTCTTTACTACTATTTTTTTTTCTAAATATTTTGGGCACAAGATGCGAAATTCGTTTGGTAACAGTCTGTTCTTGAAAAACAAAAAAAAAAAAAATAATAAATAAAAATAAAAATGAAATGCTGGCTGCAACTATGACAGTGTAAATTGTCATAATGTTTTATTATTACTACCACGCTTATTCAACGTGATGTGTAAAACCAGTCCTTACCACCAGATTTATACAATATTGCGACTGTTAAATACATTGTAAATACATAGTCATGTTATTGCTCCCCAATAGCCCAGATATCAGTTACCACCAATGTTAAACTGTCAGCAATCTTACGTTTCATACTTAAGCTCAACAAAGTTGAGGTTCTCCCAAGGTTGCAATTTGTCCAAAACGATCTGATGGTTCTACAGTTCGTCTGATCTCTTGAACTGTGATTCGATGGTGTTCTGTAGAAATTTCCAACTTAACCTAGACAATTAGTGTGGAAACCTATTCCGCTAGAGTAATATCTATGACGGATCCTTACCTAGCCACTTCTGCTTTTTCGTTAACCTCAATATTCCGGCGATCCGATAACCAGATTAAGTTCACATTGTGGTTTTCGCTTAAAGCGGTAAGGCTTCTTCTGATCCTAACCATCAGTTTAGAGGTAGAGTCATAGCTGAGTCTGAAATCTACACTAACTTCCTACTGGCTTTCTTTTTTTTTAGAAAACACTGCAACTATCTGGAAGCCAAGTCCAGGTCTGTTAAGTTAGATACCCACTTCAATACCGCAGTCTATTTTGAAACGATCCGAGGAGACGGTAGTATCAAAGCTTTCTTACGAATAATACCACCAGTGTGCTGAGTTTGTCGTAAAAATACTGAATCTTTTAGACTGACTTTAACACCCTCATTGTTTATAATATATTTCATTATAATACTGTTTTGTAGTCATAAATTACATTCACTCTACATTACTCCTCAATGCGATTATATGTTTGTGTGGTTATGCCTGTATTTAAAAAAAGTATGATTTTTACGACTATTTTTGTTATCTATTTCGTAAATTTTCTTTATTTTTTCATTATTGTTATTGTACAGTAACATTACGTGTATTACTACTGCAACCTTAGCCATCTCATTATTGTGTTTGTCACAGGTGACAATGTTGTTGTGTCATTCTCATCGTTTCACTATTAAAGGGCTTGTTTTTGCGAATTTGTCTTGATAAAATATCGCAACAATTTTGTATACCTAAGCGACTACTTTCTTTTATACAAGTTGCTCTTTTACTCCTATTGTAGGCTCATTTTGCTCTCTTTCTTATGTTGTTCTGTTGTACTAATATAACGTACATTTGTATGGAAAAAAACGGAAGTCTCTTATATACCTACACACATACATATGAGAAAAATTTTGAGAGTAAAATTAATTCATACAAAACCGTAGAAAAAGAGAAAAATGTGGAATAAATAAATTTTCCCATAAAAAAATTGTATAAAAAGAAAGTGTGTAAATAATGGCAGAAGAGAAGTAGAAGTTGTCATATGGGCGGTTCAGAAACGTCGAGCCATTTGAAAATAATGATTTAAAATAATGACAATTTTTTGTCGGATTACATTTCAGCCAAATTTGTTACTGTTGCTCTGACGTTGTAATTTTTTACAAATAGAATTTAAGGGATTAGTAGATTTAAGAGTAGAGTAGCTAAAGGGCTGCAAAATTGGTGAAAAGTTTTTAAAGAATTTCTATTTAAATAACACTATGCAACAAGCAAAAATACGTTAGATAATCACTATATTTTTTGATGTGCTATGGTCGCGTAACTTCAAAAATCATCGGCATTTTATTTCAGCATTTCATGTCTTCTCTCCCTAAGTCGAGTGGCCATACATCGTACAATTGCAGTCGTAACGGGTCACTGTCTGAGACTGTTTGATTCCCGGGTTAGCATTTATGTATGTGGCATCAAAATGGACCAAATATCTGGCCTAAGTAAGACTCCTTCCCTTTCAGGGTGTCCGCCACCTTACCTAACCTAACCTAGTTACTTCCACACATACACAAGGATTCTGAAAAAGTTTGAAGAAAATCGATTCTGCCGTTTAGCTGTCCATAAGGCACGAACATTTCTAAATGGGTCTATCATAAGCCGGATGATATTGCCCACTATAATGCCGTGTCTACCTTTCGTGAACATACTTTCCTTCCGAATCAAATGTTCAGCTTTCTTAATCAATTGATGATAGCAGAATCACAAAAGTGTTTTCGCAAATTAAAAAAAAAGTGGAGATACTGTCTTAAGCGCCGTTTTCGCTCAAGAATTGTGTCATATATTGCTTAACGTAACTTAAATGTATCAGGGCCACCGGAATCATTTCTTGTATGAAAGTGTAGTACAAAAGTAAGAATCGATGGCTAAGGTGCTGTCAGACACCTTTCGATGTTAAGGGACTTAAAACAGCTGGTGTTTCACAATTAAATGTTTAAATTAAGCCAGAAACGGATAACAAATCTCTTTTTAACACACCCTCATTTGGTCCTTAAAATACAATTTTATTTTATTTTTTTATTTTTATTGTTGCTCCTTAGTTTTGATTGATGTTTTTTTTTATAGATTTCATTGTTGTTGATAAATTTGTGTGTATGTGTGTGTTAGAATTATTGTTGTTTTAGCTGTAGCTGTTAACAGCAAAACAATCTTTTTTTGCACTTTGTCCTTTTCGATTACCTGTGACAGTGTGTCAAAATAAAATATAAAAAAACACGAAAAAATTTGTCTGTGTGTGTGTGCATCTGTTAAACTTTGTTTTGCTGTCATTTGTTGTGATAATGTTTTTTTAGCCTATTTTTTGTTGTAATACTATGTCAAGCTAATGTAGTTGGTGTTGTTAGACCAAAACAGTTGTCGGTTTTTATATATTGATGTGCCTTGGCCTTAAAAATAAACCAGAGCTCTAAAGCAACAATGAATCACGGAGAAGGTCAGCTAGTCAATCTGTTATTCGATGCAGGGATAAGGTGGTATCACAGTAAAGCCTATATTATACAATTGCAGAATCTTATGCTGCTTGAAACTACTATACAATTTTTTATTTTTATTCATTCTCTTAACAGCAAGTAACTTACATAAGTTTTATAGGTGACAAATTTCATAACCATCACTTGACTCTTTCCTAGTGGCAAGGGGTTTGGCAATAAATTTGTTTTTTGTGTACACGTTTGTGTATGAGTAAGAGTAATAGAGTGAGTAAGAGTAATAGATTAAGTGTTTATAGGTCCCAAAATCATATTGTGACTGATACAGATTAATCATTTATTTGCTTTAACATTGTTGCATTGCAATGTGTTTTCTAGTAGTCATGGTTGAAAGTTATTGCCAAAGACTTAATTGGAAATTAAAAATTTTTAATGATTTTTTTAAGTTCATTCTGTTGAAAATCATTAAATCAGATGATGTTCTCTTGACTTCTTATGAATTTACTTGATGAAACATTTTTAATATTAAAAACAAATTCTCTCTTAAAGTAAGAAAAGTGGAAACAATATTAAGGTCGGATTGTTACCTTAAAGGGTTGTTACTCAACTGGGCAGTTCTGTGAAGCATAAACCTGAAGGAGAACTTGTACTTACAAAAAAAAGCTTTAACATAAGATACCAAAAATATAAGCTACTACACGCTATAATCAAAAGGAAAGTTGAAGGAAAAGCCTAAAAAGAAAGAAGGAAAGCATAATGGCTGCATACCATTTAGATGTGGGCTGGTACCGGATATGAGAAGAAGCTTTTGAGTGAGTCCAGAAATAAAGGTTTATAAAGCACTTATTAAAATAACATTTGCTAATATTTGATAAACGGATATATATAAGGTGGGCTATTTAAAAGTTTAAATTTAATAATGCAATAAATCAATACGGTTTGAAATTTCATCAAATTTATTTTTTTGTTGTGAAGTGCAATTGTTCCGGTTAGAAATGATATATTATTTCATTCATATGGCTGCCACGGCTGGCCTCATAGTACCCCATTCGATCGGACCAATTTTCGAGAACTGTTTCTGTTATATTGGGTCGTATCTCGACAATTGCCTTTAAATGCTAACATGTCTCTGGTTTATCGGCATAACTCTTGTTTTAAACGGCGCCCCATAGAAAATAGTTCAACGGTGTCAAATTGCAGCTTCTTTGCGGCCAACTGACATCACCATTTCGGCTTATTAAATGGCCATCAAACGTTTGACGCAATAAATCGATTGTGGCATGAGATGTGTGGCAAGTTGCACCAACTTTTAAATGGCCCATCCTACATAATGGAATGTGGTCTAACGAAATATCGGTATAAAGCCCTAAGAATTAAACATTCATTCGTAATACCGGTATCTCTCGTAGAGCTCATACCTTTGTAGCTGATTGTATAATAAATCATACAACGCATTATGGAGAGAGTTTTTTTTTTGCCGCACAGCTCGTCTGTGGAATGACATTCAGTTTTTTTTTCCCTGTCGTTTACGCCATAAATAAATTTAAACAAAACGTTAATAAACACTACTCCCACTATCCTTCTTCCCATAACCTATTTTCTTAGCACCAGCACAATGCACTGCATGAGTAGGGGCCATCCACTGACTGCTGGACTCAAAGAGTGCTGGACTCTCTTGTTAGATGTCGGTCTTTAAAGAGTTAATGATAAAAAGAAATTTGACCTTTCCCGTTGATATATATATTGAGAAGTATGATAACAAATAATTTGTGTAAATGGGGTGCCACGCCCACTTTTCCTCTAAAGTTAATTTTTTAACTTAATGTAGAACTTATTAATAGCATGTGCAAAGCTTGAAGACTCTATATTTTATAGTTCCCAGGATATACTGTAATAAATACGAGATTCGCAGGAATGGACTATGAACTACAAATTATGCTTTTACGCCTTATTAGAAGTGCAAATTTGAAAATGTTCTATTAAACAGCACATTTTCGTGGATGATAAATATAAGCAAACAATAAACTTTGCTTTAAGGAGAAAGAATGCGTGTCATTTCAGAGGTAAAGTTACTAATGTTGATCGTTCTCACCTCATTTTAACGTCAAACAGATCCAATTTGGAAAAAGAGCACCCTATTGTATTTTCCTGAGCTGAATCTATATAACTAAGCTCCATATTAAGGCAAATTCGATTATTCGCTTACGCGTGTGTGACTCTTAAACAAACTGAATAAACAAACTGCTCATAAGACCTAATTTGGCCCATTTTTCCCAGATTTTAACTCTATACAGGTACAAATATAAAAAAAGTATACCGCATGACACTTTCGTAAGCTATAGATTTATATCCCAAACTTAGCAAACTCTGAATGTTAATAAGCAAAAAAAAAATATTATTTCAAGAAAAAAGTTACTAATTTTGTCGTTTTACCATGTCCTGGGTTCAATTTAAAATTTCAACTGTTATCTATCTATGTGTGTTTCAAATTTCAACAAAATTTTGCGAGGATAAAAACATTTTAGTTCGGAGCTAAAAAGTATACTTACTCCAAAACGTACGTTATTTAGGCCATTTTCCATTTGGTAAAATATATGCTTTGCTGACTATGCAAGTTATTTACAGTTTTATTTTTTAATTTTGTCTTTTACTTGTGTTTCTTATTTTTTAAAGTTTTCAGTAAGCATTCAGCAACAAGGTTATTAATTTTAAAGCTAAAAACTGATTTGAAGTCCTGGCTAGATTTATCTGTGTTTCAAATTTCATGAAAATTGGTTCAGTCGAATGAAATAAACAAACAAACTTACAAAGAAATCATAACAGTCAGTAAACAGTCATAACAGTCTTAAATGAAAATGGCTTTATTGTTTATCAAAATATTCCCCACGATGATCAACACACTTTTGCATTTGTTTAAGCCATTTCTTAAACTAGTTTTTCCGCTTCTCTTGAGACACCTCCGCTTCAACTGCTTTTTCGACGCTCGTAAATCTTTGACCACGCTGTTCACCTTTGATTTTCGGGAACTATGGTGTATGAGATTTTAATTCGATGTTTTGACTGCTCTAAAATGCACCTATTTAACGAGATCTGTGAGAGCTTGCATTGTCGAGATGGTGAACGATTCGTCTTCTGCGGTTAGTTTTACGAATTTCTCCGAAAACTTTTACTAAACAAATGGTTGCGTTCCACTCAGAATTGACGTTCTACGTTGCTCAAGTGGAACAGTGGTCACATGACCCAATCGGCCGAAGAAACAGGTGACCATTTCGTTCGCTGTGCTTTTTCTACGAACAACTTTTGTTTGATTCAGCTCGCCTTAGAATACCTACACGGTCGATTGCTGTTTTGTTTCAGCTTCGTAGGCATATATCCATAATTCGTCACTCTATCTCACAATATGTCACATGATGACCTTATACTATCAGTTCACTCACTGCATCGACTTTTGGCCGACCTTTACGGAATTCGTTGCAACCGAACTACGACTAAGATTGAATTCACTATACGAGCGATAAAATGTGGTTTTTGATGGTGCTTTATCGTCATACAAAGTATTGAAAAAAAAAATAATCCAACGAAAACCTAGTGGGTAACCCAATTAAACCCACCCAGGCTAAACCCGGGTGAGTTTTTTATTAAAATGTTTTCGTATCTTATTTACAACACAAATAGGTGTAATTTGCGTATTGGGACTACAAATTTTTTGTTCCGTTTTTTGGCCTCATAAAGATTACGAAATAACAAATTTATAAAATCACTGCTTACATCTTTTCTCCACATCTGAGCCAATTTCCAAATACGGTCTCAGAAAAGCTTCTCGTCTTTTAAAGGGCTCCAACTTGGTAGCCGATTTTGTGTTTTTTCAAAGGAAAAGATTCGGTGAAATGCTAAAAGACACACTCATTCCTCTTCATACGACCTATAGGCCGGAAAATGAGATAAATATGCGTTGCGTTTACTTTCCTTACACTAGTTGTTAAAAGACGGTGAATCCACGTTTTTTAACCGTAGAACGAGGCAATTTGCGCTTGAGGAGAATAACTTCCATAATACACACAGTCGTTTTAGCGAAATGCCATGTAAAGAGAGCCCGTGTAAAGAGGTGTGCGTATATACTGTATCCATCGCAACAGCCGACGGAGCAATGTTCGGAGAATACGACGGATACGGCATTTGATCGTTTCTAATAATTGTTTTGGAGCTTTTGCAACATGAGGTCGGGTGTTATCATGGAAAAGATAAACTTAATCATGCCTGTCTTTATATCAAATAGAGTAATGATTCAAATGAAATAATTGCACTCTGCTTCGATCACCCAGTTTTAGCAGCTCATAGTATACAATGCTGCCTTGTCCCTCCAAGAGTGCAAAATTACACTTTAAATACTAACGTGGTTGTATAAGCAAATAAAAATTATTGTAGACTTGAATGAAATTTGCAAGCTTTTATAAAACCCAATAAAATAAAAAAATAAAAATCCATAAAAAACGAAATAAAACCCGGTGGGTTCCGTTTAAAAAAAATCCGATTTTTGCCAACCCTGCTCTAAACAACACAAATAGCACTTGTATATCAAAACATTGTGCGTACGCTTATGCTAAAAAATGTCAAACTTTATTATAGTGTTGCCAGATTTTAGCTATTGACATTAGTGTTTGCAAGTTTTCGAAATTTAAATAGTTACACTCGTATTATATAATTCACAATAAGTATCGATAGATATGTATTTATTTGAGTTTAACAAGAATTTTTAGAAAATTTATTCCAACAAGTAAACAGTCGGAGAACAACAAAAATCTCTGCTCTAATAGTTGTTTTTCTTTCTACAGAGTGACTTGCACATATTAACACGAATTGCAACATGTAAACTAAGGTTACAGTGTTTACGTTCATATTTACTTGTATTTTACATATCAAATCATATAAGTCTTTCAACTGTAAACATATTCCAACATAAAGAGAAAAATAAAGGAAATCATCATGTCATTTCTGTGGAATGACATGGAACGTCATTCAAAGGAATCTAAAGGTATGACAGAGAGAATATTTAAAAGATATGTAAATAGATATGATTGGGTAATATTACCAATACAAACAAGTGTTATTGATATTTATTCAATATCTGTATGTGATGTATGGAAATGCATTTGTACTTTACGAAATAATCTGTGGAAATATTATATGAAGTCGTATGTGTACTTATTCTAAGCAATTATTGCTTACACTTAAGCAAATAGAATAAAATTAAATGACACTTGCATATGACAATTAAAATTTTAAATTTTACTAGAGTGGCTTAAAGTCTTAAAAGAAATGTTAAAGTAAATAATACAATTGCATTCTATAAGCATCAGATTTGACGTTTTACAAAACTTTTCATGATTTCAAAAGAAAAAATTAATTGTTTTCTACCCTCGAAACTAAGTTTTTCTAAATAAACAGAAATTTTCTTATTTTTGAGATTATTAAAGAAAAAAGTTTTGTTAAGCTGGGGTGTTTTTTTTTTTAATTTTCTCTAAAAATATTTACATTTGTGTTTATGAAGGGTTTTTATACAAGATAGGAAATCAGTTAGCAAATATCTTTGATCAAATTTAGTGTGATTTTTGGCCTTTTTTTGCCAATATGTTGTATCAACTGCAACTGAGCTTCAAATCTCAGTAAAAAAATTTCATATTAATTGTTTGATCCATATTTTTTGACAGTTGTTATGTCTGTAAAAACAAATAAAGTAGTCATTGCGAAATTTTTGAAAGTTCGATTATAGACTCGAATATTTGATACAAGACTAGAGTAACCCTTACCACATTGTTGCAAGAATTTATGATGTGCATTTATAAAACGTATTTCTCATAAGAAAGAAAAACACACCATCACAAAAGTGTGGGTAAAAGCATTTTTGAGAGCATATGGCTTCCACAAAGCATCTCCATCTAACACGGTTTACAGCTGTTGACTTTGCCTCTTCCCATGTTAGGTTGTTCTGTCTCAGTTCTTGAATAATTGTGCGTCTCCAGGTTTTTTCTGGTCGACCACGATTTCTTGAGCCTTGAGGATTCTGTTCGAGTGACATTCTAGTGATACTTTCCGGACTTTTTCGGATGGTGTGACGGATCCATCCTCACTATTCTCCTCTTTCCCTTATCTGTTTCAGTATGCGTTCCTCATTAGTCATGCTCCACAGTTCTATGTTACTT
Source organism: Wohlfahrtia magnifica (assembly GCA_023159175.1). Taxonomy (NCBI): domain Eukaryota; kingdom Metazoa; phylum Arthropoda; class Insecta; order Diptera; family Sarcophagidae; genus Wohlfahrtia; species Wohlfahrtia magnifica. The sequence goes on along the minus strand of JAKWBJ010000482.1, from coordinate 5,218,233 downwards.
ATGGTGTTAGGCCAGAATATTCTGCATATCATTCTGAGGGACTTGTTAATGAATACCTGGAATATCTGTGTGATCTTATTCGATACAAGCCAGATTTTACTGCCATACGGCAGTATCGATTTAACACATGAGTTGAATATTCTGCGCTTAGTTCGTCTGGATATGTGTGAGCTTCTCCATACTGACTGCAGTTGTCCAAATGCCGCTCTCGCTTTGTTGAGCCTGTTATCTACGTCTGTTTCTGCGCCACCGCTTGTAGTCATTGTACTTCCTAGATGGCAGAAGCTATTTACATAATCGACTGGCTGACCCTGTAGCATGATGTTTTCCGTGCTCGTATTGTTTATTCTCATGGCCTTGGTTTTCTTGATGTTTATCTCAAGCCAAACAGGTCCCCTAGTTTCGACCGCATATTGGAAATCTTATGCGAGAGTAGACAAATGTCATTCGCATAGTCCAAGTCTTCTAGTTGGCATGAGAGACTCCATGTGATCCCTCTACTCTTCGAACAGACTTTGCTCACTATGTCATCCAGCACGATGGTAAATAGCTGATGTGATAGTGGACATCCTTGTTTAATTCCAGCATTGGTGTGGAATGGGTGGCTGATGTTTCCGTTGTGAAGAACTGAAAGTCCTGCAACCTCATACATCACTCTAATTATTCGAATTATCTTCTGGGATATTCCTTTGATTCTTAGTGCTTTCCACATAGCCGTCCGCCTGATGGTATCAAACACTTTCTTGAAACGACGAATAGTAGATACAGGGGGTTACGCCATTCTATGGACTGTTCAATGATTATTCGTAAACTGTTGCTTGATCTACGCAGCTTCTATTCGGTCTGAAGCCAGCTTGCTTGCAGTATGTTGTTTATTCTGTTCTGAATCTTTCCCTGTATTATGGCTGCAAATATCTTATATATGGTGTTAGGTAGAGTAATTGCTCTCCAATTACTACAGTCTTTTAAGTCGCCACTTTTTGGTAATTTTATAATGATGCCCTTCTTCCACGTAGGAGGCAGCCTCTCCTCTTCCCATACTGATGTGATGTGAGGCAGTAGAAATTCAGCTGTAGTTTGGATGTCAACCCGTAGAATTTCCGCCGCTTTATTATTTTTCAATTTACCAATCGCTTCTTTTATCTCATTCAGATTGTGAGGGTTGCTTGATATTCTTAAACTGTTTTCCTCATCTATGTTCTCAACAGTTTCGCTGTCCTCAGTAGTGTTCCTGACGTTACTAATTTCATTGAAATGTTCTCTCCATCTCTGTGTTTGTGCATCATTGTTCGTTATTAGTGTACCATTTTTATTAGCAACGGCTTGGTTCCCATTACACTTTTGATTAGTGAAATGCGTAAAAGCATGTCTGAAGATATTTTTTGATGATTTCTTTTTTTAAACATCAATCAAAGAACCGTTCCGTCATATGCATTTGGTTAAATGGTTCTACTTTTATGTATAAATATATATACCATATGTATATAAGACTATGTACCGGAGTACTTGGTGCAGATAGACGTGGAAGCCTTAACTCTTACCTTTCTCTACACATGCAAAATTATTTGTAATTAGTATAAGTGGGAGAGACCACGCCCACTTATTTAATCTCGGCCACTTATTGACTGATGATGTGTTCTGCCCAAAAAGTTTTTTAAACCAAATTTAGAAACTTCTACTATTACCGATCTCAAGATATACAAAAACTAATAGTAACTATGTGTGGAAGATATCATGTCTACATATCCAATTTCGCCCACTTTTAAATTAATAATTTGTCAAGTCATTTAGACCAAATTCTTCGTTTATTTTTCTCAAAATATAAATAAATCAATATAAACTTGTATGGGAGCTACTATGTGCACTTATTCGCTTTCGCCCACATTTTGACTGATGACTTGCATTAAGTATAAAGTTATATAGACCAAATTCAGTAACATCCGCTTTAACCGTTCTCAAGATATACAAAAATCAATACATACTTCCTATGGGAGTTACCATGCCCACTTATCAGATCCCGACTACTCTCTGAATAATGATTTTTATTGACTACGAACCTATTTCGACCAAATTTAGAAACTCTTACTGTTACCGCTTCGAAGATATAGACAAATAAATCTGGGCCTGGCCTGTCTGTTAAAAAAAAAGTTCAGTGAAAGTAGGCCTTTCCAACGCATGTATTGATTTGTAAACAGGGTAAGTGGTTATCAAGTTATTAAATCACAAATATAGGATAATGCGGGTATAGTTTCTTAGCTTTATCAATTGTTAAAAAACTATTTAACTCAAAAATCCAGAGCTGTGCATACCAAAAAAACTTGTGGCACATAATTAAAGTGCATAAGGAAAAGTCAGAAATTCAGCAAAAACAGCAAATTTCGTAAAGTTGTCTATAACACATACTGACTAAAGATCTGTATTTCTATGCTAACATAGCTTTAGAAGATCGTTAAATGATTGACTTAATGAGAGAATCCCTATTTTATTGTCGAAAAAAAACAGACTTTTCAAATTTGTATTAAGAGGCATCATTGAAAATGCTCAACAAGTCAACGCAGTTCCTATTATGGTTTCATGTCTGCTGTTTTTCGTTCAACGCTAGCTTGAAACGTATCAATTTTAGATCTCAGATGCTCAAAATAGATAGAACTGTTTTGCGCGCACCAAATACAGAACATTAACTTGACACCTTGAAGGCTGATTTATATACAATTACTTGCACTTCAGGTGTCGTAAAAAATTACCAGTAATGTTTCAATATAAGAACAACTCTTTTTTATAATGTTCAAGCAGCATTTAAGACATTCAAAATCGTCTTACCTAGTCTCTCAGCTTGTACTAATATCATAATTGTGTTGTTCACAATGTCTTTGCCTTTAGATGAATCCTGCTCCTCTCAGGGGTTTTAAAATTGCCAAAATGACTTTCAATGATTTTTTAATTTATTTTGGACTATTGTTATAACAATCTTCATGAAGTTATATCTTCAATGGATATCTAGATAATCTAGTCTTCTGTTGCAAAATCAAATCTTTTAATTATAATGCCATTTTGCAACAAAACATTTCTTTTTTGAAGTGAAAAATCTTTCTTATTTACTTTATTTCGTTCAGTGACTAAATAAGCATAAAAACACAAACTATATGAACAATTGAAGTCAGCTGTTTTGTCCATCCTGCGTTTTCGATTTATACACCAACTATTTAATTAAAATCTAGCAATAATTTTGAAACACCCTTTATAAATAGTTTTTCTAAATAGTTTTCAAATTATTATTGTTGTTAATTTTTGAAAAGTAGCTGACCAGGCTCTGATTACTATTTCTAAAAAATCACTTAAATCATAAACTTGCTTCTAAGTAATTACCTCTTAATAAAGAAATTATATATTTTCGACTAAATTTAGGGAAATATTTTTTATGTTTTCTTACCATTTTCATCAATTTTCATCAATTTTTTGCTTATTCTGATAATAAAACTCTTACTTTTTTGATTCATTTAATATGAATATAATGTTCAACTCGTTTGTTGAACACAATGTTTCTAAAGATATTCCACTTTTATTTATTTTATTTTATTTTATTTTATTTTATTTTATTTCATTTTATTTTATTTTATTTTATTTTATTTTATTTTATTTTATTTTATTTTATTTTATTTTATTTTATTTTATTTTATTTTATTTTATTTTATTTTATTTTATTTTATTTTATTTTATTTTATTTTATTTTATTTTATTACAACAAAAAATTCCATATAAATATTTACCGGCTTATAATGAATATAAAGTGAATTGTAGTTTTTGTAATGAGAAAAAGAGAAGGTTTTATAAAAAAATAATAATAATTATGATAATGAACAGCTTTTATAAGTACGAAAAGAAAAAAGAATAAGAAATATTTTCGTTTTAATTTTAAAAAAGTACAGATTCTTTTTTTATTAAAAGCAACATATACATACAGTAGCGAGCATATGTAAGTACATGTTTAGAAGGTGAACAGAAAAGTTCCTGTAAAAATAAAAATACGCAATCAAATAGAACAAAATATTGCACATTTATTCATTATTAAGTTCTTTTAAAGAAACGTTGACAAAAGGTTCAAATTCTGGAATAAAAGGAAGACAATTTTATAACGGAAATCGCATATGCTCAGTTTTGCATATATCGCTTGAATAGAGAAACTCTTATATTTTTAATATTTTTTTTTTAAATCTTTTATATTTGTGGTGATTTTAATACATTGCTCAAAAATATATAGAGAAATTTGGTTCTATTCGTTTTATATTCGTTGTCGTAGTTTCCCGAAGCCAAATGGACTTTTTCTGGGCAATTTCTTTTTTTGCTATTTTTCAAAAATTCTCCATTGAACTGGTATTAGGGGTTTATGGTGGCAAATCAATCGGCAGAATTTGTTGTTGGGACATCCATTCCTTAAAAAATTTTTTCCATTCTTCCATAATTTGAATTTGGTAATTTTTGTTAATGTGTGAAGTTTTGTTTTATTATGATTACGTATTTTTTAAGTTCAATTTCTAAACATGTGTTCTCTCTTGCCCGCTACTGTACGTCCCTGGTACCGATTTATTATATGTTCAAAGTGAATTGCTTACCATTTATATGTTTTGGTGTACTTATGATGTATTTTATATGCTACAGTAGATTTCGAAATGTAATTTTGGAGGGTAAATATCTGTCTATTATTTTCACTTAGTCTCTGAAGCAAATACTGTAAACAACGAAATTTTTTTTTGCTTCAAAAGTCTCGAAATTAGTGTCAAGAAAAAAATAATTCTGCGGTAAGTTTTGGTTTTCTTATTCTATGTGAAAAAAGGGGCAACTGAAGCCCATCGATCGATTGCTTATTATGGTTTGTGATGTTCAGAAAGTGTGATTCTGTACCATTCGAAAATGGTGAATTGCCAGAAACTACTTCATAAAGATTGTTGTCAGACTGACGAAGCACCAACAAAATCATTTATAGCAAATCAAGCAGCAGCACACTCCTAAAGTGTGTTTCTTAAGCCCCATAGAACTTAAGAATGCGTAAACTATCAAATGAACTCTCATAGTGCGCTTATTTTTTTACATTTATGATTTCGCTAGAGTATACTAGCAAGCATCATAAATAGATTGATGCTTCAACAAAGTTTAAGATTATCTAACTTAATGATAAAAAAAATTGTGTTCAGCGATAAGGCGCATTTTTCACTTAATTAATAAACAAAGTTATCGCAAACCACTCCATAATAGACCCTACAGACTGGTACAGGCTGGTGGCAGCATTGAACTTTATTTTTCCATAAAGAAGCCGGAGTTCACGTACGGTTAATAAAGATCGTTACCGCAGTATGATCAATAATTTTTATTTGATAATATGAAAGACATTGATCTGGGCGAGATGTGTTTTCAAGACAATAACGCTAGGTACCTTACGTCGCACACAAATTGAAATGAAAATTTAAATCAATTGGCCTCCAATACCGTACCATTTGACACCTTTTGTTTATTTCCTGTGTGGCCACGTAAAATCAGTGGCTTATGCTGATATCTCGGCAACAATTGACGTCTTGGAGGCATATATTGTTTATGTATTCATGACATATGGACAGAAATTATCGAAAGGTGACCCAAAAATGAATGTTCAGATTGCGCTTTGTGAAGAAAAGCCGCTGTTGCCATATGCCCAAATCATTTTTAAATAATAGTGTAATATATTGATCTTCGGAAGCGGTGTCGTGAATTGCTTAGAGTTTACGCATACAACACAAGCGGCCCAGGTTGGAATCCACAGCAGAGGACATGACGAACAAATGTAATTAATACATACACTTAAATACACTTAAAGAAGCCGCCTGCTTGAACGTCATAAAAATTACTTATTTCTTCATCGAATCATTACTAGTGATAAAAAGTTATTTCATTGCGATAACGCGAAGCGCAAGAAATTATATTTAAAGAAAGAAGATTATTCATGACACCAAGGTAATGGTGATATTAAAAAAAAAGAAAAATGGTTGACAAAAGGTATCCTTTTAGCAGAACAAGGAGGAGAATCAGAAAATTTGATTAAAGTTAAGCAATTTAGAAGCCAGTAGCTATCTTTGTAATTAATGGTGTTAAAATTATACATTCAATTAGAAAAAAATTAATAAATTCGCTATAATACTTGCACATTAAATCCAGGTATTGATCATATACTAATCATTATTTGTTATATTTTTAATTAGTACTCAAGTTTATAAATGTTGCTCTTACATTAGCAAAAAAAAAAAAAAAAAAACAAGAAAATGTTTAACATTTAGTATACAGCTGTCATTTACAGTAAAAGACTCGTTTATATATTTTTAAATATATTTTAATATTCAATTTGATATTTTTAACACGTGTCTTCTGGTTGTTGTATAAATACAAAAATTTATAACCATTTGCAATACAAAACAATAAGTTTTCTTTACTATACTATTGTGTGCAATTTTAGTTATATTTTTAGAAAAATGTCACATTTTTTTTCGTTATAAACTCCTAATAATAATAACAAATAATAAATAATATGATATTGTACATGTAAAGGATAGGGTGCTTTTTTGAGAGCTTAAGAACTTAAAATTATAATACAAGAGAGAAATATTGTTGAAATAATGTTTCATATAGTAAATTGAGTTTTTTTTTTTTTTTTTTTTGTTAAGTTGGTACATCTGTTTCTGTTTGACATTTGCGTTTTTTATGCAATATGCCTAGACAAGACTTTTAAAAACTTTGTTCGTATCCACAAGAGAGATCGGACGGTTATTATTCGACCGGTTTTTTTTTTTTTGGTTTTGTCAAATACGGTTTTTTCAAAATCTTCATTTTTCGAATACCGAATAAACTGGTTCAATTAACACGAATAACTGATTTTTTAAAAATCGCTAATTTGCGATTTATTCGAAAACCGGTTTTTGAAAAAAGTCGAATAATCGAACTCCTTAGTATCCACCCAGTGATAAATATTTTGGAACGAAAATAAAGCCGTATTACTAGAAATTAACGTGGTAGTAAAAAATTATTAAAGAGAGAAATTTAGCCCTTACAGAGCCATAAACACCGGTATATAAAATATTATGATCGCACTAAAAATGGTGACACAGTGAAAAAAATACTAAACGGGCGGTATTTGTAGGCGTGGCAAAAAAAAAAAATAAAAAAATTATTTTTGGACTTATTTTTACAATCTCTTTAATCGTAGGGGGTGACTGTCACAATTTTTCTTCTTTTTTATATGGTAAGCGAACCACTCTATTGTACGACTTCTCCATTTTCGAAATAACGGTATATCTCGATAACAAAAGCTAACCTAAAAAAATAATTATCATCACTGGATTCAGCGTACTCGAATTAGGTTTGCCAGACGGGTTACCCGATTGTCGTAATAAAGTGTCAAGTTTCAGCACAGTGTCATTATATCATATCATTAATGTACATACGAATATAAAATTTAAAAAACAAAAAATAACTGAAAAATAAATTATAGGGTATGTTTTGTAAACCGAAATCGAATGAATTTAAGATCGAATGAAACTTCAAATTGCTATTATTTTCAAATCAGACAAAATTTTTAAATTTTTTCTTATTAACTCTTATTAACTTCTTTGGTTATCAAAATAAATAGCGCACTTATGTATATTTTTTTACTTTTTTAGTTATGTGCAGTTTTTTACTAGAAAATCAGTTTTTCTACAAAAAATGAGGCCAACACTGGCTGTATGGCAAGTTGCTCCGTTTTTTTGGAAAAAAATGTTGTTGATGTTTCGCTGATTTATTTTTAAAAACAAACTTCAGTCAGAATAGCTTATAAGCGCATGCTGTCCAGCATAGCGGCAGCTCCTTGCTTATTTCAAAAGAAAAAAAGTTTGATGATACCGCCAGTGTGTAAATCGCATCAAATAGTCAGTTTTAATCAGGGTTTGCAAAAACCCAACCCAACCGGTTTTATCGGGTTTTTTGATGGGTTTTTTTGGGGTTTTATTGGGTATTATAACTGCTTCCAAATTTCGATCATTTTGACAATATTTTTGTTTTGTATTAGTATTTACAATGGAATTATGCACTTTAAGTGGGATCACGTTGGCATTGTAGGTTATGAGACGCTAAAACTCGTTAATCGTTCATTTGAACAGTGAATTTTAAGAAAAACTGCCGGAATATAACAACAGATATGGATCAGTTATTCTTTTGCATGACAACGCTTGATCTCTTCGTCGCAAAAGTTGCCTAACAATTATTAGAAACGGTCACATGCCGCTCACGCCGTATTCTCCAAACATTGCTCTTTCTTATTATTAGATGCTTCGAAGTATACAATATCTTTTGACATGCCACCGATTCACTTCTTCAAAGAGGATCGCCTCAAAAGACGATGAGTTTTTCTGAAACGGGTTCGGAAATTGCCTCAGTGGCGGCAGCAATTTGATAAATTTATATTTTGATGCATTTCTTAATTTATTGTCTTTTTTGGGTTTATTTTTTTGTAAATAAACTACGATAACCTTTAAGTAAAACCCCAATAAAAAACCCACTCGGGTTTTACTGGGTTACCCAATGGGCTTCCAACACTAATTTCAATGGGTGTAATGATGATTCGTTAACGGCTAGAGAATTGCCTTAGCTCCAAATACGGCAATTTTGCTTATTAATGTGGTCATCGCTAAGCAGAATTCTTTGAAAGAAGTGCTCTATGAACTTCGCAAACAGATTTTTTTGTCAAAGTAAATTTCTACAATTCGAAAGTGTTGTGCTGGCGTTAAACGATTTATGTTGAGCTGACTAACTTTACTCACAACACAACAACACAGTCTCGATAGTTCTCATACAGTTAAAACAACACTCTTTACATATCTCTCAAATGGTAAGCTGCTGGCATGAAAGAAGGTTGGTATTATTGGCTTACTTAATTTGCTACAGTGGTCAAGTGTTACTACAGATAAGTAAATTTACTTAAACAAGATTTCTTATATATAGAAATTGGTTTTTAATTTTTCAATTGAACTAAACTCAGCCATTAGACTAGATAATCATTAAAGCTTAGTGATTAAGGTTAAGTTTGCATAGTCGTCATAATTATAACCAAAGTATTGTAGGGTATTAAAGCCAAAATACAAAAGTTTTATTTCATGCAAAGTGTGATAAAAAATAGGAAAATTGTTAATTCCCTTTGCAATTTGTTTAAGTGGAAATATTAATAAAAAATAACCGAATACGGCAAAAAAATATTAACTGGGCTAAGCGTTAATTTAATTTAAGTACAAAAAGGATGTATGTATTTTTTGTTTTGTTTTTGTATGAATAGAATAGAGAAAAATACCCAAAGTAATTTTAGCACTAAAGTGTTTTGTTTTTATTTTTGATTATTTTTCCTCAAAATTAATGAATACTTTGTAGGGCACTTGTAAATCTATTAATTATCTTTGATATTCGCATTAACAAAATTATAGTTTTTGTAAAAGATGCCAAAATATTAAGAAGAGCTTGTTAACAAATACAAAAAAGGCAAGTGATTTTGTTAAAATTAATTCTTCTTGTACAAAATATTGCTTTTATATAGAAATTTTAAATTTGTGATTTAACACTTAGTGAAATATTTTCATGAGTAAATAATAAAACTGACTCTGGGCAAAATAAACTAATTTTTTTTTTAACATTTTACAAGCTAAGGACATAAGATTTTTGTTTTAAATATTGTAAACATTACCCTCTTCAACATTAATTTGGATTCATATCGAAACTGTGTGATTGCTGTTGTGGTATGCTAGGTAAGACACCCGCCCATCAACCATGAGGCCTTTGGTTCAACCCCAGGCCACCAAAGCATATGAGAATAGAAAAAAATATTAATGAGCATTACTACTATTAAAAACTTCTCAAATGCAATTGGCTTGCCGTTCGGAGCCGGCGTTAAACTGTAAGTCCCTTTCAATGAGTCTAAAAATAGAATCGGGTGCAGCCCTTTTATACTGTCGGTATATTTTTTCTTTCCATTACACTTTTAACACCCTTCTAAAAGAGCCTTTTGCTGGGATCACATGATTGTTGGAAATGCAGCAAAATAATATAACAAAAGTTTACAAAAAATAATTTTTTTTTTGTTCATATTCAAATAATTTATCGCTGATTTATTTATTTTTCATGTGTTATTTATATAATTTGAAACAAACAAAAAAATAAAAATTAAACAAAATACATATGCGGTACGAAGTGAACGTCAAGATACAAATGCCTTCATTGTGAACATTTATTGTGAACGTCAAACATATACATCGCATACGTCAAATCAGTAAACAAACATTATATTTTTTCATCGTGTTAAAGATGTAAATTTTTGTACCATATAGTTATGTTTTACGGGATGCATTAACTTTTTTTTTTTTCATTTAAAGAAAATCGCTGCAGAGTCACATCGAATGCTTGTCTTGGCATACGGTGATCGTGCTCTAAGCGGAGAAAATCATAGGTTAATCCCGGACAACCATCAACTTCAGCTGCAAAACCAGATTGTTTCAGCAGGGAGGAAGCAGAAAGGTGTGGTGTACAACAATCTCCTAAAACATGGTTAATACAGATCGCTACCAAGAACAAATGATCAATTTGAACCATGCATTAATCGAGAAACGAGAATGGGTCACAAGATACCGCAAACTGATTTTGCAATATGACTTTGCACCTGCACACAATGCAAATACGATTCAGTATACAGTCAAAGCATTAGGCTAGCTGGCTGTTACCCCAACCGCCGTATTCACCACACTTAGCTCCTTTCGCGTACTATTCGTTTTCATCGATAAAACAGACATTGGCTGAGCAGCACTTCTGTTCCTACGGGAAAGCCGATGCAATCCACAATTTGGAAAAAATGTGTAGCTAGCAATGGCCAATGCTTTAAATAAAATGTAGTTTACTTTCCCACTAAAAATTTGTATTTTATTTTCACAAAAAAACACTTATTTTTTACACCGTATACCTAGTATAAGCGAAAAAGTTATTAAATTTTTGAAGCCCATGGTGACTATTAGTCCACCTTGTATATGTATTGCGTTTTTAAGCAATTACGTCTTAGTAACATCTACGAAAAGAAAATTGGCAGTTAGCAATAGCTGGAGATCAATCATCCTAAACCACTAGCAATCAATTTAGGTGATTGCACAAATCGCTAGTACAAGAATGTTGACAAGACTTTTCTCTGTTGTCTGAGCGTTATCATGGAATAATGAATAGAATAGAGATTTACTTTTTCTGAAACACTCATAGATTAGAGAAAAACCCTTGAATAGCCTTATTGAACGTTTTATATTAAATAAAGTGATGTTCGATAAATATAAGGTGATTTTTTTTAATGTTCATAAATTTGAGTTGGCAACACTGTGTTATTTGACAACAGATTTAACAGCTTATAATTGCTTTTTGTTTAGTTTGGCTTGACATTTAATTATGAATAGATTTACAGCAAAGCAACGCTTGTAAATTGTTGAAATGGGTTTAAACACAAATTGATATTGATATTGAATTTTTATTCAAAATTTTGTTCTCCGATGAAACACCTTTGGTGAAATGGGTACGTAAATAAGCAGAATTGTCGAGTTTGAAGTGAGAAAAACCCACATGCTTTTTCGAAACATTAGATCCACAGAAAATTACCGCTTGGTACGCTGGTGAATGATATTGGAAAATTTTTGCGTACCTTAATTACATGACATTAATCTTGTCAGCCGTGGTGGCCACATAACCGAAATCATACCAAGTCTGTCAAAAAGTCCGTAAGATGACACATAGATGGCATTACTCGAATTTGATTCTATACGATTTTTATTTAGTACTAACCTTCAAACGATACGTGTATAAATTTGACAGCAATCTGACTATTGATTCATGAGCTATAGCATTTTGAGTGAAGCAACTTTTGTCGTTGAAGAAAAAAAAAAAAAAGAGAATTAAAAACGAATTTCGGGTTTTGATAAAGCATTACTTTCTGATGAAAGAAATACATTGGAAACCAAAAAATGGCTTGATAAACATTATCCGAACTCTGCTCTATCGAGATAAATGGTAGAGAAGTGGTTTGCTGAATTTAAAAGGTTTCATACCAGCACAAATAATGCAGAGCGCAGTGGACGCACAAATGGGGCTGTTATTTCAGAAAACATAAAAAAAATCCACAAACTAGTTATGAACGGTCGCAAATTGATGGTACACTATCTAGCTCACATTGTAAAGATATCAGATGGTGGTGTTTTTACCATTTTACACGAACATTTTTGTATGCGAAAGCTCTGTACAATAGATGAAAACAATGGCAAAATAGAACAATTGGGCTTCGAATTGCTAACCCACACTCCGTATTCTCCAGATTTAGCCACCAGCGACTTTTTCCTGACATTTAAGTCCAATGATGAAGTAATCGCTGAAATCGAGGCCTATTTTAACGGGAAAGAGAAATCGTACTATGAATGTGTTATAGAAAAAACGGAAAATAGCTATACTTGTTGTATCGCCCCCGAGGGCAACTATTTTGAATAATAAGATCGAGTTTTGTCAAAATGTTGTTACTTTCTAACTTATCCTATGGACTTATTGAGTGACCTGTTATTTAAACATAATTGCCATAGAATTTTCTGTCCATCAAAGCCTGTTTCATTGATATTGAAAATTATTTCTTTGTTTTATTATGATTTAAACTTGTGTAACTGTAAAAGAGAAAGCTTAAGGTCTGCAAGGTTGCCCTGATGATGTAGAGATAGACTTTGTCCAGCAGAGGTCAAGATCCAGACGAAATATGGACGACGAATATAACACAACACTTATTTTACTTATATTGAAGTGCAAAATTATATTAATTTGATGGGAATTTATTATTCATGAATACAATCATTTTTCCTTATTTTAAAGCTCGTCATCTTGCAAAAATGCCTCTAATCTGCACATAAAAAGAATTCATTTTAAAGGGCAATTTCCTTTTGTTTCTATGAAAAAAAAAACTCTGTAAATACTCGTTTATCCCATATTTACCATATTCAAGTTTATCTTAGGAAAATAATTCTCATATTAAATATAATTTTTATTTTTTTCTACTTATGCTTCTCTAGTTATTCTAGTTCATTAATCAAGAGACTACAGAGAAGAAAATTAAAAAAAATAGATTTCTGGTATAATTTAGTAAAAATATGTTGAGCAACTTCAGCTGCATAATGGTGTTGCTGCTGTTGCATTTACTAATGCTGGAGCTCTAGCAGATATTAAAATTGCAAATTATTGTAGCAGAAGTTAAGCTGAATGCAAATAAAATAAAACGCCATTATACCACCAAGGAAAAGGCGTAAAATACACTGAAAAAAATTAAATAAAATGAAATAAATTAAAATACAAATTAATATTAGAAAAAAAAGCAGAACAGATAAGAATATTAATTTTGTTTTAAATACTGGGTGGATAACAGTATGCAACAAATGAAAAAAAAAGAATTTATTATCATGGATAACCGCTATATTTTTTTGAGTCGCCTAACTTCAAAAATCATCAGCATTTGAGATTATATGGTTACAGTTTTTTTCGAATTTTTAATTTTATTTATTTTTTTTTCTAAAATGTGAGATTTTTCAATAGGCTGCTTAATATATCTTATGATAATTTTGAAGTGACTTATTCGATTTCGTTAAACCGTATGTTAAACAATTTCAAATTATACCAGCAAATAATTTTTTTTTTTAAATCATGATATTTTAAGTTACAAAAGCTCACAAAAAATAAAAAACATCAAACATTTAATTTAGTTGTGTATTGTAGAAATAAAACAAACCATAATTCATGAAAATCGATCAGTAAATACATATTTTATTCGCAATGAAGTGAAAGTACCCATATTTAAAATCTTTTATTGTAATTGTATGGGTGTCGTATAAGTGATATTTTTTTAAAATTCATAAATATCACTCATACGCTCAGTGGAGTTTCGGCAATTACAGAAAAAATTTTTTTTTTTACAAAACTAGGTAAAAAAATTCATAATTTGTTTCTCAATAACTACAGAAATAAGGGTCATAATAAGAAATGGTATAAGAATGACTTAAATCTGGTATAATTTGAAATTTTTTAATTTCCGGTTTAACGAAATCTAATAAGTAATTTCAAAATTATCATCATTATCCTCAAAAATCATTATCCTCAAAAATCTCACATTTTGAAAAAAAATCTAAAAAACCGTATCCATATAATCTCAAATGCTGACGATTTTTGAAGTTAGGCGACTATAGCGCATCAAAAAAATATAGCGGCAGCTCCTTGCTCATTTCGAAAGAAAAAAGGATTGATGATGCCGCCAGTGTGTAAATCGCACCAAAGAGCCAGTTTTAATAAGGGTTGGCAAAAACCCAACCCAACGGAATTACCGGGTTTTTTGATGGCTTTTTTTTTGGTTTTATTGGGTTTTACAACTGCTTCCAAATTTCAATCATTTTGACAATATTTTTGTTTGGTATTAGTATTTACAATGCAATTATGCACTTTTAGTGGGATCACGTCGGTATTGTATGCTATGAGATGCTAAAACTCGTTAATCCTTCATTTGAACAGTGAATTTTAAGAAAAACTGCCGGAATATAACAACAGATATGGATCAGTTATTCTTTTGCATGACAACGCTTGATCTCTTCGTCGCAAAAGTTGCCTAACAATTATTAGAAACAGTCACATGCCGCTCACGCCGTATTCTCCAAACATTGCTCTTTCTTATTATTGGATGCTTCGAAGTATACAATATCTTTTGACATGCCACCGATTCACTTCTTCAAAGAGGATCGCCTCAAAAGACGATGAGTTTTTCTGAAACGGGTTCGGAAATTGCCTCAGTGGCGGCAGCAATTTGATAAATTTATATTTTGATGCATTTCTTAATTTATTGTCTTTTTTGGGTTTATTTTTTTGTAAATAAACTACGATAACCTTTAAGTAAAACCCCAATAAAAAACCCACTCGGGTTTTACTGGGTTACCCAATGGGCTTCCAACACTAATTTCAATGGGTGTAATGATGATTCGTTAACGGCTAGAGAATTGCCTTAGCTCCAAATACGGCAATTTTGCTTATTAATATGGTCATCGCTAAGCAGAATTCTTTGAAAGAAGTGCTCTATGAACTTCGCAAACAGATTTTTTTGTCAAAGTAAAGTTCTACAATTCGAAAGTGTTGTGCTGCCGTTAAACGATTTATGTTGAGTTGACTAACTTTACTCACAACACAACAACACAGTCTCGATAGTTCTCATACAGTTAAAACAACACTCTTTACATATCTCTCAAATGGTTAGCTGCTGGCATGAAAGAAGGTTGGTATTATTGGCTTACTTAATTTGCTACAGTGGTAAATTGTTACTACAGATAAGTAAATTTACTTAAACAAGATTTCTTATATATAGAAATTGGTTTTTAATTTTTCAATTGAACTTAACTCAGCCATTAGACTAGATAATCATTAAAGCTTAGTGATTAAGGTTAAGTTTGCATAGTCATCATAATAATAACCAGAGTATTGTAGGGTATTAAAACCAAAATACAAAGGTCTTCTTCTATACAAAATGTGGTAAAAAATAGGAAAATTTGTAATTGCCTTTGCAATTTATTTAAGTGGAAATATTAATAAAAAACAATAAAAAATAAATAATGAAAAATGATATTAGAATGACTTAAAGCTGGTATAATTTGAAATTTTTTAATTTACGGCTTAACGATATCGAATAAGTAATTTCAAAATTATCATAAGATATATCAAGCAGCCTCTTCAAAAATCTCACATTTTAGAAAAAAAAAAATCGAAAAAAATTGAATCTGAAATGCTGATTACTTTTGAAGTTAGGCGACCATAGCGCTTAAAAAAATATTATTATTATTAAATAACAAAAGCATTTGTGCTTGTTGCATAGTGTAATAAGTAAAATATTTGGCGCTGATATTGAACACTGTGCTTGTATTGGCTGACTATGTCTAGATCCACGGAAGGCTTACATCCTTAAGAGGAATTAAGTATTTTTCAGAGGTATAAAAGACTCAGTCCTTCATAAATTTCTAACATAGCATATGTGTTTCTATAAACAAAATGATGAATAAATAAATTTGGTTAATCTGATTGAGCTGGCTACCATTATTATCATTCTGTACATGAGCGCAAGCGACTGCGACCCTTAAGATCTATTGTAACCCATCCGGTCTATAGCCTTCCTAATGAACACCAGTAGATCTAAAACCCTAATGGTGGATATGTCTGTCTGCCAATGACACTCTATGTCTACAACCCAGGGTTGGCAAAACACAACGCTCGGCTTCATGTCGCAAAAGTTGCCAGACGATTGTCAGAAACGCCCAAATGCCGCATCCACCGTATTCTCCTCACATAGATTACTCTGACTATTGGCTGTTTAACGGATACAATATCTTTACCATTTTACCAAATCACTTCTTTTCAAAAATGAAAAATTGCTTCGAAGTTGGCTCAGAGATGGGGAAAGGATATAAACAGTGATTTGACGAATTTTTATTTTGATTAATATGTTACATTATCATTTTTGAGCTAAAAAAAGGCTCAAATTAATTTGTTCTCCTAGTACTACTTAAAATAACTCAATCTGGTTTTTTTAAGTATCATACCCAATAAGACCGGAGTGGGTTAAACTGAGTTAAAGTCCGAGTGAGTTTTATTTGTGCAATCCATTGGGTTGCCAACGCTGATTTCGGGTGGTTGCTTGAGTATGAGATAGTAAGTTTGTGTCCTGCTCTTTAAACTTCCTGTTTAAATTGAATTATAAACGAATTTCTACGACCTGAACTTACGCTTAGAAAACACTAGCAAGTTACCCCATGTAATCCGAGTAATAATCTTTGGTCAAAATACTTTATCTGCTGCTATATGCTGTTGGCATAATGACATGCAGGCCTGAGAGTTAATGTTGATAAAACAAAGACCATTAGCATCGGATCAAAACAATTCCACAAATTTCTACATAAAAAGCAGCCTGTCTTCCACCTTGGTGGTATTAATACACCAGATAGAGAGCTAATGTGGACACTAGAATAACTAACGCTACAATGGCTTCTGTACAACTTGATAAAACCTGGTGGTCAAGCGTTCTCTCAACGGATACGAAATTTCGAATATTTCGATTAAACGTCATTTCTATGTTACACTATGGCTGTGATACATGGATGCTATTTAGCAGAAACTTCAAAAGTTTGTCAACACAAGCCTTCGACGCATTTTGGAAATCTTCTGGCCAAACATCATCAGTAATACTGACTTGCTGTTTAGGTGTAAAATGCACCCGGTATACTATATGATAGCTAATCGCAAATTGGATTGGGTTGGGCTTGCCCTTAGAAAAACGCGACATGAGGTCTGTAGAGTCATGCTCAACTCGAATCCACAAGGTTCGAGGAAGAGAGGGAGGCCGAAGGCAATGTTCCGCAGGACAGTGGTGAAAGTGAAAAAAGTGGAACAAGCTGGACACACTTTGAAGATGTTGGCGCAAAACCGCATACGACTTAGATATTTCTCAGCCTATGCTGAGGAATAAATAAATCCTGGACAACTTTCTTACTTCATATTGTTACGTTTTAACGTTTCTTAAAAGGTTTGGGTTTTTTTTAAAATGCGTCAAAATAAAATAAACACCACTTTGTTTTTGTTTTACAGTTTTTAATTTCTCACTTTAGTTTAATACAGCAACTTGATATTCGTTTATACAACACTTTTATTTGCGCCTAAGCATGAATATATTTTATGACAGCAAAACGATTACTATATTGTAGTGGTTAAAGCAGCCTCCTTATAAACCTAATTGCCTACAGTTTGGAAAGTTCCAGAAATGTCTTAAACTTTCTCATATTCGTTAATTTGAAACAAAGATGGTCGAATTGGCAATGCTGCCAAATACATGGATAAGTACAGCTTTGCCAGAGTGACACATTAACAACCTTGACACATCCCAGTGTTACCAAAATCCCAAAATACATTTTAAGGCTGATGTGGCGTACCTTTTTTTTAGGTACTATTTATTTTCGTAACAATATAATCAAGATGAACTGGAACTGAAATAAAACAAGTAACGCTTGCCAACTGAAAACCAATGCTATTTTGATATTGATTTGAATTTGTATTTGTATTTGTGGTATCACAGTAGTTAATATTTGAGCTAGACGTAGGTAAATACGAAATTGTTATCCTTATTTTAAGCACCCAACTTTTGTTGTTAAAGTAAAAAAAAAAAAAAAACATTTAAATAAAATGAAATAGGAAATCTTTAAAAAATATTGGTTTAAAATGAAACCAAAAAGTTTGCTGAAACATGTTTTATTTTGAGTGTACTTATGGCCATAAAAAAATACTTATGTATAAAATAAAATGCTTCTTTTCTGATTTCAAATTTATTTCGTCTTTTCTCCTACCACACTACCATTTTTCTTTTGTTTCACTTTGTTAAATGAAAAATAATATGGCAGAAGGAGAAATAATAAAAACAAAAGCAGAAAAAGAGAAAAAGAAGGACCAACTTTAAGTGATGCATGCAACTTTAATTAGTACAAAAGGTATTGCAAGTGCAACCATTAAAATAAAAAGTAAAAACTACACCCAGCAAATACTACAAGAACTGGAAAATGATTAACTATCCGCTGAGTTAAAAGAATTAAAAAAAAAGAAAAACAAAATTAAACGAACGAATAACTAATGAATTAGAAACAAGAAACAAGTTAAATAAGTTTTTAAATAAAATTACCAACCATTACGATTAAAGCAACATGAAATGTTCAAGAGATTTAAGTGAAAAATTTTTCATAAAAGTAATAAACGTAAATATTGATTTCGAAGTTAGCTAACAGTATACAAGGAAAACATACATAATTAAAAAAAAAATAGTTTGTTTTTCTATTTTAATTTTTCTATGCTAACCAACAAAATTACTTGTTTTATTTTATGATCTTATTTGATTCGTTCTCTGCTTATCAATTATTTAATTATTTCACTTTCATAAATTCATTTCATTTTTCCATTTAATTGAATAAATCGAATTTCACTCGTAATTGTATTTTTACAATATTTTTTTCACTTTTTAACGTTTAAGTAAAAACAAATTAGATTATAAAATATTTTGTGTTTATATATAATTTTATATCTATATATTTTTTATGTAATCTACACTATCGCTAGTTGCGGCATATTAATTTTTTTTAATGTTTGTAACACCAAAATTTGTCAATATTGTATGCAAAAAGGATTGTTGGCTTAAAATGCCTTTGTTACACATACGTTAACTTTAAAAATTTTAAAGTAGGAAGCTACTTACTTGAAAGCAGATTCAGCAAGGAGTTGCTCTTCTCTTCTGTTGTCACACGTACTCAGTCAAATAGTCACATAGGCAAAAAGTAAGCAAAAAAAACAAAGAGAAGAAAAGAGAATACAAATGGAAAAATACAGTGGAGTGGTATGAGTGAGAGACCCTCAAATTACTACCACAATTTTAAAATGTATTAATATTAGTTTAGATAAAGCTACGGTCACATTAGGCAAATATTTGCCGACAAAAAAGTAACCACTATTTTATAGAAATACTAGAGTAACCCTTCCCGCGTTGCTGGGAGCCTTTACGTTGTATCCATTTCTCCTATCTATCCCGCTTTTTGGCTGATGCAGATAGATAACGAAGCATTAACTTTTACCTTTCCTTACACATTTAAAATATATACACAAAAATAATAAATATATACTTCTTATTGGCACTACCACTCCAACTTTTCAAATTCCGCCCACATTTAACCGATAATTTTTATTGACTATTTTTTGTTTGTTTTTTATAAGACCAGCGCCTAGGGGATGGCCCCTACTCATGCAGTACATTGTGCTGGTACTAGGAAAATAGGTTATGGGAAGGAGGACAGTGGGCGTAGTGTTTATGGACGTTAGATTTAAATTTACTCATATCGTAACTGGCAGGAAATACTTTCGCTGGAAGATTATTCCACAACCGAACAGTGCGCCCAAAGAATGAACAATCAACTACAAAGGGATGCGCTCTACGAGAAATACGAGTACTACGTAAAAATATATGAGTTTTAGGAATTAAAATTTCGCTAGAACACATTCCGTTATGGTACCGATAGAACAATGAAACACACGCCACATTGCGACGGTGCTCCAATGAATCGATAGAGTTGGCTACCCTACAGTCATTGATGAGCATCTTCGCCCTGTACGCGGTCGAGAAGCTCCAAAATAGACTTTGGACTTTTGGGTCGGATATAGGTCTTGTAAATATTAAGGAGAACAGATGGAATGAAGTATTTCTTGCACCGTCTTAAAAATCCAAGACACCTGAAATATGTGATCATTCCAACGAACGTCACGGTGTCATGAGAATTCATGTCATGAGAATTCATGCCCAGAATACCAAGAGTATCTAATTTCTTAATATGCACATTACCCATTGACACAGATGACAGCACACCACCACGTATGTATGTTATAAAACAACATTGAGTCTTGCGTGCATTAAAATCGACCCTGTTCGCACAGGTTGGTTTACTGAATATTTTTCTATAATAAATTTGCCACGTTTCTACTTCACGACTGCCAAATATGAACTGTCAAGACTAATGTTTGCCAAAATGACGGCAAAACAAAGTAGTATACCTTACCGGCGGACACCCTCTAGTTTTATTTGAAGGCAAACAATTTTGTTGTTTTTTATAGACTATGATTTGCGTTTAAACAACTTTTTAAGAAATGTTGACATAAACGTAAATGTTTCAATGAAATGTGTCCATAAAATAGTGGTTATGTTTTTTTGCTTAAAGTGACATTCAAGTTGTGAATATCCACAGTGGAGATAATATTCTGAATTTTGTGACAGCAGGTTCAAATTTAAACCGATAGCTGGCCCACCCAATATTTCTTATCGTTCGACGTTTAACCCTGTAGGTGCTAACAGTCATCCAATAAGGGCAAAATAAAGCGTGATGGCAACCTTGACAAAACCTACTAAACTGAATGAAATAGGCTCCGCTTTTGACAACCTTACTATAGCTTTTTGAGCAGATAAGAATTATCATTAAAGTCCCTCAACAATATCTCAGCGAAGCTTTTGAGATGTATTTTGTCGACTACGATCGAGCAGTTTGGGAATTAACTAAACAAACAAAAAAGTTTCCAAGGCCATTAAAAACTCTTTAAATAGAAGATATACATATACGAGTATAACAAGCAAAAAATCAACTGCACTTTCGTATTTTCAAAATATATATAATGAGATTGAGATTGTGTTCGATTTTATAATATTGCAGATAAATTGAAATGCAGCCTACCTTAAATGCAGTAGACATAAAACTACTGGATAACTTATTTCGAAAATTTCACTTAACTATGAAAAAAAGAAAGATATCATACTTAGCGCACTTAGCACACTTTGTGAGACCCAAAATTGAAATTCCTTCAAATCATAGCTTGCGCTAGCAGCTAGAGAAGTCTTATTAATATTATGTGTATAATTTAGAAATGAATAATTTTTGACAGATTATGGGTCTTTATTGTGAAATACTGACGCGATATTAAAATTTCCAAGGTATTGCTCATCGTAAGTGATATTCTGCGGTAAAGAATTGTCCAAAGCAAGTCAAATTTCGATACCCTGATTTGAGTGTTGGATATTTTAGTGGGAGTTTCTACATCGTTCTAAACAAATAATAGTCGGACTTGGCAAGATTTCGACAAAAGGCGGGTAACGAATTATTTTCTATATAGTTTTTAATTAGCGTAGTAAATGTAGTCGTGCCTTGTTATGATAGAATATTATGTCTTCATATCTGAACGCATATTCTAGACGATTTTCGTAGTTGATTTAAATGTTTGACCCGATTTCACATACGATTTCGGGTTGACGTAATTTCCATTTTTCATCACCAGTGAAAATTTGAATTCTTTTTATTTTCAAACATTTAATCTTAAAATCGGTTAATATTCAGCCAACTTATTAGCTTAAGTGTATAAAGGTATGAATAATCAGTTTTTTACCCATAACTCAAAATTTTGGAAGTATTTCGAAAATAGATTCTTGTTGTACTCGATAGCGGCTATTCAAAAATAATATCATTTCCCGAGTATTTAACTTTGCTTTTTTTGTCGAAAAGACAAACTGTACCAAACTGTGCTCATAAGTAGAGCCCATTAAATATCTCTTTAACCATACAATGTTTAACAACTGTAAAAGCAAATTTAGTTTCATCATCTGAAAGAAAAAAACAATATTTGTAAGAACTACAACAACATTAATTATATTGTTTATTTAATGAAACTGTTCGTTTTTTATTTTCAATAATTTTTTCTGGTTTTTGCATTTTGACCACATCTATGCGGTCTTACTGACCCATCAAAGGTTATACATTATCTTTGTGTGTGTGTGTGTGTGTTAAAAGTGCGTACAAGTGTGTGAATGTATTGAAAACTAAACGGAATCATTTTTCCATCATTAACCACCGCCAACCATGACTAACGCAAAAATACATAAATAGACTGCATCACCGTTGGCGTATAACATGAATAATGTACTTTCTACGTGATTATTTCATAAGTGTGTCACTTAAATGGTCCAACATAGCAAAAGTGCAGTTTCTGAGAAAATAACACAAACCGAGTAAACCATAGAACATACACACACACATACATACACACACATACACACACCAACACACACACATGATTACAAAGAAAATGTGCAACTCAACCGCATAATTATAATCATGATTTATTGGGTTGTACACGAATTTAACAGGAAATAGGTCGCATTTAAAAAGAACAACAAAAGGGCGATATTAAATGTTGTGTTTCTTCACTGTTAAAGCATAAATTTTGGAAATGTTTTTTAAACCAATTAATAAATGAGTGACGTTTGATAAGTTTTTAACGATATAAATTATTCGAATGTTTTTGAGAAGTTAAGAAATATATATCGTCACCAAAAATCTAAAAGTCCGTAAACGACAAAAAATTTAAAATCGACTTTTTGTTTGATTATGACGTTATTAGTCAAAGTACATGATTACACTAAGCAACCAATGGAAAAATAATTTCTAACAATGGTTAACCACTATACTTTTTCAATGCGCTATGGTCGCCTAACTTCAAAATTATCAGCATTTCAGATTCTATGAATAAGATTTCTTTTAGAATTTTTCTAAAATGTGAGTTTTTTGAAAAGGCTGTTTCTTACATCTTATGATGACTTTGAAATGACTTATTCGATTTCATTACGTCGTATGTTAAAAAAGTTTGTAGGCCATATCTTCATAATTGTGCGCGACTCGAAAAATATTGCCGAATAGTCGAGTTCTTTGTATAATACTCTGCACACCACAGGTTCGGTTTTCGAATAATCCGAAAAGTTACAATCTAAAAAAACCGGTTTGCGGTTAAAAATTAATCACATAACCGGTTAACCGTTTCTTTAATTAAAATAAAATTCTTTTCAAATCTTGTTGCATTATCAACTAAATATGACGAATTTTTATCCCATATTGTAGTTTCTAGCAAGCAAGTATATGATATAAGATGTTGTTTGGCTTTAACATTTCTTCCTCGACAACACAACGACCTAATATTTCATCCAGTGATTTATTTTTGCAGCGTATTTTGTAAGATTTATTTGCCAAGTTTTTCTTGCTGAACAATAACGTCCATCTTATAGACATATTTAAGGTGGTTAATAACTTCTGGTGTCGAAGAGCTTTTCAGCTTAGTATTTAAGGACACCCAATATATTTAGACTTATCCTTTCCATCGATTACCAAATATTTTTACACTTCCGAGGAGATTGTAGAAACATAAATAATAAATAAATAAATAAATGCATGTTGGGTAAGATACCCGCCTACCAACCAAGAAGTCCTCGGTTCAATCACAGGGCGTACCATCTGACAATTTTCATTAGCGTCATCACCTCACAAAATTGTTAGCGACTAGTTATGAGTATTTAAGCTGTAAAAACCTTCACTAACTAATACAGGGTAAATTTGAGGTTAGGAAGTCAATTGGCTGTCAAATGATGAAATGTCAGGAATTGAGCTGTCAACCTTTAATATATATTTAGCAATAAATTGTGAAATTTTAACTATGGAATGCTACATCTTGAACAAAGAAATTTAATAGTGAAAATTTACTGTTCGAAAAACTGAACGAAAACATGAACATCTTTAGTGATGAGACCCATTTTCAATTAGGCGGTTATGTAAGCTGCAAACAGTCCTTGCATTGAAAGAAAGTGTCCGTATGGTGCGGTTTGTGGTTAGGCGGCATCATCAGTCCGCATTTTTTCGAAAATAAGTGAAGAAACGCCGTTACCGTGAATTCTCTGCGCTACCAAACCATGATAACCAATTTTTTGTAACCACAATTGGCTAATGTTGACATTAGTGAACTTCCGCTTCAGCAGGTCAACGAAAAAAGCCACACAGCCAAACAATTCAGTTATTGCATGAGAAATTTCCCGATCGCGTAATTTTGCGATGTCGATATCAATTTGCTGCCTCGTTCTTGTAATTTAACCCTGCTGGATTAATTTTTCTGGGCCATTTCAAAGACCGGATTTATGTGAATAAGCCAAAAACAACAGATAAGCTACGCTTTGTTGCAAAACGTTGTTAAATTTTGTGAAAAGATTGGAAGTCTGCCGAGGTGCTAGAGGTGGATATTCGCTCGACATCATATGCATTTATTAATTCCCATATTTTCATTTTATATTGGATGAATAAAACTGAATTTGTCAAAAAAAAAAAAAATGTGTTTTTAAGCCAATTTAATTTCTAACCTAAAATTCGCCCAACCTTTACATCTGCTGTTTGGAGCCGGCGTTTGTAGATTCCTTTCAATGAGTCTAGTTGATCATCATTCTCCATATATCAAAAATTAATATTTATTTACTGAAAATTGGAATAAGTTTTTGTTGCTGAAGTCTGCATATCTTTGTCGATCTACCATGGTTTTCACGTTCTTTGTGAGACCTTCGAGGTTGTCATACTTATATATAAATATAAAACGTTATGTTTTATATTTAGAAAAATACTTAAACGATAAGTACATCTACAATAAAATATATAAAAACGTGTAAAATTAAAAATATTTAAATTAACTGGTTATTGATGCCGAAATATATGGTTTATTCGATATTCGAAAAATATTAATTTAAAAAAAATCCGTATCAATAAAAGCAAAAAAAAAACCGATTAAAACCGGTGGAATAATAACCGTTTGATCTCCCTAGTTTGTATGGGAGGTGCCACGTTCACTTATCCGATTCCGCCCAATTTTTGACTGACGATTTCTAGTGACTATGGAGCAATTCGGACGAAATTTAGAGACTTTTACTGTTACCAGTTTGTATTTTTAAACAAATATTTCCTTTGTATGGGCGTAGCACAACACAGTTGAAATTATACTGTAAAAATTTCAAGAAAATCGGTTCAGTCATTTAGCTGTCGATTAGGCACAAACAAACATTTTTATATATAAGATTTCAAAATTATTTTTCAACCTGAAAACTTGTTTCTTTCTTTTCACTGTCATAGCTTCACCACATTTTTTACGTCAAATATTTTTACTTGTACAACATGACTTAACTTGCACTAATTTTTCAATTTCAATACTCACTCTTATTTTGTAATTTCGTTTCATTTTTATTTTATTTTATTAATTTTTTTTTTAACTTATTTTAAACTCAAGTATCACCGGATGTGTCGTAAGTAATTTATTTCCTTTTATTTGGCTCGTACGAGACATTAACTAAATTAGTGGAGGAAACAACTACGGAAAACTTAATGATTTTTTTTTTGTTTATGGGAAAAAGAACAATTCTTACATGTGTTTAAAACAGAAATTTCGTTAAGTCAAGACAGTTTAAATGAAAAACATTTTTACTGGTCCAGGATAATATGTCAAATGAAATGCTTTTTAAAAATTACATAAAAAGTTTTCAATTATTTGCTAAAATAAATGAAATAAAGACATTGAGAAAAATGCCTTTGAAATGATGAATGTCATGTCATAATATTGGGCGAATGGCTGTTGGATGTTAAGTGATGGACTTCAGTTGATTTAGAAGACTAACTTATTGGTATTTTTTATCTCTTTCCTGTGGGTGGGTGGTGGCAAAGTAAAATGAAAATACTAATTGCTTTAAAACTTTTGCTAAATTGTTTTCTTTGCACTGCAGCTTCCTCTTCTCTTTTTAGTTTATGTTTTATTTCAAGTTTGAATATCCCTTAGAAAATAAAATCGAGTAAAAAAAGCAATAAATTTTTGGTATGCTACTGTACAGTAAGTAGCATGAGTTAGCCTTTAAGCTTAAGTAATAAAAAAAATGTTGTAACATTTTGTTATTGTGCTTGAAGTGAGAGAAATATTTATTTATATGACCGCCCATAAAACATGTTAATAAATAATAAAATGTTAGAAATTTGTAATAAATAAAATAATAAAAAATTATTTTCAAGATAACAGGCGTTAGAAGGAAATATAAAACAGATTTTTCTTTCTTTTGAAACAGGGAGAAATAAAACAGTGGCGACATATTTTTTTGACGCTTTTATAATGCCATTTATTTGTAATATTCATGTTACAACAAAATTTAACATTTCAAAAGAAGTATTTCTCGTTAAAATAGAGCAATAAAATACAATAGAATGCAACACAATGTCAAGTCATCAAATTGAGTTGCAAATGTATTGTCAAATGCTTTCACGACATGTTGCTTTCTCTCTTAAAACGATAACGCTTATGATTGTACTTAATTCTAGAAATGAAGTTTGGCTTGCAATAAATTGAAACGATTTAAATGTATAACAGAGTTTAACTATGTAATAGATAAGATTCCATTAACAGAAAAATTATTTTTTTGAGCAATACACACTCAGTTTAAAATTTTTTCACAAACAAAGAATGGTTTTGAAAATAAGAAAATAGGTTTATGGAACGAGAAGAATAGATTTGGATGTATTCGCGTTATAAGAAACAGAAAAGACTTCTGTGATAAGGTTATCTCATATAAGAATAGTACTGCTGTAAAAAATCCTCAGCTGTTGTGAGAGACTCGCTCATGATTTCATCCAGTACGGTGGTAAATAGTAGATCCTTGCTTTACTCCAGCGTTAGTAGTTGTGAAATACCGAGTGTTCTACATGCTCATACGTTGCTCGTATTGTTCGGATGATTTTCTGGAGTACTTCTTTTCTTCTCAATGCTTTCCATATGACAGTCCCTTTGATGGAATCGAAGGCTTTCCTTAAGTCCTCCTTAAGGTTTAGGGTGGTGACACTGTTCTATTATTATACGTAGAGTGTTGGCCTGGCTCACGCAGTTTGTATCACACATGGCCATAACAAAAGTCGTCCTAGGGAAGCAGCTTTTTTTTGTAGACTTGTCTTCTTGAAATATGGGCAAATCTTTTAATTCTTCTGCTTTCCTGTGTATTTCATCTATTTTATGGCTACTTGCTCTATGTCTTAACAAGGCTTTTCAAGTATGCATCTCATCCTTCTACACTTCCTTGATATAATAGTTGTCTTTTTAGTTGGAACTTCATAATTTCTTCGCCAGAAGCAGTGTTTTGACAATGAGTGTCTGGACAGAATATGTCATAAAATACCGAATGTTCCACAAAGTACCTGAATAGAATTGACGTTCTTAACTGCTGCTATGAGGCAATGCAAAAATATAGACTTTACACACTATAAATTGTGTGTTTCAGTTTTTGTGTTGGATGAGATTATTATTTTTTTCTTGAATCGTAGGTGGTAATCTTCAAAAGATACTTATGTTCAGCAGCATAAGAATACGAGATTCGCAATCACAGTCGGCTACGTACTGAACCCACCACCTACTTTCCTCAAACTCTCTCCCCTGCGGGACTACCATTAGGTGTTACTTCGCGTAAGGCTGGTTAGCACTTATGTTATTTTTCATCAAAAATCGCACGATTCGTTTTTCTGTCTTAAGCTCATGCATAACTCCGCAGAGAGAAGTGTTACTGAGTGTGTGTGTAGCACCTTTAAACGTTGCCCGTTACGTATTTTTAAGGGCTAGCCATGACATATGGGCCACAAGAACGCTGAGTAATAGCCTTTGATCATTTCGAATCCGGTCGATTCTTCTCGTTACTTGCTTTATATAATTACCAGTACCCTCAGATCGTACCATATGTTTAACTATATTACCTGGTGTGACTCTGCCAAATATTTTCTCCACTATATGAAAGAATACATGTTACGCATTTTCGTGTCAGTTATCACAAAACGAGAAAATCACTCCGCCATCATGGACACACTTGTAGAGATATGATGTATATATTATCTAAAGCAACCATGTCCTGTTAAAAACTGCTTGATGTGTTATTCAAGACCGCTATGCGTTCTTTCTAACCATTTTTTAACTTTTCTTAGAAGCCTGTGCGTTCACCCCCTTATTGTTGAAGTGGTCCAGCACCTGTAATAAACGTGCAGATTCCTTGACGTTTTTTCAGCTTTAAGAGCTCTGCCAACACTTCCACTCTTTTTATAAGCTCTTTTAAGTCAAAGACTCTATGCCGCACAAAACTCCAATGGCGTTATGGGATATACTGTACAAACAGCATTAGCAACTCTTATGGCGCTTAGGTGAAACAAAGATCTTGTTGTTCTAGCATCAGGCTTGGAAACCGGCCATCCGAGTTTTATTGACTATTATATTTACATCAGAAAAAGGTATAATTAACGAATTGAGAGTAAAAATTAATTATGTCCATTTTTAGCTCAAAAAATATTATGAATTAAAAATTTATCAGAATAAAAATTTATCAAATCACTGTGTACATATTTTCCGTACCTCTGAGCTAATTTCCATATTCCGTCTTAGAAAAACTTCCAATTTATTTCCGATTTTATACTTCTTCAAAAATCGTTTCGATGGTGACATGCCATGTATCCGTTGAAACAGCCAATACTCAGAGGAATCAATGTTTGAAGAATAAAACGGGTGCCGCACTTGATCGCTTCTAACAAATATTTGGAAAATTTGGCGAAGTAGGATCATACAAAATAATAACTTAATCATGTCTGCTTTTATATTCCGGCCGTTTTTTCATAATGCACGGTTCAAGCCAAGTAATTGTAGTCTGTTCCGAACACCAAGTTTTAGCAGCTCATAATACACAATGCCGCCTTGATCTCACCAAGAATACAAAAATGCATTATTAATACTAAAAGATCGTAATTGTACTAACAAACTAAATTTGGAAGCAAAAACCCATATGTGCTTGTTTACAAATAAAAATAAACTACGACTACTAAACAAGCAGATAACGAAACAATTAAGAAACGACAAGAATATAATAATCACTGAAACAAACAAGTTGTTGTTTATCATTTGACTGCTTTACAAGAAAGAAAATGAAAGAAATATGGTCTACCAGAAATAGCGAGAGGTTCGGGACCTTTCTAAGTATTGTTCACTCAGCCATATAAAGAGCACATCGATGCGTACAGCAGTCAGTTTATTTGGTGTAAACACGGCGGTTAGAGTTTTTATTTTCAACTCAGTGTAAAGAGAGTTTAGTGTTGGTGATTGTGATCGAACCTATGTTGTAATAACGATTGTGAAGTGAAGATCTTTAAGTAGAAAGATCTGTGTAAAAGTTTTTAATGGTTTGCACAGACGGTGTAAACAGAGAATAATAAATAGTATTTGTTATTGCTTGTGAAAAGGTTAGAAGCAGTGGAACACAAAACTGTGTTAAATAAAGAATTTTAATTAAAAACAAAGCACAAATTTATTTTTATTTTAACTGCAATCTACGAACTCATTAATAAGTGTTTTTAAAAAGGTAATAGCATTTGCTAAGATATAGAAAAGCAAAGTGTAATCCTTAACTTTTTATAACAAAGTAAAAGAAACTTTATCTTGAAGCTTGGTAATGTATTGATTTGTTGCAATTTAATATTGTCATAGGAGACTTTACCATTGACTTGCGGCTACAAAATATATAATGTTTTTCAGTTTCCATACAAATAAATCTTTTACATATATTCCAATATGAGGTAATTTTGTTAACATAACAAAAATCTTAACTTTTACTACAACAAATATTAAAAGCGTACAACAAACTTTTCATTTTACATTTAACGGGTCAAATAAAAGTTTTATCTATAATTGTAGCACAATCTACTAAACTGATATTATTTTAGCTTTACTTTGAAATTTAAACTATATATCAAGCGAACCTTAAATTACCGATAAAATAGGTAAACAATTTATTGCTTCCAAAAAAATTTGAATTTGTCACTTTAATATCTTATACAAAAAAAAAGCAGTGTCACCTGTTTCTGTTGTTGTTTCTTTTAAAGCAGATGCTACTAATGTTTGTATTGTTCTTTTCCAAAACAAAATTTTAAAACTTTGGTTTTTTTTTTTGGTTATTTCTATTCTTGTAAAAATGTCTAAACTGTATTTGGATGTTATACTACTACCGAAAAAAAAATGAAAAAATCTGTCAGTCATTAGAATTGAATCATAAAAACATTTGATATGCACAACTATTACCCTTCTGTTTTTACACTTTGTTTTTTATGTTTTTTCTATTCCTTCTAGTAAATCGAATAGACAAAGTTGCTTGAACAACTGACAGACATTTTTCTGCCAAAAAAAGGTAAAATTTGCTACACACAGTTATGGAGATAGAAATAAAATACTTGCAAAAATAACAGAACCGCAAGATTAATTTTTATATATACCAGATAAATATTTTGACATGCAGATAAACACTAGGGAAAAATTGTTCTGCGAAATGAAATTTAAAAGTGAAGGTCTTTAAAAAGAGCAGATACACTTTGCACTAAATTTGTCAAACACTTCCACAATGACCACGATTGAGGATGTGAAGTGAAAACTGGAAATTTTAAAGTAAAAATATAAATTTAATAGAGAAACCGTAAGGAATCACCTTCCAGCTTTAACGTATTAATCCTGCTTATTACGCCTAGGGTTGGCAGATTTAACATTGCAAAATTCTTGACAAAATTGACTTTAAAAAAAATCTTAACTTCGGTAAAAAATTACCGGTAGATGGCTCTAAAATGTAATATCTCTGGTAATATTTATTACATCAGGCAACGCTATAGCATGATACGTCCGAATGATTGTAGGCGAAGAAAATGGACCACGTACGACATAAAATAATGTGTGAAAAAATCATGAACGAAGCAAGGTGAAGCAAAGGAGACAAAGTCAGGTTTGACACCAAGAAAGGTGAGGCAGTGCGTCTAGTGGGATTGAAAGTGAATCGGTTCTCTACTGTCAACACTTAACAAGACTGAAGCATGCAATTTAACTAAAACATCCAGAATTGATCAGCAGAAAGAGTGTTGGGTTTCATCATGATAAAGCTAGAGCGGAAACATCTTCGATGACCCAGAAAAACTGAGATATCTTAGCTAGGTAGTTTTATTACATTGACTATACAGCCTGGACAATGCAGCTTCTGATTACACTATGCAACATAAGGAAAAAACATTTTTGACCATGGATAAGCACTATATTTTTTTGATGCGCTTGGTCGCTTAACTTCAAAAATCATCAGCATTTCAGATTAATGGATAAGTTTATTTTTATACTTTTTTTTTTAAATGTGAAATTTTTGAAGAGGCTGCTAAACAAGTCAATAATGTCGATTTGGAGAACATACCACCTAGATAAAAAAGTTCCCGGGTTTTATTCAGAAAATCAGGTGAATTCGGTGGCTCTTGGATGGTATTTTTTGCATTTTTCTTAAAAATATGTCGAATATTGATGGCACTGTATCACGGTGCATTATCATGGTGCAAAATCCATGAGTTTTCTGCCCACAATTCTGGTCTCTTTCGGCGAAATGCTTCACGCAAACGTCTCATAACGGCAAAATAATACTCTCTGTTTACTGTCTGATATCTTGGCAAAAATTCATTCACTACACCGTTGTAATCCATGAAAACCGTGAGCATTGGCTTATTTTCTAACTGAAAACGACGTGGTTTTTTTGGTCTTGGCTCATTTGGTAAACGACATTCACTGAATTGTCTGTATGGCGTGTCGTCCTCATAAGCTCACATCTCGTCTGCAGTAATAATAATCTCCTTTTGATGAACGTGGGATTGGATTCAGCCGCGCAAATCATGTCTTTTGCGACTACAACACGGTCTTTTTTTGATGAAATTGAGGCCTTTTGGCACCAACTTTGGTGCTACACGGCGGAAACTAAAATCATTAACCAAAATGTCTTGGACGGATAAACAATGTTCAAGTACTCCGCTATCTCTCTGATGGTTAATTTGCGGTTATTGACCAACATTTCTTTTACTTATCAATGTTTTCGTCGGTTTTCGATGTCGATGGTCTGTCATTGTGCTCATCATCTTTGATTTACTTACGACCACTTTTGAACCGTTCGTGCCACTCGTAAACGACCGTGTTCTTTAGAGAATCGTTACCAAAATACTTTTGAAATATTTCCAACGTTCGCGCACCATTAAATCCATTTTTTAACTCAAGTTCGCTGTTGCAAATTTGAATCAATTTCTAAAATTGTAAAAAAAGCGCCAACACACATAGAGATAGATTTACTCTTGGTTACATGGCTTTTACAAATGTCAAACTATGATCGTAAGACTTAGTGCAAATATCAACAACAGATATAAAAAGTTCACAAAAAAAAAGAACAAAAAAGCTCAAGTCGGACAATGGGTCCGCCACGCGGGGGTTATTCCAGGAACTTTTTGATCAAGGTTGCCTGGCATAACCATCAACAAGCACCAAATAAAAAAACTTGTGAACGATGTTTTGTGCGATTCAAAAGTGGTGATGTCGACACAAGAGACAGGGTGAGGCCTGGTCAACCTGCTATTATTATTTGGAGTCACACAACAAGCCATTCCTCTACGTTTAAAAGTATTGGGATTCCTTCAAAAGCAAGGAAATTGTGTTCCATGTGAATTGAAGCCGAGAGACGTTCAAAGCGATTTTGCATGTCGGAAATGACGCTACAAAAAGAAGTCATTTTTACATCGTATTTCACTGGAAAGAAAAAAGGATACATTGCAATAACTCCAAGCGCAAATGTTATGTGTAAAGTCCGGTCAACTAGCCAAATCAATGCCGAAGTCGAATATCCATGACGCCAAGGTAATTCTCTGTATTTGGTGAGATCATAAGGGTGTTTTTTATAATGATCTGTTGAAATCGGGTCAGACGACCACAGAGGACCTGTACCGAATGGAATTGATTCGTTTGAAGAAAGCGATCAACGAAAAACATCCAGAATATTCGACTGGACACGAGGCCATAATCTTCCATCATGACAATGCTCGGCCGCATTTGGAAAACAGTGGATGGCAAGTTTTGGTTCACCCGCCTTATAGTCCGGATCATTTGTTTCGATCGATGCAGAACGCCCTTACTGGAATACTCTTCACTTCAGAACAGGGTATCAGAATTTAGCTAGATTTATTATTTACCTCAAAACCGGAGCAGTTGTCTTGGCGCGGAATCCGTGTGCTACTAGAAAGATAGGAAAAAATTACTGGCTAACGATGGACACTACTCTAAATAATGTATCGATTCATCTTGTTATTATAATAAATGGATTTTTGAAAAAAATCTACATTATTAACTTGTGTACCCAATAGTTTCTGGTATCTTTGGTTTTGCTTAAAATTGAGACTTTCTTTTATACGGCTTTTGAAAATAATTACTTACATACTACTCGTATATTATAGCTTTAATGCAAAGAGCGTTGTTACAGTAACAGTCATACATGTTTCATAACCTAACTTTTCAGACGTCTACGTATTTCATAAAACGTATAAAACCATTCCTCTAAAAAATAAATAAATAAAAAACTAAACCTAAAAGGTAAACATAGAAATCCAACTGTATTACCAGATGTGTTTAAAAACAAAAAACTTTTTGCTGCTGCTACCTAAAAAAGTTTAAAGAAATACAAGAAAAGGAAAAGTGGTGAAACCTTTCAAATATTTTTTTTTAATTACAGAATTCTAAAATAAGAAATAGCATCTATATGTCTCTCATGGTAGAATTTTAAATGGTTTTTCCAGAAAAACTAAAAGTTTTTAATACCATTTACCAGAATATTAAGTTAATTTCATTTTATACATGAAAACATTTATTTCTAAAGCTTTAACTTGAAAAAAATATATTAAAAGAGTTTTAAAAGAATATCATTAAAACAATTTCTACTTTAACTAATAAAACAGAAACTACATATTTAATTTAAACTCATATTTTTTTATTTCAGGTTTTTGAGAGCGTGTTGCACAGTGTTTAAAAAAAACTCTCTGTGCATGTAAGTATCTTTGGCATATTTTTTCACTTTTATTTTATTTTTAAAGGGATTTAACTAAACAAAGTTGAAAATGTAAATTTAGTTTAAATAAATATAAAAGAGAAAATAGAAAATTATTTTTTTCTTTTTTATAAGAGGACAATATTTGAACGTGACATACATGCATGGTGTTCCAAGTAATATTTACATACAAAAACGTATGTAAATATCTGAGTACTTGGTACTTTTATTACAAAATAAAAAACAACAACAAATTTTATTCCAGCTAACAGTAGCTTACATGTCTTACACACGGTAGTCACGGTAAAAAAAACCGACAACCATGTGGAAGCAATTTCTGTGGCAATTAGATTTGTTGTTGTTGTTAATTTTTGTTTTTTTTAGTTTATACCACAAACAGGTATTACAAATTACTATTCATTTTAATAATTTTCAAAAATTACAACTATGCGGTGCTACGCCCCTACAAAGTAAATATTTATTTATTTATATTTTCGAAATGATTGTTTTTTTAAAAAAATGAGCGAATTCGGACAAATGAACACAGTACCTCCCACACAAACAACATATTTGTTTTTGTATATCCTGAGGACGCTTAAAGTGAAAATTTCTGAATTTTCTCTAAATGACTTCGTAGTCAATACAAATCGTTAGCTAATAATAGGCAAAATTGGATAAGTTGGCGTGGCATCACCCATACATACATAATGCCCTCGACATCCCAAGTAGAACAAGGGGGACTACTCTCGATCAATAAGCTGCACCCGATTCATTGGAAGAGACCTACAATTTAACGCCGACTCCGAATGGCATTTGCATTATTTAGAGAAGTTTTTCATAGCGTAAATACTCATTACCAGTCGCTAGCAGTACTATGGAGTAATACCGCTGTTAAAAATTATCAGATGGTATAATTTGTTATTGAGTCGAGAACCTATTGGTTGGTAGGCGGGTATCATACCTACCATACTACAGTGACACACATTACCCATACATAATAATAACCATCTTGATCAAAATGTTCCCGGAATTTATTCAGAAAATTGAATATACAAGTTTATTCATCTAAATCTACATTGTCCCCTTCAAAGTAATCCAATCTTCGAAGCATTTTTTATATTCGGTTTTCGGTATGTCTATCAGTGCTCCCTGTGATTTTTCCATTGTTTCCTCTCGGCTGCTGAAGCGCGTTCCCCGTAATGGTTCTTTATCTCGATTGAAGAGAAAGAAATCATAGAGAGCCAAATCAAGCGAATTCGGTGGCTATTGGATGACATCTGCTGCATTTGTCGTCAAAAAATTTCGAATAATGGTCGAGTTTTCTGGCACCATTCTGGTCTCTTTCGGCGAATTGCTTCTTGCAAACGTAACACCCAAATAATTCTCTTCGTTTATTGTCTGGCCTTCTGGCAAAAACTCATGATGCACTACACCGTTGTAATCCATGAAAACCGTGAGCAATGCCTTCTTTTTTTACTGTAAACAACGAGTTTTTTTTGTCTCGGCTCATTTGGTGCACGTCATTCACTTTCCTGATATTTGGATTGCGTGTTGTACTCATAAACTCACGTCTTGTCTCCAGTAATGATTCTTTTAATGAATGTGGGATCGGACTCAGCCCCAAAAATCATGTCTTTTGCGAGCTCAAATAGAAATTGAGGTGTTTTGGTACCAATTTTGCTGCTACACGACGGAAACCCAAATCACTAACCAAAATTTCTTGGACGGATACATAGGCAATGTTGAAATCCTCCGCTATCTCTCTGATGGTTAATTTGCGGTTATTGACCAGCATGTCCTTTACTTTATCAAAGTTTTCGTCGGTTGTCGATGTCGATGGTCTGGAACTGTGTTCATTATCTTCGGTTGACTCACGACCGCATTTGAACCGCTTATGACACTGGAAAATAACTGTTTTCTTTCATTGCCGAAACACTTTTCCAACATTTTCAACATTCGCGCATCATTATATACGTTTTTTACGCAAATTTAATACAAGTTCGTTGTTGCAAATTTAAATCCACACATTAAGGTAGATATACTCTTGGCTACGTACCTTTTGCAAATGTCAAACTATGATCCTAAGACTTAGCGGGAATATCAACAACGGATAAATCAACTTAACAAAAAAAAGGAGCTCAAATCGATACGATGGGACTGACACACGGGGGTTATTCCGAGAACTGTTTGATCAGGTTGATATTAATATCTCGCAGGAAGATCGATTATTCGAATTTTTCTAAAAACCCGTTTTAAATAACTACAATTTTGAAAAAATCGGTTTATGGAAAAAAATTAAACAAATAACCGGTTAACCTGTTCCATACATTGTACTAACTATCAAGTAAATTTGCTAGAACAACTTTCGGCTTTTTTAGGCCATTAGCGGATATTTTCTCCTCTACACAACAATGTGCTAATATATCACACAGTGTTTTATATTTCGTAAGAGTGATATTTAGTAGCGCATTTGATCGGCATTTGGGCGATTACAGTCAGTATGGACATACATAGAAGCCAACCTCAGAACATTTAATGCATATGTAAAGTCAATTCTGTTGTATGAAAATGAAACCTGGCTTGTGTCTGATGCAATCACACAAAAGTTACAGGTATTCATCAGCTACGCTTAATTCTCCAAGAACTAAAGCAGAACAATCTTACATGGGAAACGGCAAAGACAACGGCAGCAAACCGTGTAAAATAGAAATGCTTTTTGGAAGCCCTGTACTCGCAAGAGAAGTAAAGAAAAAAAATTCAGTATCACAATGTCTCATTTGACGTTTATCGCTATATAACTTGTATTTCAGTGTTCAATTGAGTTTTGTGTTGACTGTTTGTTTCATTGACCATACTCGCTTGTTGCCGATTTACAATGATTCTCTCAATGTATCGTATTATCTTGAGAAGGAATTTTGGCATTTTTATAACGCGAATACATCCCCATCTATTCTTCCCGTTTCACAAAATTATTTTCTTATTTTCGAAACCATTCTTTGTTTAAGGAAGAATTTTAAACAGAGAGTGTTTTGCTCAAAAAATAATTTTTCTCTTAATGGAATCTAATTAATCGCGTGAGCCATCCATCGACTTAACTTTTAATTAGCGGTTATTTCGGATCCGGCAATACTCATGTCATTCTATTCCGTCATAGAATTCAGCACATTATCTCCACTGAACGAAATAAGTGAATTTACGCTTAAGCAACGTTAAGGTATATTGGAAATTTCTTTCCAAAACAAAGACAATTGGTTGGAAATTGCACGAAAAAATGGTACAAAATTTGGTCGCAAAGAAGGACCAACAGTGCCAGGTACACGCAAGTTTATTGCTAAAGTTCGTTAAACTGGTTTCATTGTTGATGCACCAAGACTTAAGCGTGCGTAAGAATCCACCAACATCAACTCGTTATCGTTCTCAAGAATTGAATATTTCACACACCAGTTTACGTCAGATTTTGCAAAAAGATCTCGGTATTACACCTTACAAAGTTTAATTGGTTCAAGAGTTGAAGCTGCATGATCAAAAGCTACGTTTTCGCTTCGCTAGATGAACCAACAAGAAACTGCACGATGATGTTGATTTTGCCAAAAATCATCTTTTCTGATGAAGCTCATTTTCATCTTGGTGGGTACGTTAATAAGCAAAAGTGTCGTATTTGGAGCTCAGAAACCCCAAACGTGGTCTTAGAGTTGCCAATGCGCCCACTACGAGTGACTGTTTGGTGCGGCTTGTGGAGTGGAGGCATCATTGGCCCATAGTTCTTTGAAAATGAGGACGGCGCAACTATTACAATCAATGAAGACAAATATCGCACCATGATAACCAATTATTTTGAGCCCGCTCTTCATGGTGTTGATGTAAACGGTGTTTGATTTCAACAGAATGGTGCAATTGCCACACATCTCATGCTAAAACCGATTAATTGCGTCAAACGTTTGATGGTCGTTTAATGGTGATGTAAGTTGGCCACCAATAAGCTGCGATTTGATACCATTGGACTATTTTCTGTTGGGCGCCGTTAAAGACAAGTGTTATGTCGACAAATCAGAGAGAATTGAGCATGTGAAGGCCAACATTCGTGATACCATTGCCGAGATACGATGAAACCATTTTTGTTTTATTGCGTTTTTAAATTTATAATTTTAAATGGCCCATTCGATAAGTATGTAAGTAATGTATGATGTCAATGCTACAACATCTAGAGCGATAAAACATAAGGATAGCGGTTACTGACTTATTCTGCGCTTGCAAGTGTATTTAGCCATTAAATTCTCCATGTTGTCTACATCTACTTTTGTTCTATTAGTGTAGATATCATTATTACTACTTGTTTTTGATTTTTTGGAAAATACGAACATATAGTCTCCTATTTGCTAAGTTTGAAATTTATAGAAATTGCTATTGATTTTCCAGTATATAGATATTCGTATAACCTGGTCATCATCCCTACGATCGTAACCTCCATATAAATTAGCATTTAACACAAATATCACGAAACGCTGTAGTTTCACCGAATTTGGCACGTGATGAACGTGCTTCATAATTATCAAATTGATAGCCACAAGAAATGCAAATTAATGAGTATCTACAACTCAGATAAATGCTCTGTATTTGTCTTATGAACACCAGCATATATCCAAATACCAAAAATTAAATTTAGTTCACCTACTACGGAAGTCTTATATATATGGTTTTTAACGGTTAAGTTTTTTAATGTGTAATTTTGTAATTTTTCTAATTTTCTTTTTTTAAATGTTTATTTTCTATGAGATCTATTTGAAGGTTCCCCGGTACCTTGTAGGTCAAATGCGTAGTTCGTTCGAAAAAATATATTTTATTAATTATAAGATAAAATTATTCGATACATAAGTTTCATGTCTACATTGAGCTCTTCCATAAAGAGATTTTGATTTGTTAAAAAAAAGTTTAATAAATCTAATAAGGGTTGTACGCTATATTTATTTCGCTGGTGAATAAGGACTTTATAGTTTAGAATTGAAGTTGTTGAGAATTAATTAAGCAATATTTTATTATTGTGACTTAATTCAAAATTTCTTACTCATTCATTACTACATTTTAAATTACTTTAAAAAAGTTAAAGAGGAAGAAAACTTAAAAAATTATGCAAATCCTGTAACGTAGGACAATTCATAATAACGTACGTGACTGCAAAAGCAAAGTATATTTCATTCATAATCTCTATGTTTGACTATAAACAGTGCAAGAGAGATAAAATTGTACAGGATAATAACATATTTACTCGTATGTTTACGACTCTCTGTTTCTAATGCTGTTATTAGAAGAACATTTCCTTTGTACTATTTTATGGTTACACTTGCCTGTTATTTTTCCTCGTATAAACCATTTGGCGCTCATTCTCTGTTAAAAAAATTTTGCTTGACAGTTAGTTAAATAAGACATCCTGTTTGCTTATATGCTTCAGTTAATATACAACTATTGCGGGAATTACAAGGATATCAGTGCGCGTTTATATCGGACTTTTTTTTATAGAAAAATTACAAGAAAAAAAATACGTTTAAAAGAGTAATTTGTAATAAAAGAAAAAAGTTTAGAATAATAATTGAAACATAAGAAAAGTTTTGTTCAAAATGCAAATTGAAAACAATTACAGTTTGGCAAGAAAAATATAATAAAAAAATAAATAATTTTTTTTTTCAATTATTAGAAGAAAAATTTTTAAAAAAAAATATTGCCCAAAAAAAAAGAAAAAGTAAATTGAATTTAGTTTAATAAAGAATAATATTATCAAAAGAAAAAATACTACAACAAATCAACATATTTAAGTGTCTCTTTAAACAAAGTGTAAAATATAATTACAAGTTATACAAAATTAACGGCCGCCAAAAAAGTAATTACATATTTCAATCAAACACAATACTTGTGCTTAGAAATTGAAGTCTTAATATATTAAAAGACATTTTTTCTTACAATGAAAATTAATAATCAATAATGAAATGAAATAATGATTTTAGTCCATTAAATTATTTAAGCGGCCAGTGCTACGTGGTGGCAATAATGTAAAAAAAATACATATAAAAATATTCAACAATAGTATTCTATTATGGTGAGTGTAAGAAAAAGGCGCTTGTCTGCATACAACACTTTTCAAACATGACCACATTTGTTATTCGCTTAAATGTTGCACGAAATAAATATATTGTATATTGTCATGTTTTTATTTAATTGAAACAAACGTGTGATTGTATTATGGTTACGAATACTTTTTTAATGCCAATAAATGCAGTAAAAAGTAAATGCTTGTAATTTTTTTCAAACAAATTAAAAAGAAGAAAAAAATATTAAAATAGCAAGTAAATGTGTTTAATTGAAAATGTATGTTAAAAATAAAATGATTTTTTTTATATTTGTGAAAATTTTATTGTGGTAATGAAATCATAGTGAAAATATCAGGATATTTTTAAATTAATGATTAAACAGGTTGTCCGCCGGGAAGGTAAACTACTTTGCTTTGCCGCCATTTTGGTAAACAGTAGTTCTGATCGTTCATATTTGCCAGTAGTGAAGTAGAGACGTGGCAAATTAATTATGGCAAAATATTCAGTAACCCAACGTGTTTTAATAGTTAAAACATTTTATCAAAATCAATCATCGATTACTGTGACGATGAGAAAGAAAT
Organism: Wohlfahrtia magnifica; assembly: GCA_023159175.1. Lineage (NCBI taxonomy): Eukaryota > Metazoa > Arthropoda > Insecta > Diptera > Sarcophagidae > Wohlfahrtia > Wohlfahrtia magnifica. Next base: position 5,177,161 of record JAKWBJ010000482.1, on the reverse strand, counting down.
CCACTCTTACATTTAATTATAATAGAATAGTTCTAAAATGCACAATAGTATATAAGTGTAAAAGAATTCAGTTTACAACCACCGTTGCCAAGCTAGAAATTGATTTCCTTATCAAAAATTTTCTAAAATTCTACCAAAGCCGTTAACAGCCTACCAAAAGATGTAGTAAAAAATTTAAAAATAAACTTTTTGATATAAATCGAAAATGTATTCAGTTACACATGAAAGTATTTTTCGCATGAAAGTCACATACGAAAGTACATATACTATATGCTTTATCCTAAAGTTACGTGGAATTTGAATCGCTCTGAACCACTGTGCAAAAGAAATTTTTATTTTTAGTAAGTCCTGCTGTTATTTATAGAAACTTCTAGATGAGTATGGTCTGATTTATTGAGATAGACTTTTGTGCGTTTTGTATATAAGAGTATGGGTTAGAGCGGCATGGTTATATCACTACTGACGAGTCGACAAAACGGACGAGTGACGAGTGGACAGTAAGTATAAATAGACGGATCATTCGTTTATGGGATATAGTGAGCCTGGAGATCGCAAAGGCTTTTGATAATGTTTGGCAGAAGGGGATAGTTCATAAGATGATGTCGTTTGGATTCGACAACCATCTCTGCGGAATCACAGAGGATATACCCCGGCTAACTGACGGGGATTTACTCCTTATTTATGCGGATGATGTGCTGGTTGCGGCACCTGGTCCCAGCGCGTGGAGGGTGAATGATATACTCAACGGATACCTTGGTAGGCTTCACGAGTACATCTGTAAATGGGGTCTCTGTTTGAATATGGAAAAGACGGATTGCGTAACATTTAAGGGACGGTGTGGACGGCTGTGTCCCAATGCAAGAAGGGACGCACCGTTGCTGAGAATGGACGAAGAGGTTGTAAGACTCTCCGACAGGATTAAGTATCTCGGGGTGATTTTCCATGAGAGCTTCAAGTATTATCAACATTTGGATTTTGTTTTGGATAGAATGAAGAGGATATACCACTCCTGCTGTTGGTTACTGCGCCGGAGGGAAGGTTTGCGTAAGGTGGTAAAGCCTTCCCTGTCTGGTTTGGGATATCGTCCCATCAGATGGAGAGGCTTACAATGTGGGAGAGACTTGTTTTGTCGGCTTGTCTTAGATTGAGGGCACGTTAGTTCCCCGATGGTTCGTTCAGGAGACCGTCTTGTTGGGTCATTTATGACCATGCGAGTTTCAAGAGGATCGACGTTTTCCTCATGAGGACTGCGGTGGCGTTTTGGAGCGATCATTCACCCTGAAGAATGAGATGGTGACCAGCTGCTTCGAGAGTAGAAGCGATATGGAGACCCTGAGGGTGCGCAGCTACCTGTCGCCTGTAGATCTCCTGATGTTAAGAGACGAGGGGCTGCTCTATGGCAACGAGGGCATGCTATTCTATCACAGGAGGGTGAATACCCTGGACTTGAACTGCCTGGTGTATAACACAGCACAGTGAGGTGGATGTCTGTGCCCTGTTGTTGTTAATTAGTTGTAAGTAGTGTTTTAAGTTAGTTTTAGGTATATGAGTGTCTCCGTTGTACCACTTTTTGCGGAATATGACATGATGGTTAATTGTTTTGGTGATAGATTGCAGCTATTCTATGATAAGTATCATGTACGCATAGAATAAGTATACACGTAATTAATTAGTTTAAGATAAACTATGTATGAACAGGATATTTGGATAAATAAAGTAAAGGAAAGTATATGGGATATAAAGAGTCCGCCATCTAACGTTTTTTTTTTTCAACTAGCGTTCACTTCGTGAATGGTAACACTTAGCTCATGTCTGATTTGACAGATAATTAGTTTTACCCTTCCGCTGAACGAATATGGTTATGCATACGCTTGAACAACGCTGAGAATCTTGGACTGCGATCGACCTAAAGAAGATGCCGATTTTGCCAAAAAAAATCATCTTTTCAAATGAAGCTCATTTTGATCTTGGCAGGTATGTAAACAAGCAAAATGTCGCATTTGGGGCACAGTAAACCCGCACGCATACATTGAAAGCCGATACACCCAAGACGAGTCACTGTTTGGTGCGGATTTTAGTCCAGAGGCATAATTGGGCCATTTTTCTTCGAAAATGAGCAGGGAGTGGCCGTTACAGTCAATGAAGATCGTTATCGGGTCATGTTGAACGAATTTTTGTTCACAAAAATTGAAGAGGAGGTTATAAGCAACATTTGGTTTCAATAGGACGGCGCTATATGCCACAAAGTCGAAGCTACACTCGTTGTTTTGCGCCCTGTTTTTGAAGATCGCATTATCAGCCGCAGAACTGATGTCGTTTGGCCACCTCGGAGCTACAAAACCATATGTGATGGTTCTGCCATATGCTTGGAATGGCTAAAGGCAATAAAAGTAATCAGTAAACAGTGGGCGAAATCGGATACAATATAAAATAAATATTTTTTTTTTGTATGTCTTGCGAATGGTTAAAACTAAAATTTCTGAATTTGGTCTCAAGGGCTTCATGATCAACACAAATCATCAGTCAAAAAGTGGATGGAAATGGTTTCAATAGGACGGCGCTATATGCCACAAAGCCGAAGCTACACTCGTTGTTTTGCGCCCTGTTTTTGAAGATCGCATAATCGGCCGCAGAACTGATGTCGTTTGGCCACCTCGGAGCTACGATTTGACACCGTTGGACTATTATTTGTGGGGTGCCGTCAAAGATAAGTGTTACGCCAACAAGCCAGAGATAATTGACGCTTTAAAGGACAATATTCGTGAAGCCATTGGTGAAATACAGCTGCGCAGAATCGATAATGTGCTTAAAAATTGGATCGATGGTGTAGGCTACTGCATGGCCAGCCGAGGCAGCCATTTGAATGAAATTAAATTCCATTATTAACCGGAAGGATTGTACTTTCAAATAAAAAAAGAAATTAGAGAAAATATTCAGTTGTTTTTTTATAGCATTTTCAAAAAAAATAAATAAATAATATTTGGCGGACCCTTTAGTTGATAGTTGAATAGTTGAAGAGTTGAACCGGTGAGGTTCTTAAAATATAAGTGAAGTGGTAGTGAAATGGTAGTGAAATTGTGTAACATGAAATGTTGAATTTAAGTGTAATCCAGCAATAATTAATCAATCCCAAGTAGTTAAAATAATTAAAATCTTTTAAATACCTTTGTATATTGAATGTCAAAATAACTCTACAAACTGATACATAAGAGATTATAAATTAAGAAAACCCATTGAGTATAACTTTATAATTTAAGTTTTACATTTTAATATTAAATAAATTAATAAAACGAATATATATCGTGCGTTTTAAGTGAAATAACATACAGTTATATCGAGCGAAATTTATATATTATACAGTATTTGAGTGTGACAGAAAACAAACAAACAAGCAATTTCGACATAAAAACTTAATGCCAACAGTGAAGCATGGATGTAGGCAGTGTCGTTACGATTTGACGATGCATATCGACGGCTGAGGTTAACATTTAAGTTCTTATTGATACAATCTGTGAACAAAATGGATCTTTTCGAAGTTTAGAGGTTATAACATATAAAAAATATTTTAAAACAGTGTTCTCATTACAAATCAAATCAACTTTTTGTTTGCAAATTATATACAAATTATGTAAAATGTAAGAAAATTGTAACAAGCCAACCAAACTATCAAATTGCTTTTAAACAACGAAAACTACCAGTTTTGATCCGATCGGCAACGCTGTTTACAACGTAAACAGTAATTTATTTGTTGTGCATACTTATTTCACAATTTTATTATTATATTTTGTACTATACAATTAAAAATATTATTCCAACTTTTCGCTTTTATATTAATTTTTTATATTAATTTTTTTCTGTCTTCATTTTTGCCATAACGAGTTCATTATTACTAAACTTAAATTTTTGATACAAAAAACAAAAGCACAATATTGAACATGAAAGTAAAATTTCTTCACAAAGATTGTGTAAAGCATTCAATGTAAATCTTCATAATACTCATGCTGATGTTAAAATGAACAAAAGTGTAGGAGTTTAATTAAAAAAAAAAAACAACACAATTTTATGAGAATTGGAAAAACTTATAATTAAAATCTTGAGGTATGAAGTTTTTCTTAAAAAAAATAAAATGGATTTATGAAAAAGTTTATTAAGGTTTGTGTTAAAAAGTAATTAAATAGAATCGAGTTTTCGAGGAAATATTAAATAAATAATTAAATAATAATAAACGATAAGAAAGCTAATATCACTGCTCCATAGCAAAAAAGCCTTTAAATAAAACTACATCTAATATAATGGTTTTGATGCGCTGAGTTCAAATCCGTTTTAAGTTTTTTTTTCCGTCAGACTAAAATTTTGTTTTATGAGCATGGAAAATTTTTTGTACAAAATATGGTAGTTAAGTCAATATAACTTGATCGATTTTAATGCAATTACCACCAAATACTTAGGAACAAAATTGCCTATAAATCAACTGAATAAGACTTTTTTGTATTTTCAACAGTTTCGTAGTTATTCGTAACTTGGTTGCGAAAAAAAAAAATTCGCGCAAAATTAGAGCAGTTTTTTTTTTCAAAAAGTGTATTTTACATGTTAAGCATTTAAATTAAAGCTTGAAATGTAGAGAGTGAAATAAGCTATAAATCATAAAAATCGGTTGGCTATTGCTGATGTTATTCAAAATTAAATGCAGGCACCTAACCTTAACCAAAGTTAGCGAACAAATTTTTTCTTGCAAAATTATTGGAAATTTTTTTTTCTTTTATTTCCAAAAAGTTATAAAAAATTCGTAGAATATAAATTTTACATTTCAAGCATTAACATGAAAACCAGATGCAATACATATTAAACAATAACTGAAAAAAGTATATACAGGGTGGCTGATATATTTTCCTCAATAAAGCAACTTAAATTACATTTTTATTTTATTTTATAATTAATATAAATGATTGACTTTTATTTCATTTGATAGACAGTTTTATTTTATTAAATATTTTTAATGGTTTTTAAAAATAATTGGTTTTAAATGGGATCCACACTGAGACACGCTTTCGTGATATCTTAGAAAGAAGCTGTTCATGACTGCTTGCAGATTTGATGTTTAAATCGCTTCAGTTATCGATTGAACAAACTACTTTTAATAACTTAAATATATTGATTTCGATTAATAGACCTTCTGTTTATATTAGAATCCCACAATTTATATGTGCACACCAGGAAGGTCACAGAATTGTTGAGTTTTTGGTAATAATTTTATTTGAAAATTTTCCGTGTAATTCTGCCATCTTTCGGATCAGTTTAGGAAAGAAAAATTCCTGTAACATTTTTAAATAACGATCTTCTATTACAGTACAGTTCTACCACCTGCTTCAAAAAAGTATGGCTCGACAACACAGCCTGGTGCAATTCTCTCAACCGCTGGGAGTCATGCTTCCGAAAGTACCCCGTAACTCCCATTGAACGGAAAATATTGACTCATGATCAAATTTTCGCATTTTACTAAATTTTTATAATTGAAAATTAAATTTAAAGAATAACTCAATTACAAAAAGTTATTACATTTTATGTTGGTAGCGCATTTCATCTGTCACGCTGCATAAAAACGTATAAAATTTATAAATAAGAAAACTTGCTTTACTCACTGTAGCTGCCATTGACAATTATCTTTCTTGGTACAATAAATTAACAGGTTAATTTTAAACAAATTGAAGAAAAAAATATAATTGCATTAATATGATCTAAAAATTAATTAATATACTCAAGTATTCTTTGAAAGGATTAAAAACTAAGCATAGCAACTTCGAGAATTCATGGCGCGTTCATAAGTATTTTATTGAGAAGAAATTTTTGAGTCCATATTTCCTTTTTTCAAATTCGTGGCAGATGGTAATGTTTATAGCATGTTTACATGCAACCTGGCATTACATGGATCGCTGTTTGAATTACTTATACGAATTACCTCGTTCACAAAGCACCTTTGTAACTCGTTTTGTTGATTCTTCTTCTTTTAATTTTTAACGTTATTTTTTGTTTTGTTTTTTCCGGTAAATTTAAAAAAAAAAATGGAATAGGTTAGGTATGTTAAATAAATCCATTTTCCGTGCACAAGAATAGGTTAGGAAATTAAATAAATGCATTTAGCACAGACAATTTCTCGACGAAAAGTAAAAAATCACATTGGTGTCGCATTAATTCATCAATTAAAACAAAATTTCTGACAATTCGGGTTTCTTGCTATTAAAATTTTGAAGGGCGGAATATGTAATTCGGTTAATAATTGGGAGTTGAATTATAAACTAGAAAGCAAATTACGAAAAAAATTGACGTGTAAATAAATTGGCGATAGTTCTTAACTACTACTTTTTTATATACAACTTGATTTAGAGTTTTTCAATTTGTTTATGTTTAACTCTCAAATCGAAAATTGGTCTTAGTTGTATTGTGGCCTCTTAGACGTAGTTTTAGAGTAGATTCAGTTAATTGTCAGGAAATAATGAACGCGACACAGCTTCTGTTTGTCATCTTTTTATGAAATATATTGTAATAAGCATTCAGTTTTCATTACCAAATAATAAAAATTGAAGTATTAAGCATTCGCAGATTTTTATCATTAGATAGTGGATAGTCATATATATAACGGTCAACATTAAATCGGAGTAAGGACTGATCTTAAATTTTGTGATTTGAAAATAAATGAAAAATACACTTTGCAATTATCTTTGTATATAAACGAGGACTATAAAATGCGTTGTACGAAATGCGCCAACCGATTTTGTTTCGTAAGCACTTAAACGAAAGAAAAGTCAATACCAAGGTTTTTATCTATATGCGGTTTTTGTAGGTTCATTGGTTCTCGAGTTATTGGAGTTAGAGTGAACCCCTTTGTATTATATAAGTTTTACTTGAAAACGAAATTTGTTACAGCATTTAAACTTTAAGTTAGAAAACATTTGTAAAACTTTGTTTATATAGAGAGCTTCCATTTGGTGTGTGGCTTCACTATTGTTCAACTGAGCGGTACCTCGCCAATATAAAATTTGTATTTCTATGTCTATGTCTTTAAAACGGTAACAGTAAGCGTCTTAATTTGGCCAAAATAACATTGTGGTCAAAGCAAATCATCAGTCAAAAATTGGGTCGAATTGAATAAGTGGAAGTAACACCCCCCATAAAATGTAAATATTGATTTTAGTATATCTTTGGAACGGTCATAGTGGAAGGTTCTGAATTCGGTCTAAATAAATTAATACTTAATACACATTATCAGTCATAATATGGGCGAAATTGAAGAAGTGGGTGTGGCATCTCCCATACAAAATATATATTGATTTTCGTAATACTTAAAAACGATTAAAATGAAAGATTCTCAATTTGGTTTAATTGGCTGCTTAGATACTACAAACCATCAGTTAAAAAGTGAGCGGAATCGGATAAGTGGGCATGGTACTTCCCATACAAATTAAATAACTAATTTTTAATATCTTGCGAATGGTTAGAGTTGAAGATTCTAAGTTAGTTTAAGTAACTTGGCAGTCAATACAAACCATCATTAAAAAAAATATAGAAGTTTGCATGTGTAGAAAAGAGTAAAAGTTTCTTTATCTATCCAAATCGGTCAAAAATAAGGTACAACACAAAGACTCCTAGCAATGCGGGGGGAATTACTCTAGTTTACTATAAAAAGAGTAATGAGAATGATAAGTGTGAGTAATCTCCGAACCCAGGAGCGATTTAGTCGATTCTATTCCGAAAATCTTCATGTCTAAAGCTGGAACTAGCTTAAATCGGTCAGTTATTGAAGAAGTAGAGCGAAATTTTAAAACTCTTTAGTAAGATTAACTTTTGTTTGGCGTCATTTAAAAAATCTTGGCTGGTGGAAGAATTTACATGATTGGATGCCACATGAATTAAGGAAAAGAAATTTGATTGAGCGAATAATAGCAAGTAAACGCTACTGAAAAACATCCAGTTCACCACCACAATTTAGCAATGATTTTCACCCCTACACAATTATATGGAGGCGAGCTATAGTAGACTAATTATCTACTTAGCTTGTAATCAACTGACTAATGAAACTGTAACAAGGCAATGGATGATTTGGTAGAAAGCCATATATTCCCAAACGGAGTATGAGAACGTTAAAGTTAAAAACCGAGATCAAATGTAACTGAGATTCTGTAAATGGTTCCAAAATTTGGATCAGATAAGGTTATGTTGAGTGTTTGTCGGGAAATTATCCAAATGCTTAACTCGGATCTCTACTCCTTATAACTTGACCATTTGAACGTAGTTGTTGAGCAGGAGTGACAATATAACAATGACAGATATCATGTACATCTGTTGAACCGCACTTGTCCGTGTTTTTTTGCGAATAAGCCGAAGCAGAAGTTTGTCATTGCTACCCACTCCTCGATAAATGACGTAATGCTATAGATAATACATGCAAGTATATATTTGATTAAAATTGATTTTTAGAAAAGCGAATTTTATTTCAAAAATGTATTAATTCTATATGTGGCCTAATATCTGTTTTTTTGTTTTTTTTTTGTTTTTCTGTTTTTTTTTTTTTTTTTTTTTTTTGTTTAATAAAACAAGAAATATGTATATTTTTAATACAATGAAATGGGCTTTGTGGGATAGAAAATTTTATGACATTAATATTTAAATATGATTTCTGCTATGTAGCTACCACGGCTGGCGCTTACAAGACGAAACACAAAGTTTCATGAACTTTTTGCAGCATATGCGGCCGTATTTTGTCAATAACTCAGTTGTCTCTAGTTTATCGATGTAGACAAGTTACTTTACATAACCTCTATGAAAATTATTCAATAGGGCTAAATCACACGATCTTTGTGGTCAATTAATTGGACCATTACCTGAAATTACTCTTTCATTTAAAGTTTCTTTGAGTAAATCAGTTGTAGCGTACGCTGTGTTGTATGTGGCTACATCCTTTTGAATCTGCATGGCATTAATGCCAGCTAATTGAGGTACAAACAAATTTCTAATCATATCCCTATATCCTTGACCATTTACAGCACATTCTGACCATAAAATCTTGTGGATTATTCTCATTTCAAATGTAACAATTCTGCTTATTTACGTACCCATTGAACCAAAAATTCAACCAAACCTATTCATTCGAAGTGCACGATAAGTTTGACTAACAGCACTATGATTTTGATAAAAATTTTAACAGTTTGCAAGCGTTGCTCTGGCGTAAATCTATCCATATAAAAAAGTCAAATCATATTAAACAAAACGCTTCAAAGATGTTAAATCGGTGGTCAAACAAAGCAGTGTTGCCAACTCAAAGTTATGAACCTCTAAAAAACACCCGATATATGGTAATAGTATTTTGAAAAAATCAAGTTTACATTAAAAGAAATTATGAAAATTAGTAATTTTTTAAGCCGCAAGTATATCTTTTCTAAATAATTATTTTCATAATAATCATTTTTCATATATTTGTCCCTCTTTAAGAAAACCTATATTAATATTGACAAGCCTTTTTTTTGCTCCTCCTCAAACAGTGGATTAAAATTTGCGTATTTTAAGCGTAATAGGAAATATTGTTCTTCCTTCTCAACACATAAATCTCAAGTGTCAAGATGACCCTTTTAATTACAAAAATATTCAAGCAATTTATTAAAATGCAAATAATTTGAGCTGGCGTTTACCAACATCGTAACAGGCATCATAAATATTTGCATCTTTTCTGTAAATTTAGGGATTAGTCGACAATTTTTTGTCTTGTCTTGGTTGGTAAATAAATTTTTATTTTTTATTTTTTGTATTTTTTGCTTCAAGGCAAATGGAATAATGTTGGTGTGAGTACTCTTTATTTTAAATAGAAAATGACTTGGAAGACTTTTTAAAGAATATAGGACTTTGGCGTATAAAAGTTAGGTAACTTTGTTGGCTTTAATAAAAACAAAGAAATATTTTTTTTATTTCTTTATTCTTTAAATAGCCTTTAAAAGTATTTAGCAATTAATTTTTGGACAATTAACTTACGTTTGTTTTAAGTTAATCGATACTTTTGTTTCATTATATTACTCATAGTTTAAGCTTTTGTATTATTTGTCGCATTTATTTTTCGATTTTATTCTTTCAGAAACACATTAAAAGTCTAATACACTGCGGGGGAGAAGTTTTGTTTTGTGAAGATGATCATCCCTTAAGCTACAGTTTCCGTAGCTTCTGGTAATAATGACTAAATACAAAAAAGAGAAAGAAATACCCATTTAAAGTAAGTAAGAGGGTCTACTTTTTGTATTTTGTATAGAATTTTTATTTAAGAGCACCGAGTATTAATTTAATTTTACTTCAAATATACCAAAGGCCATTAGGCTTGTATTTTAAGGGGAATAACTTAAGCGAATTTATATTACTTTCCCTTCTACCTGTTTTATAATAATTTTTGTTAAGCACTAATTTACAATAAAAGTGGGATACATTTTACTTTGATACTAAAAAAGTATCCCCTTCCGGCAGTAATTTATCTTTAATTGTAGTCTCATAAGTCTTTAGTTGGAGTGTTACTTTAAAAATTATTGGGTGTGTAACTTTATAATGTGTAATTATTGGCAAATTTTGAGCGTTTGCTGGGAAACATTGAAATCGTTGTCAGTATCATCATCCTGTTCAGGCACTCTTGCAGGATACTGCAACCCACTTATTCAGCGGATCTGCTGCCTTCTCAATGCACACCAGCAGATCTGAAACCTAATGGTAGATATAAAACTATCAAGAACCTGACGTTCACATAATATTTGTCCCGCAGTCTCTGATGACTATAAGCACAGTCTAAAAACATTCATATCCGTGATCGCCATTGTCTTCAGATGCGCTCTCAGAAATTCCCCTTAGAAATTCCGTTAGAGTATCAAGTCCGACCTGCCATATTTAAAAATCTCAGAGCAATGCGCAAATTGTAGGCTGATCGCCACCATAGTGACGTTAGCTAAGAGCTTTTTACATCTCACTGGATAAATTCCGAGCCAAAATAACTGTACATTTTTTGAGACAAAGAACAACTCAAACCAATTTCGAATAACCGGTTTTGGAGTGAAACTTATTCTAATGAGATTTTGCATTGATCGTAACAAATGACAGTCAGATGGCGTAAAGCCTAAACTAAGAGCAAAAATTTCAACCACTATATTCTAAATAGTTTTAACTGGTCCTGCAACATGTGCTCGAGCTAGCATCGTCATGAGCGTTATTCGGCTGATGCCATGAATAGACTAACAAATGAATACGCTTGCATATCAATTGTTGGGCACGACAACTAGTCCACACTTTCGCCAACAACAGCAATGTTTTCCGCAGAATAAGCTGGGCGAATATGCACAGGTGTTTTCACACATCATACATACCCGGCTTGCTAAAATTTGCACACAATTGTCCCAATTATGGACATATTTGATCGATTATGTTGACCAAAAATATCACTAAGTTCACGAAAGGCATTTTGATTTGAACGCCCACTTTCGTAAATGGCTTCAACAATCATAAAGTGCTGTTCAACTATGTACCTTTCCATGGTTGGGTTTATCAAACACTGAAACAAAGAAATGTCAAATTAAGTTGGTCAAAAACTAGACGTTATGGTGTGACTCACAATTAATATCGTGCATTATGGTTGGACCACCCTTTACAAATGTACTATTTTTTTTTTATTAAACAAGTAAAATATCCAACATATGATATTTCTTTTGGTAAAAATTGCGATTTTTTGAAGCAAAAACAAAAAAACTTTTTTTTTGTTTATACTAAGTAAACACAAATGACATATATATACCCTCTAAAATATTACATAGATTATTAGAAACACAAACCATATATAGGTGATACAATTCTGTTTAAAATACGCAATCTGTTAAAGATACGCATCCTGTTTAAAATACACCTTTTTAAGCTATAAACCCCATAAATTAAACAAAACACAAGAAAATTACAAAAATTACAAAAACATTATAAGAATCTTCCGCTTTTAGTCTTAAATATACACTCAAACCTCGTTTTATGCGAATTCAAATTTATGAGGTTTTCAAAATTTCATTTTTTTGTTTTTTTTTTTTTTTTTGTTATGTATTAAAAATTTCGACGTAAAACAGAAACACTGATATTTGTCTACATAAAGACACTTCCACCGAAATGTAAAATTCGCAAGACCAATTTTTGCCTAGAACTTCAAATACTTTGTCGGGTTTGACCGTATTTTTTTACTGAATATAGCAATTAAGTAGCGCTATAATAACATAATAGAAGAAGACAATCATTCCGAAAATGATTGTGAGGAACTTGTTAAAAAATAATGCTCTAAAATACGAAACTTTCAATGTGGATCCAGATAGGGAATGGGTAATGAAACTTGAACGTGGTCTTAACGATCTACTTTCTGGTTATCAGAAGCTGTATAAACAACTAAAAAGTTCAAGCTCACAAAGTCTGATAACAATTATACTACGAAACAAATGGAAAAAAGTTTTCTGACCATGGATAACAACTATATTTTTTAATGTGCTATGGTCGCCTAACTTTTAAAATCATCAGCATTTCAGATTCTATGGAGAAGTTTTTTTTTAGATTTTTTTTTAATTTTGAATTCATACATCTTATGCTTCATACATCTTATGAAATCTTTCTATTTTTTGTGAATTCTTATAAAAAAAAAAAACTATATTTTTTTTAGGAGACCATAGCGCATCAAAAAAATTATTGAATATCAACGGTATTTTTGCTTGTTGCGTAGCGCTATGTTGTACGAGAAGAAATGTAACCAATTTATAAACGTTTTAACACGTATATAGTCAATATTAAATATAAAATAATATTACAAAATTGTTTTTCTCTTTCTTCGCTTTATTAAATTAATATTAAAATTTTTAAATAAATTTTTTGTTGACTTTTTTATGCGATTTTGCTTGATGTTTTACGATTTGATTTAAATTTATGCGATTTTTTCCAAATTCAGAAGCGAATAAGTAGTTTTTATGTGGAGATAGTGTATCGTTTTATGCAAATTCGTTTTAAGTGAATTTTCGTGGAATCGCATAAAACGAGGTTTGAGTGTATTTAGGCAACTTCAAATTTACTCTTCTAGAACTTTACGTAAAATTAAACAGAATTATAAAATAATTAAAATTATCTCTTTAAAAGCCAACCACTACAACATACTCCTATTAGTGTCTGCCATAAATAGACGCACATTTAGCGTTAGTTGAACAGAAGAGAAAGAAATCATCTTCGGTTTAATTACTCACATGGGAAATGCCTTTTAAATCTTAATTCCTTGTGTGCGCGTACATATTTGTATGTAAAATCTAAAAATATTTATAAAATAAATTTGACTTTTTTTATAACCCCTTATTAGAGGTAGTGCGTATATTAAGAAGCAAATGGAGAAAAAAATGTAAAAATACTGGCAATTAATTTTATCTGAATTGACATTAATCTTTGATAGCTATCGAATAATGGGATCATAAATAGACTTGTTTGTATAAACATACTAAAAATAAATAGCACTCAAGCTCTTAAATCCTTATGTACATACAAGTATTGGCATTTTTATTTTTTTTTTTTTTTTGTTGATGTACTTTTTCAACGTTTTTCTGATGACATTAAATTTTATATCGAACAGTAATGGGAAGTACGTACTATACTTAAAATACTTTTTTATATTGAAAATTATAATAAAATTTGTTTAAAGGTTTTTTATTAATAAATTCTATTGACTTATATATTGGTAAGCTAGCTAATAGCATACATATTTCAAATACTTCTGTATCAAAATAAACTTAAATGTTTGTTGTAAACTTAAATATTTGGCATATTAAAAGAATTATTTTTTATTTACAGACTTGAATTCAAAAGTCTTTCAGGGTGACCCCGGCAAGCTAGTGGTTAGTGTGGTAGTGTGTAAACATGGGATCGTGGTGTTCTACCCTGATTTGTGTTACTACATCGAACATATGGTCTTAGTAACACCGCTCGTAATAATTATAATTTGTAACTTAATTGTAATTTTAAAACAATAAATAAAAGTCTTTCGATTGCTCAAATTATGGGCATTTGTGGAGAAATTCTGATTTGTATGCTGATTTTTCTTATTAAGCCTAACCAAGTCAGGAAAACCTTATAACAAATCCAGTGCCTCAGAGGCACTGACAAGGAATTTCTAGAATATTTTTGTAATTTAAACTTTTCTACAATTTTTTTTGTTTTCATTAAAATTACACGAAATCAAAAACTATTGAACAATATTTGTTGCAAGTTTTTTCGCTGCTCATACTGCTAGACATTCTGTATATCTCTGGTGGACACATATAGCATCTACCTCGTTTATTGGAGAAGCCGTCATCGCGTAGTATAGATTGTAAAAGTATGTATGCCATTTCATCAAGCGTACGAGATCTACACCGCCTTTGGTTTTGTTATGGTCAATAATAATTTCTGGCTTGCTTCTATCGTCAGGGCGTGTCTTTACTCTAAATTCGTGAAGACGATATCGAGTTTCGGCAACACAAAACCAAAAAATTGATTCAATGTACTGCCGAAATGACACTTGCATTTTGAATGTCACCAAAAAAAACTTCTGGTATGTATACGCGACTTTAGCAAGTTCTTATTGATGCCTTCCTATAGATCGCAAATAGGTGCGAGTTTATCCTTTGTAAAGTGACAGAGTTGACTTGTTTTCAGCGTTGCCAAATGTGCAGGTTTTTAAGCATTGAGCCGCTTTGAAGTTTTTTGTTTAAAAAATAAGTTTTTCTGTAAATTGTGCCGATTTTGCAGGTTTTAATATTTAAGTTTTTTACTATAAATTTTTGAAGTATTTGACCCCATTTGCATAATACAATATATAATTGTGATGAGGTTTACTCCCGCTCTTTTTTGTGAATTGCTCACAACCGGCATCAAAATTACACACATGAAGAAAAATTATACACAAAATTCTGTTCTTACGAATATTATTGACATACACACATATACACTGACACCAATCTTCTTATAGAATATTCTACTAAATAAATTTATGAATGTTTCGGAACAAATATGAGCCTTAATGACTAATAAGAATACCATTATTTTATCCAATAAGAACTGTAAGTTTCGTCATAAACACAAAAATAACTTATTTTTTGAGCTCAACGCATAATAGATAAAAGGATAGTATGAATACTTCGAATGCAATAATCGACCAATTAGTGATAGTTTGCATGTCCTTTATAATCCAGAACAGTCAGTAAGCGCCTAGGATTTGAATTTAATAAATTTTAGCATTCTTCTGGCTAAATGGAGTTCTATACTTTTGATAACTTCGTCTTAAGCTGAACTAGGGTATTAAACTTACTGATAAGCTCTCCTAGCCAATTCCTTTTAAAGGTCATCCCATGGCCAATTATGGTAGTAAGTAAAGAGACTCTCACTCAGACCACTTTGCACTGTATTTTTCCACTTGTTTTCTCATTACTTCTATTTGTTTATTTTTTTCTTATTTTTGACCTATGCGTGTCATTACGTACTAGGAGATCGAACGGTTATTATTCGACCGGTTTTAACCTCTTTTTTGGTTTTGTCGAATACGGTTTTCTTAAAATGTTAATTTTTTGAATAGCGAATAAACCGGTCATTTTAACACGTATAACCGGTTAATTTAAATATGTATAATTTTTATAAATTTTAATATTTTTCATTGCAAATATTGTTATCGTTTCAACACTTGAGCAACAATAATTTTTCTCAGTTTCAGTTTATGTTGATAAATGTTTTATTTAATGTCGGCAATTATGTATGGAATACAATATTAGATAAATGCCCGCCTCTATTAGCTTCACAAATGCGACCCCTTTTGAGCACATTTTTCATTACATTATCACACATTTCACGCGGTATTTCATTAATTTCATCACGAATATTTTGTTTGAGTTGCTCCAGCGTTTCTGGTTTGACTGCATAAACCTTGCTTTTCAGATATCCCCACAAAAAGAAGTCCGGAGCAGTCAAATCACGCGACCGTGGAAGCCAATCAACGTCACCATTCCTTCAAATAATTTGTTGTGGAAAGAGGTCTCGCAGAGGTCGAAAGAGGTCTTCCATCGTAATCCTGACTGTGGTCTCGCTGTAATTCCATTGTAATCCTGACTGTATGCGATGTGTGTGACTGATGAATATTTTTATTTACATAATCATTCAAATGAAAATGTGCCTCATCACTCATTATGATTTTTTCACGAAATTCGATGAATGATTTTGATAAAATATTTTAACGATTAAAACATGTTAGTTTACTGAATATTTTTCCATACTAAATTTGCCATATCTTTTCTTCACGACTGCCAAATATGAACTGTCAAGACTAATGTTTACCGAAATGGCGGCAAAACAAAGTAGCATACTTTCCAGGCGAACACCCTGTTTTTGTGTGTTGCCTAATAATTATTTCAATTTTTTTTTTTAAAGCTAGGTACCTGGCTGGGTAATTTTACTTTCAACATATCTGCTTATAACTTAAATGCTTAAAATGTATAATTTATATTCTAACTTTATAACTTTTTGAAAATAAAAGAAAAAATATTCCACTAATGTTGCACGAAAAAATTTATTCGCTAATTTTGGTCAAAGTTAGGTGCCTGCATTTAATTTTGAATAAAATCAGCAATAGTCAGCCGATTTTCATGATTTAAAGCTTATTTTATTCTCCTTTAATTTAAGTGTTTAACATCTGAAATTTTCATTCTGAAAAATCTTTTACGGCTTTTTGAAAAAAAAAAAAAAAAAAAATTCCTCTAATTTCACGCAAAAAAATTTTTTGTCGCAGCTAAGTCGTTGGTAACTCCGAAACTGTTGAAAATACAAAAAAAAAAAAAATTATATTCAGGTGATTTATAGGAAATTTTGTTCCTAAACGTTTGGTTGTATTGGCATCAAAGTCGTTTTCAAGTTATCAGTGTAGTTTAAGCTAGTCTATAGTAAAAAGTGAATAATGGCTAGGGAGATCGATTATTCGACTTTTTTCAAACACTGGTTCTTGAATAATGCGAAAAGTAGCACTTAAAATCCGGTTTTCGGTTAATAATTATTCAAATAGCCGGTTAACCGGTTCTTTTATTTAAATAAAATTCTTCTTAATTCTTGAAGCGCAGAGCTGGACCGCGTCGTTTTAAAAATAAGCAGAAACTGATGGAGAGCTTAAAATGAAAGTGGCAATCAATACTAACAATAGTTCTAACAAATCTCATAAAAACTATGCCAAAACGGTGTGCGGAGGTTTTAAAAATAAAAAACAAAGTTTATTACACAAAGTACTAAAAAATGCTAAGTTTTGAACGGCTACTCAAGGAGTTAATTTCGTTTTTGTTGTATTATTTGGTAGAGAATGGAATTAAAGGTTTGTTATTATTGTTATAATTTAAGTGCCCAAGATAACAAAAATTAAATGTTTTACTTTGAATAAATCTATTAGTTAAAAACGAATTGCCCCTACACTGTATATGAACTTATTCACCGGGTATTTAATAGTGTGTGTGTCAGAGTGGTAAATATGTTAGGTAAGAACCCACCTTCCAACCAAGAAGTCGTCGGTTCAATCCCAGGCCACACCATCCGACAATTTTCAACACCGATATCAACTCACACCATTACCGGCGACTGGTTATGTATATTTACGCTGTGATAAACTCCAGTAACTAATATATCTGCCGTTTGGAACCAGCATTTGTGGGCTTGTGGGCTTTCTATGAGTCTAGTTGATCAATCTCCATATATAAAAATCAATATTAATTTACAGAAGATGAGAGGAAGTTATTGTTCCTCAAGTGAGCATATCTTTTCGATTTATCCTGGTTTTCACATTCTTTGTGAGACGTTCTAGGTTGTCATATATACAAAAATAAATAAATTTATTTAAGTAGTTAAACGATGTGCATATTTCCAATAAAAAAAAAACATACAAACGTATACAAATTATACTTATTTAAATAACCCGGTTATTCGTGTTAAATTAACCGGCTTATTCGGTATTCGAAAAATGAAGACTTTGAAAAAACCGTATTTGACACAATCAAAAAAACCGGTTAAAGCCGGTCGAATAATAACTGTCTGATCGTCCTAACAATGGCTATTAATTTCAGTTTCTTACGGAATTGCCACCATTAAAATATTTCTGCCATTAAAGTCATTAACACCCACTAGTATTTAAGAATTTTTATAACACATACATACAGATTTTCCATTAAAATAAAGGATGTTCCACATTAACAAAAAAACGTATGTGTGTGTTTGTCTCGATTTAATAGTGCGTGATTTAGTGATGTATTAAAAATTGGCTGTGAATCTATTGACAAAAAAAGCTATTGTTGTTTAAGGTTTTACACAAAAAGGTTCGTACATCTTCGACAAAAACATTGTTTATAAAGCGCTGAAATGACAAAAAAAAGAAAAAAAATTAAAAGAAAAAGATTTGTTTTTGTTCATCTATGGTTATTGACAGAGTGAGTCGATGATTGATGTTTTGTTGCGTGATAAATTGATTTTTGGGATTTCGCTTAAAAAGAAATTTCTTGTTAAGAACAACTTTACGATTTAATCTATATTTCTAAGTAACTTTATGTGCCTGCATCAGGCTTTATAATAATCTTGTCATAATTTTTGGTTGGTTTGATGAAAATATTAACATTTGAAGCTTTTTTCTTTGGTAATTTGAGCATTTTAAGATATTGATTATGAATTATGGTTTTTGGGTGTAATTTTTATAAATCCTTTATAAATTCATTTTAAAGTTCTTTTTTTTTTTTTTTTTTTTTTTTTTTTTTTGTAAGGTTAAGCAATTTTTAAAAAAGCTAAAGTTCAATTTGACGATAGTTGTCAAGCCTTACTACACAATCCAATTAATATGTATCGGGTATTTGACAACGAATTTAACAGTTAATACAGGGTGGGCAAATTTGATGTTAGTAAGTAAGTTGGCTGATGAAATGTCAAGAATTTAGCTGAATACCTTTGATATTTATTCAGTAAAAAATTGGGAAGTTTTAACTCTGCAACGCTACACTATTGAACAAAGAATCTTTATTGTAAAAATTGGCTGTTTGAAAAACTGAACGAAAACAACGCAATTTTCAACAAAATCATCTTTAGTGTTGAGGTCCATTATCAATTAGGCGGTTATGTAAGCAAGCAAACATATGTCGCATATAGGGCTCACAAAATCCACAAACATTCATCGAAAAACCATTACATCCAAAGAAAGTGACCGTATGGTGTGGTTTGTGGTTAGGCGCCATCATCAGTCTGTATTTTTTTGAAAATGAGCAAGAATCTATGCGCTACCAAGCCATGATAGCTAATTTTTTATGGCCACATTTGGCTAATGTTGACATCTGTGTCCTTTGGTTTCAGCAGAACGGTGCCACAAGCCACACATCCAGCCAAGCAATTCAGTTATTATATAAGAAATTTCCCGTTCGCGTAATTTCTCGATTTGGTGGTGTGAATTGGCCGCCTCGTTCCTGTGATTTAACGGCGCTGCACTGACGAGATAAACGAAGCTTTGTTGCAAAATATGGTTTAAAATTTTGTGAAAAGAGAAGACGTCTGCCGACGTGCTAGAGGTGGACATTTGCCCTACATCATATTCCATTACTAATTACCATAATTTTATTTTTCAGTGGTATGAATAAAACTGAATTTGTCAAAATTTTTTTTATTGCGGATAGATTCACACCAGAGTAACGTTTGCAAAGTTTTAAAGTTTTTTATCAAAATAATGATTCTGTTCGTCAAACTTCATAATTTAAAATTTTGTTCTCCGTTGAATCTAAGTTTTTGGTTTTTTGTCGCATTTGGACTGAGGATAATCCTTAAGCTTTCACCGAAACACCATTACATGAACAGAAAATTACTGTTGGGTGCGTTTATGGGCTGGCGGAGTTATTGGTTCATACATATGTTTTCAAAAACCATAATGTTCAAACCGTGGTGCTTCAAAAGACGTGTATAAAGTCGTGCCAGGTGATTAATCATGGATATATGTGTATGAGCCGACCATGTGGGTATTCCAATACGAGCTAAATCCAACAAAATTTGTTCGTGGGAAAAGTACAGCGAAGCAAATGGTTGCTTGTTTCTTTGGTCAAATGGATCATGTGACCACTGTTCCGCCTAAGCAACGTACGTCGGTCAATTCTGAGTGGTACACGACTATTTGTTTGCTGAAGTTTTGGGAGAAATTCGTAAAATCAATCGCCGCAGACTGATCATTCACCATCATGACAATGTAAACTCTCACACATCTCGTCAAGCAGGTGAATTCTTGAGCAGTCAAAACATAAAAATGATGTCTCATCCCCTGTACAGTACTGATCTTTCACCCAGTGTTCTTCTTGTTTCCGAATATCAAAGATAAACTGCGTGGTGAACGATTTACGTGCGCCGAAGAAGCTGTTGAAGTGTTCAAAAGCCATGTTTTGGAGGTGCTTTGAGAAATGGTTTAAACGAATGCAAAAGTGTATTGATTATCAAGGGGAATATTTTGAAAAACGAAAAAGCCGTTTTCACTTAAAAATATTTGTTATTATTTGCTATTCCCGAAAGATAAATAGTACCCCTCGTATATACATACTCACAAACACAAGTGCATATGATGATTCACTGTCAGTGTGACGATTTTGGGAAAAAAAAATAAAAATGAAACATTAGCAACCATATGTAGTATGTAAATGGATCATATGATCCCTATGCGTCTCTCTAGGTAGTTGTGCCATTTATTTGCCTTTAGAAGACTTCAATTATATGCGAATGCTTTTAGATTAAATTTGAACCAGTTTTAATAAAAATCACGAAGTAATAATTCAGAAAAATCATTAATAAGCAAAAAATTGGTAGTCAAATATAAAAATTGGTCAAATGACCTCCTCCCGTCTTTCTAGTGTTAACGATCATTTCTTTTAAATTAATATTATCGACTTATTTTTCATTACCCCTTACGATTCCCTTTAAAAATGGATCGAGTTGTGTTTCACCAGTGTTTTTCTGGTGTTATTTCGAAATTTCTTTGTTTTTATTCATGCGCTACCCTAATATTAACCCTTTAAAAAGCTTGCGCATAAATCTTGCTCCATTAGTTTCTACATTTTTCGTTGAACTTTCGCCCTCAAAAATTTAACCTTTTAAACATATGTGTGTTTGACACAATCGAATAAATGTTTCCCGATATATGGGCAACACCACCATCATAATATATGAGTAGTATCAGCACAGTCTTAAATTATGAATGGTGTCCAAAAAATTAAAGCACACCACAGATGTGTTTGGCTAAAAAATATAATATTTCAAATCACTAAACAACACCGCACAGCAAAAAATTGTATAACTTTTCTGCGATACTAAAGAGTGCAAATCTGAAAAAAAGCAAAAGCATACCGGTTAACATAGACTCAAATAATAAAAAATGGTATCATGTGCTGTTATATGAATTCATATTGACAGAAACCAGAAAAAACCTATTTTAACACGCAAATTCTGTTCTGCCACCGACTTTTTATTCTACTGTATCAGATTTTTTTATATCGAATATCATATTGCTTTTCATTTTTAATTTTTTGCAAGACTGAATTAAATTTTTAAAAAATAGCTATGATATGATGACGATGATGGTCTGTGGGTATATGCGATAAGGAGTTTTTTTTATTTTCCTTTCGTTTTTCATTTTTGTTCTGTTTTTCCCCCTCCAACATATGGAAAAACTTTCCCATTAAGGATGTTAGGGGCGATTGACAAAGTCAGAGTAATGGATATGAGAGAGTATGTAATGGTAGCAAAAAAAAAGGTATAAAATATAAAGTGGAAACCCAACCATTGATATCAATTTTTATTGTCGAATATTTATAGACTGCTGTACACGTGATGCATGTTGGCATTATTTTTTTTACTTCCAACAAAGCAGCCTATTTCCTTTTTCCTCTATTCAATACAATTTTTGTCCTTTTTTATAGTTTATTTCCTTTAATCATAGAAAAAGGATAAAAATGAAAGAGAAAACACGAACCCAAAAGCATTTGTGGCTGCGTACACATATTCAATTTTAACAAATAAGCATGACAATCTTTTAACAGAATTTAATTTAAAATTTTTTTCTTTCGTTTATGCTAAACGACTTATATTTGCTAAAAGGATTTCCTGTTCGGGATAAATATTTGATAGATTTTGTTAAAGTAGTTAACTTGTTATATAAAGCTAAGTGTTGGCTATAAATCCAAAGGCGATTTACAAAAATTTTAGCAGCAACAGAAGTTTTTCCTTTATATTGGGTCATATAAAAAGTATTATCAGGTTTCTTAATTGAAAATCAACTTTTATCACATACATATTTGCCGTTATTATCTATAACATACTCGTATATCCCAATTTGTATAAATTCATCGCCGTTATTTTTTAGTTTTTGTGATCAAGAAAATGCTACAGTTACCACTGAAACGAGTGTTAGTCAAACCGTGTAAGGTGTGAGCAACATGGTGCATGGATCAAAAATTCCATGCAGTCAATTTCGGCGGGTCATCAAAGGTATATGGGGTGGGCCATCTAACGGTTTAAATTTAAACCAGCGGTTATTTCGAATCTGGCAATACTTATGCCATTCTATTCTATCACAAAATTCCATATATTGTCGCCACTGAACGAAATGAATCGATTTACGCTTGAGCAACAATGGTTTTTATTGAAAATTAATTTCCAAAACAAAGACGAAAACCATATTTTCGGATGATGCTCATTTTCAACTTGGTGGGTAGGTTAATAAGCAAAATTACCGTATTTGTGGTTCAAAAAATCCAAACATGGTCTTACAAAAGCCAATTCACCCATTACGAGTGACCGTTTGGTGCTGCTTGTGTGGTGTCAATATTTCTTTGAAAATGAGGACGGCACAACCATTGCAGTCAAAAGAGACACCTATCGCACCATGTTAACCGATTTTTTTGCGCCCACTCTTCATGATAATGATATCAATGATGTTTGGTTTCAACAGGATGGTGCAACTTGCCACACATCTCATTGCACAATCGATTTATTGCGTCAAACGTTTGATGGCCGTTTAATTAACAGAAATGGCCAAGAAGCTGCGATTTGACACCGTTGAACTATTTTCTGTGTGGCGCCATTAAAATAAGTGTTATGCCGATAAACCAGAGACAATTGAGCATTTGAAGATCAGCATTTATGATGCCATTGCCGAGATACGACCTCATACACTCGAAAAATATCTCGAAAATTAGTCCGATCGAATGGGGTACTGTGAGGCCAGCTGCGGCAGCCATATGAATGAAATACTATTTCATTTCTAACCGGAAAAATTATTGCATTTCTAAATTTTCACCCTATACATACGCCGTTTGCCATTACACACACAATGTTAATTGTAAATAAAACAACAAGTTTTCAGAGAATTATCTTCATTTTTTTTATTATGATGGAAGAATCTACGACTATTATGTGTGAAGCAGAATATCGGCTAAATGCTCGCCATGGATTTAGTGGCACGGCTTCTCTATCCGTCGGTCCATATTTTCAATGACTCAGAGATATAAATTATCACATCCTTTAGCCCTTGAATTGTTCTTGGCTTTCTGACTTACACTTTTTCTTTTAAATATCTTCAAAGAAAGAAGTCCAACTGTGTCGAATCACATGTTCTTAGAGACCAATTAGCTTCGCCACGACATGAGATAACAGGGCAATTGAATTTGTCGCGCAAAAAAGAAATTTTTTCGTTGGCTGTGTGGCAAGTGGCACCATCATATTGGAACCACATATCGTCCAGGTCCATATCATCAATTTCTGGCTACAGAAAGTCCGTTATCATCTCGCGATAACGAACACCATTCACTGCAAATGCTTGCCCGACCTTATTTTAGACAAAATACGTCCCGATGATGCCGCCAGCCCATAAGCCGCACCAAACAGTCGCTCTTTGTAGCTACATCGGCTTTTCAACATTCATTAGTGGATTCTAATTTGCCCAAATGCGGCAATTCTGCTTGCTAACGAATCCGATGAGGTGAAAGTGTACCTGATCGCTGAAGATTATTTTCTTTGTAAAGTCACCATTCACTTCTGTCTGCTCAACTAAGCATTTGGTGTATTAACGACGCTTGAAACGGTCAGTAGGCTTCAGCTATTGAGTCAATCGAACCTTGAAAGTCTGTAAATTCAAATCTTTATTCAAAATTCGCATCAGTGATGTTCGTGAGATGATCAATTGTTGCGCCCGACGACGAGTTGAGGTTGAAGGCTGTTCTGCCACACTATTGCGAACAACAGCAATGTTTTCCGCAGAAAGTACTGTGTTTCCACATTTCCTACAGACCCGGTTTGCTAAAATATGCACACAATTCTTCCGACTGTGTGTACACATTTCGTACGAAATGCATTTTGATTTGAACGTCCATTTTCGTAAAAGGCGTCAACAACCTTAACGCGCTGCTCAGTTGTGTACCTCTTCATACATGACTTTGTCAGACACCGAAACAAAGAAATGTCAAATTAAGTTGGGCAAAAACGTGTTGTTAAGGTCTGACTTATGATTGACATCATGCATTATGGTTAGACCACCCGTTATAACCTTTCATTCTTCTTGTTTTAGTCATACCAGTAGAATAAAACAAAATAAAAAGTCTTTGATTCGAAAACTTTAAGAAATGCGTGTAAGTTACATGAAATAGATGTTTTAAAAATAGTTTTTTACTTTTCTTTGCCTTTTCTTCTTCTTCTTTTATATTGAATTTCTTTTTAAGGTACTTTTTTACTTTCGAAGTAAATTTTAACGTACAGGCTATAAATTTACTTAAACACTTACCTGTGGAAAAACCGTTATTTTTCTAAATCTTTTTACAGCAAAAATATATTTTTTCTTTTCTATTTATTCCCATACTTACTCTACACTTGTTTTATACACAATTTAACAGACTTAATCGTCTGTGCTGTAAAATTTGCTAATAATTTGTAATTCTCAAGAGGAAAAAGCGAAAATATTTTTTTTCTATTTTTACAAGAAAAAGACAATTTAAAGAAAATAGAAGACCTTGAATATTTTGTTACAGAAAGAAAACTTACGAAAGAGTCTTAAATATTTCTTGTGTAAGCACACATTTTAATCCTTTTATTTTTAGTTTAAAGGGCATCATTGTAATCACATATTAAAAAGGACATCAAATTTGATAACTTTCATCAGTTAGTTTGGTTGGGTTTATTATACTAAAGATATTATCTAATACAAGTTGTGAATATTTTATTAAAATCCCTTTAAATAAATGTCCTTGAATTATTGTCATATTTCGTTAGTGAAAAGTAAGTTCTTTTCAATGGCCTTCAAAGACGTAATAAAATGTTTGACCTAAATTTTACGAGCCATAAACACATATGTCGTCTCATTAATAGTTTATTTTTGTAATTTAATACATTCGCTGGGACTGCTCAACATAATGGAAACTCAAAATAAAACAAACTAGAAAGCTAAAGTCGGTTAATTTGGAATATATAACATCCTATACTACCATATATTTTTTGTAGATCGATCGATGTTTTACAAAAACACATCAGCCTAGACACATGTATGGTAGGGTATAAGCATTTATGCAGAACCATTTCATTAAATGAATGATGAGCTAAAAAAAGCCATTAACAGCTTATAACTCTTGCCTATATTTGTGTTCCTGTATTTTAAGACTGTCTCTCTTTGTGTAGAAGTGTCCGTTTTTTGTTCACCTTTTTTTCGAAGAACAAATACTATTATTTTGTGAAATTTCTTTAACATTCTACTTGAGTTTTCTTATTTACTGTTTTGAAATGCGTCAGTTTTTATTATTCTCATACCGAATGAAAGCCATTTTTATTTTGTCATTAAGTTTATAGAAAAGTCAACTTGTGTTTCAAAGTTTTTCTTAAGAACAATTTTTTTCTTAAGAAGGTGTTTATTTAGTTTATTGAAACACTTGTAATGGAAACTATTGTATTTTCCAAAATATATAGACTCTTTTGCGCGAAATTATCTTATGTTGCAAAAACTATATCTAAAAGGAGAGCGTTTCTTCTAAATTTCTTTGCTTTGGCTGATTACATCAATACTAAATTTTAAATGTAGTACAATAGCCGATATGTTAACATAAATTGAAGACGTTTTTAATGGAAAATCTTATATATTTAGAAACATTCAAGTTTTTTTGCACGTACGATATTTTTGCCCACAAAGTTTTAAGAATGTTTTTGTGAAGTGAGGTACTTACGATTATTTAAAAACAACTGATGTATCACCTTAAGTTGAATAAAAGCATATCTAAAGGGTCCGCCATCCAACGTTTTTTTTTTCAACTACTGCTTATTTCGTGAATGGTAACACTTAGCTCATGTCTGATTTGACAGATAATTAGTTTTATCCTTCCGCTGAACGAATATGGTTGTGTATACGCTTGAACAGCGCTGGGAGATATTGCGACATTACTTTGAAAATCATGGTAATGTTGCAGACTGTGTGTTCATCTTTTTAGATGAAGCTTATTTTGATCTTGGCGGGTATGTGAAAAAGCAAAATTGTCGCAATTGGGGCACAGAAAACCCGCACGCATAAATTGAAAAGCCGATACACCCAAGACGAGTCACTGTTTGGTGCGGATTTTGGTCCAGAGGCATAATTGGGCCATTTTTCTTCAAAAATGAGCAAGGTGTGGCCGTTACAGTCAATGGCGATCGTTATCGGGCCATGTTGAACGAATTTTTGGTCACAAAAACTGAAGAGGAGGATATTAGCAACATTTGGTTTCAACAGGACGGCGCTACGTGCCACACAGCCGACGCTACACTCGATGTTTTGCGCCCTGTTTTTGAAGATCGCATTATCAGCCGCAGAGCTGATGTCATTTGGCCACCTTGGAGCTGCGATTTGACACCGTTGGACTATTATTTGTGGTGTGCTGCCGAAGATAAGTGTTACGCCAACAAGCGAGAGAAAATTGACGCTTTAAAGGACAATATTCGTGAAGCCATTGGTGAGCTACACACAATCGATAATAAGCTTAAAAATTGGACCAATCGTGTACGCTACTGCATGGCCAGCCGAGGCAGCCATTTGAATGAAGTTATTTTCCATTACTTACCGGAAGGATTGTACTTTCAAATAAAAAATAATAATTTGAGAAAATATTCAGGTGTTGTTTTTTATAGCACTTTCAAAAAAAAAAAAAAAAATTATGATAGAAATGTTTATAAATGTTATTTTAGTAAATATCTTTGAGTAAATATAGTTAACAATGTATTCTTCGTCACCTGCTTCATTAAGCGAGTCTCTTATTCATTTTGATATTTTGAAG
This sequence comes from Wohlfahrtia magnifica, assembly GCA_023159175.1. NCBI lineage: Eukaryota > Metazoa > Arthropoda > Insecta > Diptera > Sarcophagidae > Wohlfahrtia > Wohlfahrtia magnifica. Next base: position 5,149,796 of record JAKWBJ010000482.1, on the reverse strand, counting down.
GTATTCTATTTTTTAACAAAGATTTTGTACATTTTTAAATTTGTTTGTCAAAAGATATAAGCTATTTTGGTATAATAATTCCAGTTTATAACTAAAATTTAGGTTGCTTATAATACTATTCATGGAGCTATCGAAGTATACATACAATAGTTCAATTGAATGTGAACTTTTTTAAAATTTGTCGATAAGAAGCTTGTCCAAGTTTAACTTAATTTTGTTCGTAATAACGAATCTCCTAATGATTTCTAATTTTAAAAGATCGTAGGAAATAAAGGGCTGAGAAAATACTTCATTAGAACCAGGCTTACGTTGCTTTCACCTCACAAAAAAACAGTAACCATTTCTTGTGACATTTTTGTAAGCGCTTAAATTATAACAGACATATTGACGAAAGTAAAATAATGTAATATTCTTTTCACACGGGATGTTCAGGACCTTTTCATAACAAAACGAGCACATAAAGATTTTTACCACCAATTTTAACATTAAATCATTGTTATCTTTTCCGCATTAGTGCAATTATACTTCAACGAACTACAAGTTTTTCCTTCTTCAAGATTTAAAATTTTTGAGCTGGTAGGTCTTAAAGAATCGATCTGTACAAGCTATAAAAGACTTGTTTTTAACAAAATTTTTTTAAAAGATTATCTTACTTGGCTAGACACTAAAAAATAATAACTTCTTTATAACCAATAAATCGGTTATGTCGAACGATGTATTATAAAGGTGATATTTAAGCGAACATTGTGAGATGAGGACAGTGGCTCAATATGCCACACAGTAATTTTTTGACAATTGCAAAAAAAGTAATTTGTTGACAATTACTCTTCAAAAATCTTATGATAATGTTCTATAAAGAAAGTTTTTGACTTAAAAAAATCCATAATTTATTGTAGCAAAAAATAATACTTTGTCTTCGAAAAAATATAATGAAGTCACGTAAATAATTTTAAACGAAAGCTGATGAAAATTTTCATTCATTTCAATAGTAAATACGTGTTAAGTATTTTCATTGTTTTTACTGAAATACAGCACCTTCTTACTAACTAAGAAAAAAATATTATTGAGTTTGCAAATATAGTTATATGGATCAGCAATTTATAAAATTAAGTGTTTGCAGCGTTCCATGGAAAAAAGAATGTAGCTCGGGCCGCCTCTGCGTTCCTACTAGTACCAAACGAATGGCGTGAGTCTACTCTTGGAATTGAACCAAAAAAAAAAAAAAACCGACTTTTACCGATCACTGAATAAACTTCTAAATTACCAAGAAAAGGGCACTAATATTGCACTGCAGATTGGTCATAAAATCTGTTGCATACATTTAGGATAAAACATTTATAATGATGTTCCTGTTATCAGTTATAACAACTATTTGTTAACAATTGATTAACAGCAATTCTTAGGAAGTGCATAACACAATAAGAATAATAAGAGTAATAAAACCATTTACATTGATAATAAAATTGATGCAGCTGTACTATCCATTAGTATGCCCTCCGAGGAGGCAGACAAAGCACTTATTAAAGATTGCAGGAAGTGTAATAGGTTATATACAGGGCGAGCAAAACTGAATATATGTTTTGAAGTTGAACTATAAACCGAAAACCCAATTTTACTCCCCAATCCGTATATAAGTAGTGTAAGACGTCAATCTCCTAAATACCCTTTAGAACTAGATGATGGGCTTAAATAAATGATAGTTGATGAATAAAATGTTCCATTATTTTGGACTTATTTTGTTTATACTTTTCAAAGTAGTTACATTAGGGGGAGTAACTTCAACTACTTTCGAAATTTTGCTTTCCTATACAAAAGTAGCCTATTAGACAGATAACATTGTCATAGAAACACTCTTTCTATATAACACTTTGAAGACTATTCCTTGGATGGAAAATTTCCATTGTATGGTTGGTGGGTGTGTCCAGCTGTATTGAATTTCCATTTTTGCTTAATTTAATAAATAGAATGCTCAGTGCTCAGTGCTATAAAGAAAAAAAGCTCCAAAAATAAGCCAGTATTTTTATATTGCCATGATCACACAGCAATGTTTCTTCATTTCTTATGAGCTGATTTATATAATATCCTAAACAAAATTTTGAGATCACCAAAATTGTATATAATTGGGTTTCAATTATTTTTTAATTTATCGCATTTTTGTTATCACCTGCTGCGAATTATTAAAAAACAAATAATTATTTCATATTTTTTCCTGAATTTTTCTTTTCATTTTTAACATGAAATTTAACAATAAATTAAAATAACGGAAAAGAGAAAAAACTGTGAAAACGAATTAGAACATATCATGTGAACAGCATAACTCTTATACGTAATTCAAACATTGAAATATGATATTCGAAGCCTAGGTGCATGGTATAGTTTATACAATGTGAGTGGTTAGTCGGACAGTAATTGAATAAGTGTGTAGAATTATGCGTTTTGTGAAGCAAGCCTAGTACACAAGTTATCAGATAGGGAGAACCAGATAATAGTTCGAAATCACTAAAAGAAGAAGACTGCTAAAACAACTGAATGTTCTAGTAAATTTGGCGTTCGTATAAATGTATATATACTCGTATAAATGTAGCTTGAAAATACACGTCAAACCAGCTTCGATATCTGTTCTTCAATTTCTCACATTTATTTACATAAATTTCATACAAAATTTTAACTTTACAAAGAACTCATACAATACAAACGCAATACACCTTTAAAAATAATTGTACTCGTGCAAGTATTTTTCAGTACAATGAGTTTGTGTTGGCGAAAACAAAAATAAAAAACATTGCATATTTCTAGGAGTTACAACAGAATATCTTTAAATTAATAAATACAATTGTGGTAGTCCAACATATGTACATACAGCTTTCAAAGATGCAAATCCAAAAAAAAGCAGGCCAACAAAGATGATGAAAAGGGAGTGGCCAATATAATGAGAATGTTAACTTTTATTCTTACTCTTGAAAACAATTGAAAATTAAAAACATTTAAAGAAGTATTGATCATGAAAAGCTTAACAAATAAGCTACATATTCCAAATATTATTAAATTTTTATTGCTTTTACCAAAAAAAAAAAATTTTTTCGGCAGTACAGAATGTTTTCGTTGCACTCTATGCGAATATAGCTTACTTTTCTAAGCATTCTTTTAAAGAAAATTCCAAGCCGCCCTTTTTAAATAGACTATTCATTGTAAAGCTTACAATAAAATATTTGTTTTTTTTTTATTTATGAATTTGTTATCTCTTCGTATGCATACAAATGAGCATGAAAATTAAATTGTTGCACACAACAGAAGAAGTAGAAGATGAAGAGAATGTTGTAAAAGAAAATACTTACATTCGGCGTTCACAAAACATTTTACTCTGAGGGACATTGACATACAATTTATGCTCATGTTTGCATATTCTGCTGTAAAGTTTTTATTTCCTTAGTTCACATATTGCTGTTGTACTTGTCCTCCTTTAATAATATATTTTATTTGTATTTGTCTACATAAACTACGTTTTTATGGTGTTAAAGATTAAATTGCTTGGTTGTGTGTCTCTATACCACCAACCACCTCTACATACAACACATTTGGGATCTAGTCTTATGCATATATGTACTCGTATACATATATAAAAAATAGTCAATATATGTGTTATTTGAATTTGTAATAAATTCTAAAAAATATAATACAATTTTCTGTTGCACTCTTACTTTTAATTTAAATTTTAATATTTATACAAAATTGTAAGAAAAAAAATATTTTCATTTTTTTCTTTTTAAAATTAAGCTAAATTAAAAAAGTGTATGTATGTTGTATATAAAGTATTTGTGTTTTTATTTTTTCATATACGAGTATATGTACATATATATGTATATATTTTTTAATTTGCATAAGTTTGAAGTCTTTATGATTTTCGTTTTTATTTTCTATAAAAATATACGGCAATATATGAATTAAGATTCTTTTTCACCGTTCTCAGGATCTTTATAATAAGATACGTATCTTTATACACTCTCACCTCTTTATACTGCCTAGATAGGTTCCGAAATGTAGACCGTATATCAAAATACCGTAAAACGAGTTGCTTTTGCTTGCCTTATACTTATTTTTAAAAAACGATGAATCTCGGAATTTTTAGCCGTATAACGAGGTAACTTGTACCGTAAAGCGAAAGAGTTCCACAATTCAGACAAGCCGTTATAAAGAAATGCCATAAATAGAAAGGTCGTATAAAAAGGTTTGAGTGTACTTAGGAGCTTTCATTTGTCGTAGAAGAAAAATTCTAAAAGGGAAGATTCTTATTGATATGCAAACTTAGCAACTTGAAAATATTTCTGTACAAACATACATAACATACATTAGTATGCATACATCGGGTGGGCCATTCAAAAGTTTAAATTTAAATATGCAATAACACAAAAACGGTTTGAAATTTTGCCAAATTTATTTTGTTGCTGTGACATGCAATTGCTCCGCTTAGAAACTGAAATAGTATTTCATTCATATGTCGCGGCTGACCTCACAGTACCCCATTCGATCGGACCAATTTTCGGTAACTTTTTCGAGTGTATGGGTTCGTATCTTGGCAATGGCATCACGAATGTTAGCCGTCTAATGTTCAGTTGTCTCTGACTTGTCGGCATAACACTTGTCTTTAACGGCGCCCTACAGAAAATAGTCCAACGGTGTCAAATCGCAGCTTCTTAGTGGCCAACTGACATCACCATTTCTTCTTATTAAATGGCCATCAAGCGTTTGACGCAATAAATCGATTGTGGCATGAGATGTGTGGTAAACTGCACCATCCTGTTGAAACCCAATATCGTTCACATCAATACCATGAACAGCGGGCCCAAAAAAACGATTAACATGGTGTGATAGGTGTCTTACTTGATCGTCATGGTTGCGCCGTGCTCATTTTCAAAGAAATATGGGCCAATGTTGCCTCCGCTCCACAAGCTGCACCAAACAGTCTCACGTCACATAATGGCAGCCGCGTTTGGATTTTCTGAGCCCCAAATACGGAAATTTTGCTTACTAACATATCCACCAAGATGAAAATGAGCTGCATCCGAAACCATGAATTTGCAATTTTTTTAAAATTTTTTTACAAATTCCGACCAATTGTTTTTGTTTTGAAATAAAATTTCCAATAAATCCCAATGTTGCTCCACTGTAAATCGATTCATTTCGTTCAGTGGGGATAATATACTGAATTTTGTGATGGAATAGAATGACAGAAGTATTGCCAGATTCGAAATAACCGCTGGTTCAAATTTAAACCAATAGATGGCACACCTTATATGTTATGTGTACCTACACAGTGTGTTTCATTATTTATAAAATTGTAGCTAAATTTTATGCAGGATGTAAAGTAAAGAATACTTGCAAAGTAGTTATAACGATAATATTTTTAGTAGTGCAAGAATACTAGACTAAACTAAATTATTTATCACGAGTCCAGCACTTAGGCTATGCATTTTTATACTCACATGTATGCATTTTTATGCTAACAAAATTGATTGCGGGATGGACCAAAGAAAGAGTAGATTTCGTTGAAAATTTATTTGAATTTACTCATATCCTTTATGTCAGAAAATACTTTCGATGGATTATTGTTACAATACAGAACGTAATCGCTTTACTATGTGTTGTGCAATTCACTAGATAATCAATCAAAAACGAATGTGCTCTATGGGTAAATAAGTACTACGTAATAATGTATCGGGTCCGCCATCTAACGCTTTTTTTTCAACTAGTGGTTATTTCGTGAATGGTAACACTTAGCTCATGTCTGATTTGACAGATAATTAGATTTTTCCTTCTGCTGAACGAATATAGTTGTGTATACGCTTGAACGCTGGGAAATATTGCGACATTATTTTGAAAATCATGGTAATGTTGCAGAATGTGTGCGAAAATTGCGTACGGATTTTGGAAGAAGAGAAGCACCGTCAGCTCCGTATGCTCGTTATCTTATGAAAAAAGTGAAAGAAACTGGCATCCTCATCGATAAACCAAAGCGTGAAAAGCCAAAAGCGTGCGTACACCCGAGAATATTGCAGGTGTGGCAGAAAGTGTGCGTGAAGCGCCATCAACATCAATTCACCGTCGTTCTCCACAATTGAACACGTCGGAGACATCATTGAGACGAACTTTGCATAAAGGCCTTGGTATGACGCCATACAAAGTCCAATTGTTTCAGGAGTTGAAGCCAACTAACCATTCAATTTGTTTTCGTTTCGCTAAGTGGGCCTGCAATCGATTTACAGAAGATGCCAATTTTGCCAAAAAATCATCTTTTCATATGAAGCAAAATTGTCGCATTTGGGGCACAGAAAACGCGCACGCCTACATTGAAAAGCCGATACACCCAAGACGAGTCACTGTTTGGTGCGGATTTTGGTCCAGAGGCATAATTGGGCCATTTTTCTTCGAAAATAAGCAAGGAGTGGCCGTTACAGTCAATGACGATCGTTATCGGGCCATGTTTGGTTTCAACAGGATGGCGCTACACAGCCGACGCTACACTCGATGTTTTGCGCCCTGTTTTTGTAGATCGCATTATCAGCCGCAAAGCTGATGTCGTTTGGCCACCTTGGAGCTGCGATTTGACACCGTTGGACTATTATTTGTGGGGTGCCGTCAAAGATAAGTGTTACGCCCACAAGAGAAAATTGACGCTTTAAAGGACAATATTCGTGAAGCCATTGGTGATATAGAGCTGCACACAATCGATAATGTGCTTAAAAATTGGACAGATCGTATAGGCTACTGCATGGCCAGCCGAAGCAGCCATTTGAATGAAACTATTTTCCATTATTAACCGGATGGATTGTACTTTCAAAAAAAAAAAAAATAAATTTTGAGAAAATATTCAGTAGTTTTTTTTATAGCATTTTCAAAACAAAAGTTATTTGGCGGACCAGAACGCTTCTTCTTTTGTTTTTCGAGTGTTAGCGACTATATGACAAGTTTCACCATCTGGCGTTGCACAGTGCGTTAAGCCTATACAAGCTATGGACAAAAATAGAAGCAGAGAGCAAAGATAGAAGCAGATGCGACAAAAGCTTGTGTATTATACTCACTTCAAATGCGATAGTTTTGCTTATCTAAGTATCCATTCAACCAAATGGGGTTCATGGGTAAACTATATTTTGAATAGAAAGGTTGACGAACGAAACCATTATTTTGATACAAAGACTTTAAAAATTTGCAAGCGTTAATCTAGTGCAAGTCTTTCCAAACTAAGAACAAAGCAACTACCAGCTGTTAAATTAGTTGTCAAATAAAGCGGTGCCGCTAACTCAAAGTTATGAACCTCAAATAAAACACCCGTTATAAATTAAAAAATTTAAAAAAAAATATTAATTAAGCGACAGTTTAGTCATCACCTCCATGATTGCAAAAAAAAACTCACAATATAAAATTGCGAGCGAAAATGACAAGTCTTTTGATTTTATTAAAAGAGCAGAAAAATAAAAAATACATAAAAAATAAATATTAACTTTTCATTAAAATTTTTTATCGGCCTGTGTCTATCAGTTTTATCAAAACAATTTTTTTATATTTTTATTTACTTATTGCTCTTGTCGTTTCAACATTAAGTGGCTCTTTATTGATATGAAAAAGCATTTTCTTATTTTCTCTTATTTAATTTGACATTTTCTTAAAAACACGAGCAAATACTAAAATGTCGTTATAAACTGATATCCAAAAAATTCAATATTTTCTTAAATTTTTTTATGTCAAAAACAATAATTTGTTAAAAGCTTCAAAAAGCATTTAAACACTCCATCTTCCAAACAGTAATAGCTGTATACTATACCTGCGTTTCAAATACGGCGGGAGAGAAGATACAAAAAGTACGAGTAAAGGGAGGGCAAAAAATACATCCATGTAAACATGTTTTTTTTTAATTCTTTGTACTGTTTGACTGTAAGAAATTGTTTTTTACCACGTACATATATTACAAAATACAGGCAAAATACCGAAAAAACACTATGTTTTGCAGTTGCTATTTAGCAACAACAACAGAGGAATTTAAGTTCGAAAAACATAAATGAATATACAAATATAATATGTTTTAACCAATGCACAGTGGGGCAGAAGTGTACCATTTCTTGAATTAATTAAACGCTGAGTTTAGATATAAGATAACTTCGAAACTGTCGAAATTATAAAAAAATGTTGTTCAGGTGATTTATAGGAAATTGTGTTCCTTAACGTAAGATAGTACTTGCATTAAAATCGGTGATGCCGTTTTCAAGTTATGATGAAATATATTGACATAACTAGCATATTTTGGGCGAAAAATTTCCCACTTGAGCCCGACGGATAAAAACTTAAAATGGATTTGATTTCAGCGCATCATAATCATTATATTCCATATAATTTTATTTAAAGGCCTTTTTTGCTGTAGACCAGTGTTATAAAGCTAATTCAAATAACCCTAAAATATAAAAGGTACAACACACATTTAACATTTTGAAGAGGTATTATTTTATAAATAACGTCTAACACTTTGTGTTTTATCAGTATTTTAGACACTGCTTGCGTTGAAGTCCGACTTATCAGATGATGAGAGAAAAAGATATTTTGCTTCCTTGGTCACAACCATTTGTTACGTCATGTGATTCTTACAAATTAGTCTTATAAATTAAAAATTCTACTACATTTCTTATATTCTTGCGCTTATTCAGACAAAGAACTAACAGGTAATTTTGAATTACTTCAAAATAAACAATTGAATAAACAATTTGTGCAGTGTTGGCGACATGTAATACCATGAATAATTTTCTACAAATAGTTTCGCCGCTGCTATAGCAAATGGTTTGAATTATTTTTTTTTTTAATAATTTGTTTGTGCTTGATTACATATACAGTGCTATCCGAAACCTAAGTACCTTTTTTGCCGAGGCAAAATTGGTCAAGGAATGGTTGTCAGCTAATGTAATGCAAGTCTTGTTTTGGCCATCCCGATCCCCAGCCTTTAATCATCTTGAAAACCTTTTTGGAACTTTGAAGCTCTGAGTTGGATCACGTCGTTTAAAAAATAAACAGAAGCTGACGGAGGGCTTAAAATTAGAGTGACATTTAATACCAACAACTTTATATTCATTCACATCTTTATATTTTATGGTTATATATCTCTCTCAACTCTGATGCAGAAGTTTACAATAACCATTTGTCGGCAACAAAATTTGTTTTTTATTTATTGCACTTGTAGACTTTAATCAACCTAATATACTATGGGACAGACCTCTTAATGTAAGTTACCTGATTTCTCTGGAAATGAATAAATTTATTCAGTCCCTACTTGCTGGTGAAATTTTTCAAATTAATTAAATCACCAATACATTTGGTAAACTTCTGGACTTAGTCTTTGCTTACCACCCTTCGGATATAAATCATTAAAATTTGTCTCCTTTTACGTAACCTGAAGATCGTTACCATCCTACTATACAGTTCGAATTTTTTTCCCTCTACTCACATCACTCCACTGAAAATACTTAGTAAACGTCGTGAAAAAGTTTTTTGCTTTTCTCGAGCGAACTACGCTAAATTTAATTTCTTACTATCCAGCAATTAATTTAATTCCTTACTATAGGCAATTTATTATTTTTGGAGATGACTTGAATAGAATAGTATCGAATACTTATGCTATTTTGTATCACTGCGTCTCTGAAGCGGTGCCGAAAATTTTGGTTCGGAGTAATAAGGCACCCCCAGGGAGTAATGCATTGTTATCAAATATAAAAAATACCAAAAATAAGCTATATGAAGGATATAAGCTGTCTAGCTCCCATGCTGATATTATTTATTACTGTTTCCTAAGATCAGAATATATTACCGCCAACAAATTTGTATACAAAAGCTATTTAAGCAGAATAAAAAAAAATGAAAATTAACCTTAAAGCTTTTTATAACTTTATTAACTCTAAAAGCAGTGCTAATGCCTATCCTTCGTACATGTTATCTTGGTCCTGACGGAATACCGAATTGTATCCTTAAAAACTGTTCTGAACTTCTTTGGGTCCTCTGACTGTAATTTTCAATAAGTCCCTTGAAATGGGTTACTTACTTTCAATTTATTTAAAAATGAAAGCAGACTTGAAGTTTCGAATTATCGAAGAATCGCCAAGTTGAATGCAATACCTAAACTTTTGGAGAAGATTTTAACCGAAAGTGTTTGTCATCAAGTTTCATCCCTTTTATCTTTATGTCAACATGGTTTTCCTAAATCACGATCTACAGTTACTACTATATTGGAACTTCCGACTAATATAAATGATGGTTTTATTAATTCTAGGCAAACTGATGTTATCTACACTGATTTTAGTAATCATGTTAACCAAGTTGACCATGACATTTTACTTTTTAAACTCTCATGCATGGGTTTTAGCAACAATTCAATTCGCTGGCTTAATTCGTGTCTTTCTGGCAGAACTCAACAAGTACAATATAAAAATATTGTTTCTAAGGTTATTGATGTCCTTTCTGGAGCGTCACAGGGTAGTCATTTGGGTCCTGTATTGTTTACATTATTTATCAACAACTTACTAATTTGCAGTACAAATGTTCTTATGTATTCGGTTAACGTCAAAATTTTTAACTCCTTTAATAATATTTCTGGTCAACCATACCTCTTCAAAAAGACATCGAATGTTTTTCTCATTGGTGTGATATTAATTTATTGGACTTGAATATCAAAATATGTAAACACATGTCGTTTTATCGTTTGCAAAAGTTTGATACTTCTTATCACAACTCTGGAAATGGTTTCTAAAGGGTCCGCCAAATAATTTTTTTTTTTTTGAAAATGCTATAAAAAAAACTTCAGCTTTGCGGCTGATAATACGATCTTCAAAAACAGGGCGCAAAACATCGAGTGTAACTTCGGCTGTGTGGCACGTAGCGTCGTCCTGTTCAAACCAAATGTTGCTAATATCCTTCTCTTCAATTTTTGTGAACAACAATTCGTTCAACATGGATTGATAACGATAGCCATTGACTGTTACGGCCACTCCTTGCTCATTTTCGAAGAAAAATGGACCAATTATGCCTCTGGGCCAAAATCCGCACCAAACAGTGACTCGCCTTGGGTGTATCGACGTTTCAATGCATGCGTGCGGGTTTTTGTGCCTCAAATGCGACAACTTTGTTTGTTTACATACCCGCCAAGATCAAAATGAGCTTCATCTGAAAAGATGATTTTTTGGCAAAATCGGCATCTTCTATAAGTCGATCGGAGGCCCACTTAGCGAAGCGAAAACGGATTGGATGGTCACTTGGCTTCAACTCTTGAACCAATTGAACATTTTATGGCGTCATACCAAGGTCTTTATGCAAAATTCGTCTCAATGATGTTTCCGAAATGTTCAATTGTTGAAACCGACGGAGAATTGATGTTGATGGCGCTTCACGCACATTTTCTGCTACACCTGCAATATTCTCGGGTGTATGCCTGTTTTTGGCTTTTCACGCTTTGGTTTATCGATGAGGGTGCCAGTTTCTTTCACTTTTTTCACAAAATAACGAACATACGGAGCTGACGGTGCTTCTCTTCTTCCAAAATCCGTACGCAATTTTCGCACACATTCTGCAACATTACCATAATTTTCAAAGTAATGTCTCAATACTTCCCAGCGTTGTTCAAGAGTATACACAACCATATTCATTCAGCAGAAGGATAAAACTACTTATCTGTCAAATCAGACATGAGCTAAGTGTTACCATTCACGAAATAAGCACTAGTTGAAAAAAAAACGTTAGATGGCGGACCCGATATAACATCCCAGTTGTTGGTTTGACGCACCGTGTTATTTACTTGTACAAAACAAAAACTGTAATGAAGCAGGTCAGCAGGGAAATTTAAAAAAAAAATGTTCTGGTGGGCAGCCGAAGACAGAAGGAAGTTACTATAGCTGGAAACTACACACTTTGGACTAAATAACCCATATAAAAATATATATGCGAACTCTTGCCGGAAAAAGATCCAAGCCTTGAAAAATCATATTTTGATTTTTACGATAGGAAAAAATTCGATTTTTTTAATTGTTCGTATAGCCTTCGTATTATTTGAATCCTTACAATGTTAATAAGCATTAGTATCTATAGCATTCTCTGGCAAAGTAATCTTAATGCATTTTACAACTGCGGTAGTAACTTGAGAGTTCTCACTCATTTTGCCATTTTGCCATTTGCATTGTATTTTTCTATTTTTATTCTCTTTAGTTCTCTTTGTTTATTTTTTCCTATGCGTGGGAGTATGTGACTACGTACGTGTGAAAACAGAAGAGAAGAGCTGCTCTTTGCGGGAATCTGGTCTATAGAAATAAATTAAATTTGTATAACCGTTTAAAGTTGGTGGAATAAAATATTTATAAATATGTTTTTTTTTTTTTGTAGTTTGAAGTTTGTACTTAAACAGGAAATATAAAAAAAAATATATAAAATAAATTAAAAGCAGTTCAACTAAGAAATGTGTAAGCTACTAATTCTAATTCTTTTTCTAATTTTTTTTTTAAATTGACTTTTTTCCAACAACTTACTAGTGGTGTCCAACAATCTATTAGGGCTGTGCAACAGCAGTGGCTATTACATTACTCAGAGATTTTTTTTAAATTAAATAAAAAATAAAAAAACGTGGCAAATGCCATTATAGGGCAGTCAAAGTGTGTGCCAGATCCATTTATATTTTATATTCCTTATTTATATCATCTTGGTCGACAATTTACTGTATTTATATGTGGCCACCAAATCAACAGAGTTTGTCTCAAGCAACTTTATTGTCTCGTTTACCAGCCTTGTTTCAGAGCTATATAACAAGCAATACACTCTTTACAAATTCATTGTATATGTGTATTTTGTAGTGAGGAAGTTCGATTTCTAGATGTTATGGGGACTGTTTACGCCGTTCATGGCACCACCATTAGTAGTTACAATACTACCTTAATAGCAGAAGTGTTTCAAGCTCTCTATTGGCGTATTATTCAGTATAAAGGTTGGTTGTTGTGGTAGTTTCACACTTATATATTTTGTTTTGCTAGCATTTATTTGCAGACCATACTTTAAAACCGTAAAGGCCAGGTTATTGCAGCCAATAGTACCAAATCATCAGCGTAGCCCAGATCGTATAAGTATTTGTGTATTCTCCATTTGATTAATAAATTTGGTTACAGAGACTCGCCTGCCTCGGTATAACTGTGGCAATGAGAACGTGTCCAACAGAGGCCTTACATATATTTAATAAGAGTGGCGGCATGTTCCGAAATGCACCCATTTTACGCAGAGTGGCCGAACAACTATCTTTGGTCCTGGATTATATACCTTTAAATCTGTGCTTTGACAGGAGATTCAGATTTGAATTTCCGAACAAGTATTGTTGGGCTAATGGGGGCTTAGTTCGGAGAGAGTTTGATCTAAACTGTTATATGGATCCAACCGAGAATTGTCGATCCCGCTGGGAAGATTGCTGAATGTCTTCCAGTTTGAGATCCTAGCTAGTGCAATATATGCGGAGATCAATCTGGATAGTGGGCTCTAGGGTAAGACCATTAATATATTCTCTGACAGCCAAGCCACCGTAAGGGCAGCTGGCTCGAATCGTATCACATCTTGACTGGTAAAATATTGTTACGATACGTTGTAAAGGCTTTAGCTTTTTAATAAGATCCAGTTGTTTTGGGTAACTGAACACAGTGGGATAGAAAACTTACTGTGCAGCACCATTTGCTACCATCCCAATATAAGCTCAAACGAGCCTTTGTCACTCCAAAGCGACGATCATAAATGTGTTTCAATTAAAGTTTATGGATTATCTTCACTTCAAATGCTACAATTTTACTTGTTTATGTACCCATTCAACTAAAAATGGGCTTCCTTAGAGAAAAAATTTTTGAACGGTAATTCAATATCAACATCGATTTGTGTTTCAGCTCATTGGCGGCGGTGTAAGTCGTCTATGCATAATGAAATGTCAAACTAAATTAAACAAAAAGCAACTATCAGCTGTTGAATAAGTTGTCATATAAAGCGGTACTGCCAACTCAAAGTTATGAAACTCTAAAAAACACCCTTTAGTTAGTTGTACTATTACTTATTTCAAATATTCAAAAAAATTTATCACAGTTTATAAAAACTCTTGTCAAATAGTTAATAAGTGGGCAGTCCAACAAAAAAAAGAAGGGAATTGCCAAATGTTTTTGACAGAGATAGGTTTAATTAAAATTCTTTCCTGGTAATATAACACAAAATTTATTGAAAGATTCTTTACAATTTTTATTTTCGTATCTTTTATTCTAAAATTTTTTAAATAGATTTCGTTTATTAATAAAATAACAAAACCAGCCAATAACGTCATTACTTGACATTTAACCTTTTTTTTGTCGCAAATTTTAAATTTCATTTTATTTTTAAGAAAAATCTCAAAAATCTGTCGAACAAATTCACTAGTATAAGTGGGTAGCTATGGTGGGCGTTAGATTAGGATGTGATTACTTGAAAGGATATTGTAATCGCAATAAAAATGTTAAACTTTTTTAATACAAATATAAAGTAGATATTATTTTTTACTTTACAAACCTTTTTTGTATTGTTTTAATTCTTTTCTAAAGAAAATATTTATTTTTATTGGTCTGTTAGGGAAACACCTACTGAAATGCTTTTACGAAGGAAGAATTTCTTAAAATGCCAACGGTTTTATATAAACAAAAATAATATTCTTAAGGAAATATTCGTTTATATTGTTGTCATAAGTTTAGTAAAATGTTAGCTTTTTTAAAAAGAACTTTGCTTTTATAACACAAAAATAAAATTAAGAATGTATATAAAAACAGTGAAATTTTTACTGTATTTAGATGAATCTGGTTTAGTAAAGTTTCTTATCACATTTTGGTTAAATGGCAAAAACATTTCGATCATCACTTACTGGATTTTAAGTTTTAAGGCGGCAATCTATTATAATGCGTCTATACAGAGCCTATGTTTTACTTCGATCCACAAGAATTTTAAGCAGAGTTTTCGAAAAAAAACAATGGCATAATTACGCCTGCAGATATGGTTGCAAAATTCTTGACATTTATAGGAAAAAATTTCGATTTTGAACACAAATCTGGTTCGAAAGACTTTTGTTACAAATGGTCTGTAGATGACTCTAAGGTGTAATAGTTTTGATAATATTAATTGTATTAGGCAACACTATAGCTCATTTAATAGGTCCGAATTATTAAAAAAGTGGATAAAATGATGAAGAGGGTATCACGTACTGAATAATGTGCGAAAAAGACCAGAGACAAATCGAGGTGTAGCTTTGCAGATGGTGGCAAAGAGTGGATTGAAACCAAGAGAGATAATGCTGTGTATGTTGGGATTGGAAGGGATATGTTCACTATTAGCGTCTACATTCTGGTCAAACGATCGAGTTGATTATGTCAACAATTAACGAGATTGAAACGACCAAAAAATGTGTTGTGTTCAATCTAGAAAACACCAGATAACACACATTTTTAATAATCCGACAGAAGCAGAGAGTATGCCTAGGAAATTGGATGATATTGATTTGGCCAACATGTGGTTTCAACAAGAAGGTGCCACTTGCCGTACAGCCCGTGAAACAATTCAATGACTGCATGAGACATTGCCAGGTCGTGTACTATCTCGTTTCAGTGATCAGAATTGATTTTTAGGTCGTGTGACTTAGCAATATTAGATTTCTTATTATGCGGTTATTTGAAATCACAGGTCTATGTCAACATGACCACAACCACCCGTGCATTAAAGGAGAAGATTCAACGCTGCAAATCAGATACATTTATGCGAATTGGTCATGGAAAATGTTTACAAATGAGTACGTATATATATGCATGCAAAGCCGTGGAGGCCAATTGCCAGGGTTGACAACCCACTGGGTAACCCAACTAAGCCCACCCTGGTTTTTATAATTTTAATATCCAATAAAACCTGGTGTTTAAAGTAGTTCGTAGTTTACTTACAACAAAAATAAGTATATTTTACGTATTGGGAGTACAAATCAATTCGGTCCGTTTTTTTTAGTTCAAAAAAGATAACGAATTAACAAATTTATCAAAGTCAAAATGTATGAAATCACTGCTTTCGTCTTTTCCCCACCTCTGAGCCAATTTCGGAATGCGGTTTCTATCTTTTGAGGCGAACAAACTCTGAAGCCGATTTAATGTCTTGAAAAGAAGTTATTCGGTGACATGTTGAAAGATAGTGTCCATCGAAATAGACAATAGTCAGAGGGACCAATGTTCGGAGAATATGGCGGTTGATGCATTTGATCGTTTGCAAACTTTTGCTACGTAAGGCCGAACGTTTACTTGGAAAAGAATAACTTACTCATGTCTGTCTATGTATTCCGGCCGTTTTTCTCATAATGTACGGTTCAAACGAAGCAATTTCAGTCTGCTTACACAACGCCCGCTTTGATAGTGGCTCTCCATAAAGCATTTATTACTTTGTTTCAGTTTCATTAATCAATTTGATCTCTTAAGCAAAGTACGATGATTAAGCCACTGTAGCCCATTCCATGTAATTGTGTAGTAGTGAATATCCTTGCTAATTGGTGGTGAACTTTACTTTAGTATTGTAATTTTTTCCCAGTAGATGGCGTTTTCTCCTGCTGGAATGTCAAGGTGGTTTCTTTATTTTTTTTTAGAATTTCAGTCTGCTTACACAACGCCCGTTTTGATAGTGGCTCTCCATAAAGCATTTATTACTTTGTTTCAGTTTTCTCCTGCTGGAATGTCAGGGTGGCTTCTTTATTTTATTTAGATGGAGGTGTCTAGAGGGAAGTTGAATCCTAATTTTTATCTTGTGTTGTTATGCCTGCGCTCTAACCACTACACCACAGCAAAAATTGCATCATAAATACTCAACAATGTAATTTTACTAACAAATTAAAAAAAATGTTTAATTGAACGAAATTATAAAACCTTATAAAACCCGGTGGTTTGGGTTTTTTTTAAATCCGAGTATTTTTCAACCTGCCAGTTGCCCGATGTGTTATTCCATAAATAATCGAAAAGACTAAAAACTGTGTTTCCTATTTAATTTAAATCTTGCGTTAATTTTGGGACATCCTTTGCAAATATTTTTCAAATCAGTTTGATATTAATACGGAATTAGCCAAGAAAAGTCAAGTATCTTTCCAGCCTTAGTGTACATCATTATGTTATGGGCTAAATTAAATCCTGCAATTTTCGTAATCTAAAGTACTTACGTTTTTATTCTGATTATAATTTTGAAATAAAAAACACTCGTTAAATTTAATTTACTTTTAATTTGATTAAATACAATTCACTTTTAAATTTTACGGGGAAAAATTCATTCATTTATTGTATAATTTTCCTGTCTACACTTAAATTGCTCATTTTTATTTTCAAGTAAAAAAACAAAAAATTTATGCGAAGAAACCAACCATCCTCCATAAAGAATTCAAAATAAAATAATTAGATTTTTTTCAAAGTAAACCTTACCACAGTGCTGAGCTATACGTTTTTATTTCCTTTTGTCAGCTTAAAACAAATGCTCAAGAAATTGCAAATCCTTTTGTTTCTTTTCGCCTTATTGTTCATTTTAATGAATTTCATAGTAACTTCCAAGTGCCCGTAAATTACGATGAATTTTACTTTTGCTTTTTTTTCTTACTAAAATGTTTTTTTTTTTTCTATATAACAAAGATGTTTCTGGCATTTTATTCAGCAGATGAATATTTAAACACGAAAATGTTTTATTATTGAAAGGAGTTAGGGTTGGCTGGCTAAGAAGTAGTATGACCAAAATGACTTTTAAGTGAGCAAATATAAAGTCATTAAAGTCGACAAACTTACCTTAATTTATTTTGCGTGACTGGAATAATTTTTTAAGAACTAAAGTATAGACAAACATGGGCACGTTGAGGTAAAACGGGTATGAATACGGTATGTAAAGATAATTCAGTATATAATTTCTGTTTTCTTAATTTAATATCTTCGACTAACAAATAACATTTCTCATTAAAACTAAAAAAAATTTAACATTTAAGTGTACATGTCTTCCTCCTCCTCCTCTTCCTGCTCTTCTTCGGAAGATGAATCAAAATAGTTGAGATTATTTTTTTGTAAGCAATTGTCCATACGATTTTCATGTATACGACTGATATTCTGTGTTAGACACCCACTGGGTCCTAATAGATGTAAAGCAATTAAATCTCTACAATCGATAAGACCATCCTTATTACAATCTCTTTTATATCTATCAAAATATTGACGTATGGCACGTGAGGAACATATATCATCTTTGATACAACCGAGATAGGCTATACAAAAGTAATTAAATATCTTTTTTTTATTGATTGAAAAAATCTAAATTTTTTTTACCTTCTTCATCACTTTGTTCTGTATTTTCTTGCTCTACTCTAGGTTTACCAGCGTCTAACCAATAAAATTTTGATAATCTATATAGACCACAAGGATAACCAGAACCGCAGGTTGTCGGACGACATTCATTTACAGTCATACACAAGCAGTGCAAACATTCCGCATCAAAACCATTTGTTTCTTCAGATTCGCTATTTTCTTCAATATCGTCATTGGCATTGTATTGTTCAGAGTTGGATAAGTCATCCTCCTCTTGAGAGGAAGACGATTTATTGTTGTCATTTTCATCATCTGTTTGGTATGTAGCACTTTCTTCTTCATCATTTTTTATAAATCTTGAATCATAATCGTAGTAACTTGACCTGGTGGTTGTAACTGTAACGAAAAAGATTAAAATTTGTAATTAAAAATTTAAAAAGGAGCTTAAACAAAATTGTGTTTTAAATAACAATTCGACCTTTTTTGGACAACAGAAGTCGAGAAAATTTCCTTTCGAAGGCAAACCACTTAAAAAAATTTTGATAATATTGTTTCGAAAATCAAGTTTGGCAACAACTGTCGTTTGTTATGAACAGAAGGTACAAAAACAACTACGTGCATGTGTACAGATAATTAAATCGACAAAAATAACACAAATAGAAATGTTTACAAATAAAAATAAACGGCAACAAAAACATACAGAAGCGGAAACAAGTAACAGATAATAACAAACAACAATAAGAACCGAGAGAAGTAGATACTTACATTCGCATGGCTTCATAAGAACTAAAAAGAAAGTAAAGGAAAGAATTAAAGTCTACCTGAAATATCAGCGTTCGAGAGCTTTCTTGAGCTATTGTTGGATCAGTTTATTTGGTGTAAGCTCAGCGAACAATTTTGTGTTGTAAACTCAGCGTGAAGAGAGTTTATTGGTTTGAACACGGTGTGAAGAGGGTTAATAAGGAGTAAACTCGTGAAGTTAATCGTGCACTAAAAATCAGTTTAGGTGGAGCTAACGCAGTGAAGAGAGTTAAGTGTGTATAACCTCCGGTTGAAAATGTTGTGATCGAACCTCAGTTGTAACAATGTTTGCGATGGAAGATCTTTAGGTAGAAGGATCTGTCGAGTAATTGTTGTTGTTTACAAAGTTGTAAACAGACGGAGTAATTAACAATACAAATCGTTATTGCTTGTGAAGAGGTTAAAAGCAGTGGTACACAAAACTGTGTAAATAAAGAATTTTAATTAAAAATCAAACACAAGATATTTTTATTTGAAAGGTAAAAACGTAACAATATTAAACCAATTTTACTTAAAATAGTAAAAATAAACTTCCGATCATATTCATAATATACTAGTCAATCTAATTAACATAATATTTTATGTGAATTAAGTTGTCAACTCCGTGATTTAAATTTAGTGGAACCTTTGCTTAAAAATA
The DNA here is from genome assembly GCA_023159175.1 of Wohlfahrtia magnifica. Classification (NCBI taxonomy): domain Eukaryota; kingdom Metazoa; phylum Arthropoda; class Insecta; order Diptera; family Sarcophagidae; genus Wohlfahrtia; species Wohlfahrtia magnifica. Next base: position 5,130,005 of record JAKWBJ010000482.1, on the reverse strand, counting down.
TCTAAAACTATTGTGAAATCGAATTCGGCTAAAAGTTACTAGCATATGTGTCCCAAGCGATTCTAGCTGCCACATAAAAAAATTAAGTTTTTCATGAATATATAGGGTGATTTTTTAAGAGCTTTCGGATTTTATATAAAAAAATACATGAAATTTTGAGGAATGTATGAAATCTTTATTTGAGTCTATAGAACGATCTATATAATTCTATGCTTAAAGATGATTTCATGTAAATATTGCCCGCAACTACGCCGCAAATGGTTCGTACATTGGGTTCAATTTTGGCATACTCTCATCAACATATCGCCCGTTATGTCACGAATAAATACTTGAATAGTGTTTTTCCAAAGGTACAGCTTGAGAGGTTTATTGAGTATAATGATATTTTATCTGGGCAACAATCAGGTTTCCAGAAGAAGCATTCATTGAAACTACAGTTAATTATGTTATAAGCGAATGGAAGGCCGTAGAAAAAGAAATGAGAATGATGGCAATATTTCCAGATTTTAAAAGAGATTATTGACAGAGATATCAGGGTAAATAAACTGTATGTGTATGGAATAAGAGGGATTGAGCAAGAATGGTTTAGGTCATACCTAGATAATCGAACGCAAACGCGAATAATATTTTCGGAGTATCACAAGGGTCAATTTTGGGTCCTCTATTGCTTACATTATATATAAATGAAATGCCAAAAATACTGGAAAAATGTAAGGTTGTATTGTACGCTGATGACACCCTTATTTATACAGTTGCGAACAGTGATGAAGAATACCAAGAGAACATGAAATATGATGTTCAGAAAATAAATGAGTGGCTTAAAATGAATAAATTAAAATTGAAAGGGGACAAAACAAAAATAATGGAGATAAATAAGATTTCTGACGAAGTATTTAAAACAAATGATTATATAATAGGGAAGGTAGAGAATATAAAATACCTGGGCTTTATAATTGACAAAAAATTAAGCTTAAATGCACCACACATCGATTATACATATAAAAAAATTGGCAAGAAAATTGGTTTCCTGAAAAGAATTAGAAAAGGATTTCAAAATCTACAACCGTAACCATATACTCGTATAACACCATAATAAAACCACACTTCGAATACGTTTCCACTATATTGTATACATGCTGCACCGAAAGTCAATTGACAAAAATGCAAGAACTTCAAAATAAAGCGATGAGAGTGATACTAAAGTGCGATTAGTATACTCATATAAATACAATGCTCTACAATTTGAAATGGATGAACTTAAAAAACGATTAGAGTTTTATACCTTTCTGTTTGTTAGAAAAATGTGGAAAGGTGATGCGCCGAAATACCTATGCGAGCAGAGAAAATACGTGGGAGAAAGCTAACCATATGCTAAGAAATGCAGACGACTTTCGAATTCAAAGGTCTAGAGCTACGTAATTTATTACCTTCAAATATTAAAAATGAATTAAATGAAAATGTTTTTAAACGAAAATGTATTATTTAATGATTTGTAGTTTTCAATTGTGGTGTAAAATTCGAAGTATTTTTAATACTTATAAGTAAAGAAAAAAAAATAAATAAATAAATATCTTATTTTGATTGGTTGCATGAGAAAAAACGTGCAAATATTTCTGGTTTCCCTGATTAGCACTATAAAAAAAAGTATAAAATAACTAGCTCATCAAATATAAACTGATTTGAAACTATTTTTTAATAAAACCTTATTTTGATTATTATCATGTTATTTAATTAAAAACACGTTTTGTTTTTATTTAAAAAGAAAAAATTAAATTAAATTATTTCCCGCTGTATTTGAAAAACCAAAACACAAAAGTAAATTAACTTAAGATTATCTTGAAGAAGCATTGAATTTGTTGTCACACTCAGAACCATATGGCTGTTATTATTGACATTTCTTATCAATGCTTTGTAGTAAAACCGGTCAATTCGATTTCAAATATGATATGATTTCTTAATATTTGTTTGTTTTATTAAATAAAAACATTTTAAAAATATATATACTCTTTTTATATTCACCATAATTTATACAATTTATTGTAGTTCTTGTTTAATTATTACTTTAAATTTTTTTTAGTCCAATATTATTTTTAATTTATTTTTATATTTTTAGTTAATTTATTTCTGAAATTTTTTTTTTTTTTAATATATAAATAAATTTACATACCAACACCGCTGGTTGGTTGTACACGATCACGATCTGAATGGAAACTCATACGACCCAAGTGTGTCTTTTGCCTTAAATGTAAGTAAATGGAACCGACAATCAAAAGAAAAGATACCACCACTGCCGTAATAAAAATACGACGATTTTGTTCTTTACTGAATGGCATCATATATATAAGATATTTATGTTTTTGTTTCAAACCAAATGCACTCTATTGAGAAAACTAAAGCGACAAACACTTGATTTCGTTATGAGTATTAAATTTAGACTATAATAAATCGAATTTAATTTTCCATAAAGCTAGAGCGTTGCGCCTAAAAAAGTTCCATTTATAGCAGATTAAATGCTTTTTTAATTTTATTTATGCGTCTTCTCGACTGATAACCTCTCATTTGTTAAAATTAAGGCATTCACTTAAATAAATGTAATCATTAAACCTATTAATCTCTATACATAAATTCATTTAGAGAGAGAGAGAGAGAGAGAGAGAGAGTAACATTAAAAGACATTTAGTAAAGTATTCTGAACATAATTAGGCTTGTATTCAAATTTTGTTTAATATAAAGTCAAGCACATTTATAACGAACATCGTTGTGGTGATCTTTTTATGTAGCAAAGATGTTTCACTGTGCCCTTTAATATACCTTTTTTAAATTACAATTATAACGTACTAACTTGTGTAATTTTTTCAAGTTCATTATACATTATACCGATAACATAGATCACTTTCTAGAATCTAAACTGAATTTATTTTAAAGCAATCTACCATATGATAGGTAGCACATTTAAATGCTTCAAATATAACTTTCAAATGCAAGAATTTTTTTTTTTTTTTTGATGTATGAATACTTATTTAACACATTCGCTGCCAAGCACGTAGATATGGTAGTCTATTCTGCATTGTCAGTATTAACATAGTCATGATACTTTCAACATATTTCAACTCGCAGCTTGTGGAACTTGCAAACTCTTAATTACCACAAACGTGTTTGTAAGTGTAAAAACTAAAAAAAAATCTTACAACTTATACAATATATATAAATTAAATAAAAATAAACTTCATCAATCATTTCATTTAATTTTTGTGCTTTCAGCATCAGTACGATTTCAGCAGGGACCCTCTACTGACAAACTGCTAGTATTGGTATTCGAGAAGTGGAAGAATTCAACTCATAGATCTTTACTTCTACGTTTGCCGCTCTCAAGATATACAGAAACCAATATTTAGTTTGTATGGGAGGTTCCACGCCCACTAGTCAAATTACATGCACTTTTTTCTTGATGATTTGTATTGACTACAAAGTCATTCGGACCAAGCACTGAAACTTTAGCTGTAACCGTTCTCAAGATATTGTTACGTTTTAACCTTTTTTAAACGTTTGAGTTCTTTTTAATTGCGTCAAAATAAAATAAATACCGCGTTGTTGTTGTATTACAGTTTTTATTTCCTCACTTTTACTTTATACACTTTATCTTAATACAAAAATTTATTTATCTTTCACTTTTATTTACGCCTAAACACGACTTTATTTATGACTGAAAAACGATAACTATACCGATTTAGGCAAATCAGCTTCCTACCTAGCTGCCTACAGTCTGGAAGCTTCCGGAAAAGTCTCAAAGGCTCTCAAATCCTGTATTTGGCAATGCCGTCAAATACACAAATACAACAGCTTGACGCAAACCATTAGATCAAAATACCACAATACAGTCCCAAAAGGCTCTGATGTGGTGTATTTTCTTTTTAGGCATTTTTATTTTCGTAACAATATAATGAAATCAATATTTAGTTTGCCCACTCATCCAATTCAGCATAATTTTTGCCTGATGATTTGTATTGGCTATGAAGTCATTCAGACTAAATTATAAAATTTTAGCTTTAGCCGTTCTCAAGATATACAGAAATCAATATTTAGTTTATATATGAGCTACTATGCCCACTTGTCCAACTCCGCCCACTTTTTGACTGTTGATTTGAATTGAGCGTGCCAATATAATATGCTAGGTAAGACACCCGCCTACCAGCCAGAAAGTTTTCGGTTCAATACCAGGCCAGACCACATCATTGACTGAGAAAAGTCCACATGTTACTTCATGGAATGTTAGGGGAATCACTATAATAATATATTTGAATTGAGTATGAAGTCATTCTGACCAAATAGTCAAACTTTAGCTTTACCCATTCTCAAGATATAATGAAATAAGTAGTAAGTTTGTATGGGTGGTACCACGCCTTTCCGTCCAATTCCGCCCACTTTTTGACTGATAATTTGCCTTGACTGTGAATATATTTGGGCCAAATTTAGTGAATCCTTCTGTTATCATTTAGAAGACATAGATAAATAAATATACAATTTGTATTGGCGTGGCACCGCTCAGTTGGAATTTATGAAATTTATATATCCTACAGTTCCTGCAAAATATAAAAACAAACAATCTATTTTTAGGAAAAGCTGCTTTCTAGATAACAAATTAATCGTTTATTTGAATGGAAAAATGTTTGTTAAATAGAAAAAAGTTGTTACAGCAAATAAAACAAATATCTCATTATTCCATAACTTAATCCTTTATAGCAATACAGAAAATAAGTCATACATTGAATAAAAAGCAAAATTAAAAATATTTGAAACATTCTTTCAATCCTTTGGTTAATATTAAAAATCCTCTACTAAGCTCACTGAAAAGACTTATGAATTTTCTAGCTCATTGAGCAAAGGCTGTGTGGGGTGTGCGGTATTGTTAAATGGGTTTTTACTTATGCGGAAATATATATATTTTTTTTTTACAAAAATTCAAATTTCATTGCTGTTCAAAGATATTTTCCACCAAAAAAAATTTAATATCGTAAATCGCTTTTGAAATATAACACAAAAAACCTCCCATCAAGAGCACTGCAAATATTAAATATTTCAAACATTCCTCCTACTCGTACTCTTTCTATATATATTGACTTGTAGTTGCAAACATGATTGTAGCGGAAGAAATTGTTGTAACTATTGATACATATGAACTGTACTGCATATATTATATTATATTACAAGCACTTGAAACATACCACCTTTCACCACTGACGCATTGACGATACTCATCTGGAAACCTCATCAATTAGACCAGCCATTACTCATTTCCGTTAACCAAGCTCTTTTTTTCTTTTTTTTTAAAACAGAAACATTCTGTTTTTAAATCATAAAGAGAATGAAATCGATTATATTGTGATATAATATAGACAGATACAGATAATTACACATATAGTGGAATAGAGTATATATAAGGTGCATATAGTAGTACAGATATGGTACTGTTGCATTTAAAAAATGTAATTTAAGTGTTTAAATGCCGTTGAAGATGTGGGAATATTAAAATTGTGCCAATGTAAGCCACTGCAGTAAAACAGCAGCTCTGAATCAAAATTTGATCAACTGAAAGAGCTTCTCTTTTTGCCTATATTAGACTCGTAGCGGCTTATAGGTCTCAATTGAAATGTATTTTTTGTATCGTATTTTGCAAATCAAACTTCGTATACCTGTATTATAAAAAAACTTTCAGTAAAGCGCTTTATATTCATTAAGAAAGGGTGCTATGCTTTACAAATTTTTACTAAAAATAAGATAAGATAAGTTGATAAGTTGATAACTTAGTTTTAGAAACCGAATATTCCAAGTATTCATTAGAATCCGCTAATTTATCGTTTATCATTTTAGGATTGCCGAACGTATCGAAATTATCAAAAAACATGACTGAAATTTTCACTTAAGTTTAGATTAGGGAGATCGAACGGTTATTATTCGACCGGTTTTAACCGGTTTTTTGGTTTTAAATGTATGTATGTATATGACAACCTTGAACTTCTCACAAAGAATGCGAAAATCATGGTAGACCAAAACAGATATGTACACTTAAGCCACAATAACTTTTTCTCATTTTCTTTTAATAAATATTAATTTTTGATATATGGAGAATGATGACCAACTAGACTCATTGAAAGGGACCTACTAACGCCGGCTCCGAACGACAGATGTATTATTTAGTGAAGGTTTTCACAGCGTAAATACTCATGACCAGTCGCTAGCAATGTTATGAAGTGATACCCAGGTGTGGCCTGGGATAGAACCGAGAGCTTCTTGGTTGGTAGGCAGGTGTCTTACCTAACATAGCACAGTGGCACACACATTTAAATGCGTAGTGCATGTATTTATGTTTATACAGATATCCTCTGAAGTGTGAAAATATGTCGAAATCGATGAAAAGGATAAGTCCAGTTATATTAATAAATACTAAGCTGAAAAGGCTCTTCGACACCAGGAATTATTAGCCATCTTAAATACGTCTTTAATGTTGATGTTATTCGTTAGCAAATAAAAATCTTGCAAAATATAATGTAAAAAATGAACCATTGGATGAAATAGTAGGACCTTGTTTTGTCGAGGAGGAACCAAGAAAGCCGAACGTTTTTCTAGGGACAAAAATTTATCTGCAAGAATTGCGAAGAATTTTATTTTAATAAAAAAACCGGTTAACTGCTTATTTGATAAATTTTTAACCGAAATGCGGTTTTCCTAAATTTATAATTTTTCAAATTATTCGAAAATCGACTTTTGAAAAGAGTCGAATAATGGATCTCCTTAGTTTGGATATTTAAGGTATGAAACAATTATGAAAATCATATTTATGGACGGAGTCCATTACTGACTGAGCTATCTTGTCATCAATAAAAAGCGCCTTAATTGAAGCAAACCAGATACATTATTCTATTATTTTACTTGCAGACTGAGAGAGGTCCTACGAATAAAATATGTGTGGGTTTTTCTTGATATTGTTACGTTTTTACCTTTTAAAACCGCTTATTAAAAAGTTCGTAGATTGCAATAACAATTTTTATTCTTTCTACTTGAAGACCTTCCAACCCGATCGTTGTTACAACTTAGGTTCGATCACGACCTTCTCAACCAGAGTTTATCCACACTTAACTCTCTATACACTGAGTTCAAACCAATAACTCGTTCGCTGAGTTTACACTGAATAAACTCTCTTCACGCTGAGTTAACCCCACATAAACTGCTTTTTATATGGCTGAGTAAACAATACTTCGAGACTGTCGAACAACTCAATATATCAGGTAGATTCCATATCTTTATTTTTCTTTCATTTTAGTTCTTATAAGCAGTGTTTCATTTTGGTTGTTTTGAACAAAAATTGGTTATTTCTCCTATGATGTGTAGATGTGTACTGAATTTTTGGCAAACTTTGTTCTTCTGTTGTGTGTATATTATGATCTTTCCCATCCTTCTGGTAACATATGGAGTTCTTGTGAAAAGACTGCAAATTTTTTGAGGCCAAGAATGAATCAAATCAATTTTTTTTACTCTGTTTTGAAGTGAAAGGTGCTCCGATCAAAACAATTGGTAGACTGAGGGCCAAGGTCTTGATTATGAGGCTGCTGAAAATATTTTCTGAATAGTTTAAACTAATCTTTGAACTTTTGGCCGAGCGTTGTCCTAATATATATATTTTTTTCATCGCCAGTAATGATTGAATGCCGCTTCAATTTTATCATCTTAAGTAGCTTTCGAGTTTGAAAGTAACCTTCCTATACCCTCAATTCATAATCTCCGAACATTATTTCCAGACATGACCCTCAATGTCCTCCTTTTTCATGTAAAAATCAATATTTCTGAACTGCATCTCCCGCACGTTGAGATCCGTGGAATATATTCAGGAAAAGCTCTGGCTCTACTATTGCGTTCAGTGGCTAAGACAGAATAAATATCAGATATCGCTATTGTTTGGTTCGGGTATTTAGCGATTCATTAAGATATCTCTTATCTGCTATTCAGCTGAAATTAAATCTAAGACCTCATCATAACTAAACATTTGAGAGAACGATATTTTCTATTGTGTGAAGTTTCCTAAAACGTAGTTAAAATGTTAAGAACAAATAGGAGAATATGCCTCATCAATTGCTGTACCAAGTTTTTTTGCCAGTCTATATTCAGTCAAATCTGCTATAAATTCTGTATATAAAATGATATTTGAATGGTTTTTGTGTTAAAATTATGATCAAAAATTTTGGTTACTTTTTTTTAAATTTGGTTACAAAAAATGCGAAGCTGTGGCAATGGTGCTTGTAAAGTAGTCCAATGATAAACATCTTGTTTGTTTCAGTGCTTATTGTGCTGTTGTTGGTTCTTAGTTGTTTCGTTTACTACCTGCTTTGTTTATGTAGTTTATTTTTATTTGTAAACAAGCATACAGTTGTTTTGTAACTTTTGTTTATTTATTTTACTGCGTGCATTTGGTGGTCGATGGTCGTTGTTAGTGTAGAGTTAATTTATTTCTTTAACATTTTAATAAATTACAGGGTGCGCAACTCAATTTCGCACCAATATATAGTTGAAATTTTCATCATAGTTCCGAATTTGAAATAATTAAGAACTTTTCATTCCCAATAGATGATTTATTCAACACCCCGCTTGACCTTGACCTACTGCCTAAGAAGACAGCCAACATTAATGAACCACAAAGATCGTGGGAAGTTTAGGCAACGCCATTTCTTATGAAAAAAGAAAGAAGGTAGGAATCTATGATAAGCAGCAAAGATTCCTTATCACTACACCGAATACATAGAGGGCGTTGTTTTTAGGTAATGACAGCTGACAGCATCATCATTCATCTTCGACCAGCTATAAAACACCGATAACCTGCTTAGCTGGAAGTCAGACTGATCATAAAGTAACTGAAAAAAGGCAACAATGCTCCAGAGAGGAGTAACGAAAAACAATCTTCGTTTCAACTAATACTGCCAATGACACTCCTAAACTTTAAATAGTCTTCAACCACTTAAAAAAGAGCATTCCAACATAGGAGTCACTTTTCAAAAATGCCACGCATCGTGGTGCTTTGATACAAGCATACAAATTCGTAAAACATATGACAATTTTTGTGCTCCAAAAATTTATTGTCAATGATCCCAACTGTTATGTAAGACGTAAGCAGCATTCAAAATTGTTGTTTTTTATAGTTATCATTATCATTATTATCATACCCACCAGGCACTATTTCAGGACAATTCCCTGAACCATAACGGTGGATATGTCACCTAGCGTGATCCTATATCCACTTAAACATTTCCAATTAAACTATCAAGAACCTCATGTTCACTCAATATGTGTTCCGCTGACCCTGATGCCTGTCTACAAATATCCAAATCGGTGACTGCCGTCTTCTTCAGGTGCGCTGTTAGCTTTCAGTGATCAGTACGAAATTCCGTTATGAGTTTTAAATATGTCCTGCCATATTTGAGAACCTCAGAGCGACGCTCAAATGGCACTTTTTACAGGTACACAAGCTTAAATCATAATAAAATAGGGAAATATATTTTTAATATCAATAAAACGAACTTTGTGGAATAGAAAATTTTATGATATTAAGGTTTAAATGGGAGTGAAGAAAAAATTAACTTTGGTTTCGAATGTTTATTAAAGAGGCTTTAACTTCCGACCAGACAACTCCATCTAAAAATAAAGAAGATGCCCCCCTGACCTTTCCGCATACTTCTGGCGATGATGAAAAATCATCAGACGAATGATCCGGAAAACACGCCACCTACTAGGGAAAAATTACAATGCTAAAGTAAAGACTACCACCAATTAGCAAAGATTTTTACCACACGCAAAAATCATATGGAGGATGCTACAGCAGATTAATCATCTACTTAGATTGAAAAGATCAATTTGGTTAAAGAAACTGAAACAAAGCAGTGAATGCTTTGTGAAAAGCCAATATGTTCCCTAGAGGAGTGACGGAGGAAGAAAACAAAATTTTTTAATATGGTCGCCACAGCTGGCGCATACAAATCACAAAATTTTCGCAGCATATGTAGCGGTATTTCGAAAATAACTCTTCGAATATTGATTTTCAGTTGTTCAATTGTCTCTGGCTTATCGACGTAGACGTGACTTCACATAATCCCAAATAATCCAATTGGCTTAAGTCGTATGATCTTGGTGGTCAATTATTTGGACAATGACATGTAATTACTCTTTCATCAAAAGTTTATTTGTTCAAATCAATTGTAGCGTGCTCCTTGTGGCATGCGGTTCCTTCCTATTTGAACCACATGTCGGTAAGATTAATGCCAGCTAAATGAGGTAGGAAAATATTTTCGAAACATGTCTCTCTACCGCTCACCATTCACAGCAACATTCTGACCATCATTGCTTTTGAAAGCATGTAGACCAATGTCTCCGCCAGCCCATAAAGTGCATCAAACAGTAATTTTCTGTGGATGTAATGCTGTTTCGAAGAAAGCTTGTGGATTATCCCCACATCAAATGTGACAATTCTGCTTATTTAAGTACCTTTTCAGCCAAAAATGGGCTTCACTTAATCGGAGAACAAAAATTTGAAATGGAAATTCAATTCGAAATTTTCAACAATTTGCGGGCGTTGCTCAGGTGTAAGTCTACCATAATGAAATGTCAAGCCAAACTAAACTTTTAGATGTTAAATCGATTGTCAAATAAAGCAGTGTTGTCAGCTCAAAGTTATGAACCTCAAAAAAAAAAAAAAAATCCCGATATAACCTGTCAGGCTGCTCAAAGTTTGGAGTGTAAAAAATTCAGTGATTAGGAAATTTTAGGGCCGGCGGTCACCAAAATTAATAGTCACTCATCATGAAGTTTGATATTCTTAGATTATTATGTATGTGGCTACAGAGCTAGGTTAAAAGGCTATAGTCTAAGTTAAAAAACCAACTAATTCAAACTGACTAGCGTCCCGTAAACGAGGCACTATTTCATCTATATTGACTCTTATTCTTCTTCTATTAGCCGTTTTTTGTGACCTCTTACCATTGTACCAAATATGATAATACATATGGATTCATGTTTGATGTTAGTCATCAAAAATTTGAATTTAAGCTTCGCCTATGATCTATAGATTACCATAATGAGAGTGTATTAAAGTAAAACTTTACCTCAAAAGCTTACAAAACATTGAAAAACGCAGCTTAAACTTTCTTTTAGATGCTAACTACGATCACATAAAATTAACATTGTACTGTAGGTTCTCGCTAATATCGGAAAATTGGCACTACCCATAGTGCTCAATAGTATAAAGTGGTGGGTTTCAATTGAGTATGAATTTCCTTTTGGTTTGGAATTTGGAGCTTATCTAACACTTTCATCATTTTAAGGGTAGAGTCACGGTAGGTAGGTTTTATAAGGAAACTCCTTGCTAAGCTTACATTCTATCCGCTGTTTAGGTAAAAACTATGATTACCATGTAGGTACGCAAGAAGTCTCGACATAAATAAATTGACATCCTGGTTTCTCTGACTCCTAAATACAGTGTTAACTGAAACATGGTTATGTGGCTAGGTCAAGGTGACTCAAAGTGTTATTTATATACTCAGATTTTTAATGAAATACTTTTATATTAGTTTTTAGAACGACCCATATTCCCCAACACCTACATAATTATGTGATAAGCATATGCATTAAAGCATTTTATGGGCTTAATCATCAAAATTGATGATAAACATTAATTTGAATTTAAAATTTGACTGAAATAATTAATATTTTAATTTGAAACAATAATGAAAGATGAAATAAAAATGAATAGCGTTTTAAAGTGCCAATTTTGGATCATGGCCACAATATGAATGGTTTTCCCAAAAAAAAAAAAAGAAAGGACGAAAATGAAATAACAAAATTTGAATATTTTCCCAAAAACACTTGAAACTATTTTCAGATTTTTATCACGTTCATTATCAAACAAACGCTTTATATTTTTTCGGCATTTAATTAAAATTTTTCAGATTTTTGTTTTGTTTTTGTTTTTAATTTAAAATATCAGTTTCACACATAAAGTGTGTCTGTTGTCAGACTCATATTCGAGCATTGTGGGCCTATTTAAATATTAATAATTTTTCAAAACACCTTATATTGAATTTTTTATGTAAATTTGTTGTTGTTGTTGAAACATCAAATTTTTTTGCTTTTGCTGCTACTGCTACTGCTACTGCTACTGTTGCTGTTACAAAGCAACTATGTTTTTCTGTAATAATTATGTTAATTAAATTACTTCTGATTAAAATATTAATTAAAAAGCATATGGATGGAAGAAGGGCAAACAGTAAATCCTACACAAAATAATTCTTCTTTATGTGAATAGGTTTGTAACTGTGTTACTTTAATAAAAAGGATTGGGAATGATGGTAATATACCAGATTAATTTAAAATTTGTTATTTAAATGGGATTTTAAACATAACGCTTATGTTAGCGTTTAAGTTTATTACAACAGGAAGAGGAGAAAAACTTAGTAGTTAATTGTTTCTACGCTTAAAAATCATATATTTTTAAGCAATAAAATGAGTACTCTTTTTTTCTCCGTCACTCCTCTCGGCAGTATATGCTATTGGCTTTCCACAATGCATTCATTACCTTGTTTCAGTTTCATTAATCAAGTTGATTTTTCAAGCTAAGTAGATGATTAGTCTACTGTAGCCCTCTCCATATCGAATGTGTAGTGATGGTGAATATCCTTGCTAATTGGTGTTAATATTTTCTTTAGTAATGTAATTCTTTCCCACTAGCTGCGTTTTTTCCCGATCATTAGTCTGATGATTGTCATCATCGCCAGAGGAAAGCTGAAAGAACAGGGAGGCTTCTTCTTTATTTTTTTAAATGAAATTGTCTGGAGGGAAAGTTGAAGCCACCTTATTAAACACCCGCAATGAAACTATAATTAAATTATTTCGTCATATCCTCTGCTGGAGCTAGAACCTGGCTCGCTTGTGTTGTTATGCTTGCGCACCAGGATGGGCAACCTACTGGGTAACCCAATAAAACCCTGGTGGGTTCAATTAATTCAATTATTATTTATTAATTCCAATAACATTCCATGAAGGAACATGGAGGCTTCTCTCAGTCAATGAGCTGCACCCGATTCTGTTTTTAAGCTCATTGAAAGGGACCTACAGTTTAACGCCGGCTCCGAATGGCAAATGCATTTAGGGAAGTTTTCAGTAGTATTAATACTCATAACCAGTTACTAAGCTAAGGTTATGAGGTGATACCGCTGTCGAAAAACTTTTTTTTTTAAGTCTGGCCTGCTATTGAACCGACGACCTTCTGGTTGGTAGGCGGGTGTCTTACCTAACATACCACAGCGGTACTTACCATACCATATCGCAGTTAATGTTGTCTAATGTTTACTCAAAATCAACAAAGAGAAGACGACTGTTGGAATTGATTTCTACGCACTACTGAAAGATTATTGGAGGGAGTTAATGTGTTATTGATTGCTCATACCAGAATACTGTTCAGGCGCATTGCGTTTTTCGACAAGCTAGAGATCGATAAACAATTAATACCGTATGCAGACGACAGCGTTAATGTGTATTAAAATCGCACTAATGCAATGACCGATGACAGTTTTTGCATTAAGTAAACAGCTGTTTGTTTTTCAACTACCTTTTAATCATTCTACCCAGATCAAATGGATAGAAGACAGAAAGTATGATTAGCAGCTATGCTGTTGGTGAAAAATCACTATTTATTTACAGAAAACTAAATATATCTTTCCAGAAATTGCTCCATAAGCCATTTAATCCATTTTAATTTTTCCAATTAAACATTCATTTACAATTTGCCAACAGCTGGTGGATTATCCACAATATTGCCATTGAAAAATCTAAATGCAGTTAAAAAGCAGTTTGGTTTTGTGCATTTACACAAATTTAATTCACATTAATTTGAGGATAATTCACAAATTAATTCAATTAATTTTTTATTATTTATTAGGTATTATATTTAAAAAAACTGGGCGGATTTTTGTTTAAAGTTTTTGTTGTTTTGTAGTCAAAAATATTTATAATTTACATATTGGGAGTACAAATTAATTCGGACCGTTTTTTATAATATGAAAAAAGAAAATTATCAAATCACTACTTCCATCTTTCCCCCTCTCATAGCCAACTTTCGAATCCCGTCTCAGAAAAACTTCTAGTCTTTTTAAGCCGATTTTATATATCTTCAAAAAAGTGCTTGGGTGACATGTCAAAAGATATTCTACCCGTAAAAACAACCAATTGTCAGAAGGAGCAGTTTTCGGAGAATACGGCAGATGCGGCATTTGATGGTTTCTAACAATTGTTCGGCAACTTTTACGACGTGAGGCCGAGCGTTGCAATGAAAAAGAACAACTTAATCATGTTTGTCTTTATATTCCGGCCGTTTTTCTCATAATGTATGACTTAAGTTAGGTTAGTGGCGGCTTCGTTGAGTCAAGGCACACTGGAGCACACATAGCGGTCCGTTGTGACAGCACACATGAAGCAAAGTCCCTGTGTTAGACGCCAAGTTCAGATTTACCAGTCATCCAGATGTCTCACATAAAAGCACAATCCCATAAATCAAGTCGGAAGCCAGCCCGACAGTCTAATGAGCCTGGCCATTAACCTATTATTAATGGTGTCGATAGTTCAGATAGGCTATCGAGAAAGAACTAACCAAGTGTAAGCAATCTACGTCTAGCTGGAAACGGACACTGGCAAATGCAGTGGGCGACACTCTCCTCTTCCTCAGTCGATTTGCAACCTCGCCGGTAAGCGCAGCCTTTAAGCGTGCCAACCCATAACATAATGCCCAGTAGAGGAGATGTTCCCACGATCCATTTAATACAACAGTTTGGGATGCCTACCATACAATCTAGGTCACGTGAGTCTAGATATGAAGCAGATTCCCCTTTGCCCAAAATCTATCAGCGATCAATAAGTACTTTTGCCTAATAGACAGCTTAACCGAGGACAGCATGGTTTAAACAAAGTACTTGCAACGTATTTTCGAATTGAACGAAATTTGGAAGCAGTTATAAAACCCGAAAAACTGATCAAAAAACACAATAAAACCCGGTGTGTTCGATTTTAAAAAAAAACCGGATTTTTGCCAAACCTGGTACGGTCTAACCGCCACAACTCGCCACCTCCTAATGACTACAATTATTTACTATTACACCGCGCCTTCTATTAGTCGAAGGTTTGGTCACTTGAATTATGAATTGTTAACAAAATCTAATGTCTTCCTATTTTGATACCAAGAAACTGTTCCATTTCATAAGATAACATTACAACATTAGGTTTTAAACATTTGATAGTTTCGTGAAATTCTCGGCATGTAGTGCCATGCTGTAGAAACCACAAGTTATTGATGTTTAACTCATTGAAAACAAAAATTTTCTGAGTAAACGCCGATTTAAACGACTATTTAATATTTAAAGGAAATTTCTTTCGATGATGCCGCAGACTGACTATCCATACCAAATAGGCAGTTTTTGTGGATGGAATAGTCTCTTATTTAATTGTCTTAGATTGTTTTAGCTGCATACTCGGATATTTTATTTTTTAACATAAATTAACCTTAAAACTAACAAAGATTTAGCTATGTAGGTCAACAGAGCACTGATTTTTAATATAAATTTCCCTAATTTGGTAGCGTTTCTGAAGCGTAATTCTGTTCGTGATGAAGTGGAAAAGCTTATTGTGAAGAAAAGTAAAAACCAATTACACTCTGAAGTTTAACCTATAGTAGCAAATAGTGTTGGAAAATCCGATAAGCTTACGCAACACTTTTATAAGTATTTCATATGCTTGTAACTTGGTGAACAGGTCTACATGTTAAAAAATTATTATCAATCGTATACAGCTCTATAGTACTCTACACTACAATAAACATTTTTAAAAAGTATATTATGTATTGCTAACTACTACTGAACTAACCACATCTACAACGATAACAACGATAAAGGACTATACGTTGATTATCCGAGTAAAATTTCAACTCTTACCGCATTGTGAGTTAGTTTACCAAATTCGAAATTTATCTATTAAATTTTTATTGAGCATTAAATATGATCTGATGTGAGTCAAGCCCAAAAATTCGACCAAATTCGATTGTGAAAAACTAATCACTCATTCGTTTAGCCACTTAACTAGGCCTTTGATAACCATTACATTACAGAAGTAAAGATTGGGTTTTATCTGAAAGCCCCAGAGGCTTTGGTTTTTACAAAGTGGTTGTGTGTGGTCATTTGTGCAGTACATTTGATGGTTGTGGTTTAAACTTTAATTGCAGCTACAGACTGTTTAGCCATAAATAGTTAGTGCCTCTTATAGTATAGGCTTCAACGCCATTGACAGACGTGTTGTATCTATTCTCCCTGTGAAGAAATCCATGCTTTATATCTTAGGCCAAAGTAAAACCAAAATCTGTCTGGTGCTTTGCGTGGAGTTGTATATAAGAGAGTAAATTTGATGTAAAGGAACCTTACTCGATTTATAGGATGAACACCAATTCTTCTTTTTATAAAACGCTTTAACTTTTTATAAATACCAATACGATTTTTGCATAATACATTTAAACATAATACATTTAAACAATACATTTAAACATTTTATAAGCCGGATTAGAGCTAAAGGCTTATTCCCTCAATGCGCGGCCTTAGATTTATACGAACAATGAGTTCGTCAATTTTATGTATAAAAATGAACGTGTGTTTGTACCATATGTTCGTATTGTTACGTTTTTACCTTTTTAAAAACATTTATTTATGTGTTCGTAGATTGTAGTTGAAATTAAATAAATCTTTTGTTTGGTTCTTAATTAATACTCCTTTATTAACACAGTCTTGTGTTCCACTGTTTGTAACCTTTTTACAAATAATAATAATTTCTATTCATTGTTTTTCTCTTCGTTTACAACTTCGTAAAAAACAACAATTACTCGACAGATCCTTCTACCTAAAGATCTTCCAACCCGATCGTTGTTAAAGGGGTGATACATTGACAAACATTTGTTTGCAAACACCGCAAATAGCCAATCGCATACATGGATAACTTACTTCTCCTTGAAAGCGATTGGCTATTTGCCTTTACAAATTAGGTTTGATCACAACCTCTTCAACTAGAGCTTAAGTAGGCGATACATTGGCAAACATTTGTTTGCAAACATCGCAAGTAGCCAATCGCATACATGGTTAACTTACTTTTCCTTGAATGCAATTGGCTATTTGCGATGTATGCAAATTAATTAATTAATTTAATAAATTTTTAAAGAAAATTCAGCCAAAGGTTTATTGGTACGTAAGTATATGCTTGTGTAGATTAAAAGTTTGAAATTTGAGATTTCGTGAAATTTTTCACAAAACTTTTGTCCGATTTGTGATGTGTAATTTTTTTTTATTATTTTTTATTTAATTTTGCAACAATTTTCCAGATGTTCAAATGTTATATTTCTCATTTTAGTTTACTCAAAAACCATCTTTAAAAATGGATTATTCACTATAAATTTTGTCAACTATATGCCACAATTTCTTGCCTTCATCATAATCATCAACAACAGCAGCAGTAGCAGCAGCAGTAGCAGCAGCACAACTATTGAAACCACCGATAGAAAAAAAAGGACCAAGGAAACAACAAATTGCAAAAAATAAAACCAAAACCAATAAAAACAACATTATAGATGGAAATAAATTCCTATTTTTCATAGCAGGTATTAATATCAACATTATTATCATCGTGTTGTTGTTGTGGTTAGTGGTACACACACTACATACCTACGAGTAGTAGGAATGACTGGTATATGGATCTCAATTTTGTGGCCCCAAAATAGGCAATTATATAGCCATCATTTAGCTTAGGACATACGGAAAAATATTGCAAAAACGGAAATAAATACATTGGAGGCTAAAGAGGGATAGAAAACTATTCAACAAAAAACCAATATAAAAGTATAAAAGGTATTAAGTGGCAAAGGGAATGTGAAGGTCGAAGGGATGGAAAAGACCATCACTAACATTAAAGTTAAAACCACTTGATTGTTTAAGTCAACACTTTACTAAAACATTAATACACTGACATTCTTAAATACTTTCCCCCCTTTTAACATACTTATGTACGAGTATATATGTGTATATATGCGTGTGTGTAATGGAATGGACTGGGGGTGGAACCAAACGATAAATTAATACTTTATCGGACCAGAAACGAATAACGAAAAGAGAATATAAAAAGCAGAAAAACTAAAAGATAATTTTTTTTTCTGCTATTGTTTTTAGCTTGGCAAGCAGGATATACATATTCATTGAACACAACAATCGCAACAGTTCTCTCGCTCAACTGATATTTGAGAACTAAATGTTGGAAACTTAAGCAAACTATAGTTACAACAATAGCAACTACATAGCGGCATTTTATTTTATACCCGCTCAACGGATGTCAATATGATTCGTTGCAAAAATTGGTTTTGTGCCCGTAGCAATAACAACGACTATGCAGAGATTCTATTTGGTGATTCGAAAACCACAGCACAAACAACTGCAACGGCTACAACATCAGATACAATAATGACAGCAACCAACAATATAAGACAACAACAGCCGGCAAATGGCAAAATAACAGGAATCGGAACAGGCACAGGCACTGGCGCAACAATAGGCAATAATGTTGCACAATCTGTAACGCACAATAACACAATAGCAACGGCAACATCTACCATGGCTGGTGGTTCAACGGCGCAAGCAGTTGTCTCAGGCGGTTCAACAGCCAATGCAACAATTACAGGTACAGGTGGTAGTAATAGTTGTAGTGGCATGGCTGCAAGCAGTGCAGGTGGTCCTGGTTCACATGTTGTTACTTTTCTAGATGATGTACCCAGTGGCAGTAATGGTGTTGTTAATACCACAACACGTTTAATGAACAACACCGACCTACAACAGCAGTATGACCATCACACGTCGGATGACTTGGATGCCTTAGATACGGAGGAGTTTTTAGCCAACAATATTGTAAGTTCAGCCATGTTGTGTGATGATACGCTGCCTACCTCAAAGAATTGTTATCGTCTAGTGGTTTTGGGGTAAGTTGCTATTTGTATGTGTATATATGTAGATTCTAGATTTAATAAATATTTATTTCTGAATATTTTTATCTCAGTTGGAAACACATTTCTGTTCAAAAAAATTGTTTGATAAAATCATACACATTTGGTTTAATAAGTCTCCTAATGAGAAATAAATTAGATTTTTATTACAGGAATTCACGTAAAAAAAAACAGCAAACTTTTTCGCATTTACATCTATATGAAACGAAGATGCCACCTTTTCTAATAATATCGCGAATATGCATGGTGTTATGCCAATTAGTGAGGAATAAATTTTATGAAAAATCCTGCTTCTCTCCTAAAAAATATTTTCTAAAAATTGTTGAAAACGCTTAAAATATTGTTAAGGAAGTGAAATGTACCAACATTTAAAGCTATAATATTTATTTATTATGCAAGCTATTTCATTGGTTGGTGTCAAGGCTACCATCAACCAGCCAAGGCTGTATTTATTTCAACAGTGCTACCAATAGCATTATAAATTAGATATTGTAATTCAGAGCTTAACCGCAACTGCATAGTTGGTTGTGGAATGTACTAGAACATTCGAAACTAAAAGCCACGACATTTTTCTTAGTCAGTTATAATTTAGCAGTTATAGAGTAAAGTCGTACTAAGAGTTGAGTTTAATAAATGTCCGTATTAAGTGGCAGTTAAATAAGTTAGACATTGTGTATAAAGACAATATAGAAATAAAGACTGTATGAAGCAAGAAATTTGCTTCATTTATTTTATTCTACGTAATTTAAAGGAACTTAAACGTTTTAAAAAAGTTAAAATGTAACAACACGGAAAAAATAATAAGGAAAACGAAGAGTGATAGTTTACTTACATTGTGATACGTCATTATAAAGTTTAGCTTGTATACGCATAAAAGATATGTGTTAAAGAGATTTGTTTTAAAACTTTATTTTATCAAAAAAAATCATTCCATAAGGAAGTCTCATGAACTGAATGTCATCAATAGTGATTTTGATTTGTTAGAACTAAAGGTTTATCCTTAATATGATCTAAAACGAAATCTGATTATAAAAACTGTTAAGCTTTTGCTTATTTTATTTATCAGTTACTCCAACATAGGTCATCACAAGTTCTGACAGTAAGATCGCGCAAATAAGACGCCTTAACTTGAAGCAAAGCTTTAGTTGGATAAAGAAATTCAAAAAATCTCATTCATGGTCACTTGTGATTACCTTTCAAACAGAAAATAAAACCTCAAAAATACCTTAGTTACCATATTCGCTATAATTATCCGAATTTAATGTTCCTAGAACTATTAAACCGACGAGTGAGAAGATATAGACTGCATTGCTGAAAAAAACTTACAAATTTAACAAAGTACAGATAAAAGCAGGGCTTGTACAAAGATAGTGTTTGAAAGTCCAAGAATTGTTCTATGCATGCCCCACAATTATTGGACTGAACACAGCCCTTTCTTTTAACCCAGTGTCCCAACAAAATGTAATCGGGCCTACTCAATTTTAGCAGTTGTCCTGTACTCTTCAGGGTTTACCTATAAATCAATAAATGAGCCACATGAGTCCCTCTAGATTGTCACAATTTAACTTTTGTCGTCCCCACTGTCCGGCTTCACACTGTGAAGCTTCTCTCCCTTTAATATTATCGCTATCAACCCGTTAATTACCTATTATAACACAGTGACCCGGCATCCACATAATGCGTACCCTGGCCCTAGTGGAATTGTCACTCAATGTCTCTTCCAATACATCACAGGCCATTGGTCACTTATTTTCCCTGATGCAAGTGGTGCTCTCTTTGATAGCCTAGACGCCGGTATTTTGGTGCGGAGAGCAGAAAAAGATCTCGGTCTCTGTGTTTAAATAAAGACCACCTGTACCGTTTTCTGCCACTATTAAGATTTACTCGTATAGCAAGGTATTCGTTCAGAATTCACTATTAACCAGTTGCCAGACAGGTTCGTCTCGTTGTTCATGACTATCCACTTAGAGAGTTAAGTTCAGTTACTAGAAGGATTGTAATACGCATTGGCATATGAATATGAAAAAGTAAAAAATGATTTAATAAAAATAAAGAGTTTACTTATTTCTTAACAAACGTAGGCTTATTATTGTGCAGTTGAATTAACTACTAATCGACCTATAATCACTTCTTGATTGGCATATTTGACGTCCGCTTTTTTGTAAAATTTTAATATGGTAATTATATATTGATTTCGGCTTAATGTTATAACCTCGAGTACCCCTACATAAGCGTAATTCTGAAAAAAGGTTTTACGAGGTCGACTAGGTTGATGAACACATCTTTGGTAAAATTTAAACACCCTATTATACAACTCATTATTAATTTTTATTTTATACAAATGTCTTTTTAAAACGTCACAGGATTTTTAATGGCATTTTTTAATTATATTTTACAAGTTAGGAAAATCATATTATCGTTTTACTTATTATTAAATTATTAAAGTAATTACAGATTACATTATACCTCTGCTTAAAATAAGCATATTGTGCCATCTGTTAGACAAAATAAAGAGGGAGAAAGAAACGAAAGAAACCTTGTATGAAACAATGGAAAATTCTGGATAATATCAGAAAGTTGAAAAAAAAACAACGTAAATTAGATGCCATAAACTCATATTAAAGTAATTCTCACATACATACATAAATGCATTATAATATTTTTTTGAATTGTATTAAAGAGGCATATTTTATCTGAAAATTAGTCACAAAATGTAAAGATAATCAGAATTTTTGTGCTCTGTTACTGTATATAACTCCAGATATTATCATCATTATTATACTTTGCGAAATATTCTGCTGTTCGTGCTGAATATAATAAATTAAATCAATTATGTTACAGTCAATGCCTTGCCAAAATTAAAAACAATCTTAATCAGAAATCGAGGTCTTTTTTCAACTTTGTAAACTTAAAAAGCAAATAATATTCTTTCCCACCTTCCATGATGTTAAATGATCATGAAGCCGCTGATGATGTTGAAATAATTAATAATGTTTGCGGATTTCTTTTCATCTACCTATACCAGTGATCAAATAATTGCTTCTATTCCACGTGCGTTTTTGAATCCTGGAAATCCATGTATTTTACTCACATCTTTGGACGATTCATCAATTCTTAAAAGTGTTATTAAAAGTTTCAGCTAAAGAATGTATCTAAAATTATCTGCACTAATTAAGAGTGCTGCCAAATGCATGGATCGGTTACTTTTTGTGTTATTTTAAAACATTTGAATTAACGGCGAAAAGTCGCAGATTCTTGACAGTACTAGAACATTCTACACCAAGATGAAATACTACAAAAGCGGCGTATTGCGGCTGGTAAGTTAGTTAGTTTTGAATTGGCTGTCACGAAGTAAAGTCTGTGTAAGGCGCAAATAAAAGTGTTGTAAAAGCGAATTTGGTGTATTTAGACATAGTGAATTAAAGTACAGTGACAGATTGTAAAACCACTAAAATAAAAGAGAGTTTTATTTAATTTTAAATATATTTTAAAATAGAGTTTTGTTTTATTCTAACGCAATAAAAACGTAATCAAATGTTTCAAAAAGGTTAAAACGTAACAATAGAACGTAACAAGAAACCTAAAATTTTCATAGAAATGCGGACCTAATAATGTACCGAGTAGTCTTCTTATTAGTGTTCCCTCTCACACTTTTGCTTAATCCCTCAATGAGTTTTGGTACCTTTCCGGACATTTGAGAGGACTCTTTTATCATTCCACTGCTTAAATCCAGTAGCAAAGCTGACATCAGAAATTACAGATGAATTGCCAAATTATGTATCGTACCAAAGCTTTTTGAAAAATTGATTACGAATCATTTATGTCATTATGTGTCATCCTTATTATCACCAAGTCAACATAGTTTTCGCAAAGGCTATTGTTAATAAAAAAACAAGTTGATGTACTTAATACTGACTTCAATAAGGCATTTGACAAGGTCAAACATAAGCTACTTCTGAGAAAACTATACTATATGGGGTTTGCACAAAATTGCTTATCTTACGGATACGAAGCAGAATGTGCTCTTTAAATATATTATTTCTAAGCCTATTGCCGTTACATCTGGTGTTCCTCAAGAAAGCCATCTTGGACCATTACTTTTCTCAGTATTTATTAATAATTTACCTGATAAAATAAAGAAGTCATCAGTATTAATGTACGCTGATGATGTAAAAATATTTTTTAGCCACAACGACTACGATCATCATAAATAAGTGCCTTCAAAATGATTTACATTTCTTACACTCCTAGTAAGACCTGAACTTAAGGCAGTTAAATTTCAAAAAGTGCACGCATATGAGAGCTGTTTAATGTGAAATATTTCTTGGGTGATTACGAACTAGATGAGGCAAGTACTTTCATTTTACTTGATCCCAAGCTTAATTATATACAACACATTACTTTACTAGTAAGTAAAGCAAGATGTCTGCTGGTATTTATTAAACGTTGGGCTAAAGTATTTGATGACCTTTATATTCGAAACAACTTTTCATGTCTTTAGTTCGTCCTGTTCTAGAATATATCTCAATTATATGGGATCCAGAATACAATATTTATATTAACGCAATTGAGTTCGTACAAAAACAATTTTTATTATTTTGCCTGTGCAGATTTCAATGGTATCCACTGTGTCTTCCTACGTATAAAGCTAGACTTTCTCTAATTAGGTTACCATCTGCGTGCTAAACATTGTGTTTGTTTTAAATATAATTCATAGGAATACTTCCTCGAGTTCTTCATTCTATGTTCCGCAATGACCTACTCGCTACTATTCTTCACTTTCCATCAAATCGTTTAGATCAAAATATGCGAACTCTGATCCATTCATTAGATACTGCAGAGACTTTAACGGACTTTATTGTTATATCGGCTCTTCATTAAATTATAATTAAAAGTGATAATTTATTTGCTTTAACCCTAGAACCGTAACCCTTTTACTATACATAAACACTAACCATTAGTCGAAACGACAAACACATATTTACAACCGATTTTTACGGTGCGCCTATCTACAAATTGTCAATTGTATTATTCAAAGTAGGTTTTTAATTTTGTTTTGAATAGAAATTAAAGAAGATATTTACCTTTTTTATTTAAGAATAAATAATTTTTTTAAATTTTTATTGCGAACATATTGTAGGAGATACTACTACTACTACTACTTAGCAAAAAATAACAAAAATTTAATATTTAAATTCACAAATTCAGTTCATATTAAAGAAAATAAACTAAATTATAAGTAAATAATATAAAAACTTATATATTCATTTTTTATTAGTATTTGTTGCACAGTTCTTGCGTGTGTTCTGCTTACGCTCTTACCACATTTCGTGGATATTGAGTGTGTCATTATATGCCTTTAATAGGAATAAAAACCGCAAGCCTTACTTTTATTTGCTTTAAATCATCACTTATATCCTGTTTAAAACTCATTTTGGTTCACCAAAAAATATTCATATTCATTCAAAATATAACAAATTATAAGATTAAAAGTTACACAGATACTAACCATTAGTCGAATCGACTAACACAAGTTTTATAAACACAAGACGTACTGAAGAAATGTGTATACTCACTAGAAAAGAACACTGGCGACAGAAAATACAGAAAAGTTCAAGTTGATCGCGCAATCAAATGAAAAGCTGCATGTGAAAATAAAGGCGATGCTAGTCGAATCGACTAAGGTTACGGTTCTAGGGTTAAATAATTAAAAATTATTGTCATCATTAACTGATTTTGTATTTTATGTATCTTCTTGAAAATAATTTGTAAGAATCATGAATTCATAGACTGAAATTGAATAAAAAATAAAAACAATCGTTCTTAATGATATATGTATAAGACATTTGTATCTGACAAATTTTTAACCTTGCACGCTAGCATATTTCTCACTATGGTGGATAATGTAGTTTTTCTAACTATTTTCGTATATCTCTTCCTACCACCAAACTAAAAATTAAAATTTTAAGAAATGAGTGCTTCAAGTAATGATTACGGTTCTGTCGCCAGGATTCTCTTCACGGGATTTCTCGGGAAATTCAACTCAATTTATTTCCCGCTTAAAAATCCTGGGTTTTGTGTTTTTTATATACAACAAAAGTTTGAAGCTTAAAGTATTTACATATATAACACACTAGCTTGAGCCGTTCGGCTTTGCCCGAGAATCTATGTATGTACAGAAGTACATACATCAATTGTTTGTATACTTTCTCAGAGTGATTATTTAAGTTAAAATTTAAAAACAAATTAAAATTAAACTTAAAAATTAAAAACAATAACTTGTTATTATGTATTAAAGATGCCAGGCCAACTAATTCAATTCTAAAAAATCCAAATTCAAATTTCAATATTTATTCAATATTTATTCGTATGGGAGGTACGTACCATGCCTACATATCCGATTATTATGCGACCACTTATTGGCTGATGATTTGTATTGTATTACGAAGTCATTTTTACCAAATTCAGAAACTTCTAGTTTTACTGTTCTCAAGATATACAAAAATGAATATTAATTTTTTATTAGAGACACAATGCTCACTTATCCAACTCCGTTTATATATGCTGCGCAACTTAGAATATTCCGTGCACATATTGACGTGCGACGTCGACATCGACGTGCCAACTCTTATTCAAATACCTTTAATAGGAGCAGCGCCATCTGTTTAAAATTTTCGGCTTTTCTTTTTTCCTAATCCTTCGCGTAGCAATTACGAAGAAAATCCCAGAAGGAAGTATCCAATTTGGTCCAGTCGTTTTCAAGTTTTAAGCATCCGAATGAACCAAAATCCATTTATATATGTATATACAGATTTTGTGTAATAAAAGTGGAACAGCTGAAATAAAATCTCTAACAAAAACTGGCTTCAAACAGTACAATTTAGCTTATGGGAATGTTCAGTTTTCAATAGGGCTGTTATGTTGTATGTCGATGCCTTTACCGGTGTCTATGACGTTGCTAATTTCTTCGAAATGTTCCCTGCATTTTTGCATCTGTGCTTGCCTACTATCAGTAACTGCTTGGTTCCTGCTACTACTTTGATTTGTGAGATAGCCTATCGTCTGTTGTAAAAGGTCCGCCAAATAATTTTTTTTTTTTTTTTTTTGAAAATGCTATAAAAAAACTACTGAATATTTTCTCATTTTTTTTTTTTTTATTTGAAAGTACAATCCTTCCGGTTAATAATGAAAAAAAAATTTCATTCAAATGGCTGCATCGGCTGGTCATGCAGTAACCTACACGATCGGTCCAGTTTTTAAGCACATTAACGATTGTGTGCAGCTGTATTTCACCTATGGCTTCACGAATCTTGTCCTTTAAAGCGTGAATTGTCTCTGGCTTGTTAGCGTAACACTTATCTCTGACGGCACCCCACAAATAATAGTCCAATGGTGTAGCTTCTACTGTGTGGCACGTAGCGCTGTCCTGTTGAAACCAAATGTTGCTAATATCCTCCTCTTCAATTTTTGTGAACAAAAATTCGTTCAACATGGTCCGATAACGATCGCCATTGACTGTAACGGCCATTACTTGCTCATTTTCGAAGAAAAATGGCCCAATTATGCCTCTGGACCAAAATCCGCACCAGACCGTGACTCGTCTTGGGTGTATCGGCTTTTGAATTTATGCGTGCGGGTTTTCTGTGCCACAAATGCGACAATTTTGCTTGTTTACATACCTGCCAAGATCAAAATGAGCTTCATCTGAAAAGATGTTTTTTTTTGGCAAAATCGCCATCTTCTGTAAGTCGATCGCAGGCCCACTTAGCGAAGCGTATACACAACCACCTTCGTCCAGCATAAGAATAAAACTAATTATCTGTCAAATCAGACATGAGCTAAGTGTTCCCATTCACGAAATAAGCACTAGTTTAAAAAAAAAACGTTAGTTGGCGGACCCAGTAGTTTCTTCAATGCTATTTGTCCAGCTGCTTCTTCTGCTGTTTTTTCTAGCGCTTCCAGGAACTTCTTTTTTTCTCTTCCTGCATCTTTCTTTACCTGTCTCGCTAGCTATTGGTATTGCTGCCTCGTAGCATTGTTGTTGTTTAGCTGCAACTTAAGTTCCCTTCTGTGAAAATCAGGTTCATCGTGTGACATCAATTTTTTTCTACGTATTTGCACTACACACTGTGCTTTTGCTGCGGCTTGGTTATAAGTTGTTGTAATATCTTCCCATGTGTGGTGTTAGTTTGTTGGTAACTATTTGTTTATTGTCATGGATAATGAGTTCCTGGTCTTATTATTCTGAAGTTGATAATTTAGCGAAGATATCCCATTTTTATTTTTTGTATAAATGAGTCATTTAGAGATTCTAAGTTTAACAAAGAAAATATCTCTGCCTGGCTCATGAAGAAACAAATTTTAAAAATTTCTTTGAAATATAATTTAAATTACAGTCTATACCTTAAAAAAAGATCAAGATGAAGAGATATTTCAAAGAAGATGGGCGTATTTAAAAGTTCATGACTTTAATTGTATTAAAGACAATATTACATACGTTTTATCTATGGTAGAACAGAAGGTGCAGGCTACTAAAAAGTTAGTTAATTAAGGCAATTAAACTTGTCTAACAGTTTCCCTTCCGTGTGAAAATATAAAGATAAGGAAAAACATCTATAGAAAATAAAAAGAACAAAAAAATAATAATAATAAAAAAATGTATATCTTTCAAAATGCACACATTCTCGCACTCTCTTAATATAAATGAAATAAGTAATTAATTATAAAATACCATTCTAATTTTTTCCCATAAACACAATTAATAAATTGCTATTCTCTACCTATTTAAAGGCGTCAGCCCTTAATCTTTGTAGCTTGTTGTTGGTACACTTTTATTGTAGACGTACCTCTTGCTTATTGCAGGATAAACACCGACAATTATCTCACATTTAATTAGTTCAGAAGATTTAATTTCCTACAGCAAGTTTACTTAATTTTCATAATCTTGTACTCATATGATATGCCTTAAGAAAATACATTTTTTTTTGCAGCTGCCGACGTTTAATTTAATCACGTCTTTACATTAAATTATTACTCACCATTGTCAGCAATTAAGAGTAAAAATGTGTTCAAATTGCTTGCCATGTGCTGGCAGATATTTAAAAGATTTGGTTCCAAAAACGTTCTTAATTCAATACAATAGACAACAGTTGCAATGATAAAACGGTACGAAAAAAGTGATAAGTGGTAAGTGATACTTTTCTTTTGATAGTGCCTATCGGGTAGAATAAGGCTTTGTTCTTGAAATTTTAGAAACACATCCAAAATCTCGAGTCACGAGTAAAAAATAGGCTTTTCGGACCATCATTTACTTATAAGCTAATAACTTAGCTGAATATTACCCGATTTTAGGTTTCTTTTTGGATCTGGAAAGAAAAGAAACGGGTCTTTTAACTGATGTCGTTTAAGTAGCATTGGAAAATCTGGATGTAATCTCAACAGATTTTTAAACCAATCTTTTTCACATATCTCAAGTTAAGATTCGTTTCTGCGCCCTATTTTATATAAGAACCATACAATAAGTTATGAATAAAATAATATTTAAGGTTTATAAATCCGCTTGAAATTGACGTATTTATTAAACTTCTTAACAAGTTACGCGTAAAAACGTATCTAGACTTGAAAAATTTGGAAAAAATTGGATGAAAAATGTGTTTGCTTGAGAATTACACTCAGATTCATCAAGGCTACTTAAACGACATACATATATGTCATTTCAAAGGTCTATTTCTCTTCTTTGCGGAAGTTTAAACTTCTGTATTAAAACTTAAAATTACAACAACAACGAAATATATCAGGTGGGCTATTTAAAAGTTTAAAATGAAAAATGTAATAAAACAAAAACGGTTCGAAATTTTGCCAAATAAATTTTTTTGTTATGAAGTACCGGTTAGAAATGAAATATTATTTCATTCTTATGGCTGCCGCGGCTGGCCTCACAGTAAGCCATTTGATCGGACCAATTTTCAAGAACTTTTTCGAATGTACGGGGTCGTATCTCAGGAATGGTATCACGATTGTTGGCCTTCGAATGCTCAATTGTCTCTGGTTTATCGGCATAATACTTGTATTTAACGGCGTTCCACTGAAAATAGTCCAATGGTGTCAAATCGTACTCGTTACTCCTTGGCTGCCAACTAACATCACCATTTCAGATAATTAAATGGTCATCAAGCGTTTGATGCAATAAATCGATTGTGGCATGAGACGTGTAACAAGTTGATCCATCCTGTTCAAGACAAACATCGCTCACGTCAATACCATTAAAAGTGGGGACAAAAAAATCAATTATCATGTTGCGTTAAGTGTCTCCATTGCTCGTAATGATGAAATATGGGCCAATGACGCCTCCGCTTCACAAGCTGCACCAAACAGTCACTCGTAATGGCTGCATTGGTCTCTGTAAGAGCACGTTTGGGTTTTTTGAGCCCCAAATACGGTAATTTTGCCTATTAACGTACTAAGATGAAAATGAGCTTCATCTGAAAAGACGATTTTTGCATTTTTTTTTTTTTTTGATTTTTTTGCAATTTCCGACCAATTGTCTTTGTTTTGGAAATAAATTTCCAATAAATCCCAACGTTGCTCTAGCGTAAATCGATTCATTTCGTTCAGTGGAGATATTATACTGAATTTTTTTATAGAATAAAATGACATAGGTATTGCCAGATTAGAAATAACCGCTGGTTCAAATTTAAACCGATAAATGGCCCACCCGATACATTGGACCATTGAAAAATTGGCCAATTTTTTTTTTTTTTTTTTTTTTGTTAAGTTTGAATCGAACCTCCCCAAGAAATTTAAAATTTTAGGCAGGAGTAGGCGTGCTACATCTGCCTACATGCTGTAAAATATGTTACATTCATATGAAACAAAATTTTGGCAGGCAAATGCAATCTTCCTAAAATTTTCCGCAATGTATTTTTTTTTGCTATAAAGAACATTTCTGACTTTAGAGAAAAAACAAATATATTAGCCCATACTTATATGGAGCACCACAATGGACCGACATACATGGGGGTTGCTATACAAATCTT
The DNA here is from genome assembly GCA_023159175.1 of Wohlfahrtia magnifica. Taxonomy (NCBI): domain Eukaryota; kingdom Metazoa; phylum Arthropoda; class Insecta; order Diptera; family Sarcophagidae; genus Wohlfahrtia; species Wohlfahrtia magnifica. The sequence continues at coordinate 5,099,864 of JAKWBJ010000482.1, read as the reverse complement.
AACTACTGAAAGACACATTTTATTCTTACTGCACTTTAGTGGATTTGTGGTACATACGAAGTGCGGGCATATATACATAATCCAAAAATAGAGAACACAAAAAATTAAACATTTAACTATTCAATACCAAGAAAAAGCAGAGATTTCCCGGTTTTTGAGAAGCGACGTAAATGAAATTAAACCCAAATCGAACTTAGAAGACAAAAAATAGTTGCGATGCATTTCTTTAAATGAATAAAAAAATTTAATGAAATTCGTGTAAATAGAGGTTATTTCTATATACACATCTCGATTTACACGAAAACCGAAAAAAAAGATGGCGTAAAAGTGAAATCGTGCAAATCGAGGGGTAAGTGTAATGTTCCTTTGATGTGGTGGCCTGCAGAGTCCCCTAGTTTAAAGTCCATCAAAAATTTTAAGGCTGATGTTAAGAAGAAGGTATCCATAATAAAACCGACTAACCATGATGGGAAACAGTACAACAGGCCTGACACTCCATTTCATTAGAGATGTGCCAGAACTTGGTCAATTCCTTGGGAAGACGCTGCAAAGCAGTTATTTCTAACAAGGTTAACGTAACTAAATATTAAAAAGAGTACTTAAGGATGGCGAGCAGCTACTTATATTACAAACTGTTGTGATTGTTGTTAAAATAAAACAAATTCAATTTTGTTAAAATTATTTAAATATACTTTTATTTAAAATATAAATTCATGAATTTACTTAAGTGCATTCAATCACGTTGCAAGTCATTTTGTAACTGCCGCTAAATTATTCTAGAAAGTTTCAATACGCCATTATTATATGTTGAATGAGATTGCCAGATGCCTTTTAGAAATAAACGGTTTTTTGTACAATATTCACAGTGTTGTTCCTTTCAGGTCGAGTCCATTACTTTGACAGATTATTTTTTCAGATTTTTTGGAAAAGTAAAATTTTTTTTTATTAAATAAATAAAATTCCCTTATTGTCGTTTTTTATACATATTTTTTACACTTTGAATAAAATTACAAAATCTTTTTTTGAATAAATAAGATTTTGTTAACTGTTTAAAATCAGTTATACTAGTGATGTTATTATTTTTACAGCAGCTGTACATACGTACATACTTTATTTTAAATTAAAGCTTTTTTATATATTTATGCCTTATATTTAATCTACAGATCATCACGTGTAGGCAAATCATCAATAATCGCACGTTTTCTGGGCAATCGATTTGATGAAGCATATACGCCAACTATTGAAGATTTTCATCGTAAACTGTATCGCATACGCAATGAAGTCTATCAATTAGATATTCTGGACACATCCGGTCATCATCCTTTTCCAGCAATGCGTCGTCTATCTTTTTTAACTGGTAAGTATCTTACTGTCTGACCACTATGGTCAGTAGCACAAATGTTACGAAAAATTTATGACCACACGAATGGGCAGGCAAGTGTGAGAATGTGTGTGAAAAATAAATTATTTTGTTAAAGAAAAATACCAGTATGTGAAGCATGTGTTTGGTCTTTTGGATATAAACTATGATGAGTTTAATGAAAATATTTCTCACATTGTTTTTATATGTTTCTTGGGGAAAAATTAAAACAAAAAAATATAAAAAAAATTTATTATAACAGAATATGCATATTTTATTTCAAGAGACACTTGGTGTGTATTTTTTTATATTTAATATTTTAATTATGTATGTATGTATGTATATCGCTTTATGGTTTCATAGGGAAATAATTTTTTTAGATGATAATTAGTTCTATTAATGAAAAACATATATTTGGTCATACAAAAAGTATTTAATGTTTATTGTCCCGTATATTTTGACTAACACTTATTTAAGTGTCAAACGAACACTTAATTAAAATGTGATATTTCAGTATTTAATACACATATTGATTTGAAAATGAGTGAAATGCCGGACTAATAAATATCACTTTTACAACGTAACGAAAATTATGTAAAATTATAGGTGGTAAAGCTGTAAATGAATTCCGAAGCCTGTAGTAAGTAGTTTGCTCGATACCTTTTGCGAAAAATTATGTTTTGGGAGATTTATACTTTATAGCTGCTAGAACTTATATAAATGATCAATTCTCTACTGTTCAACACTCGACCGTTTGAAGCAATTCAGCAAGAGCTATCAGTGTTGGCCAACAGAAAAGGTGATATGATCCATTATGATAATACACATTTTTGATGACCACTATGATGCGCTCATTATATAGTTTGCACCTGACATTTGAACCGAAAAAAAATGCGATTCCAGATTCTGTTTCCAAAAGAACGGTTGCTTTACTGTATGCTCAAGTAAAATAAAATTCGATACTTCAAGTTCTTTTTGATACGTGTGTCTTATGTTGTACAATGCATCCAAGCAATCAAATTATTTCTTCTTCTTCTTATTGTTCGCGAGGAGATGTCGATACCAAATTTTATTGAAAGCTCCCTTTGAATTTGAGGTGAGGATTAAATGTGGCCTTCCACTAAGACTCTTTAAATAAAGAGCTTCTTTTTACGAGTTTTCTTGCTAAGTCTGTCTTTTTGTAGCAGTTTAATAGGGTACCAAGGTCACAAATGCTGATTCCTTTAGAGTTTATTTGATGAATAACTTCACGATATGCACCATTTCTGCACCATTTGCCTTGACCCATTTATACTTATTTATTGTTTTATGGTTTTTATTAAATCTTTTGAAATTAAACATTCAAAAAATTAACGAATTTACGATTTTAAACAAGAAATTAGTGAAAAATCAAAAAAATCCATATATTTTAAGCAGATTAACCGAAAAATTAAAATCGCGAAAGAAAATAATAAAAGTTACGGTATATACTGAACACATCATTGACAACACTTTGGGGTAAATACTTTACACAATTTTGATGCGTAGATAAATATACGCTTTTTAATGTAGCATACATTAAATGCGCTAACCTAATGTCCGCCACTGTATATAATTCACCTGTTATTCGTGTTAAAACAACCGGTTATTCGATATGTGAAAAAATTGACATTTAAAAAAGTCCCTTTTCAGCAAAACCAAAAAAACCCAGTTAAATTCGGTCGAATACTAACCCTTCGATCTCCCCAATCATAGCCGAACCCGAGATAACTCAAAGTGGAGGCTGTAGTTACTGCTGATTATTAAAAACTAAAAAAACAACTACGTACCACAATATTATTAAATATTACAATCAGATTATTTTTCATTATTAATTCGTTTTTATTGAATTTGAAAGTATGACATGCGTTTGCCACTTTAATAAAATGAACAATACGACGCACTAGAATATTGTAATTTTGTTTATGAACAAAATCCATAAGAACTCACATATAGGAGTCCATCTGCTTCAATTGCCCCCTACAGTCACAAAAGGTAGAGTTTTTTTTCATTTTAGTTGTATCAAACAAAGATTTAGAATTATTTTAAAATATTTAAGTCACGTTTGACTGAACAAGATTTATAACGAAGGTACAGTTAGCAGTTTAAAAATAACATTTAAAATCTGGTAAATCACTATAAGTTTAAGCGAAATGTGATATAACGCTTTTATTTACACACATCTTGTCTGTAGTAAATACTTTTTGTACATAAATGTTGCGCCATTTTAAGGAAACCGCGGTTTTATGTCTCTAAATAGTGTTGATGACCATATATCGGGTAGCATTTAAGAGATAAAACACGGACAGATTTATTTTTTATTAAAATTAACTTTCAATAAAAATTAAAAAAATTATTAAAATAAATTTTTAATAAAAATTTACAACAAAAAAAATAGATCCTTTTCTGTAATCCAATTGTTGTTTATAACTTATTCAAAGTCGCGTAAAGGTCATTATTAGTTAAAGTGGAGTTTTTTACTCAGAAAATAGCGAAACAAATTATCACATGAGCAGGCAGTTAATTAAAGGTATTATTTGTTTAATTTCCATTAGTCAAGTAATAATATGTTCATGAGACTTCGGATTACTTAGGTTTTTGTTTGTATTACTTATTCGAATGATTACAGCATTCGCACTGCATTTTTTTAGCTGTTAGCAAATGGAATCAATGCAGCGAGCGGCCATTGTTTTGTTCGTTTAGTTTTTTTTTTTTTTTTTGCTTGATAACACACTATTTTTTTCCGTCACTTCTCTAGAGAGCATATTTGCTTTCCACAAAGCATCCATTGCTTTGTTTCGATTTCTTTAAGCAATTAGTTCTTTCAAGCTAAGTAGCTCATTTGTCCACTGTAGCTTCCTCCATATGATTGTGCGTAGTGGTGAACATCGTTAATAATTGGTGCTGATCAGCACTGTGACACTTCATTGCTTCATTAGTGCTTTATTGAGTGTAATTTAAAAAGTTTTAAGTTTACTTTTGTTTCTCTAACATGCATTTAAAGTTTTTGTAATGAATTGCCCGACTTTCAATGTGAGCGATTGTATATAGAATTGATGAATTTATGGAGTAACTCATGTGACATCGTCTTGTTGAAACCACATGTTGGCCACATCAATATCATCCAATTTCGGCAAAACGAACTGTGCTATCATATCGCGATATCGATCACCAGTAACAGTCACTGCTTGACCAGCTTCATTTTCAGAAAAGTATGATCTAATTATGACTTCTGCCCAAAATCCACACCAAACAGTAACACGTTGTGGATGAATTTGTTTTTCGACAAACACATGTGGGCTCTCAGAACCCCAAAGGTGGCAATTTTGACGATTAACAAAGCCATCCAGGTGAAAATGTGCTTAATTGCGTAGGATGATTTTCCTCGAAAAATCACATCTACTTTCAACCGTTCAATGAACACTCTTCTCTGTGCATGGTCATTATGCTTCAGTTGTTGTGTTAATTGAAATTTGTAAGCATGAAGGCACAGACTTTTAGTGAGTATACGCTGTAGAGACTTTCTTCAAATGTTTAGTTCATGTCCATACACCGAATTGAGGTTTCTGTATTATCACTGACACTCCTATGCATTGCCTCGATATTGACATTTGAACAATTTGTTTTTGGACGACCAGTGTGTTTGGCGTCTTCAACAAATCCAGTTTCCCAAAGAATCTCTTCACAGTTGAGATATTTTGATTTCAACGATTTGGGCAAAAATTTGATTCCCATAATTTATAAATGGGGATGACGTGATGTAGTGGTTAGAGCGCACGCATAACAACACAAAGGACTAAGGTTCGAGCCCCAGCAGAAGACATGACGACGAAAAATTTAATTGTGGTGTCGAATGTTTAATACAGAGGCTTTAACTTCCGTACAGATAACTCCATCTAAAAAATAAAGAAGAAGCCACCTGACTTTCCGCATAACTCTGACAATGATGACTAACATCAGACGAATGATCAGGAAAGCACGCCACCTACAGGGGAAAAAATCACAATGCTAAACTAAAGATCATCACTAATTAGCAACGATCTTAGCCTTACCTTACCTTACTTACCTTGAAAGACCAAATTGATTTAAAAAACTGAAACAAAGCAGTGGATGCTTTGTTGAACGCCATGCACCGTAGAGGAGTGACGTAGGAAACTGAATTATATATATAAACCATAATTTAAAAAATATGTCAAAAATAGTTCTTAACTGTAAAACATTACAAATATTAAACTGCGTTATAGAGTAGTAGTACAGTTTGACTTGACCAACTGTAACATGCTCATCTTCCTGCTTTTTTTTACCATTTTCTCAGGATTTTTTTCTCATACTTTTAAATAATGTTTTGGTCCCTTTTTGCCATTTTTTTATTATTACTTTTTTTGGTTGAATATTTGTTTAACAATTTGCTATTTGAAGTCTTATCAAAAATATTTCCGAAAATTGTTTGTATTTTTATCTTCGTTTTTATTGCTTATTTGACTGGCTTATAATGTCTTAAACGAAAACTCAATATATGTCGAGGATGCTGCTGGTCCTTAGTGCTAAAAAAGAAACGAAAGAAGGAAAAAAACCAAAGTCTAAAGTATAGAGCCAATTTATATTCTATATACAAATGTATATATTGTATGTATGAATGTGTACGAGTATGTTAAGGAACCATTATTGTCGTGGACAATAGAACAACGAACATACAATTGAGAATGTTAAATTATTGGAGTGACTGAATTAAAAATGAAATTAAATTTTTAAATTAGTTTCATTCAATGTAAAAGTGATTACAGCAAAGTATATTACAATTGAATTTTACAGTCAGTAGCATAATGGTATACACACATTCAAGGCTACCGACCATCGACTAAACGACTACAACAGGTACTGGCTACAAAAGTAGCCAAATAACCATCTACTTAATTATTTGAACGACTACAACTACAAAATAAATGTAAACAAATGGATGTATGATTATTCTTTTCAGTAGTCCACAAAAGTGGCTCCAACCCAACCTCGGACACTACCAAAATATTTTCGATCGCTTAAATATCACACATTTTAATTATTTTAAAAAAATGTAGTTATTTTCTTATTTGTGTATACCTTCCACGTACAAAAGGAAAACCAACTCAGAAATTTAATAATTGTATGTTAAATTGAAGTTGAAAACGCTTTGAAAGTCAAAATGACTTGCACAGGCCTAACTCGGACAGTAACTTTTATGGGTTAATAACTACTACTCTGTAATTTCAATGCGGGCAACTTAGCCGATATAATTTACATATTTAGGAGAAGACCCTTTAGTTTAGTTTTAGAAAATCTTACAAAATAAACAGAGCTAAAATCAAGAAGATGGTTAGACAAAGTGGACAAACTAGTATCGAAGTAAAAAAGCTCATTATTGAGCATACAAGAAGGGGAAAAAGAGTTCGTGAAATTTTAAAAACTGTTGGCAGAAATCATTCAACTGTGCACGACATAATAAAACGTTTCAAAGTCAATAAAATGGTGCAAAATAGACCAAAACATACCAACAATAAAATATTTTCTGTGAAAAAAATAACAGCAAATCCCTTCCTAAGTGCTTCAAAACTTGCTGCGACTACTGAAAGTGATCTTGGTAAAAAAGCTAGACCATCAACGATAAGAAACTTGCTTTACAGAGTTGGTCTTAATGGTAGAAGAGCTAGACAAAAACCTCTTATTAGTAAGCTCAATCAAACCAAAAAACTTAAATTTTCAAAGGAGTACCACACTAAGGGTTTTTCTTTTTGGAGTAAAGTTGTGTTCACCGTCGAAAGTTTAATTAACTCATTTGGGTTGGATGGTATTTTGGTGCAATAGTATGGAGGGAACCAAATCAGGAACTACGTTTAAATAACTTGAAACCGATAGTAAAGCATGGGGGTGATTCAGAGCTTGTCTGGGGCTCATTTTCTGCATCAGATCCAGGATCTTTGCATTTTATTGACAATAACATTGATCAAAATGTTTATTTAATTATTTTAAAAGAAAACTCGCCAAAAAGTGTGAATAAGCTTGTTCTTGATAATGGTTGGTTCTTTTACCAAGATAACGACCCCAAACACAAGGCCCACAAAGTAAGATCTTGGCTGCTATATAATATGCCACTCGACATGGAAACATCACACCAGAGCCTACATAAATCCTATTGAAAATTTGTGGAATTATCTCAATGAAAAATTTAAGCATCATTCGGTTTCCAGCAAATCTGAGCTAAAAAGAGTTTTATTAGAAGAATGGAAAAAAATACCAGCTGGTTACTGTCAAAAATTTGCTGAATCTATTCCCAAGAGACTACAAATGGTTATAAAAAACTAGGGTCTGCACACAAAATATGAATTTTATAACAAAAAGTAATACGATCAGACATTTATGTAGCCGTCCGAGTTTAGCTTGTGTAACTACTTTTATAACAAATTGAAGTCTTTTTAGTTTACTTCTACTTACAACTACTGAACTTTAATTTTGTTTTCTATTCTTAATAACTTAATAGATATACAGGGTGTCAGCCGGGAAGGTATACTACTTTGTTTTGCCGCAATTTTGGTAAACATTAGTCTTGACAATTCAAATTTGGCAGTCGTGAAGTAGAGACGTGGCATATTTATTATATTGAGTAAACCAACGTGTTTTAATCGTTAAAACATTTTATCAAAATCAATCATCGATATTCATGAAAAAATCATAGTGCGTGACGAGGCACATTTTCATTTGAATGGTTATGTGACATCGGCGGGCACCCTAGATATCCAAAAACAAGATTTTAAGAAAGGGCATACACTTTTGTACGCAGACTTTTTGTCCGTATTTTATTTGCTGAATTTTAATATTTATTAAAATGATGCAACAAGATTTTATAAAAAAATGTATTTTATATTCATAAGAGCTGTTGTTATGTCATTTTTTTTATTATCTTGGACATAATTGTTTTGTACACACACTTTTTCTGACTAGTGTATCTTTTTCATATCACTGTCATAATTCTATGGAAGCAAACAATTTTGTGCACTGTGTCGGCTGTCAATTTATTTGTTGACATAAAATAATTTTGAGCATGATTTTTATTATGTTTTTAATTTCTCTTTAAATAACTTTTCAATTGGCCCACCCTTAGCATCGTTATCTTTATTATTCCTCTTTGTCTGCCATTTAAAATTTTGTTTTGTTGGCTGTTCTTGCCATGATTTATTTACACATTTGACGATTGTTTATTTGCCAGTGTGAACGTGTTTTCGTTTTTTCGTTCCCCTCCCACTTTTTTGCAAAAGAAATGTGCCACTAGTCTTGAATAACTCTTGTGCGTCTTATATCATTGCTTTCCCTAATGTCCCGCATTCCAGCAAAATAAAATCCAATACTTTGTTTCCTTCTGTTCGTATACTTGGTGAGGCAAGTACAGCTCTGTGCATAGCTATTGCCAACATTTTATGACTGTCAATGTTTATAGAATAGCGTATAGAGCTACCATTTATGTTGCCTTAAATTGTCTCCTTTGACAGTCTTTCTCAGAGGAGATTTTTATTTTGGAATTTATTTCCCCATGATTTGCATTTATATCTCCTGTATTGTAAGTGCAGATATCCGTACAAAAAGTATATATTTTAACATATAAATTGCTTATGTTGTCATTTGTAGTTCGGGATTTTTTATTATTATTTTTCTTTGCTGTTATTCTTACGGTGGGTTTTATATAAATATGTATCTTTTGAAGGATTCGACATGGCGGAAAAGAAAAATATTTTTCCCGTGGTTATGAAACAGCAAACAAAATGTTAAATTTAGTCAATTATTGGTTATGATTGGGAGCTGAGAGTATATTTTTTGTTTTTGAGTCTTTATCAATATATACTTAACCCATTCCTGCCTAATGAGTATTTAAATACCCAAGAAAGTAAAAAATTCTAGTGACTGCCAGCTTATAGATTACTGCTTCAACTTATATTTTTATTTAGAGTCGTTAGTTAGCCCAGAAAAAATTAAACAAAATTTTTGCCTTTTTCATATATTTTCCAAAATGGTAAAATGGAGATTTTTTGGAAAATTTTCAGAAAAGCGCTGCCAAGTAAAATACAGAGCATTGAGGAACATGGTGAAACTTTTTTGGGTTGCCGGACACAAAGATGTTATGGGGAATAAGGTCATCGGTGAACTGACGAGATATGGCTCTGCTACAAGATTCATGGAACCAGAACTATTCTGTATTATCAGCTAGTTTGTGGCCTGGGGAAGGATTGATAAGTGCGAGCATGGACTCCACTTATTGTTTTGGTCCCAATTCCCTGGTCTGAGGCAGGCGAAATGGCTGATGAGATCCTTTAAACAGCAAACAACATCTGCCCATTTTAGATAGATTTAGTCATCTTCTGTATAATGTAAAAAAAGTTTAAAGTGGTATGTAAACGCACGTGCTCAAAACACGTTGTTGAACGAAAATGGGTATTAAAATTATCCAACAGTCTGCTTGAGTTCCCAATATAACAATTTTTTCCATAATAAAACAATTTTTTTGGCTTAACTCTTTAACGCCAAATGGGTAGAAAAATACCAAAAAAAATTATATTCTGACCACATAAACTAAAGCTCAAACGCTCAATTAAGGACGAATAAAGAAGGCAAAGGCTGATATAAAAAAATTTGAAAAACGTGATCATGATACACATATGCAGAAGTGAGCACCATGATACCTACAAATATTCATGTGAATAAAAATCCTTTAAGAAATTTGTGTTAAATTTCAACAAATTCGGACTGTGAATTCGGAGGTAAGGTGTTAGTGGGTTAAATAAAATGCGATTTTATAATTATTTATTTATATAAGTTAAGTTATAAATCGTTCATCTATTACAATTTTAAATTTATCTGGAGCTGCAGAATTGTGGTAGTTCTGAACGCATGAGCTGGATGCAAATTCACCTGACACTTCGAACATCCATATTTGGTTTTGATCCCGTTCTGTGGATAACGATAACGAAAGGATAGTGGTTCTTTTAAATGATTGATGCGATAATATTTAAGCATTCAGCATTTGACGGGATTTTGCAGATTGATTTCACTAATTTCGACTCGCATACCTCTACTTGGAAATCAAATTGCGATATTTGGAACTTTTCTTCATATTTGTAACAAGACAATGTAATTTCCATTCATTTACCATAGCTAAGCATTTACTGGGTATTTACCATACACGATTGCGATTGGCATACACCACCGAGTGTAGTGTATTTATTTAAAATCATTGATGCGATAATATCTAAGCTGGACTTGTGCCACAGTATTCAGCATTTGAAGGGATTTTGAATTAAAATATTACCACAATTAACTTCGAAACTAGTGGAATCGATGCCAAAACTTCTGAATGCTGTCATTAAACAAAAAGGATATCCAACGCAAGAGTAATTTTAATCCTTATGCATGATATTCTTAATTTTATGGAAATTGTTACTCTGTACGAATACGGTTTTTGTTATCAATTATGTGAATACTCCGCCATCTAGCGGTCGATTTATAAGATACCTACTACTTGTATTTTGTCATAGAAACAATAAATAAACACGAAAATTTGCTTATGCGTTGAATATGGGTTTTGCATACTGTATTATCTTCATGTTTTTGTTCTGTATGATTTGCAGCTTTTTAATGTGACTTTTTGCTACATTAAGAAACCAGGCTTGTCAACTATATGTCGTAATGGGCCGTATACACATTCTGTATAGCAATATCTTATTTTTAAGTTTAAAACAGATTTCTTGTTAATAGTGGGTAAAATGCTCTACCACATTTTATCGCTTTCTCAGTTACGAGTACATGGCTAATATGATCCTTAAAGTTAATTATTTTGTCAAGAATCGCTCCTAACTACTGGACCGGACTTACAAGCATCAGGTTCAAATAAAAATTTAAAACTTTCTAAAATAAGTATTATAAACTGTATAGGCAGAACAAAGCGCCGAAGAATGATAAAACTAGTGGAAATTGATAAGGCCGTTGCTGAAAGCTTATTTTTTGATAACCTTTAAACGAATCCATTCACTAAGATAGAGTATCCATTGGAGAACTCACCAAAGAAGCTTCTTATTCAAGTAATATATAAAACAAAAATTAAAGATTCTCGTTGATATCTTATTTTTGGCCATCGATTCCATACAATTGTGACCACTGCGCAATTCTGTATAAGTCTATAAGTTTAACTTAAGATGAATTTTTACTAAAACCTGCACGATAGCAAATTAGCCAATTTTGGGAAAAAATAACCAATTTTGGGTAGAAATAGCCAAAAACGACAACGCTGGTGTGAATTGAACGCGAACAATTGTTCTATGAAATGAACACCATTGTTCTAGAGCAACCTTCATATGAATTTAACATATTATGACAACTTATGGGTGGATGCAACACACTGATGCAATCTGCCTAAAATTTTCCATCACGCATTTATTGCCTACGTAGAACACGTCTGGGAGAAGTTACAGTGCAATTTCGCATTTTTAAAAATAAGGAGCACCTTAAAATTTAAAGTAAAATTTTCCTAATTTGGCTTTTAAAAGTTCAAGAATAATTGTTGAGAAACTTTCGCATGCTAAACATGTCTTTACAATAATTCATCCGAAAATGTGGTTGCGAATAGTAAGTCACGCTATTGCGAGGTGTTAACAACAACTCAATTTTGTCTTATTGCTGATGACATTCTTACAGAGCCTCTGCAGAGTTTCTATGAATTAAAATAACAACAATGCTGTGTAATGCTTCTATAAAAAGGAATATGCATCGTATTAAAATAGCCCTCAGGTTGCCTTTTGTTTATCTTACCTACTTATCAAATAACACAATTCTATACAAAAAAAGAAATATAAAACAAATTATTCTTATACTGATCATCACTCGAAATAAAATTTCCATGTTGCTCGGATCAAGTTTAAGCTTATGACCGTTAGAGGGTTAAGTTAGATAGATTGAAGGAACCAGGCACGCTATATCAACTTAAGACGCCACAGTAGTCTTGTTATAAGCGCCCATACTATACATAAACTAAAAGGGTATTTATTGAATGAAGAACGTTGATACTTTATCGTTTATCGTTAAGTAACTCAGTCTCTAAAAAGTAGTTCCTTAAAGTTCAAGCCCAAAGTGCCCAGAGTATATTTTTGAAAATCCCAGTATTCTAGTCTAGTGCGCTACATGCACCACATTGTAATGAATTTACAATAAATTTCGTAGTCTAAATTTTCTCGCCTCTAAGTCCAGATCTTTTAATATTACTTTGTATTAATTTCTAAATTTTTTATTAATTTTAGGTGACATATTCATTCTAGTGTTCAGCATGGATTCCAGAGAATCGTTTGAAGAAGTTGTACGTTTAAGAGAAAATATATTAGAAACCAAATGGGCGGCACTTAATCCTGGTTCAGGTTTTAAGAAAAAAGCTTTACCTAAAATCCCCATGATATTAGCGGGTAATAAATGTGATAAAGAACGCAGGTTAGTACAATTGAAATTATCATCTTAGAATTAACAGAAATTCATTGCAATTTTACTTTCGCCTAGAACCGTACAACTTGATGAAATAATGGGCTATATAGCGGGTCAGGACAATTGTTGTGTCTTTGTAGAGTGTTCTGCTAAACAAAATTTTCGTATTGATGAGTTATTTTATGAACTCTTTACAGCAGCGAACTTACCCCTGGAAATGGCACCAAATCATCATCGTCGTGTGGTAACCGTATTTGGTGCACCATCACCACTACCACCCCACTCATCGACGAGTGGTTCAAAAAAGAATGCTCTCTCCATCAAACGACGTTTTAGTGATGCATGTGGTGTGGTCACACCAAATGCACGAAGGCCCAGCATACGAACCGATTTAAATTTAATGCGCTCAAAAACAATGCAAATGAGTGAAGGTGATGGTAGCGTGGCACGTAAAAAATGTATTATTATGTAGATTTATTTCCGGAACAAAAAAGGAATTTATTTTGTATTTAAGTTTTTAATAAAACCCTTAATTAAAATGTTTGAAATTATAAAAAAGAAAATAATATAAAAAATATATTTCCATATTGTGATAGTAGTTGAACAGCTAAAGAACAAAAGTAAAATTAAAACCAAAAAATAATATAAATTTTTAAGAACAAAGTAATTTATAAATATTTATATAAAATTATACAATTAATTAAAGGCAAATTTCATACATAAACATATTGTTATTTTTCTATGAGGTTAAATATATTGTAACAAAAAAAAGAACATTTTTTATTATTATTATTATAAATTTATATATCAAATAATTAACGATAATATTCAATTTAAATTTATTGTAAAAAGAAAGCCAGAAACGTTAGTTTTTTTCCATTTTGATTTTTGTTTCTGTTTTTATTCGTAATTTTATTCAATAGACTTTTTTATTATATCATTTATATTTGATTTTAATAATATTAATAAAACAAAAATTAAAGTGAAATAAATATTCATGAGAATAAATGTAATGCAAAAAAAAAAAATATATTTGAATAATTCAAATGCAAGAAAAGTGTAAAGTGAAATTTTACACCATTTCCATTAAAAAATAAAACATTTAATTTAAACATTTTTTAGTATACATTAAAAAATAAATAAATAAAACTTAGTAGACTTCTAACAATTAAGAACGAGTAAAGGGTCCGACATCTTACTTAGTAGACTTCTAACAATTAAGAACGAGTAAAGGGTCCGCCATCTAACTTTTTTTTTAACTAGTGCTTATTTCGTGAATGGTAACACTTAGCTCATGTCTGATTTGACAGATAATTAGTTTTATCCTTCCGCTGAACGAATATGGTTGTGTATACGCTTGAACAACGCTGGGAAATATTGCGACATTACTTTGAAAATCATGGTAATGTTGCAGATGCAGCTCATTTTGATCTTGGCGGGTATGTAAACAAGCAAAATTGTCACATTTGGGGCACAGAAAACCCGCACGCATACATTGAAAAGCCGATACACCCAAGACGAGTCACTCTTTGGTGCGGATTTTGGTCCAGAGGCATAATTGGGCCGTTGTTCTTCGAAAATGAACAAGGAGTGGCCGTTACAGTCAATGGCGATCATTATAGGGCCATGTTGAACGAATTTTTGTCCACAAAAATTGAAGAGGAGGATATTAGCAACATTTGGTTTCAACAGGACGGCGCTACGTGCCACACAGCCGAAGCAACGCTCGATGTTTTGAGCCCTGTTTTTGCAGATCGCATTATCAGCCGCATGATGATGATGTCGTTTGGCCACCTCGGAGCTGCAATTTGACATTGTTGGACTATTATTTGTGGGATGCCGTCAAAGATAAGTGTTACGCCAACAAGCCAGAGACAATTGACGCTTTAAAGGACAATATTCGTGAAGCCATTGGTGAAATACAGCTGCACACAATCGATAATGTGCTTAAAAATTGGATCGATCGTGTAGGCTACTGCATGGCCAACCGATGCAAAACTTTAAAACCTAAAAAAAAAACACAAAAAACATTAAAACATAATTTTATATATGGATTTTATAGCAGTATTGACTGAATATAGACTGGTCAAACTTGCTACCATCATTGATAAGGCATATGCTGAGCATTTTAACTATGTATTAGCAAACTTTGCACACTAGAAAATATCTATCTCTCATATGATGACCTTTGGTTATGATGAGGTTTTAAGATTTATTTCTTCATAATTTTAGTTAAATGGCCTTTACACGAAACAATAACGTTAAACTGAAATACATATGACTGGCATTTATTCTCACTCATACACTGAACGAAAGAGTATAAACTGGCAATGAAAAATAGATCTATTGGGGCAAGAGTCGACCAAATGTTTAATATCAGATGAAACTATCTACAATCTAGATCTTGCACGTCCGACCACCATTTGTTTCGATCGTCAGAAGAAATCATTATCTTTATTATTTTACTTCTACAATCATTATTTTGCTTCTACATCTACAAATCAAAGAATATGTGCTCAACTTTGGTTAGAAATAACCAAAACGGCAACACTGCCTTTAATACAACAACTGCTGCAACTGTGTAAGACGACAAATATAGTTTTAATATCAATTAAACTCTTCATCAAAATTATCTTTGATGAAACGGGTGCTGTGTGGCATGCGGCTCCGTTCTGTTGGCACTACATGTAAGCAAGATTAATGCCAGCTAATTGAGGTACGAAAAACTTTCTGATCATGTCCATAAGCCATTCACCATTGACAGTAATATATAGAAGATACATATATGGACCAATAACTCTGCCAGCCTATAAAGCGCACCAAACATTATTTTTTGCCGATATAATGGTGTTTGGCAAAATATTGTAGACTATCCTTACTCTAAATGCGACATTCTGCTCGGTTACGTACCCATTCAACAGAAAATGCATTTAATACTTATTCAACCGAACTTCACCTTGAGTTTGACGAACGGAACCATTACTTAAATAAAAATTTCAACAATTTGCCAGCGTTGTTCTGTTGTATGTCTATCCATAATTTAATGTGAAAATAAACTAAACAAAAATCAACTATTAGCTGTTAAATCGTTTGCGAAATAAAGCAGCGTTGCCAACTCAAATTTATGAGCCTCTAAAAAAACAGCCGATATTAGCTACTGCTGAAGTTCCACATGCAATGCTTGGAAATCTGTTTATGATTTATTGATGTCCTTATTTACATATGTCCTCCTTTCACCTTTTGATAGCATGCTGCCCATGCAGCAGTATTTTTACACATCATCCAGGAATATAGGCGTAATCGTCGATGAGTTTATGCGCAGTAGTTTCGTTTTTTGATCTTAATTTTAAGACCAACTGCATCAGAATTTTTTTTTAAAGTTTCCCCGGTTCTACTTTGAATGAAAGAAGTTTTGTGCTAACAGACACTGTATTAACTGTAATCTGCATAGTGTAGTGATCCATTTAAGAAACACTAGGCATGGTTATGTCTTTTTTACTTTAAAAAAAGATGTTTGTGCGGCCATCTTCCGTTGCTTAGAAATAGTACTCTCTATATATTGTGTGTAGTTTTTGGTTTTTTGAGGAAGCCTGAGTCTTTCGATGATATTTTGTGGTTGATGTTCTTTTATTTTCCCTTCGAAGAGAGGCGGAGTCAAAAGGCTTCTTAAATGGATCATCTGCTTCTGCAATTACAAGATTGAATCAATCAATTCAAACAAAAATGCTAGAATTGATTGTTTTTTTTTTTGTCAAGAAACTGAAAGAGTTTGGCTGGTAAGTTTTGATACATCCACTCTAAGTTCTGCAGATCTTTTGCAGAACTCTCTTAATGTTGTAAATTTAAATTCCATAGAAGTCTGCAAACCACTTTTCGCTTAGAAAACTCAGAAGTTCTATACTGATGGAAAATAGCTTTATCACAAATATGGTAAGAAGATATCGATTAAAACGTTTCAAATCTAATTGGTCTAATTTATGAACGAACTTTATAGAACACTTACTATAAAAATGTAAATATAAATTTTTTAGACATACTAAACTAGGAAACAAATACACTTTAAAATACTTTTGATAATAGTTTTGCAACGTTTATGTGCGTTGTCATTAAAAATAATCACTAATTCATGTCTGCCTTTGTATTTCTGACGTTGCCTCAAAATTTACGATACAAACCAAAAAAATTGATGTCCGCTCAAAGTACAAAATGCCGCTTTGATCCAACCAAGAGCGCAAAATTGCATTATAAATAATAAAATAAAGCAGTTATAAAACCCATCAAAAAACCCAGTGGGTTGTTTTTTTTAACACGTTTTTTTGCCAACCCTGCTTTTAACACCTTAAGTTATTAGTTCACTAAAATGTTTAATAGCTTTTCATAACTTTCTGTGTAAGGAAAATTTAAAAAACTATTGACAAAACTTATCTTTTCTTGACTATTCACAACCTATAAAAATTCTTGTAGATCAAGGGAAATCACGGCCATCTGGCAACCCTAACCTCAGCTAGTGCTTATATAATGTTTTCGTATTAAAAAAAAATTATGATTCCATGAGATATCTCCTTATTAGAAGGCATTAACAAGAACTACAAAAATGCTTAATTAAATATGATCTTGAAGACAATTTATTAAGAAAAATATAAAAATACGTTTAATCCAAAAAGTTTTGTTCTTTTTATTCCGTATATTTCTGTAATAAGTAATTCTATGCAAATATCATGTATGTTTAGAAGAGATAAAGCTAAAAAAATTTATGCTACACTACTACAAGCTATATAAATTTGTGTATCCTTATATTGTATATATCTAAATACCTATTTCTCTACCGCAATTTAATTTCAGTGTATGCTCTAATTTTATATGTTTTTCTCTTTATGAACATCGCTGGTTAAGAAGCGTTCTAGACTTAAAATATATTTTCAAGGGAAGTGGTGTATTTTGTATAATTATTTACATTATAAATAAAAATAAAGCAGTTGCTTTCATTTATTTATAATTTATAAAACGCGCTAAAAGCAATAAATAAGAAAAGAATTGATGCAAATAGAAGAATTGTATAATTGAAATGAAATAAATTAATAATAGTTACTCTTGAATACACAGTATAATACTCAATAGAAATAATAAAAATAATAAAAGGATAAGACAAAATATTTTAATTGTGAAAAAGCATATTTCTTTCAAAAAAAGTGTAAATTATTTTCAAGAAAAAATAACTGGTTAATACAAACAATACCAAAGTAAGCAAAATTTTCGAGAAAAATAACTGGTTAGTACATACAATACCAAAGTTAGCAACATTTTCTGTACATGTTCATAAAAAGTAATGCATTAATCTTAAACAAAAATATCACATAAATAATTACATAAGAAAACAAAACATAGAACATTTTTCTGAAATTAACAAACATATCTTCTGAAACACAGTTAGAAATGCCAATAAGAAAGATATTTTTTTAAAACTTAACTATTTTAAAACTCTATCTCACCGAAATATTAGGAAACAAACAAAAAAAACTTAAATGCCGAAACTTTTTTTATAAACACAAAGCCACAACAGAAACTAACCCGACCAAAAAAAATAAATAAATAAATAAATAAATAAACTATTAACACTTTTAAGTACTTAATAAATGAAACACTATCTTGTAACTCTAATCTTCTCTATCATACTTCCTAATATCATGTAATAATATATTTGAAGTATATTTTGATACAAATTATTAAATTTTTGATAATTTTTTAATAAAATTTATGTTTAAAGGACAATAATATTGTGTTGCTGCTTGTTTGAAATAAAATTTTGTGGTCAGTTGAAAAATAATACATAAGTTTAGTTGAATAGTTTTAAGAAAACCTTGTTTAAAACTTTAGATTTAATACAAACATTACGTTACTCTGTAGTTATCATTTAGTAAGTTATTTAAGGCAACACTTTTTTTCGAAAAAAATTTTAAATAGAAATAGTGGCCCACCTAAAATGTGAGCATATTAAAGAAATGCATTAATGGTTACTCATATACGACGGCAGTTTGATAATTTCATGATCTTTTGTGTTTCCAGCACATTAACTATTAATGTAACAATACTCTCTTTAGCAATCTTCTATTGTTCGACCACTGCTGAGCCTTGAGCAAGCTGCTTCTATTAGTTTGTTTTGATAGCCATTGGAAGAAGATTAACTCGTTTGTATTAAGAAAAATAGAAAACAAAATTTAAAAACCATCATCGAAACCAAAAATTGGCTTTAGCTTCATATACTATGGGAACTATGAATCATTGCCATTTTAGTGATTTCTTTGTGGTCGTATTAGCGCAAATGACGCCAAACGGTGGGGTCCTATAAAATTGGTCTTAGCGCCAGAAAATATTTTCTGAAATTCTGAGAATGATTCCAATGATTCGAGAAATATTGTGCGTAAGATAGCGCAAGCTGTATGTAGAGTCTAAGGCCGTATGAATATACCGATATGAAAACACTATTCACGTGCTAGATGACTTAATAAATCACGCCCAGCATTCGCAAAACAACTTCAAGGAATGGTTAAGATGTTGAATTCCAAGTCAGAAGGCTTTATGCGCCATTTTGAAACCACGAACGAAAAAGGATCCGTTATGTTAAACTAGAGACCCCTAAGGAGGCTAACGAGGTATGTCGGCCAACAAATTCATGATCACTGATTAATTTTGGCTACACACGGAATCATTCACAGCGGCTATTTAAACATGGAAAAGAGTAACAAAAATTACTGTCGAATTTAATTTAATAGAGTTTTTGAACAGATTTAATATTGATTTGAAGAAAAATAACATCAACAACCAAATATAAAAGTGCTCTTCCATCAAGATTTAGTTAGGGCAGCTCTACACGACACAATTCACTTAGGTTTATAAAGTAAGTCCTCTTCTGCTACCGTATGTTCACTATCGTACCAAAGACCTTGTATCTCTTGGCCACTTCCCGTCAAACACACAGTCGATTTTATCGGGTGATTTTTTTTATTAACTTTATGGCAACAATGTTTTTGGCAGCTCAGCTGTTTTTTTGTAATATGTTACTGTCAAACATGTTACAATTTAACTATGAATCAACTTACAAAGGAACAACGCTTGCAGATTATTGAATTTTATTATCAAAATTCATCTTTTTTATCGAAAAATTGTGTTCAGCGACGAGACTCATTTCAGGTTGAATGGATACGTGAACAATATGGCAAAATTGTCATATTTGGTGTGAAGAGCAGCCAGAAGCGTTGCAAGAACTGCAAAAATGCACCGTTTGGTGTGAATTATTGGCTGGTGGAAATGAAAGATCTGGACTTGGCTGACATGTGATTTCAACAAGACGGTGCCACTTGACACACAGTTTTCGAATAATTCGAAAAATTACATTTTTTAAAAAACCGGTTTTCGCTAAAAAATTAAACAAATAACCGGTTAACTGGTTCTTTTCGTCAAATAATAATTTTTTTTTTTTTTAATTTTGACTGCTTAATTCGGTAAAATTGATTTGATTTGCTCACATATGTACATTATTGATTCTGCCGGCATATTGTAGGTTTTAGCAAGTAGGTATGTTAAAAAAACGATCAGCATTTTTAGGGCCTTTTCTTCCCCGGCATTACAATGTCCTAATATTTTATCCAGTTTCATTTTTTACAGCGTATTTTGTAAGAATTTTATTAACCAGCACCTGGAGACTCCTTAGTGTAGAATTAAGTTTTCTTTGCTGCACAATAACGTCAATTTCATAAACATATTTAAGGTGGTTAATAATTCCTGGCGACGAAAAGTCTTTTCAGCTTTTTATTTAAGGGCACTCAAAATATCTAGACTTATCCTTTCCATCGATTTACAAATATTTTCACACTTCTGAGGACATTTATAGAAACATAAATCCCGTATTTAAAATGTGTGGCACTGTGGTATGTTAGAAACGAACCCCTCTACCAACCAAGAAGTCCTTGGTCCAATCGTAGGTCACACCATCGGACAATTTTCATCAGGGGTATCACCTCACAACATTGCTAACGACTGGTTATGAGTATTTCCGCTGTGAATAACTTCACTAACTAATACATATGCTGTTCGCAGCCAGCGTTTGTAAGTCCTTTTCAATGAGTCTCGTTGATCTTTCTTCATTCACCATATATAAATTATGTATTTATTTACAGAAAATTATAAAAAGTTATTGTTACTCAATTGTGCATATCCATCGTTCTCAGGTTCTTTGTAAGACGTTCAAGTTTGCCATATATGCATATAAAAATAAGACTTTATATTATAAATTTAGACAAATACTTAAACGATGAGCAAATTTGCAAAAAAAAAAAAATATTTAAATTAACCGGTTATTCGTGTTATAATAACCGGTTTATTCGGTATTCGAAAAATGAACATTTTAAAAAAACTGTATTCGACAAAACCAAAAAAACCGGTTAAAGCTGGTCGAATAATATTCGTTTAATTTCCCTAATGAACAGTTTATTTCAGGTTTGGTGCTGATCAATTGGTCTCCTAGATCGTGCTTTTTAACGCCTTTAAACTATTTTTTGTAGGTTTATGTTAAAGCTCTTGTCTAAAGGGGCAAGCCAGCAACAGTTGACTTGCTGGAGGCCAATATTGAATAATGTACTCGTGAGATGTTTTCTGCGTATGAACCATTTAAGGCATAGCCGCGATCAGCATTTACATGAAATCATCTTCAAACATTGAATTATATAGATCGTTCTATGGACTCAAATAAAGATTTTATAAATTTCTAAAAATTTGATCTTTTTTGTTTTAATGAAAATCAAAAATATCACATGATTCAAAGGTGAATACTTTCTGCATATTATATGTGGCTAGGCCGAGGTTATTGAGGAAGTTTCTTTGACTAAGCAAGTCCAATCTTAAGTTGTCAAATACTAAGCAGTGCTAAATCATATTTTCTAAGAGATCAGTGGACAGTTATGATCTCTATAAAATGTCTTGTATAAGTTCGAAACAAATTTAACCCCTGACACTTTATTTGCCCATTAAAGTTTGCTTAAATCGTTTTGCTTTCATAACAACTGTACTATTTCCCATAGTTTATTTGCTCTGAAATGTAGTTCCTATAATGTCAGCTATTTATTATTTTCCAGAGAAATTGTCATCTACTTAAAAAAGGTCCTTTCATGTCTAGAATTCTACTTAAGGGAAGCCATCGAATACCTAATTATCTCCTCCAGAACATCCGCTTCGATTTGCGGTATATATTCTTAATGAATACACTCCACAGTACAGGATGCAAACTTTATGGCCATAATTTCAGTTTTCTCCAGTCTGTTCCATTAAGACAATGCATGGGTGCAGGCATATTTGGCTACTATGACAAAATTCCACACGTTAGTCAACGGACTGCTACTCCATTCAGTATACTCTGCAGATTTAACAGCTTGGTAGTACTTTTTGCTTTTTTCATATTTAAAAAAATTGGATGCTCAGACAGGGATTTTGGTAGCACCCGGATAAAATGTTGCAAGCTTCAAGCGTTTTTAAAGGTTTTTTCCTTTGCCATAAAAATAATTTTCAAAAAAGTCAAGTAATTATCTCACTGCTCTCGGTTAAACGTAATTGAGACGTTTTGTATATAAAAGCAGTAAGTTTTTATACACTTTTTACTTTAATGATTTAAACTGTAATAATATTGTATAAAAGTATAAAAATATTAAACAGCTCCCGCCTATATAATCAAAAAATTTAACCAAAGAAAACTACCAAATTAATATAATTTTTTGGACCAAATAAAATATTATTGATAAAAAGCATTTGTTAAATTCCTAAATAACACACTTTAATCTTTAATAAATAATTTTCAATACACACTTGAAAAAATTTATTTTTATATAAAAAAAAATCTTATTCATTAAAAAACACTATTAACCCAAATAAACAAAGAAAAGGTTTCTTTCTATGAAATAAAAAATCTCTCTAAAGAAAAAAAAATTAAATAAAATAAAAAATAAAATAACCAATTACGTATAAGTTTTTTAAATAATAAAAGTTTGCTTTAAAGTTATTGTATTTATATAATAAAATAAATATTTTTGACTGAAGTTAATAATTTAAAATTAAAAAATTTAATTAAATATTACAAATATTTAATAAGATTCAAACAAAAAATAACATAAACAAGTAAATATGTAAACAAAATAAGCGATAAATCAATAAATGCTTATTATTATCAAAAGAAAAAAGAAGAAGAAAAATATTTATAGTTCGTAATAAAATTGTTAATTTTTATTTAAAATTTAATTTTGTATTTTGTGTATATGAAATAAGTTTATTTATTTACATACATTTTATATTTATATAATAACTTAATAATAAACAACCGACATTCTCGTATTTATACAATATATTATAAATCAAATAAATTGTTAACATTTTGACTTTAAATAAATAAAATAATTCGAAAATGGAAACGTTCTAAGTTCAAGTAAGAATCCAAACAATTTATTAAATTTGCTTGGTTTTTCAAAAAGGGCAAGTATTTGTATAGTAATGTGAGCGTCTTAGATCAGCGACGCTCATACATATTGTTCAGATTACGAAGTTTTTGGACTGTTTTTGTATTCTCTTCGTGAGTATTACAACCAGGGCTGCTAAAAGAAAACAGTTCCTACCAAAAATTTTCTTGAAATGTACCAAACACAACTATATCGCTAATCTTTATTACATAGTCTTTCAAATTGTATATCACACTGCATTTTTGAATATTGCTTTTTCAATTCCTTAAAAATTTTTTTTGTTTTATTTTCTTATCAAAAATTTAAGAAATTGTAATATATAAACAATGCTACAAGATCTTGTATAAAAAAAATTCATACAATTTGTTTATATTATTTCAAAAGGCAACCATATGTACAACAAAAAATATGTGTGTGCGTCACAATTTTAATTCAGTGTCTTGCTTATTGCCAAAGGGGGAGGGCTGTATCGCACGTTTTTGTGTTTTTTTTTTAATTTCACGTTATTTAGAAGAGGATTAAAATTATGGTTATTACACTGAGAAGTTTGATAATAAGCTACCTAAATTTATGCATGTTTATATATATATATGTACTTTGTATGCATATATATTTCTTTACAGGACTTTATTATTTAAAAAGTAGGTGGGATGTTGAGTGGAAAACACTTTTTTTTATTTTCTATCAAAACATTTAATGAAGCTGAATGCCTTGTATGTTATCAAGTAATAGAAAATATGTTTGCATCTTGTCTTAAACGACATTATGATAGAATACAACCTGAATTGCATTGTGTTTCTAGAAATGATAGAAACCAATTAGTAAAAAAAACTTGAAGATTATTTTCACTAAAAATCTTTATGTTCAAAGTAGACATGCGAGTAGTTATTTAGATTGCACCACTGATAATCAAATGAATGCCACATATATTATTAGTTTAGCTTTAGCAAAAAAATGTCGCTCTTCAGTAGATGGAAATTTTTTCAAAGAGCTATGCTTATCCATAATGCATTTATTTTGAGAATTAGAAGTATAAATAGAATTGTCTTTACCTAGCAAAAACAGTGACACGCCGGAGGTATGAGGTCACAACGCTCTTTCTCACAGAAAGCTAATAGCGTTTCTAAAAGAAATAAATGCAAACTATGGTGACGTGTTAATGTTTACGTTTACGTTTAAGTTAGATGGCTAAGTCGAGGAAAATGTTTAGAACGTCTTTTCAACCTTAGATCGGAGTTAGAACTTCCTTTGCAAACACAGGATTGTAGCAAAGATACAGACATTTTAAATGTTTTTAAATACCTTAATTTTCTCTACGACATAGCCTTCCCTGCTGACATATACCGCCACATTAATAGTTTAAACCTTGTATTTAAAAATATGATAGAACTTATGCATGCAATAAATGAGTTTCAAAGAAAACTTTTCATTTTGAAAAATCAAATTCAATCCCAAGATTTATCCAATTATGGAAAAATTTCAAGGTAGACTTAAAGGTTTCTTGAGCTTGCAATGGATTATGAACATATTTTTAATAATCCTTTAACTTGTTCGTTAGAAAGTCTACAAAATAATATAGAACAAGAACTGACACTGATGAGACAAGACTTATTTATTTCAACGGAGATGTGTGTCAACTTTTGGAAAAATGTTTGCCCAAAAAAATATCCGATTGTTAAGTTGTTGTTTAATATTAATGTTAGTTAATATTAAACCTTTTTTAAATGTTTGGCACCACATATATCTGCTAGTCTGCATTTTCATGAATATCGCAAATAAAAAACAAATTCAGAAACAAGCTAACAGATAGCCATATTGAGACAGTGCTAAAAATGCTATCCGAAGGAAATTGATTTTGATAAGCGATGGATTTTATCAAGCACAAGAAAAATGATTTAACTTCACCAACTGTTCTTTAAATGAAATTTTTGTTAAAATTTTTTCGTATTTTAAAAGTCTAATGCTTTCTTTTTTATATTAACGTCTTTATCGAAAGAGAGATACAATTGCGAAAAAAAATACAGCATACCAGTGCAATATATCCTTCCACATAGAATAGAAAACAGCTAATCAAATATGTAAATCAGGCTTTGTTTGTGCAAAATATTTTAATATATGACAGTAAGTACTCACTTTAATAAAATCTAGATTCGGATTTGTCCACACTTTCATGTAAACACACGGAATAGGTTCTAGCTTTTTTAATCCAAGCTTTTGTACCCCATTGCATATCTTTTTGTTTGTCAGATGTACATATTATTTTTAAAATTATTTTTTATTTATACTGCAAAAAAAAGAAGTCTTTTAAGAAAGAATAAATCGAAAAACTTAGTTTTTCTTTCAGTGTGGTTCTCTCATTTTAAGTGTGGCTCTCTTTCTGAGCGACACTGTTTTAGATATACTTATGGACATATGTAATCGACTCTTGTTTTTTGGTGAAAAACTGCAATTTATACGTTGCAAGGATTTTTATAAGTTTTGGCATTCATTTATTATTGCACATTTTTGCATATTTTTATAGAAGTTCCATTATAACGGTAAATATATGCAGAGAAATATACAATTTACTTATTTGACAAATAACAACATGCATATTTCGATCCTTAACGTCAAATTTTTAGATAAATTGTGTAAAACAATTATTTGTGATTTAAATGAAACTTAAAAAATATTAAAAAAAATTCATTAACAATTAATGAGGAATAAATTTATTTTTATATAGGTAAGTATCTTTATTTTGCATTTAGTGCTTTGTTTATCCAATTTTTTTGTGAAGCTTAGCTTTTTATTGGTAAAAATTGAACTCCGTCTAAAGGCGACCTGCCGGCTGCCGGTTTGTTTTGCACAAACATTTTTTTCTCTTTTGATAGACATTTTTCTTTTTTTGTAAAAAAAATGTAGTGGTTTCAATTATAACTGCCTTTAAAAATCTTCCAAAGAGTTAGTTGGCTGCATTTTTGGCGTTGATCTTTCTTGTGTGCAGTGGCAGGACACAAAATGTGTGCGGTTATTATCAACTTACTCTGGCATTAAACCATTTAAAACCGAAATTAGCGACGAGCAATCTTTACAAACATGGCGTCCTGATCGGAAAAATACATCTCATGTTGAAGTAAACCCCAATATTATCAAAGAGTACAATTGTCATATGGGTGGCGATGATATAATGAACAGCTTAGTAGAACGATACCATATTAGAATGAAAATGGACTTTACTTACCTTAATTTTATCGTCTAATTGATATGTCATTATTGAATTCATGTCTCGTTTTTAAACACATTCGTCGAATTGATTGCAAAGATATTTTTCATTTAAAATCCCCAGACTTCCGTAGTGGTAGATGTACTATTATGTAAATACTTCCGTCAAAAAACCTGTGGGAAGACCTCAAAACCAAAGCTCGCAAGCTGACACGCAAAGAAAGTAAAAAGATATTGTAATTTGACATCCGCTTTGAAACAGTTGGACATGTGCAAAGTGCAAAGGAGTGTAAATCGGAATCACAAATGTTTTACACGAAGTGTAAATTAAGTTCCTGTTTATCAAATAATAACAAATGTTTCTACAGTTACCACGCAAAATAAGCAAAATGTTTAAATAAAACATATTAAAAATCTTTCTTTGGTAAAAATATATCTTTGCCTTAATAGGCAAATCCGTCCCGGGTGAGAATTTTATTTAAATGTTTTCGTAGCATATTTACAACAAAAATAAGTGTAATTTACGTTTTGGGAGTACAAATTAATTCGGTCCATTATTTGTAGCACAGAAATGATAATGAAGTAACAAGTTAATCAAAATGAAAATTTGCCAAATCACTGTTTACTCCTATCCCACCTTTGAGTCAATTTCCGAATCCCGTTTCAAAAAACTTATATCTTTTTAAGTGATCCAACTCCGAAGCCAGTTGTACATTTCTTGAAAAGAAGTGATTCGGTGAAATGGTAAAAGATATTGTGTCTGTGAAAAAGCCAATAGTGACAGGAATCAATATGCTGAGAATACGGCGGGTGTGGCATTTGGGCGATTCTGACAATCATTTGGCAACATTTGCGATATGAGGCCGAGCGTTGTCATGCAAGAGATTAACTTAATCACGCCTTTATATTCCGGCCGTTTTGCTCGTAATGCACTCTTTAAACGAAATAAAAAAAAAAAAATC
This sequence comes from Wohlfahrtia magnifica, assembly GCA_023159175.1. NCBI lineage: Eukaryota > Metazoa > Arthropoda > Insecta > Diptera > Sarcophagidae > Wohlfahrtia > Wohlfahrtia magnifica. The sequence continues at coordinate 5,072,343 of JAKWBJ010000482.1, read as the reverse complement.
CGTTGTATATCTAAGGATAATTGATTCTCTTCAATTCCAGAATTTTTATATGTGTGAAGTTAAATTTTATTGGATTGCGTATTTTTAGTTCAATCCAAAACAAGTACTCCATTTTGCTCCCCACAGTAAGTACAAAAGGAAGCAATTTTTGGTATACGAGGGCGGATTGACATTGAAGCTACCTAGCGCTAGATGGCAGCACAAATACAAAAACTTTTTCTTTCTTAGAAATTACGATCTGTCAAATGTCAGCTGTTAAAATTTTAGCCAAATTCATGGATTATTTTAATTGTTGTAGTCGTTTGAATTCAGCAACTTTTGTGTTTCTTGGAAAATGGAAAAAAGTGAATTTCGTGTAGTGATTAAACACTATTATTTGAAAAGCAAAACGGCGAAAGAGACAAAAGAAAAGCTTGATAAACATTACGGCGAATCTGCTCCGTCAGATTATATGGTGAAATATTGGATTGCTGAACTTAAACGGTGCCGAACAGAAAGGCCAAAAGAGGTGGTTACTGAAAAAAATATCAAGAAAATCCTCGATATCGTTATGATTGGTCGCCGGGTCAAAATACGTCAGATTGCTGAAATGGTAAACATATCATATGAACGTGTGTTCAAAATTTTGCATGAACATTTGCATATGAAAGAGCTATCGGCAAAATGGATGCCGCGTTTACTCAGTGTTGAACGAAAACGAGTTCGACAGATCACTTCACAGCGGTGTTTGGACATGATAAAGCATAATCCTGCTGATTTTTGGCGTAGATTAATAACTGTTGATGAAACGTGGGTCCACCACTACACACCTGAAACTAAAAATCAACCGAAGCAACGGGTGGAAGCTGGTGGAAGTGCTCCGAAGAAGGCGAAGACAGCGAAATCGGCTGGCAAGGTTATAGCCACTGTATTTTGGGATGCACACGAAATATTGCTCATCGATTAGCTTGAAAAGGGATCCACAATCACAGGAGAGAATTATCGTGCATTATTGGATCAATTGGTTGATGCAATCAAGAAAAAACGATCACATTTAAACAAGAAAAAAGTGCTCTTTCTTCAAGACAACGCACCAGTTCACACAGCATTAGATACGATGCTAAAACTATGAGAAATCCACTTCTAATTGGTTGATCATCCATCCACTTTATAGTCTAGATTTAGCCCCTAGTGACTTTTTCCTGTTTCCAAACTTGAAAAAACGGCTCGCAGAAAAAAGATTCAGTAAGTGATTACCGAAACTAATACGTACTTTGAGGAGTTCCCAAAGTCGTATTATTCGGATGGTATAAAAAAGTTGGTAAATCGTCTTACTAAGTGCATTGAGATAAAAGGAGACTATGTTGAGAAATGAATGGTTTTTGAAAAAAAAAAAAAATATTTTTTCCTACTTAGGTAGCTTCAATATCAATCCGCACTCGTATACAATTCTGATTTCAACATAATTTAACAGACTATATAGGTCCCAATACATCTACCTTGTTTATCTTTTGGTTGAAACCGGTCGACGCGTTTGAGCATAACAGATGGATGATGTATGCTCACCGTTTCTCGCAGAATGGGGTTTTTAATTTTCTTAGTAGCTCACTACACTCTCATTGCGGCTTAGGTGTAAGTCTATTTAAATTGGGGTAGAGTAACTGAATCCTCCTATCGTCGTATATATATTAGGGGTTGGCTAATTATGACAAAAATTGCAATTATAACAGCAAATTATTTTTTTCAGTATCAAGGTAATGTAAAAGTAATAAATATGTTAAAAAAAATGCAATTAAATTTTAGATTTTGAAATTTTCCAAAATAATATAAATTTTTTTTTCTCAGTGTTATAAAAGCTTATTATAATTGATTGAAGACCAAAACCAAAATGCAATATTAACATTGATATACATATGCCCTCTAACAGCAGCATACTAAACAGAAAGCTTCAATTTTTTTAACATAAATAAAAAAGTTTTGTACGTAGTTCATTTACCTTATCATATTAGCTTTTTGGTAAAAATTTAATTATATGTAATTCATGTCCATGCTAATTCAAAATATGTTTTTCGAAAATGTGGTGAAAATTTATAGTCAGTGTGACATGACTTTAAAATAACATAAAGCTAAATCGCGTTCAAAAAAAAAAGCAAAAAAAAAAACCGTTGCCAATGCCAACGGTTGGACAAAATAAAATACAAATACAAAATCTTGGTTGATAACAGCGGAAATGTGAAGGGATATTATAATAATCAGGGCTTAGTAGCTCTCGCTTTATAAAATAGGACCTGTCTAATCGTTGGGTGGGAGTATTTTAATTTATGTTATTTTGCTGAAAAAGTTAAGTTTTTATGTTTTTTACACTGAAATGTAAACGAAATTAATAAATTCAATTATTTCTTTAACAATAATATTGCGTTTGTCTCTTATTTGCTATGATGATGATATTTCTTAACTTTAAATGACGATGGCAAGGAATAGAAGAAGTGCAACATTTTTTGTCAGAAAAGAAAATGCGATTAGTAAATAAACAAGAATTTCTTTTGATTATAGATCTGTTTCTTTAAGTGTCTCAGAAAATATCACTTTCTTAGTTATGCAATTTACAGCCTGTTTCCAGATGACCATGAAAAAAGATCAAAAGTGATACTTTAGCGTCACAACGGCAACGCAATTTACAATGTTTGTATTTTTTGCTCTATTGTCCTTTTTTGCTGAAATGTCAGAGAAGGCTAAAAAAGTTAAATGTATTGTTACGGAAATGAAAATGCTAAAGACAAAATTCACCTCGTCAGAGCATATTATGCGCTTTTAGCTAAAAAATATATTGGCTTGTGTCAAGGCTTAAAAACTTCTAACATTACCTGACCTAATTAAGAGTGCTGCCAAGTGCATGGAGCGGTTACTTTGTGTGTTATTTTAGAACATTTGAATTAACGTCGAAAAATAGAAGATTCGTGTCCGTACTAGAACTTTCTAAACTAAAATAAAATACTATAAAAGCGGCGAATTACGGCTGGTGAGTTAGTAAACTCTGTTTAAAGCGCAAATAAAAAGTGTTGTAAAAGCGAATTTGGTGTATTAAGACATAGTGTATTAAAGTACAGTGGAATTAATAAAAAAAGAGACAGATTGTAAAACAACTAAAATAAAAAATAGTTTTTTTATTTTTAATAGTTATTTTAAAAAATAGTTTTTTTATTTTAATGCAATACAAAGGAACTCAAACGTTTCAAAAAGGTTAAAAAGTAACAGTATGTTTGAAAAGAACCAAAAAAAGCTAAATGCTAAATGAAAATTTTCGAAGTGAAGTCGAGCATAAAAAAGCTAAATTTAGCTTAAAAAAAGCTAATATGGTCACACTGTATATATTATTGTTTTTATTTCAGACTCAAATCATCACTCAAACAAAATAAACTACATCTCTTATAAGTGTACAATTGACTTATGTTAGCAAGTAGAGAAAGTACATAAAAATTGATTAAAATTTTCAAAACTTGGGTAATATGTTTAACATGACTCAACAAAGCTTCTTGTATTTTTTTTAGAGCATTGGTGGTGAATAAGGATTAAAATAATTAATTTAGAATATTTTCAGAGCTTTTTATATTAGAGATTTGATGACAAATTTTAACGGCAGATGGCTAGAAATAAAAAGCTTGTTAATATATTCACATTACCTTTCAGTATTCATGGTTATCAGGTCTTTTTAAGCTTTTTTGCCAAATTCAATTTCAAAAATCGCCAAATTCCCAAACCATCTTTACTTAAATTTTGACAATAAAATTTTTATTTTTTTAAATAATAAAAAAAAAAATGTTTGAAAATAAATAAAAAATAATTTGTTTCGAACTGTTAAATTTTATTAAGCAAATATATTAACAAAATAAAAAAGTGTACGATGTTAACTATAGCATAGTTTATAGTTTATTGAAGGCTAAAAGACTATAAAAAATTAGGGTTGTTTTAAAGTGCATATTGGATATAGATATGTAGTTTATTATTGTTATACATCTAAGGCGCTTTACACTTTATCTTCGATACACTATGCGACAAAACAGAACGGAATTGAAGAACCTGAAAAGTTATTCGATTTTTCTCGTAAACACTATCAAGTACAACAAGAGTTAATTTTTGAAATTTCTTTATTTACAGGTAAAAACGGTTTTTCGTACCTTCATACACTTATAACCTAATAACTAAGTTGAATACTATCCGATTTTAAGCTTTTCAGTCGATATAAATAGAAGAAAAGTAGACTTTTTGAATGATGTTATACTTCATAGCCTTGAGGAGTATGTGTGAACTTTTCAAGCAAACGCATTCATTTTTTTGCCATATTTTTCAAGTTGTAAGTTGCCAATAAGTGTATTACATAAGTATACTGCGACCAAAATTAGTTCGAAGTTCGAATTTTATTTTAATTTTTCGTATTTTTCATCAAAAATAGCCAACAAAATCTCCAACTAATTTAAAATTCGCAAAACGGAGATTTAGGACGCTATATAACTTTTAAAATCGACACGTTTGGCGAGAAATCGCCAGACCTGACAACTTTGTCAGTATTTACCGAAATCTCTGCACATAAATATATCCCAGATTTTGGAAAACATTTTATTTATGGTATGTTTGAAAACAAAAGATGACTGGCAAACTAACAGTGAGTACCAAAACTGTGCAGGATTTATTACAATTAAACGAAATTTTAATTAGTCAACATATGTTTAAAATGTGTCTTCTAAAGCAATTATAAATAAAATCTATTTAGATATGAATATGGCTTAGATTGAAGCCTATTTTTGAAATAGTTTTCTTTTTACTTTTTTGCGGATAAAGAAGTTATTGAGAAAAACTTTTCTGCAGCGATATAAAATTTTTGGTTTTTGGGATATGACACCAGAATTGGTTATTTTTTTCTTCGATGTGTAGACATGTACTTTTTTTCTATTTTGTTTTTTTTTTTTCAAAGTAATAAACAATTTATTTTTACGTTAAATAGTTGGAATAATACAGTTTGTTTCTTTGAAATTTAATCTGTGGCGGCGCTGTGTGACTCTTTTGCATTAAAGAAGTTATATACTCGTACATAACCAGACAGTTGCAAATTTCAATCGTTAGGCCGATTTTGGAGTATGCCTCGGTTATTTGGAATCCTTATTATCAGTGTCATATTGATACAATTGAGTTCGCGCAGAAGCTATTTTTATTATTCTGTTCCTATCTAAGGGTGAAATTATAAGCAGAAAGGACAGTTTTAGATATTTGTTTTTGTTTTTTTTTTGCTTTTAACCCTGAAGTTTAGTATCACGGTCAGAACTTTAGTATACTGAGAGCATGGTCTGTAGATATTGTAAAAGTGACACGGAAGGCATCATTACTCGCATTGTAGTGCGTCCACATAGATTATATTTTCTTTCCTACAATAATGCATGTCAACGTATACCCAATGAAATTTTGCAGCTATAACAACATGACGTTGTTTGCTAAATATCTGGCAAAACCATCAAATTATTGAAGCAAAAATGTTATTTTAGTGTGATTTGAGGGATATTAAAGGGCGCGATGAAGAAAAAATACCTGGCAAGTGATACTATTTTTCTGATAGGCTCTGCCGAGCAGAACAAGGATCTGTTTTTGAAATTTTCGAAACACCTACAAACCTTAAGTTACGGGTAAAAAACCGGTTTTTCGGACCTTCATGCAGTTATAAGCTAATAACTTAGCTGAATATTACCCGATTTTAACTTTCTTTTCGTACTTAGAAGGAAGAGAAATGAACTTTTTAAATGATATATTTGTCGTTTAAGTAAGCTTGAAGAATATGGGTGTGTTTCTCAAGCAAACACATTTTTCATTAAATTTTTTCCACATTTTTCAAGTTAAGATGCGTTTTTGCGTACTATTTTATATAGGAACTATACTATTTATATTAATAAAACAATAATACTTTTTTGGAGGAAAGCGATTTAGTTTATATCGATAACCATTAAAAGAGTTTAACTATTATTGGCGAATATCATTAAGAGTTTCTCGGAAGATTCCGATACATTTTTTACGTTTTAAACCTTTTTTAAAATGTTTGATTTCTTTTTAATTGAATCGAAATAAAATAAACACTACTTTGTTGTTGTATTACAGTTTTTATTTTCTCACTTTTTACAGTATACAATTATAACTATACAGTCTCCAACTTGTTTATTTTAATATTCGTTTATACAACACTTTTATTTAGGCCTAAATACGACTTTATTTTATGATTGCAAAACGATAACTAACTTAATGCATAAGGCGTCGCTTTTATGTACAATTGACATTACTTCCTACAACATTGATTTCAAATTTAACACACAAAGATGATCGAATCGTCAATGCTGCCAAATATACAAATAAGTATAGCATTGCCAGAGTGACACATTAACAATCTTGACACAACCCTGTGTTACAAAATCCCACAATACAGTTTTAAAGGCTCATGTGGTATATCTTTTTTTTTAGATAATGTTCATTTTCGTGACAGTATGTATGAATGTTTCATTTGCCAAATCGATAAACTCCACTTTTTAATTTTTTTTAGAAAGTAATGTTAAACAATATACTGAACTCCATTATATTCAAAACAAACATTTTTAACCGTAAGTATTAACACTACTAAATAACAAAAATGTTTATAATATTTATATATACTAGCATCATATAAACTTTTAAATTACACAAGCATACAAGTTCCGGTCAACTTTAGGATTCTGAATTCGAATTCGGTTTTGTTTTTAAGGATTCGTTCTCTCATATCTGGAAACATTGTTTCAATTTTATTTTTAAAGAAACAAATATGTGAGAGTGCAAAATCGATTCCAAATGCTTTTGTAATGTCTGCGGATGTTATAAGTAAGAGAAATATTACAAATGTGATGAGGGATGCATATTTGCATCATTTTGGTTTCTCTGTAGCAAGCACTCACAACCCGTGTGTACCAAAATTATTTTGTAAGGCGCGTAGCACAAAACTGTAGAAGTCGAAACTTGGTTAAGACATATGCATACTTATTATTTTTAATGCCAATGGAGAGAGCAAACAAGTTACGTTTATATTTGATGAATGTGGTCGGTCTTAACTAGCAAAGTATAAATACCATACGTATTATCGGTGTTCGAATCAGTTCCCCGTACGAGCAATGACCTTTTGCCAATTTGTTCAGGTGTGATTGCAAATTCCTTGCGAACTTTCAGTTCATGAAGTTGAAGAGTCGACCAAGTTGTTTCCTAAATTGTCATATGTCAAAATTAGAAAGGCAATATTTGTTTCAAGATGATTTTGATAACTTACTCTCTAGCAGATATAAAGCAAATAAACGACAGTTTGTTACAAAATATTAGCAAGTTTGGAACTAGAGTATCTTCCAAATAAATTTTCTTTTTCTTTAGTTAGACTGGTCTTCTTTTTTATATTCTCACTTTTTATTGAAAAGTAGGGGACTTAATTGTCAAAAATTAAAACAAAATTATTTTATTTAATATCTTAAAAACTAGAACTCATCTTAAAAAAAGAAGAGCGTTTAGCGCTTTTAATAGTCTAGAAATAACTTTTTGTTTGCTCTGATCTTGCGTTATTTTTTTTATTTTTTTCTCATTTTCTTGATTTATGGAGTCAACCTATTTGGCATTTGAAGCATTCACAAAAATGTTTTTAAAAATCTATATCTTCAAATTAATGTCACCGTATTGTTTCCAAAATCATAAATCTCTTCTTAAAAATAGACTATCCGTGTTGCTAGTCGATTGGTATAATCAAATGCGTGTCTAAATCTGGCTTTCTTGAAATATTGTAAACATCAGCGCAAACGGAATACCATCTTGATCAAAAAGTTCACGGCATTCATCTAAATCTTTATTGTCCCCTTCAAAGCAATCCCTAACGACTGCAACATACTTATGCCATAGCTTGATCCAATCCTCGAAGCCTTTTTTTAATTCGGCTTTCTTGATGTCCACCTGTGCTTCGTGCAATTTTTCTATTATTTCTTCTCGGCTGCTGAAACGCGTAATAGTTTTTTAACTCGATTGAATAGAAAGCCAAACGGTCAGTTATCATGGCGAGTTTTCTGCAAATAATTCTGGTCTCTTTCGGCAAATTTCTTCACGCAAACGTCTCATAACATCCAAATAATACTCTTTGTTTACTGTCTGGCCTTTTGATAAAAACTCATGATGCAATACACCATTCTAATCCATGAAACCGTTAGCATTGCCTTCTTTTTAGATTGAAAACGACGTGGTTTTTTTGGTCTCGGCTCATTTGGTGAACGCCATTCACTTACCTGATGTCTGGATTGAGTATCGCACTCATAAACCCATGTCTCGTCTCTAGTAATGATCCCTCTGATGAATGTGGAATCGGATTCAGCTTCGCAAATCATATCTTTTTCGATCTCAATATAGTCTCTTTTTTGCATGAAATTGAATTCTTTTAGCATCAACTTTGCTGCTACACGACGGAAAGCCAAAACCATTAACCATAGGCAATGTTCAAGTGCACCGCTATCTCTCTGATGAATGGTTTGCGGTTATTAATTTTATTTTATCAATGTTTTCGTCAGTTTTTGATTTCGATGTTCTGCCACTGCCTTTATCATCTTCGATTGACGTACGACCACTCTTGAACCGCTCATGCCGACGGTAAACGACCGTTTTATTTAGAGAATCGTTGCGGAAACACTTTTCCAACATTTCCAAAGTTTCACACACCATTAAATGCGTTTTTTACGCAAATTAAAATTTAAATCTATTTCTAAAATTGTAAAAAATCGCCAACAAGCTTTTGTAAATTTACGCTAAAATTTAACGGGAATATAAACAACAGATGCACCAAATTAACAAAACAAACAAAAAAAAAAAAAACAAATCGGAACAGTGGGTCTGCCACATCGAGGTTATTCTGCGAACTTTTATGATCAAGGTGGTATATCAACTTCATTAAATTTTGTGTAATGTCATGTTTACACGAAACTTCGAACTACTTTGTTCGCTGTTTGAATAAATTATGTGTAAGTCTGTTTTATGGTTTTGACAGTAGTTTCTGTTTAGCTTTTTTTCTGGTTTATTGTTAAATTGTGTCAATTAAGCGTTAACTTCTTTGTTCGTTTTTGTAATTTTTCTTAAATTGTGCATTTGCAAGAGACTGAAAAACTAAGAAAAATAATAATAATTTAAAGGTAATTAAGACTGAATTACTTACAGTTTTGGTTATTATGTAATTCAACTCATAATTGGGAATTAAATTATGATTGGGAGAGCAATTACGAAACAATGTTGTGGTATGAAAATGGCATATAACATATGGCCGAATTTTATCGATGTTTGAAGGAGGGGCTTAGAACTAATTAATTTTATGCCTTGTAGGAGGTATTCATTTGTAATACAAATTTTATGGCTTAACCAAATGACTTAACCAAAGCATTCATACTTACTGATAAATTAAAGTGTGTTATATAAGTAATTTAAAACAAATTTTAAATTCATTTCATTTCATTTTATTATTTTTAATCAATTTTTTTTAGTTTTTCTGTTTTTTTTTAATTTTTATTATAATTATTACCTTAGGACTAGAATTGTTGCTTAACAATTAATCTGAGTATTACCAGCTAATGATGCATGATGACTTACACATTCAATTTGAATTTAAACTTATTTTTTTATATCAATTTATTTTCAGTGTTTTTTTCTTTTGTTTTATTTGTCGAAAAATTCGTTTGAAAATATTTTTTTGTATAAAAGTAAAATAATATTTTTTCATAAACAAATTATAGTTTATGGGTTTTCTTTTTCATGGAAATTTAGGAGTTTTTTGGGGGCTGATTTTTTTGTTATTTTTTATTTTCTTTTCATTGTTTTATTTTATAAATGCAACTTCTTTTCTTTTAGTTCCATTGTTTTTTTAAGAGAGAATTTGTTTTTTTTTATTAGTTTAAAGGAGGAGTCGTATGTATACTTAGGGAGATATTAATAAATTATTTCTAAATTGGTGACATTACATTACTAAACTATGACTAATAGTATTTAAATTTTATGATCTTATATGAGTACGTCTGTTTGAAAATTTGTCTGTTGTGTTAGATGAGTAGATGAGCTTTGTTTTATATTTTATTTAATTTTGTTGCTTCAGATTTCCTTAAAAATCATAATGACGCATATTCAGAAATCATCACTAAGTATAAACTTTTTGAAGTGCCTATTTAACTCTTAAATACCGACGACCGTTTACAGGTGGTCATAACAAAAACAGGTTTTATCAAAGTCAGCAAATTTTACACTTTGGAAGGTGTAAAAAGTTGGTATCGTTGTTCCAAGAATTTTATATTCCTTTTAACTGTTAAATTCGTCAAAGTGTAAAGTTTGCTGATTTTATATAAACATGCTTACAGATATCTTTGTGCAGATGTCTCAGTTATTTAAGGGTTAAGTTATTCACAGTAGGTGACTTTTAACAAGAAGAATTGACACTTAATTATGGGTAAAGCTGTAACTAAATGTCAATGTATAATTTTTTTTTTTTTAATTTTGCATAACCACAGCACCAGGGTATCCCACAATATAGATTAAATTATATCATACTGCTGTACTCGTGAGCTCTACGAGCTGTATCTCGACATAAGTGTTGTTAAGCGCGTCAAAATACAGCAGTTGCTTTGGCTGAAACATGTCGATCGTATGAAAATGAACGCTCCAGTAAGAAGGGCGTTAGATGACAGCTATCACAAAAAGCGCAAAACCGGAAGACCGAGACTCCGGTGAAAGGACCAAGTAGAAGAGAATGTGAAAATACTTGGAATTATGTAATGGAGACAACACAAGATCGAAATGTTTGGAAGTCATCTATTAGGCGGCCAGAACCAATAACAGGTTGTAGGTTTAGGTAAGTAAGTAGACATAATTTGGACATTTTCCACTACCTTCACAGAGCTAAATGCGGGTACAGAAACAAAAATAGTAGATATACGATATATGGCTGTACACTCTCTTCACAGATAAAGATGATCAGAGTTCAGTAAAAATTTATATGCAATGGAATTGTTAATGATCCACATGTATGTTATATTATACATCAAGAACTGTGGGCATTGAAAAATGCTTACTTCCAAAAAAGCTTACAATGAAACTTACAATTGCTTACTCAAAACGAACAGTTGCTCACATTCAAGTTAGGACAAGAAAACAAAACTCTGAATATCATATTTTAGATCGCCAAATACATAAAACAAATTATTAAAATTAACGAAGGCTTTTATATATTTGACTATCTAAAATATGATTTAAGGAGATTTTTTCTGTGTTCCATTTTGAGTGTAAGTAACTGTATATACATATATCATCATAGTGATATGGTTGGATACATCAATAGATACATCTTTTAAATTGATTTGCATTATTTATCTAACCTTTGCGGTTTGTTGCAACCATCAGCGTAAGTCTCATCATAAAATATTTTTCAAAAAAGTAGGCATTACTGCTACTGTATTTAGTAAAATTCCCACATGATCACAATAAAATTGGAAGCAGATTTTATAATATAGCCCGCTTTACTTGCCAATGACTTTAACATATTTTCCATCTGGCGACCAACTTACGTCTCTCTAAAATGCACAAAACAACATAACGAAACTAGTTAGGAATTGTGAATAAGACTTATTAGTATTTTTTCATTTTAAGCGGTCTAAGCAGGCACTATTGCAGGACACTGTGACTCATGGTATCTATTTTTCCCCTTCCGGTCTATAGTTTGTTCAACAGTTCTGCTGCCTTCCTAATGAACACCAGCAGATCTGAACCATAATGATGGATATGTTTCTAAGCCTATCAAGAACCCCACATTCATACAATATTTGTTCTACTGTCTCTGTAAGCACAGTCTACAAATAACTACATCTGTGGACACCATTGTTTTCAAATGCGCTCTCAGTCCACAATGGCCCACTAGAAATTCCTTTAGGAGTTTCAAGTCCGGCCTGCCATACGAAGACCTTAGAGCGTTGCCAAAATTGCGATATGATCGCCGCCCTAAAGTAGCGAAGTCCTTTTTGAGCATTCTAATGGTTCAAGCATTCGGCGATTTCAAAATTTTTGATTAGATTGTTAGGGACCTCATAGCGGCGTCCCAATTGCGGACTGATGGCCACCCTAGAGTGGCGAAGTCCAAATTTTCAAGCATTTGCCAATTTCCCAATCCTTGATTAGATTGAGGATGGTAGTAAGTGGTGCTACACAGTAAGGTTTCGGACCGATATAGGAAGTCATGAAATCTTCTCTATTCAACGCATCCGCTGTTTTATTACCATCTATCCTACAGTGGAATAGGTTACCCAGAACAGATGATTTTTATCTCCAAGCGAAAGCCTTTGCAATGTATCGTAGTAATATTTTGCCAGTCTAGATGTTATGATGAGACTAATAACTCTCTATGAAATATTTTCAGTTTATGTTTTATTATTGTCGACCTTGATTATGATTTCTGAATACACGTCAATTTCTTAAATTTAACACTTTGAGTGCCGTTATACAGAATAAAAATATATTTGTAGGATGCCACAGAAAATATATTCAATTTAATTCACATGTAGCTGTGACTACCGGCGGTACACATGGCAATCTATTCAATGTTCATCAAAGTTAAGTGTGTACTGCTGGCGATGCACACGGCACTCCACGTGTTATTGTTTTTTTGAACTTTTTGTTTTTTTTTTGACAATTTTACAATTATGATTTAGTATATGAATGGGTACGTACATATGTATATATGAGTTAATAGATTTATTTTCACCAATTGGAAGTCTATTTTGAAAAACCAAAATTTGTTTGGGTATCGTAAACCATTGTTGTTGATTACTGTTTTTTTGTTCTTACAGTTGTTTTAAAAATATTTTATAATTAAATTACAAATTTCTGGAAAACATATTTTAATATTTTTATGTTTTGTAGTATTGTAATTATGAAAAAAATTTTAATTCTTTCATGTTTATTGGGTTTATATGTAAATGGATGCATCTGGGTTAAGTGATATTAAAAAAAAGAAAAAAAAATTACATTTTAATTTTCGAATCAAATTTCTTTTAACTGTAAAGTTTTGTAATGAATTTAAATGTATTTGATTTAAATTCTTGTAATAACTGTTATACAAAAATATCATCCATCAGAATGATTTTTTCTTATAATTTCACAGCAGAAATTATAATAAAATAAAATTAATAATGAAATATTTTAGCTTTAAGCAGACATTTAATTGGAATAAGTAATTATTTTGTAAATAAATCGTTAAGTAATTTGATAAATTTGAAAACATCAAAAAAGATTTACAGTGCAACTTCGGTTAACGCAACCGTTGATAAACGCAACTCTTCGATAATCGCAACACCTAAACTCTTAACATTGGTGACTCTCATAACGCAAATTTTCAAAAAGCAAAATCTCTATTAACCCTCATCATACTTATAACATTCACACTCGTAGATTACACAAAGGGTACCCGAGTACCCGTGTGGTTTTCAGCGGATGTTGTAAATTTAAAGGTGGATCCTCGAAAATTTTGTTTGATTTCTGTTAATAAGTATAGGCGTTTAATGAAATTTCACTGACCATGGGTACAAATGGTGCCTGCGATTAGTCTCTTTCAGCACTTTATGGAAATTAAAGTCCTTCGTTATTTAAAATATGTTGATGAAGAATCTACAAACTGTTATTTAGATGGAAATATGACAGTGATGTTGCCTTTAAAAGTCAGAATCGGTTTTATTGAATATATGCCCTGTGTTGCCTAACACAGCTAATACTATCCTCATGGTTTCATGATTTTTACTGACAATATGAAATGTGACAACAGATAAATATTAACATCATTCCCTCTGGCCAGTCGGTTTCAAGTTAGAGGAATAAGTCTCGTCGTTACCCATTCGATAAACCGCAGCAAATATTCCAAAAGAGTATAAAGGGTAAAGATATGCAGGTACATTCCGAACTTGTTTTAACATAAGCGGAACTCTGTTTGTCGTGACGAAAAAGATGAAGCGTGTATAGTTACTATCAACAATGTATTATATGGTATACAAGGCGAGAGAGCCTTTAATAATGGAAAGGAAGAGATAAATGACCTTTAAAATAAAACAAAAGGTGTAATAGATGTTATGAACAAGATGGTGTCCAAATATAGCAGCAAATGCTAAACGCAAAAAAAAACACATAAAATTTTAATACATGTGTGAAATCTTTATTTGAGTCGACAGAACGTATCTATATAATTTAATGTTTAAAGATAATTTCATGTAAATGTTTACCACGGCTCTGCCACAAATGGTTCATATGCTGGATCCAATTTTGGCATATGTTCTCCAACATATCGACAGGTATCTCACGAACAAAGTGCAACTGATGACAAGAATGAAAATTTTGTCTTAAATTCAATAATAATAATAATAAAACAACAGAATGCTGCCGAAAACTTTAACGTTTGTCTTCGATGGGAGGAGGAGAATAACGACATAATAGTCTTGCAGAAGCGTCGAGAAAATGCAGTTCAAAAAAGCCAAAAAATACCCACTGTTTCCTTTCATTTTAACTTGATTACATCTATCAGTACAAATTTATATACATTAGAATGTGTATTTTTTATTTAATCTTAATACACTTATAAATCTTTGTACGGCCTTTCTATAACGGCTCGTCCGAATAATTACGGAGCAAATTACTTCGTAATAGGGCTTAATAGTCGGAGATTCACTGCTTTTTAAAAAAAAGCATTCCGATCTACGACCAACATTTGCTGAATCTATCTACGCCGTATATAACATTTGTTTTTCTAAATAAACATTTTATATGGTATGACATAAGCTCTTCAATCAAAAAACTAGCATAGAAATTTCTGACTCAATTTTCGCAACAGCCTAACATTTGTATTTGGTTAATGCAACCAACCGAGGTTACACTGTTATTTTAAAAGTTTTATATAAACTTTTGTTTTAAGAAAGCATGCTAGTCTTAAAGCACATTTTCAATTTATGAAATACATATTTTTATCTGTATTAAGAAACTTGCTTTTTTAAAATCTTAAATAAAGAATTTCTATGCTGGCTATTTATTAGCCGCTCGTAACCAGCTTTGTTTGAATATATTAACAATAACATTTTAATTATGGCAGTAAATGAAAAGAAACATTTAAATAAAATTTTATTGACTTTTGTATTTAAATAAAATATTTATGTAAATACATTTAGAAAAGAACAGATATCATAATTGAAATAAAAAATTATTAGAAAAAAAGAAAAAACAATGTTTATAGGTGACACAGTTGACAGTGGTCAGAAGAAAGATTTATAGAATTTTTCACATTAAAATGAACTTCGCATTGCAATACAATAACTCAAGATTGTAGTGAATGGTGTTAAAATACAACAACAACTGTATCGGTTTGAACTAACCAAAATACAAATCAAATAGAAAAGCAACTCTACATCCAACGCTGTGAGCTATCAGCAACTGGCTTCAGAATTCGAAGGATTGAAGTAAATAGCGTTGACAATATATTTTAAATGTCATTACTGTTTTAAAATTAAAGTAAGAGAAAGAACAAATGTTGGAATTTGAAAACTTGCACAGAGGTCAGTAAATAATAATACACTATTTTCCACAAAACAGGGATATATGTAAATCATAGTTGAACAGATAAGCTATTTTGAGCCAGAATTATCTATAGCGTATATGTATACAACCGAACGAAAATTAGATCTCAACGGGAGAAGACGTATGCCGCTTTGCTTTTAATGATTGTTTGTTCATGTTATTGTTTACCTTTTTAATTTTTCCCTTCAACGCACACAGCAATAATTCACTAACACTACTACACCAGTTATTTCTCTTCTTGCTCATCTTTGATGTACAGTGGCTATAAGCCGAACTCGGATACTATAATAAACTGATTTTGTTGATAAAAATCAAACTAAGAAATAGTTCAGGAAAGCTTTTGTTTGTTTTTTTATTATTATACAGGGTGTCCGCCGGGAAGGTATACTATTTTGTTTTGCCGCCATTTTGGTAAACATTAGTCTTGACAGTTGTGAAGTAGAGACGTGGCAAATTTATTGTGGAAAAATATTCAGTAAACCAACGTGTTTTAATCGTTAAAACAGCTCGCACATGACAACCCCGATTTTCATGAAAAAATCATAATGAGTGACGAGGCACATTTTCATTTGAATTGTTATGTGAATAAACAAAGTAGTCAGTTCTCGGCAATGGAAAACCCCTAAATTATTCATCAGTCATCTATGCATCCATCAAAAGTGACAGTCTGGTGTGCAATTTGGTCAGGAGGAATCATTGGACCTTACTACTTTGAAACTGAAAACGGCGTAACGGTAACTGTCAATGGGGAGCGATATCGTGATATGATTGAAAGCTTTTTAATGCCACAACTACATGCTTTGCGATTGACTAACATGTGGTTTCAACAAGGCGGTTCTAAATCGCATACAGCCAGGATAACAATGGAATTACTGAGGACCTCTTTCCGCAACAAATTATTTCAAGGAATGGTAATGTTGATTGCCCTCCATGGGATATCTGAAAAGCAAGGCTTATGCAAATAAACCAGAAACGCTGGAGCAACTCAAACAAAATATTCGTGATGATAATAATGAAGTACCGCGTAAAATGTGTGAGAATGTAATGAAAAATGTGCTCAAAAGGGCTCGCATTTGTGAAGCTAACAGAGGCAGGCATTTATTTGATATTGTATTCCATACATAATGGCCGACATTAAATAAAACATTTATCAAGATAAGATCCATTCTCTGTCATATAATCGAAAATTATAAGCAAACAACACCCTGTATATTAAGCCATTAAGAATAGAAAACAAAATTAAAATTCAGTAGTTGTAGGTAGAAATAAACTAAAAGGACTTCAATTTGTTAGAAAAAAATTACACAAGCGGAACTCGGACGGCTACATAAATGTCTGAGAATATTACTTATTGTTATAAAATTAATACTTTGTGTGCATACCCTGGTATTTTTGCCCACTCTTCTAATAAAACGCTTATTAGCTTAAATTTGCTGGAAGCCGACTAAGGCTGAACATTTTTACTGAGATACTCCCATAAATTTTCAATAGGATTTATGTCGGGGCTCTGTGGTGGTGTTTTCATGACGTGTGGCACATTATATAGCAGCCAAGATCTTCTTCGTAGGTCTTGTGTTTGGGGTCATCTTGGTAAAAGTACGAATCGTTATCCAGAGCAAGCTTATCCACACTTTTTGGCAAGTTTTCTTTTAAAATGTTTAAATGAATATTTTGATCCATGTTAGAGTCAATATAATGCAAAGATCCTGGACCTGATGCAGAAAATGAGCCCCAGACAAGCACTAAATCACCCCCATGCTTTACTGTCGGTTTCAAGTTATCCAAACGTAGTTCCTGATCTTGTCCCCATCATTCTATTGGTTTACCATCGACCTAAATTTAAGTCTTTTGGTTTGATTGCGTTTACTAATAAGATGTTTACCATTATTGTTGATGGTCTTGCTTTCTTACCAAGGTCACTTTCAGCAATAGTAGCAAGTTCTGGAGCACTTAGAAAGGGATTTACTTTTCTATTTTTGACATAAAAACGTTCTTCTGCTTTAGAAAATATTTTGTTGTGGGCATGTTTCGGTTTCTTTTGCACCGTTTTATTGACCTTGAAACATTTTATTATGTCGTGCACAGTTAAATGACTTCTGCCAACAATTTTTGAAATTCTGCGAACACTCTTCCTTTTCTTGCATGCTCAATAATAAGCTTTCTTACTTCGATACTAGTTTATCCACGTTGTCTAGCTATCTTCTTGATTTTAGCTCTGTTTATTCTGTATAAATTTCTAAAACTGAACTAAATCTTCCCTAAATATGTAAATTTTATCAGCGAAGTTGGTCGCATTGAAATTACAGAGTTGCAGTGATTAACCCATAAACGTTACTATCAGAGTTTGGTTTGGGTAAGTCAGTTGAACTTTCAAAGCGTTTTCAACTTCAATTTTACGTACAATTATTAAGTTTCTGAGCCGGTTTTTCCTTTTGAACGTGGAAGATATACACAAATAAGAAAATAACTACTTTTTTTTTTAATAATGAAAATGTATGATTTTTAAGCGATCGAAAGTATTTTCATATAGTGTCCGAGTTTGGGTAGCAGCCACTGCAAATTAAGAAACTACCAATGTATATGGTGGAAAATTACCACGAGTATGTACATTTATAAACACTGCAGACAATACTGGATCATTCAAAACCCAGATTGAGAAAGCAATATCGCTTCAAGATAATATCTAAGCTGTGAGTATTTTCCAACAGAACCTTTTAATAACAGAAGTGAAAAGTTGTTAAGAAGCATTTAGTTACTTGTTTTGGCCATTTTACATCAGTTTGTTATCAAGCGAGCATAACAATTACGATAAAAAGTCGAAAAGCGAAATAATTAATACTTGCTTTAGAATTCAACTGATCGTTGACCAGATATTTATAATACATTACGCTTAATCTTGCCTTTGACAGCCTGATACGAGCAAAGGTATTTAAAGAAAAGTCTGAGTTAAGTATACTTGCAAAGCCGAAACGAATAGTTGTTGTCAGACAGGCACAAAGTCGTCGATTTAAATTAGAAAATAACTTTTCTGAAACGTTTAATACCGAAGACGGTTTCAGAAAAGATAACAGTCTAAATTAATGCTTCAATAGATAGAACAGGCGATATTTACATTAAAACAACGATATTGGTTTTATAGCGCGAACTGTGCAACAGATAACGGATACATCGGCAAGTATCGAAAAGAAGTCGGCCAAATTTGGATTAGCTAGCAACTACCAGAATGGTTTAATATGTGTACGTTGGTAAAAATATGGTGCTAGAAACTGGAAAAGAACTTTTTAGCAATAATTAAACAAGCTACTGATCTAAACCAGTGATGTGCAAAAGTAAAAATGTAGTTGTGTTAGTGAAAAAAAAATTTTTTTTAATCAGCATGCATGCGCCACACATACGCATTCGTTGGTGTTTCAGTGACAACTAAAAGCAAGAACATAAGAAACTTTTTAAATTATTTTTCTGTGTGTAAAAAATTTGCGTACATTTTATGTGCATGTGTATTCGTCGCTGTCTTATTGACGTTGATCGTGAAAAAAAGTCCCATGAAAAGCGATTTTAGTAAAGAGCATCATACACATTCTAAAGAATTTTCTAAAAGGGCAGCTTGCTGCTGGCATACGCCAACGCCGGAGAGAGTAACGGTCAAAATGAGTCTCGTGGCGAATGAAAACAAGACTAAGTACCTACTGTCTACAAGCACAGAGTCATCGCGTATTGAACATAACGTCACTGTTGGCGACCGCACTTTTGAAGTGGTGAAGGACATTAACACCCTGAACGACGTCAGCCGGAGAATCACTTTCGCCAACTGATTCTACTTTGCTCTACAAAATGCTTGTCACCCCTGTCCTGCTATGTGAAGCAAAAGCATGGACACTATTGAATAACGATGGGAATGTAGTGGAAGCGTTCGTGAGGAAAACACTTCGTAAGAACTTCGATCCTGTATGATTAGGAGATGAGTACGACATACATTATAACAGCAAGTTGTAGGAGCTGCACAGGGACGCGGATATAGTAAGACGAGTTAACATTTAGCGGCTGCGCTGGCTTGGCTACGCCTGTTGTATGAACGAAGAAACTCCAGCAAGAGAGACCTTTGATAAGGTACCTCAGAGTAGTAAGAGGAGAAGGAGGCGACAACAACTTTTTTGTAGAACCTGACGAACTTGGGAATCTCAACCAAACTTCATCTAGCGTATTTTTGATTCGACCAAAACAGACAAACAGTTGTAGTGCCACATAAGTAAGTAAGAACACATTCTAAGATCAGAAGATGTCGAAAAGCAAATTTCTACAATTGAAATGCTGCTCAGCGCCATGTAACTGGAAATTTTTATGGGCTATCAAAACCCTTGGCCTATAGTGCCAACGTAATTTTTCGTATTACAGGAGATTTGTATTATGCACAACTGCCTTATTTTAAAGGATTTAAGCAAAAGTGAACAGAAAATACGGGTTTTTTGCTTAGACTTGCTTAGACAATATTGAGAAAGGAAAATCCGTAATCAAATAGGTATCAGATTTAATTAAAACTGTGAAATTCATGAAATAATAAAATATTTTTTGTATTACTTACTCTCTCTCTCTGTTTATGGCATGTAATTACTAGTGTGGCTCCTGTGTCCAATTACAATAACTGATACTCTTTTTAATTAAAAATTTCCATTAAATTTTCTATCTTTTAAATTTTTAATAATTTCATTTTCATTTTCGTTCTCATATACACATTACGGTTATGATTGGTTTATTTTCGTTTTTTTTTATTGTTTTAATTACATAATGGCTGTGTGATGTTTTTTTTTTTATTTAATTATTTATAATTTACCTTTTCTTGTTGTTTTAGTAAATTATTTTTATTTATTTATTATTATTATAGTTATATTTGTTTTTATTGTAATAGATCTTTCGAAATGAGTAAATGAGTGTCTGTGTTATATGTTTTAAATATAATATGAGTAGTTGGTATTGTTATGGGTAGTTTTACTAATTTTTTTTTATTGTTTTAATATTACAATATATACAAAATTGTTGGTTTTTAATAATATTTTAATTTTAATTTTATTATTATTAATATTATTTTAATTATTTTTATTTATATTATCATTATTTTCATTAAAAATATTTTTTTAGTTTCAATTATTGTTTTAATTTCCTTAATTATTTAACCTATTGAATTACAAAATAATTTATTTTTTATTAATTTTTTTATATTTGTTTTACTTTTATAGTTTATTTATAAAAAAAATGAAACGGAAATCAGTTTTTTAAATATATTTGCAACATATTTTTTCAAGGATATTTAAAAAATTTGTTTTATTTTTTAATTATTATATATTCTTTTACTATTATTTGTGTTTTATGTAAAAATAAGAACCTTTTTTTCTTATAATAAACTTTTGGCAATGCCGTATTAATATTTCATTTCAACATTTTTTCTTTCGTTCTAGACTTTTATATCCTTTAATATGGCAATGTTTGTTAATTTCATTTGTTACTCTTTTACTCAATGTTGTTGTTGTTGTTGTTATCGTTATGTTATGAAATCTAATAATGTTTATGTTGTTGTTGTTATTTTAAACGCTTATCAATTTATGATGACTCTTCTAGTTTTAGGATAAAGACGATGATATTTGGAAGTTCAAAAATAAATTAATTTTTAATTTAATATTTAAATTCTATTTCAAGTCAGTACTCGTTTTAAATGCTCCTCATATGCCTCAGCCGTATGGAAGTCTAGGTCACTGTAAAGAGAGAGAGAGAGAGAGAGAGAGAGAGAAGAATTTAAAGATAATTATTAAGTTAAACCATGGCACAATAGATAAGATACATGCAGATCTACAACAATTTAAACAATAACAAGAACAACAGTCAATTAGTTTTTGTATTTCAACCACAGCTGATAACGCATAGGGTTACCAGACGTTTTGTTTATCAGTAAGTACAGATTTTATGTAACATTTTTTGAATCGATGTATCAAATAAAGTTAATACTGAATTTTATTAAGATATAAAATATCATTACGATCTTATACCGAAGAGTGTTTTGAAATGAAGGTTAATAAATTCCAAAAGCTGAGTATATTCAAATTAGGTTTTAATATTTCATTTATTGATTTCCCTTATATAGTCAAGATATTTTCAATTAAAAATATGCTGCACCTAATGCCTTTTTTAGACTCATTGAAGGGGACCCACAGTCTAACGCCGGTTCCGAACTGCAATTGCATTAAAAAAGTACTAATACTAGTACCAGTTACTAATTTTATGAGTTGAAGCCGCTGTTGAAAAAAATTTTTCTTTTTTCAGGTTGTCTGGCCTAGTATTCAGCAGACGATCTTATGTCTTGTGGGCGGCTTTCTTACCTACCATACCACAGCGGCAGTATTTATTAGAAGTTTTACCGAATCTGTTCCAAAAAACTGGAAGCTTTAAAAATTTAAAAAGTTTTGAGGTAGAAGTGCATTTAAGAATTTTGAAAAAATATACAATTTTTATAACACATTCAGTCGTTTCTACAGATTTATTTTTTAGATTAAATGTTTTTGAATTAAAGAAAAGAGAAAAATAAACGAAGAATTATACACAGAGGAAAAAAAGTTAGAAACATATTTAACTTGTTTATAGAAGTACATATTCATGTATATTGTTGATAATTTATTTTAGTATTTTTTGCAACAATTGCAATTATTAATTAAAAAAAATATGTAAACAGTTCTAAATAGAATAAGTTTTGCTTCTCGTTACTTATTTAATATACTTTTTAATTAAATACGTAATTTTCTTTTATACATGAACTGATACTGATTTTTGTAATTTTAAGTCTGGTAGCCCAGATTTGAATTTTAAAAATTGCGGATGTAAAATTGTAAACAAAATAAGAAAAAGTAAACAAACTTTGACAGTTGAAAAAGTAAACAAAGAATGAGCAGACTTGCGAATACTTTCTTAAGTGTATCCTGAGTTAAACCTTTAATATATAAATTTTTCTTATGTGTAGAAAATTTTCGCTACAATTAATTTTATCTTAATAATTTGTTGCTGTAAACGAAAAGACCGCGCCGGGCCGAAAAAATTTCAATGAAAGAATAACGTTTTTGTTAGACTATGTAAATTCAAAAAAGTCGTGGATGAATTCAGAGATATTCTACAACTGTTGTAGATCTTGTCAATATCCACACGAAAATGACCAAGACCTATTACGTAAGAGAAAAAAAAACAAGTCCCGGCTTCTAATTTAAGCCACTTCGCACAAATTAATGTTTCTTACGCTCAAAAATATTGAGCCTTGAATTTGAACTTCAAAAGGGCCAGTATAAGTTGAATCTAATTTTCTAATTCAATAAATAAATATTAAACATGTTTTATCAAAAACTTAAAGGTTTATTATTGTTTTTTTCTTTCTTTATTCAATTTTTAAAAATGCTTAGAAAAGTTAACAGTTCAAAACATTGATTGCCCTTGGAACACTACGGTTAACTTTTTCGAGAGTCTACTGTACTTAATTTCTTTCTGATATGTTATGATGAGTCCATGCTTCATTTACAGTTGCAACATAGAGCAAAAACTTTTTGAAATTACACATAAACACTTCATTTCACTTATAGTCAAGTCAGTCGCTTCAGTGATGACATTTGATTACGCTCACCAATACTTATAAATGGTATTCTAATACCTTATGCAAACACCGGTACCTCGGTATAACTCTGGAAGCTTAACTGCGATGGAGTGAGCACGTTAATATAAAACAGAGTGGAAGGCATTACATTCGCTAATACGGTGAAGATCAAAGGGTTGTACCAACGAAACCGTCATCGAAATGATACAGCGTTTTTAAAACAAAGCCTTAAGATACATTGTACAACCACCGTGTTATAGAAAAAAATCTGAGCTGTGCATGTTCGTGCAATTCGTTCTGCGGAAAACATTGCTGTTGTTCGCGATAGTGTGGCAGAGAGTCGTCAACTAGTCGTCGGGCCCAACAATTGAACATCTTACGAAAGTCAATGATGCGAATTTTGCATAAAGATTTGAATTTACACGCCTACAAGGTGCAATTAACTCATGACTTGATGCCGACTGACCATTTCAAACGTCGTCAGTACGCCGAATGGTTAGTTGAATAGACAGAAATGAAAGGTGACTTTACAAACAAATTCATCTTCAGCAACTAATCACACTTTTACCTCAGTGGATTCATTAACAAGTAGAATTACAACATCTTGGCAAATGAAAGTCCACGAGTTATTGTTGAAAAGCCGATGCATCCACAAAGAGACCTGTATTATTCGGTTAAAGAGCTGGCGGCGTCATCAGACTGTACTTCTTCGACAATGAGATCGGCCAAGCAGTTATCGTGAATAGTGTTTGCTATGGCGAGAAGATAACGCTTTTCTTGTGGCCAGAAATTGAGGATATAGAGCTTGACGATATTTAGAAAACAAAACAATGGCTCTTTCAATGGCCGTGTTATCCCATGTACTCGTAGTAGCGATGTTAATTGGCCATCCCGATCATGTGATTTGACTTCGTTAGAATTATAAAGAAGCCAAGAATAATTCGAGAGCGAAAGGATGAGATAATTCGGTACATTAACGACATAGAATCACAATTATATCTTAGAGTTATTAAAAATATGGACCGACCGATAGAGGTATGCCGCCGAAGCCGTGGAGAGCATTTGCCCAAAAATTTGTTACATGCGTAATTGTCACAGATCCTTCTATTATAATAAAAAATGTTAAAATAATTTTCTGAAAACTTTTTGTTTTATTTACAATTAACATCATGTGTTTTGTTTGGACCACCCTTTAGCGAGGAAGCACAGCGATCGGCTAAGAAGTCACGTCAACTTAGAAGCATCATCCCTTGTTGATTTAACTGTAATGGAGCTTAGACTTAAAAGAAGAAAGCCCTCTGATGTCATTGGCAACATCAGTGTCGTTTGACCAACATAAGAACTAAAATTTGTGTCTAAAGTTAATTGTTGGAAATAAATTGCTTGTTAGTTAGGAGAACTAGTTGCAGTTAATAAAAATAATACAAAAATTAGCACAAATTAATTTGCACTGAACTTTCAACGTTTTTAACGAGCTTTGTATGTCTATAACGAACAAAATTATGCGGTTTCTCTAAATTTGTTTTAACCATGTTTGATGTTAACCATATGACAAGAAAATTTTTTACGTTTTTTAATTTAATTTTTTTACTTTGTGTAATTAATATCTCTATGAAATTGTTTACTGGGTTATGACCACTTCTATTATTAATATTGTGAAATCTTCTGTGGAACTATTTTTGTGTGTTACGCCCCCACTATTTGTTGTATAACAATATGAAAATGCAAAAATTATAAAAATTCCGTTTTACTGCTTGTATAACTTCAATAGTATTTACAGGATATCTACGATAGTCGGAGTGTGCCAAAGTAAGTGTGTGTGAGCTCTTTGTATACACTGGTATATCAGTGATAATAGGAGGATGCCCGTGTGTGTGTGTGTTAGTGTGTAAGCTGTTTGTTAACAATGTTTTTTTTTCAGTATCATATTGAAGAATGGTGTAGAGGAATTTATATTTCATATCCTATTACAGGAAACTGATTTATTTCATTATATATGCCTGTGTTCACATATACACACTGCATATGTATTTCTAAGAGAAAGAGAGTAAATTTTATACTGCACAAAGCCAACAAAAAGAGACGGACATAAAAAACTGAATATGTTTTTGGTTTTTACTGGTTTTTAATATAAAAATTGTATGTGATTCAATGTGTAAAAAAAATATCCTTTTGTGTTTGCCAGCTAGCCAGCTCTATAGAGTGTGAGCCAGCCAACAGATGATGTTGATTGAGTAAAAGTAATAACAATTTTCCGGTAAAACGAACATGTTCAACATACTTGTTGGTCATACACATACATTCAATAAAACAACTCACAGAGGGATTCCAACAGAACTTTCATACAAAATACAATAACTTATTAATTTTACTGGATTTTTCACAGGATACACAAATACTCGTAGTTAACAAAGTAGGAGAAAAATGAAAATAAAGGAAAAACAAAAAATATTCAATATACCATACTATTCGAATACATTTATTGTATAAACTTGTCTTTATTCGTATGCCTGACACATAGTTTTATAAGTTGTAACGAAAAAAAAGCAGAATAAAAAGGAAAGATTAAATCAAAATAAAATCTATTTTGATAGTGAAAGTTTTGACAGGAAATTTAAGCTTTTAATGTTGCAATTGATTTTAAGGATATACGAAATAAAATTGTTATACCAGTGATTTCATTTGATATCAATTAATAACAATTGATTCCATGTTAGCTTTGATGATTTGATTGAGAAAATATTTTAGTAAAGCAATGGTGAGAACAGGCTACTTCATTCACCTGTAGAGAACAGGAATTGTAAAAAAAATTAGTAGTTATAAAAGTTCTTTTGTTTTCAACTTTCAATAGGCATTTATAGTCGATTAATTTTGGCAAATCCACATGTACCCTAATGCATATGTAATTTCGTTTTGTTTTGTTTTGTTTTAAGGTTCAGATTAAAGGATTTAATTGTTGATGTTTTAGTGACATTATCTTACTTTAGGCTTTGAAATTATTAACATATTCGCTATTTCGGAAGTAATTTTTCATACGGCTTAGACATAAATTCCATAAAAATGGTTCCCGCTATTGATACTCTCTGTTACAGGAGAGAAGTGAGAAGAGATTGGATTTCCGATGAGATAGGCAGGCGATTGAATTAAGGCGGAATTAGACTTAACAAGAACGTTCGGCACCTTATAATGAATTCGACATGCAGGTTTAGCGCAGTGTTCAGCAAGACAAGCGGCGGTGGATCAACTCCCCAAGTAGAGTTGCTCAGAGCGCTGCTGAGAGCCATCATATTGGCGATTTGTACAGGTCACCTAGGAAGATTAAAACTGGCCATTTCTCATCGCAAAGACTCCTCAGAAAGGCGAATGGAGAACTTGCGACGAAAATGGAGGTTCAGATTGAAGCCTTGGCACCTCATTACAGTAATTTGCTGAAGGCAAATAGCCAACTTGTACGATACGAATGAGTTTGCGTGTCACATGTGAAGTACACGCACATCCAGTCTGTCTGACCTACCATCAAAGAGAATAACAAACTTCAGGTGTATATGGAATAGCTGCAAAGCTATTAAAATTTGATGTTCTTATTAGCGCTACAATAATCTACCCAATTATTCGATCATTTTGGGAGGATGGCAATCTACTCAGTGAATTTGTTCAGGGTGTGGTGATTAATATACTGAAATAGGCAGACCTTACAAGCCTTATTAAGTGTCGAGGCTTAACGCTGCTGTTCATAACCAACCAGGTTACCGCTCAGATCGTTTCCAAAAAACTTTCTGAAAGAATAACACTATCATTGAGACAAGAGCAAGCTGTTTTCAGACCACAAAAGTCAGCTATAGACCGTGTTAATACTCTCCGTATCATTACAGAACAAAATGTGGAATGACATTCACCACTGTATCTTGGCTTCATAGATTTCGAGAAGGCCTTTGACAGTCTGAAGCATGAAGTGTTAAAGTGTACGCTGGAATACAAGGGAGTTCCGCTTAAACTCATTGCACTCATTAAGGGTTTATATCGCAATGCATCTTGCATTAGATTAGACATGGCAAACTATTAAGGTCGACAGAAGTTGAAATTGTAGTCCGGAAAGTGCATGTCCTGCAACCACTGCTATTTAATATAGTTTTTGACAGGTTCCTTGAGATACCCCTTTTCAGCGGCAAACGAATAAAATGGGGGTTGCAAAGCCGGCTAAACGACATTGATTATGTATATGATATCTGTCTCCTAGCTTACAAATTTTCGTAACATAACGCTGGCAGCCGAAACGACAGGTTTGAAGATAAATATTTCGAAAACTAAAACACTCCTTATTAACGCGACGTCCGAGAAATATTTGTTACAGGCACTGAAGAAATTGTGGACGTCCAGCAATTCTACTACCTGCGGAGTAACCTCCACAAAAAAAGTTTCTAGCGAGGATGTTGAGAACCGCTTGCAGAAAGCGTGTCAAATTTTTGGCCGTCTAAGATCTATTTAAAAATCATCCATATTATCGTTACGTGCAAAAATGTACTTGGAATGCTGTCATGTATCGGCATTTTCCGGCCGATAACTGCATCTAATTATATGCTTTGGCGCAGTATAGAACAACCATTGGCGACTGAGATAAAAAGGCGCAAATGGCGGTGGATTGGTCACGCTCTTAGAAGAGATCGAAATGATATTAGCAGAATTACCATAGATTGGAATCCACACGAGAGCAGACGAATAGGATGTCAACCCCATATATTGGGACGACAAATTGAGGCCGAGTTGAACGGTTGCGGTAAGAGTTCAAGAGAAGTGAAAGCGTTAGCATAAAACAGAGAGTTGTTCAGGGAATTTATTGAAGCTCTATGCTCCTTTTAGGATCGATTGGAACTTATTTCTAGACATTTATTCGTGCGAGAATCTATTTAACTGTGTCGATTTCATTAAAGCATATTGTGGCCCTTTATTCTACATCATATCGCACAATTTTAAATAATCACTTACTCTACTGATTTTGTTTGTTATTTTTACACTCATTCCCTTAGCATACTAAGGAGTCTAAAAATAAATAGTGAGTTTGCTGTAATTGATAGTCTAAATGAAAAAATTGTATTTTTTTTCGAAATCAACTTCATTATCTGTCAATTGTGTATTTTTGTATTTTATTCTCATACTCGTTATTGATTTTCATGTTCAAGTTGATATTGTATTTCAAAGACAAAGAGTTTAGTTGGCGGAAGGTTTCAATATGCGTATATAGAATGAGAGAAATTTAAGTACTAAAATGTAAAAGTTTACTCAATTATGAACGATAATTATTTTTGACTGAAAAGCTTTAGCCTCGAATTACAAAAAGATTTTTTTTATTTAATTTTTGTTTTGTTTTTTTTTTTTATTTCTTTTATACAAGATGGGTCAAAAGTTAACATGGGGTTTAAAAATTGTATAACTTTTTCGTTTATATATATATATATATATATATATATATATATATATATATATATATATATATATTTTTTTTTTTTTTTAGTTTATTTTCTTATATAGGGTACGCCATCTAACGTTTTTTTTCAACTAGTGCTTATTTCGTAAATGGTAACACTTAGCTCATGTCTGATTTGACAGATAATTAGTTTTATCCTTCCGCTGAACGAATATGGTTGTGTATACGCTTTTTTCGCTTCGCTAAATGGGCCTGCGATCGACTTACAGAAGATGCCGCTTTTGCCAAAAAAATCATCTTTTCAGATGAAGCTCATTTTGATCTTGGCGGGTATGTAAACCAGCAAAATTGTCGCATTTGGGGTACAGAAAACCCGCACGCATGCATTGAAAAGCCGATACACCCAAAACGAGTCACTGTTTGGTGACGGATTTTGGTCCAGAGGCATAATTGGGCCATTTTGTGTGGCCGTTACTGTCAATGGCGATTGTTATCGGACCATGTTGAACGAATTTTTGTTTACAAAAATTGAAGAGGAGGATATTAGCAACATTTGGTTTCAATGGCGATCGTTATCGGGCCATGTTGAACGAATTTTTGTTTACAAAAGTTGAAGAGAAGGATATTAGCAACATTTGGTTTCAACAGGACGGCGCTACGTGCCACAGAGCTGAAGCTGCACTCGATGTTTTGCGCCCTGTTTTCAAAAAAAAAAAAAAAATATTTGGCGGACCATTTATTATATAAATAACACCTGAAGAATAAATAACAGAAATATTTCGAACTGAACAAAGAGCCGATCAATTATTTTAACGCAAAGAGCATATCGTCGATAATTTAAAGTCAGAATTTCGCCCTCGGAAGCAATGACTTGTTGCTTAGTTTATCGTCACCGCCAATATGACAGCGTAGGAGATATGCCTCGCAACGATAGACTACGTTGAATTCGCGTGTAGAGCAAAGCTTTACTTCCTCAAAAATGAAGATGGAAGTGTTGCAACCGTTAAATGGATAGTAGTATCGGTTTATGCTACGTCCTGCTCAAAAACTGACCTGATATGTGTTTTCAGCAGGAT
Organism: Wohlfahrtia magnifica; assembly: GCA_023159175.1. Lineage (NCBI taxonomy): Eukaryota > Metazoa > Arthropoda > Insecta > Diptera > Sarcophagidae > Wohlfahrtia > Wohlfahrtia magnifica. The sequence continues at coordinate 5,042,588 of JAKWBJ010000482.1, read as the reverse complement.
AAAGTCACGGCACACATTACCAGATACAAATGGCACTTTTAGAAAAAATTTTTGGAGAGCCAATAACTTCTAGAAATTCGTTCAGATTTGTCAGCACCGGACTATTTTCTTTGGGTTATTTGAAGAGCCAGTAGACAATTCTTAAACTCAAAAAATTCGAGCGCTACAGCCACAAATTCTGAAATATGTTATAGAAAATGCTCTAAAACTACCCGATTATTGAGAATCCGAAAACGCAGGCCGGTTAAGTGACATTATTTTCCATACTTAGTGTAAAAAAATTTCATTTTTGTTTATTTTATAATCTGAAAAACAAAACAAAAAAATAGCGAAAAAGTTATTAAATTTTTAAACCACATGGTTACTCTTGTTACACTGTTAAATTTGAAAACATTAAAAACGACAACATTTTGGATCAATATTGAGCACGTGTGGTCAAAATTGCTCTCAAGTGGACGAGTATAATATGCTCTGTATATTCAACTAAACGAAAACGAAAATATTCAACAGAAAATAAGAAATAAACAACAATTTTATTAAGTTGTGTGATAGCTTTTGATAAAAGCGTATGCATAATGAAAAACTCATTTTATCTGTGTTCGTTTTAAGCTCATGTTATGCTTTCAAGTTATTCTATTATTTCCTACTTTACTATATAAGTATGGGATTGTCTTGCACTTCTCTTGCTTCTCTGTAAATTCTATTTTATAGCTATTTTCGTTATGTTGTCATTAGGTTTGTGTCTATTATATCCATATTGTCTTCTGGAATTTGGATAAGATATGTGGAAATCGTCATATGATGTTCAGTCTGCCAAAAATTGGCTGCTTAAGATTATTTTGTTTCGAATGTCAGTGCTGGATTAGTTCGGCACAGTAAGGATTAATTATTAGTATTGATTTGTATAATTTAAGTTTTGACAGTATTTATTTTCACACCTGCTCTGCTGGCCATGTATGTTACATCGTCAGTGAGATAGGAGACAGATGTAGTTGGAATAGTCAAGATTCTTCTTGGCTTAAATAAGACTTTCTGTAACACATACTCGCTAACAACGTTGAACAGCTGTAGTGAGAGGAGTTGTTTTATTTTACCACAGCTTTAATAAGAATTGAATGACTGATGCTGCCATCAAGCATACACGTTTATACATTCCAAATAGTCGAGTGTGCAGGGTTATTATATCGGTTCAATGTGCCGAACTTAATATTGATTTGCAGACCGTTTCTGTGACCTGTATTTGACCTAAGCGGATGATATCCCGCTTGTTCAAAGTGTCGAAATATTCAGTAACGATTACAATTTGATTATGCACCATTTCAAACTTGCAGAGCTTTTGGGATAAAATGCCGAACGCAATGATGATGTCGGTGTCAACGTTACTTCTTCGCTTTCCTGTGGCATGAGATCAACAGCTGAAAAATTTGCTTGATGTTTTTGCAACAAAACAATTTCTTCATATGTGTTTATTACAAATCCTAAGTGTGTGAAAACCAGTCAAACACTTGGAACTCGCCAATGATATTGTTGCCGAAACAATATCGTACCTAATGGAATACTGATAAAAGGGTTTCTTTCTTAAGTCTATGGTGTTATTTTATTTTTTTCTTTCCCATGATTCATATCTAGCCACTTATCATTTGCTGGTCTATAGTCACTTTATAATTCTTTTTCTCTTTTCCTTTCAGCGTAGCAATTATATATGAAGCAATCTATTACCCTAATGCATTATTGCAAAGTTTGTGCATATGCCCGCATATAATGTTATACGTTTTCTAAAACCTACACACACATATGATACTCCTCATATTTGTAGTTGACATATGTATTAAGCAGTTATAAAGTACTCAAGTCTCATACAAACATAATCTTTTATTCATTAATTTTTTTTTTAAAATTTCGCACTAAACTTACCTGTCACTCAAATCGCGTTTTTTTCGTCGATCCTGTGAGAGAGCCTCCACACATAATACTATTAATTTACTATCACATGTTAGACGCTCTTGATCAAGCAGCTTGTTCCCCAGCAAGTTGCTGGCATAACCAAATTTATCACGAGCCCCTGAATGCCAGGCATCACAGTATGTGTCAATTGAACGTTCACCATTGGGCAAAGCACCATGCCAGACATGCTTTTGTGGCCTAAAATTACGAGAAAAAAAATGAAAATTATTATTATTTTTTTAACATTTTAATATACGTATGTATGGTAAAGCCTCTCTGCTTTAGTTTAAAAAAAAATTAAAATTTATAAATATTTGATTAAATGCTTTTTAATATCAAAAAGAACAAAACGTATGAAAAGAAAACTGATTTTAAATTCTTATTAAATATTTAAGAGTTTTTACACCTGAATTCAAACAAAAATACATATACGAGGGTATATACATATGTACATATAATATATATATGTGCGTGTATGACGTATACATGCATGTGTCGTTTAAGAAAATATCATTTGATTTGTTTATGTATGCATAGATATAACAATACAAATAAATGTACGAGGGCAGTCCAGCCCAATAACTTTCAGTGCAATACTGTGAAATGTTATCTATTGTTGAAGCGATGACGAAATTTTACAGAGGCTAATTCTATTAGTACTATGATTTCGACCACTTTGGTCTTAAAAGAAAGCAGAAAAAAGTGAATTACCTATAAAAAGTCATTACCGTAATCAAAGTAATGCTGGATTAATAGTATGGGCGACACCATATATTCAATTTCAATGGGTTCAAAATTTGTTTAATAAGTTCCGTTGTGTTCGTGCCATCACAAAGGACGCCAGACATTCTGTTCTGTCATAGAAAGATTTGCTTGATATTGACGATCGGAAGCTATAGGCAAATCAATCTAGAAGATAAAACTCATTTTGAATGATTCTTTTTACATGATAAAGTTATCCTTCCCATCGTGCCACAATTGCTCACACCCGACCATGACCGTACCCACTTCAGAGAAGTGCATAGCAGTGTCCAGGTGCAATCCAGAGACAAAGATCAATAAAGATCCTCTAACTCGATCGTTGTGACAACTTAGGTTCGGTTGCAACATAAATTTTCTTCCAGTTCCTTTCTTTATTTATTTATTTTTGGTTCTTATGAAGCGAATGTAGACTTCTACTTCTTTCTTGTTTTGTTGTTGTTTATTATTTGTTTCGTTGTCTGCTTGCTTGGTTGTTGTTGGCGTTTAGTTTTAATCATAAATACCATAAGCACGTAGTTGTTTTTATACCTTTTGTTTATTTTTAGCATTGTAGTATAAACGACAGGGGTGTCCAACCTGATTTTCGTAACAATATTAGCTTTGTTCGGCTGAACGTTTAGCATAGAAGGCAAAACACGATTCTGTAGTGCGACAAGGTTATGACTAAAATGAGTTTGTATGCCAAAAAAGCCATTGACGTACGTGAGATTCACATGGCGTCATTCACCTTTAAATAATAATATTTCAATGCTGATCCCAAACCCATACGATTCTGGTAAATGAACAATGAAGATTACATTACGGATTTCATTCTGAGTGAAGACAATTCTTTAATGCGTGCCTTGTGTAAAAAGTTATATTGAGTCAAATATCTTTTGTAAAACGCTATATGAGGCTGTTTAATTACAAAAAGCAAATACTGCAGTCAGGGACTGAAATCCTGGGAAAAGGGGTTCAGATTCAGGGCTTAGATTTATCAAAATTAAGTTAATGTTCGGCTTTGGTTTAAAGTTCGGATTAGGTTTAAAATTTTAAAAAATATTAATGTTTTATTATTATGGATTTTATTTGTTTTTCAAAGTACTTTTGGTTTAATTTTATAATTAGCCCTAAGCATACCAGAACTAGTTATTTGACCGGTAGTACCTATTTCTACTATGGCTGGTCAAATACTGGTGACGTTTATATTCTTTTCTTTCCACCTGTAAATTTTTGAAGATTTTCCTTTTTACTCAATTTGGTGTGAAGATTGTTCCCTGGTTACTTTGTCATTGAAAATATTTTTTTCTATTAACCACTTCCGAACCTGAACATAACATAACCAACTTTCACATACGTTTGGAAAAATGGTATCACTTCCCAGGTATTTCTACTTCATTCGTCTTTGACGCATAGTTTTTTTCCTTGTACGCTTTTTTTGACGCCTAAAAAATAGAGTATCTTTTGTTTTTGTTGTATAACTCTTATTGTTGTAAAAGAGTTGTTGCAGTTTTTTTTAGAATTTTGGAAAGCATTAAGTACAAATTGTAAAAAAACATGAAATTTCTACATTTATCGTAACTTTAAAGGCTGAAATAAAACTAAATTCTAGAGAAAAAAGGAGTACTGTTTTTTTTGTTGCCAACTGTATATATTTGTTTATACTTGTCTGGGTAATTTCGACACTGCTACTGTATAGCCAAGTATGCTGTGTATGCCTAACTTTCTTGGTGTTAGAAATTCAACAATACTCCTCACGTTAGATACGTTCTCGAAAAAATCGTGCAAATCAAGAATAGAAATTATTTTATTTAAAAATCGCGTAAATCGAACAAAACATTCTAAATGCTTAAACAATTCTTCTTTTTAATTTTTATTTGGCATAGGCTAGCCGGCGGACCCTCCTAGACCTTAGCCATTTCGCGGACAGTTCATTTTCGCTTTGTCCTTTTGTGGAACATATTTACTGTCTTTCTATTTTTCACTAAATTCGACGGCATTTGCCGTCTTGTCCACTACAAGGTTAAATAAAAGAAGCAAAAATTAACATTCAATTCAATATAATCAAAATAATGTTTTCAGCGAAGGAATTCCCTTTTTACTTAGTGCTGACATACATATATATATGGGGGTTGCCACATTATTCCTAACTACTGAAAGACATATTTGAATCTGACTGTAGTTTAGTTAAAAATCATGTACAGTAATCCCTTGATTCACATCTCGATTGCTCCGATCAGCGTACGTGCATGCAGTATATTACAGAAATTTAAAACATAAAAATTTAACAGTAACAATACCAAGAGAAAGCAGAAATTTACCGGTGATAACTGACACAACGTAAATCCAATGGCAATGCAAACCGAAGAAAACAAAAAAAAAAAAAAAAAACAACAAATACGACGAAAATCGCAGCAACTTAAATTGAGGCAACGTAAGTCAGGGGATTACTGTATGTGTACAAAGTTTTGTGTCATTGTGTCATGTATTGAACGAACGTTTTGCTTAATAGCTTGTGAAGAACCACTGTATCAGTGTTTTAATGTATTATTGTATTTCAAACGTCAAAAACCAAATAAGAAGAAGAAAACACAAAAATTTATTAAATATATTCACACATAAATATATAAATTTTCTTTAAAAAAACCTGGCTTTGACAATAAAAAGATTCTTTTGTGTTTTTCTTCTTTATAATGATTGTTGTTCATATTACATTAATAGCCACCAATACAACTTTTTAAAAACACTAGGAAACAAAGTGTATGAGTATAACAAATTTTTATATGAAAATTTCAAAGTTTTTTTTAATGAATTAGTTCAATTTAAAACAATTTGTGTAAATAGAAGTAATTTCTATATATATATCGATTTACACGAAAACAAACAAAAAACAATCGTGTAAAGAATGTGTCGTGAAAATCGAGTGATAAGGTAATGGTATTTTAAAGCAATCAGAAAATTAGCTAAAAGTCATATGTTCATATGACGGTACCATATTTGTACTGGTTTAAAAATTGATTAAAAAAGAAAATAAAAAAAATTTATAAGACCCAATAATAAAAGATTTATCAGTTCGTTTATGTTCCAATGTTAAAAATCTATAAGCCACAGAATTATTAAGCTGCCCTCGTAGTTTAGGTATAAAGTTCTGTAAAGCCATATATAGACACGTTTAAGAAATTTTATAAATAAAATTCGAAATTTATTTCTATTTGAATTTCTATAGCAGCCGCAATCTTCTCTATATTTTGTTTCTATTACATGTACTACAGGCAGATACCCACAGCCCTCTTGCTTGTTTAAATACTTCACAGAAACTCATTTATTTTGTTAGCCTATGGTATATACAAGAGTCAATAATAAAAAACATTCCCATTTTCTTCATTAAATTTCTGACGTTTTTTTCCAACAATTTCTCTTAAGATTTGTTATTGTATTTGCAGATATATTTTCTACATACAGACTTACCTACTATTCACAGGGTATAGACTCTATTATATAGAGTGGTTGGTTGTTATGTTTTCCTATATTTTTAATAATTTATTATTGCATGAATTGAATGACATTGTGTATCTACGAGTATGTATGCATATGTAAGTATTTTAGTTTATATTTAAATAAATTTACATTTATTTGAAATGTATATTTACCTAAATGATGTCAACCGCATACAAACCACACTTGGGGTTCATAATATACATACAAATACAAATCAATACACTTGGGAAGTTACAGGTTTTGAGAGAAAGAAATTAAAATTTTATTGAAATGCATATAAAGTAAGGTCATATGTAAGTTCAAAATACACTTCGAGTGTAATTAAAAATAAAAAATAAAAATTTAGATTTTAGTAATATGAACAGTGTGACCAGATTTTAAAATGACAGAAAACTAAATCGCGTTCAAAAAAAGCTAAAAAAAATTTTGTTTTCGGCTAAAATTTCTTATTATTTTTTTTACATACATTTTTTAGTTGGGTGTTAGGTAAGGTTAGTATAGCACTATATAAATTATTTTCTTTTAATTTAAGGTAAAAACAATTGTTTAGGTGATAAACCATACTTATATCACTTTTAAACCCATTTGATCAGTATTTACGCACATAGTGTAAATGTCCCCTTGTCACTGATGAGAGGACGAAAGCTCCTTTCGTTAAGTTTTCTTTTTATATGTTTGTGTTATGTTCTTTATCTTTCTTACTCTGTAAGCCCAAAACAGTACGGTACGTACAAAATATCGTCCCAACTAACACCGTTTTTTTATTTTCTATCTCAATATTTTCTGAGGGAAATATTTCAAGGAAAAACAATCAGCATTAAAGTCAAACTATTATTTGAGCAAATTTCGATAAGAATTCAAATGATGTACATTACTGTACATAATTTTCAGTTTCACACATTTTTCACATCCAGACACATATATTTTACATTTGTTTGTTTGGCAATTACTCGTAAATGACTCAACCGATTTTGTTGACATTTTCAGGTCAGAAGAAGAAACAGCCAACCGAAATAAGCTATGCTATTTTTCAAAATTGAATCTGGGCAAAAGGGACCAAGCAAGTCACATAAGTTGTTACTTAATATTAAATAAAGGGTCGGCCATATAAATTTTTTTTTCGAAAATGCTATAAAAAAAAACTACTAAATATTTTCTCAAATTTCTTTTTTTATTTGAAAGCACAATCCTTCCGGTTAATAATGGAAGATAATTTCATTCAAATGGCTGCCTCGGCTGGCCATGCAGTAGCCTACACTATCGGTCCAATTTTTAAGCACATTATCGATTGTGTGCAGCTGTATTTCACCAATGGCTTCACGAATATTGTCCTTTACAGCGTCAATTGTCTCTGGCTTGTTGGCGTAACACGGTACCCTACAAATAATAGTCCAACGGTGTCAAATCGCAGCTCCGAGGTGACCAAACGACATCAGCTCTGCGGCTGATAATGCGATCTTCAAAAACAGGGCGCAAAACATCGAGTGTAGCTTCGAACCAAATGTTGCTAATATCCTCCTCTTCAATTTTTGTAAACAAAAATTCGATCAACATGGCCCGATAACGATCGCCATTGACTGTAACGGGCACTCCTTGCTCATTTTCGAAGAAAAATGGCCCAATTATTCCTCTGGACCAAAATCTGCACCAAACAGTAACTCGTCTTGGGTGTATCGGCTTTCAATGTATGCGTGCGGGTTTTCTATGCCCCAAATGCGACAATTTTGCTTGTTTACATACCCGCCATGATCAAAATGAGTTTCATCTGAAAAAATGAATTTTTGGCAAAATCGGCATCTTCTGTAAGTCGATCGACCAAAGTAATGTCGCAATATTTCCCAGCGTTGTTCAAACGTATACACAACCATATTTGTTCAGGGGAAGGATAAAACTATTTATCTGTCAAAACAGACATGAGCTAAGTGTTACCATTCACGCAATAAGCACTAGTTGAAAAAAAAACATTGGATGGCGGACCCGATATTTATTAAATTGGCACACCTAAAAGAATGCGAATAAAACTAAGCTCTGTTCTTTTATGAGCCAATCAAGCGTAAAGCTCTGAAACATTTTTGTTGAATTCAAAAGCACAAACACACAGATCCAACTTACAAGAATGCAGTAGGGGATGTATTTTTATTTTTTATTCGACATCGGAGACGTCTAAACTAGTGTCTTTTTGTCTAAAATGACAAGTATTTTTTTATCCCTTCAAACGTCTTTGGAATTTCCTTATAAAAACAGATAGGTGGCCCAAAAACTAATAGGATCGAAATAAAGGGAAATATTAACTTCGTTTATAATATATGTATATAGATTCCCGGGTAACACCGGATGAGTAAAGGTAGTTTTAAATAAAGTTGCAGAAAATAAATGATTAATTTTGATTTTATTTAGTTAATTTTATTATTATTTTATCTTATATTTATGAGAATTGTGCAGAATCTGAAAAAAGAAGTGAAATACGGCCTCAAATGTGTAAGAATTGAAAGTTCCCAGCCATTTTTTCGTCGAATCAAAAATGTCAATTGGAATTGTAATAATTAAAACTTATTTTATATTACTTTCTTTTAATGTCCTCATTCTTTTTCCTTTTTGTCATCCCCCGTACTTGTTCACTTAAAAAATATAAATTTGTATACTAGCGGCGATTTAAGAACCTCCATTGAGCAGAAATGTAAATTGAAATTTCATCTTTTAGACAAGTGCTCCATTTGAGCAATCGAATTATATTTGTCCGATTTATGAGAAAAATTGTATATGAATAATAAACACAACACAAGCGATTAAGTTCACAATAGCAAAGAAACAAAACCAGAAAAAAGTAAATTTCATAACTAAGGTAGTAACACTTTCTGAGACATTAAAAGAAACAAATCAAATATATTTCTTGTTTATGTACATACTTATAAACATTTTCTTTTCTAACCAAAAATGTTGCACTTCTTCTATTCCTTGTCACTAAACGTCGTTTAAAATTAAGGAATATCAAGAATTTTGAAAAGGCAACTTTTTAGAGATAAACACAAAAGCCTTTCTTTGTATTAGTTTTTGTTTAAATGAATAAAAAAAAGAGAGGACAACAAAAAACAACTGTCAAACTCATATGAACTTTCTAATTAATATAAGCGTGTACTCGTAAGCAATGTAGAAACTATTGCTTTGTGATGCTACAATTTTAGTGTTTTTTGTTGCCAGACTTTAGAATGTTAGTATTATTTTTGCTCTGTTGTCCGCTTTTGTTGAAATGTTAGAAGAGGCCAAAAAATGCTTAATGAATTTTTGAAAAAAGCTAAAAGCTAAATGAAATATTTAAAAGCTAAATCGAACATAGAACAGCTAAATTTAGCTTTAGAAAATCTAATATGGTTACACTAAATATGAAACTTAAAAAAATTTTCTGAAAATCGTCGAAACTGAAAATATATATATGTAGCATTTGTCCGTTTGGACATATTTTCATACGAATTTCTAATTACTATGAGCATCAACTGCATTCTCTACAATGTAGTTTTTACTTCTGCCATTTAACATATACGATGAATTTAAACATTTTGTACTTTTTTAAAAACATTTTTAAAGCTTTATAAAATTCCTAAAAAAGCAACAACAAACACCAACTAAAGTTATATAACAAGAACAAAATATGCAAGACAAAGGCTATGACACAAAAATGAATACCGTATAAATACCCGGGAAGTCATAGCATTTTTCTGATTGATGCTATCGAGAACAACAAGAATATTATTTTGGGATTTTCGTGGCAGCTCAAAAAAAAAAACCAATTTTTTTGTATCTTCATACACTTATAAGCTAATAACTTAGCTAAATGTCAACCGATTTTAAATTCTTGAGAAGTGGTGCATACTTTACTTAAGTAAGCTTATGGAATCTGTGTATATTTCAATAAAAAACTTCTCTTATTTATGCGTATGCCGTTTAAAGTCGCGTTAAATGGTAGGTCCCTTTCATTGAGTCTAAAAATAGAATCGGGTGCAGCTCATTGATTGGCAGAAGTCCCCCTTATTCCATTTGTGATGCCGCAGAAGTTATGTATTAGAGAGTTGCATGAACGTGTTTATCAATGAACATATGAATACTATATAGTATTCAAATATTAATTGACTAAAACTCTATTTAGAATAAAAATCAGAACACTAAACAAACTATTGCTTTATTCATACCATAAGTGAGAATATTTTATTTCACTTCGTTAACACAAAGAGATTGTTCATTGGAACGAACATTTTCTCAATATGCAACAGCAATGTTGCCCATTTGGTAAAATCATATAATAATTGTGTATGTTTTAAGTATTTCTTACATGGTTTTAATTTTTCCTACATCTGGCGACACTGATCTTTAAGAGCATTGTTTTTGCATGAACTTTATCGATATTTCTTCAAGACATGTTCTGTTTCACATTTGTGAATATTAGTATGCTCTTGTATAAGTGAATATACAAACCCCATTATACTTGTCTCTTAACTGTCGAGTGTTGATTGTTCTCTTCTCACAGTTATTCATCTGTACTGAATAGATATGAAATGAATAAAAAATAGGTTTCATGATCATCATTATTAAGTTTTATGAAACCTTATATTATGTTTGTATATACGTATCATTTTATTCATAACTAAACATACTACTTCAATAAATCCAAAAAAAGGACACCTTCTATCTAAAAAAGCGTGCAAAAACATCACTAAGCTTAGAAAATTTGGAATGTTTTGGACAAAAATGGGAGAAAAAAATAGAGAATAAAGTTATACACTTTATTTTGACGCTGACACTATATAAAATGCTATTAAGACTTTTAATTTTGCCAGGTTGTTGATTGTATAGAAACTGTGACTTCATTCTTATAAAAATAAACTTTATTTTCAAGTAGTTTTTGCAAAGCAAATTCCTTATCCTACTAAGCACGCCAAGCTCCGAACACTTTTTTGCTGTTATGGATGTATTCGGTATTAGACATAACAGTACTGTATTTAAGAGTTTTGTCTTGTATAAATTACTCACTGGGAAAAAGCATTAAAATGTTCTCTATTTACTTAGTGTTGAGTATTTGTTCTGTTCTTGCATGCCTCACAGCGCTTTTAAAAAATTAACAAAACTTCTTTGCAAACTTGCTAAATAAGCACAAAGATACCGATATTACTATCGCTTCAAGCAAAACTTTATTCTGTTATTTGGGGTCCAATTATATCTGCATATTTAGAGAGGATTGAAGCTTCTTAATTATTTTAATTTTCCAAGATAAAAATTTGCATGATGGAAATTTCCTTGTTAACTCGAACTTGGACATCGAGTTTTGTATATATGTAGGCACTCTAATCGCTACACCATCCTAATGTCTCTTACTTGTACCTTATTTTGATTCATTCATTTGATTTGGTCACCGTAACGCTGCGTTAGGCAAGCGAACCCTTTCATATTTTATCAGTATTTTGCATTTTGTTAGAAGCTTACTAATGGAACGCCAATCTCTAAAAAGGGTGAGACTAGCAACCCTGAAAACAACCGCCAACAGTTTGTTCAGCACTCTCTAAAGTTATCGAGAATATGTGTAATAACCACTTTGTGAAGTATTTGGAGTCCAATAATTTGCCAAGCGATTGTCAGTATGGCTACCGTAAGTGCCGCTCTAGTCGAAAAAAACAATTCATGAATCTCGCGAGAGCACGTTTTTAGCGTTGGATATATCCAAGACCTTTGATCGAGTATAGCATACGGTGCATATATCGAAACTAAATGTTTTGGTGTCGGTTGTTTCTTCTATCAATTTATATCGAGCTTTCCCAGAGATGGCACTTTAACAGTAGTCATAGATGGAATCTCATTCGATAAGCTCAGGATGAATTCAGTGGCACCACAGGGTTCTGTTCTTCCTTAGACATTGTTTTTACTATATCTTAACGATTTTATCTTTCTTTCTTTGAATCCTATGTAATCAATTAATTTTAATTTTCTTTGATTTTGATGCATAAATCGGGCTGGGTTTGACCGATGTCATGGGTTATGTTCTTTGAATATCGCTATGTTTTTTGACTTGTGACTGACGAAAACTCCACAAAATAACATCAACATCACTTTAACGCGAGATAACCACATGGTCAAACCAATGTGGCATGAGCTGTGTGATACGTAGTGTCGAAGGCGATGGCCTGCTATTGTGAGCTGAAGGATCTCACGTGGACGGGTATTGTCTCATAGTTGAATACTTTCTTTGTTGTAGTATCCATTCATCCAGAAATTATTGTTGTGGTGTTTTTTTTAATAAAAATTAAGGTCAGTTTCCAACTGCTCCAGGGCTCATTTAGAGAACTCTGACTGGGTGCAGGACCAAGTCACGTTGTGGTGTGTGTAGCACTGTGATATGGTAGGTAAGGTACCCGTCTACCAATCAAGAAGTCCTTAATTCAATCCCTGACCAGACCATCTTACAATTTTCAAGAGCGGTATCATAGCGTATCACTGCTAGCGACTAGTTATATGCATTTCCTCTATAAAAAATTTATCAGCCGTTCGTAGCGGACATTAAACTTTAGGTCCCTTTCATTCATTGAGAGGAGTCCCACTTGTTCCAGTTGGGATGTCGCGGTAATTATGTATGTATATATGCATGTGGTCTGTGATAGGCAGAGTTCTTGTGAGCGACGTAATATCAACTATAGCAGGTTCTTCTGCAAGTTCTCACAGGTAGCGGTAATGTTTTCGACAGGTCTTGCATTTCGTCATTGTACACATAGGAATTGGTTCATTGTGTACGGAACCTGTGGACTCAAATTTAGCAATCGTAGTGTGAAAAGCCCTGTCGGTAGGACGTTTAATAAAACAATATATTATTTGACGGATGTAGCTTAAACAATATGGCCACTATCAATAGTCAAAATTCGGAAGTTCGTATTCGAAGACTCGTTATTTCTGCTTTAAGTATTTGCCTGATTTCATTCTATTTTATTAAGAAATTTCCCAAGAGAATGATTTGAATATAAAGTGATTTCTTTCAAATTTTATATTTTTAATGAAACAATGTGCAACAGCAGTTATATGTAGTAAAATAAAACAAAAAACAAAATGGGCCTAAAAGTGTTCATATGCATTTCTTGCAATTGGAAAGTTAAGACTTTTCAAGAATATTAAATGCGTTCTATTCTAATGTAAGAATAGAAATAAAAAACAATTAAAATAATGAAAATTTTGCACACAATGAATGCAATGCTAAGTAATAATCAAGGGACTTTTATTTTATACTCATGTATACTCATGTATATACCATATGTATGTACTCATATCTCTGCTACTAAAAGTAAAATAATTAAGAAATGTACTGCTACAAGAAATTTTATATTTTTGAGGAATTACTATGAATATATACCACAGAAATATTATTATAAATTGTATTTGACTTTAATTACTGTGCTTGGGTTACTGGCTTACTGGTCATTATGTTGAACTTTATTCTTTACTCTTTAAGAGAAAGCCTCAAGAAGCTTTAGTTGGTACATTTCTAATAAGATGTACATATGTAGTACTTACGTATGTGCATACATACTTATGTTTTCATTTTAGATTTATTTTAAGGTAAATAATAATAATAATTTGAAATATTAGAGTTTTCTCATATGAATTATGTGTTGAACTCAATGACTCTTCTTAGGTTGACTACTACACTTGTCCGTTTTACATGCCTTGGTTTCTATATCCAAGTGTACAAGGGCAAGGACTTTTAGAAGAAAAATGACAGTCTGTTTGTGCTGGTTTGACTGGCACTGGAGTAATTAATTTTTGCATTAAGGGAGTTAACTGACCCTATATGAACTATAGTTGTGTTCTTAACTGTTCACTTACAATTATTTCAATGGAGCAAATTAAAAAGGTATCTGAAAGAGTGCATAGTAATTTCACTTCTGTAACGTAACGTTCACATATGAAGTATTTTAAACGATTTAATTATTTTAAGAAACTGCCTTGGTTTAATGTCACATATATTTATTGCAAGCAATGGGGACATTCAAAGATTGATGCCACATTAAGAACTGCTGTTAGTTACTAAAACTGAAGGTTGTATACATATATTTTGACCTATAGTTTAAGCATGATGGTATAAAAAGGTATTGGGTTCGTGTTAATATCTGAAACGAATGGACTTTATTTCTTGCTATGTCAGCAATAACTTTAGAACTCAAATTTAAAAACAATTTGATAAAATTTTTTTACAAGCAAATAAGACTAGCACGTACTTATAAGACTAGTAAGTTTTAGCTTTAATGCCATTAAATTAAATAAATATGTATGCAAATTTTGGTAATCGCAACTGAAGCCTTTACACAATGTGCAGTAGTATTTTATAAGTGATAAACGAGTATATTTGAGACTTGCACCTGCCTATTTATTGATTAACAATAAAAGCTACTTATAAAAGATTATTGAGATCATATTTCATGGGAATTTTGATAATTCCATCTTCAAAAAATAGTAATTTTTTAATATCTCTGGGTATGCTCGTCACAAACATAGATTGTATGATTATTTACATAAGAATAAAATGTGTCCGATATGCTCAGCAAAATTTTGTGTACAAATCTGTTGAATATTTTACATAAAATTTTATGCAAAACTAGCTAAAACCCGGCGATCTTAGCTTCCCTTTCCTTAGTTATTATCTTAAATTCTATCTTAGTTAAATTTTTTACCCTTTGTCCCATTTTGTCCCTTCCGGTTAAAATCCTATCATTTATTCCTTCCGAAAAGACACAAACACATGTTCATTTTATACAGTATACATATTATATATATACAGCTATTATCCAGTGTGATTTGTGTAAATACAGCTTTTTGGCTGATGTGGATAGAAAACGAACTATTAGTAGTTCTCGTTCTGCACATATACAAAATCCAATATTTAGTTTTAATGGAAGATGTCATGCCCACTTATTCAATCCCGCCCAGTTACTGACTAATGGTGTCTATTGTTCACGGCGCTGTTAGAACCTAATTTAAGGACTTCTACTATTGCCGTTCTCAAGATAGACAAAAATTAATTTTTTTTGGTAGTTACCACGCCCACTTGTCAGCATGATGATTCGTATTGACTATGAAGTCATTCAGACAAAATTCAGAAGCTTGTTTAATTATTCTCAAGATATAGAGAAATCAATATGTAGTTGTTATGGGAGGTACCACGCCCATCTGTTCAATTCCGCTCAATTATTACCTGATAATTTGTATTAACTATGAATTCAATCAGACCAAATTCTGTAACTTTAGCTGTAGCCGTTCTCCAGATATACTAAAATCAATGTTTACTTCGTATGGTAAGTACTACTTGTCTTATCCCGTTCACTTTTTGACCGATGATTTGCCTTGATTATGAATCTATTTGTGCCAAATTTAGAAAATCTTTATATTATAATTTTGAAGATATAGACATATAAATATACACTTTGTATGGGCGTGGCATCGCCCAGTTGGAATTTTTAAAATTTATGTAGCCTATAGCTCTTTCCATATTGAGGAAAATCGGTTCAGCCACTTAGCTGTCCGTAAGGCACAAAAGAACAAACATACAAGCACACATTCCTTTTTATATACCATATAAGATAATATGAAATGATAAAAATGACTTACTACTTTGAGTAAAGCTTTTTTAAAAAGGCCAAAAAACATCAATGACTCCAAAGTACCTTAACAAATAATGAAACAGTTCGTACTTTTTCAGGTGTAACAGACATGAGACATAATAAGAACCTTATAAACCAGCAACTTTTAATGTAAAACTGCTCCTTTTAATACACTATCAGCGGATAATATGATGAGCTTGGTTCGCAAGGCTAGTGAAAGATAAGGTCCTATAATAAAAAAAAAGTGTCTGGGCTCTTTTCTCTCAATTCATTTATTTAACCAGAAAGTGGATACGCGTATGTGAATTATATTTTTAGAGGAAATAGCGAAACAGGGATCTACGATATGCGAAAACAGCCCGAAACAGTTGCGCAAAATAAAATTATCATTCATTCAAATGAAGAAAAAGAAGTATTGATAAGTTCTTTACTAGCCCTAAGCACTAGTTCTGAACAAAAAGGATTAATACGCGACCCACCGATGGTGTGTTAACAGTTATTTCTCACCAAACATCTGTAGAATTTTGAAAAGCTCTTATATAAGTTTGTGTCTGAAAGTCATTGAAAGCAGATAACGTTAAAAATTTTACGAACAGAAATAAAAATTGTTTGTTTGTTCAGGCTGCCCAAGGGACATTACTAATCGGCAAATGTTAGTGCATTAGATTTGTGTAGTTCGTAAATGACCTAGTTCAATTGAACCATTCTCACAATTGAGCAAAAAAATATTTTTAGCTCCGTTCGTTCGTTCGTTTGTTCGTTCGTTCGTTCGGTTATACTTCTCCTTAGCACGTTCGTTCGCTCATATGCTTTTTAGTGCATGTTTCTTTTTAGTTCGTTCGTTCGTTCGTTCAGTTATCTTTTTAGCTCGTTTTTTCTTTTTCGTTTCTTTTTTGTTCATACATATTTGTTTTTAATTCATTATTTTTCATTTAGCAACATGGAAAAGTCGCCGTATTCACTATCACACTTTTTTAAAAAACCTTGGTAACGCCGCCCCTGAAATAACATACATCAGCAGTGTTGCCAGAATCTTTCTGTGTGAAATCTGCAAAAAATCAAATAAGCACTGAGCTATTGAACTAAGTGAATAAAATAGTTCATTGAAATGACTTAAACTCAAAAGAACGATCACTGAAGAGAGCTAAAGAACACAATTCTATGGTGCATGATGATGGCTGCCGCCATTACACATATTCGACCATAAGCGCAACCACATCAAAATAGTGTTTGGCTATACTTAGTAGCAACCTGAAATCATGTTTTGCGCCATTTCGAAAAATAAACGAAATTTAAACCCATAACAATACACCAGAACAACCAAAACAGTAGATATTTTGAGTGAACATTCATTTAAAAAGGCTTAGGTGGATATATCGACCAGAAAGGTCAATACTACAGATTATTTTTTTATTGTTTGATTTCCGAGGTTGTGAATTTCACAGAGACTACCTTGAAAAGCTTAAAATAAATGCCGGTGAATATTAGTCAAAATTCTTGGAGAGATTAAATAGTGATTTGAAGCCAAAGTGACTTTATATAGCAAAGATAAGGCATAGACTTTACCTATAATATCTATTGCGAGATTGATTTTGTCGAATAGTCTTCTACGCAGGACGGCCTTAAGTTGTAAAATACTGGTAAGGAAAAAGTTGAGAATACCTCCTTCCCCTTCTCATAATAACAGCTCCTGAAGAATTTATTATTTGGGACTATTAGTCTTCGGAGTTGTGTACAATGAGGTCAATTACGAGTTAGAGCCATGAGGTTCTTAACATGTATTATGAGCACTATTAATATCTGAATTTTTATTCAGCCACCCAAATTTGTTCAAATGGGCTTATTTACTCATCATTCATTTGCTTTAAGACGCAGTTCCTGAGATATCAGTTCTGTATTCTTTTAAAAGGTAACTCTTATTTATGCAGTTTCATCCCTCAATGCTCCCTTGTCCAGAAATAAACTTAAGGCAAACCATTTGATGTCTACCTGTTTTTAAAAAGATGCCTGGCACTCGATATACTGTATACACTGTTTAGAGATCAATCAGGCCGCCTTGCTTATGAAGAGATTTCTATTGAATATCCCCTTAATCTGGTTATACTGTCGGCAAATCTTTATACATATAATTTTGGCCTACAGAACAACGATAAAGTCTAATAACTGTTAGTCTAGTCTGTTCTATTAAGACAACGCAAGGATGCACACGTGCAAAGTTATTTTGACAAAAAAAAAGATGAACTGAACTTATGAACTGATACCTTACAGACTTAACACTTTGCTGAGACTATTTTCTGTTTTTAAATTACAAAAAATGTATGATTGCTTAGAGGCAAGGGACAAACTAAGAGTTATTTTTAGGGCCCTGAGAAATCCTACTATTTAAAAGTATCAAAAAAATTTAAAATGCTAGACTAAGCTTAATGACCTTAAAAGCTGGACTTAAATGATCAAGAAAACGCTTTGTTTCAAAAAAAAAAAAATAATAATAATAATAATAAATAATAAAATAAAATAAAAAATAAATAAAATAATAAAAATAACAAGGAATGATTAAACTGCCCGATAAATTTTCATGTATGAAGTACTTACTTTCGAATATGCTTTTACACCAAACCAATAAATTTGTTTTCAACAACATGATTTGAACAAACACAACCTTCACATGAACAAATAAATAAAAACTTAAGCTCATGAATAACATCAGATGATGATAATGGTGGTAGTGCGGATGGGGGTGGTGTTGTTGTGACTATTTTGACCTGAACCTATAAAGTAAATGATAATATCATGCAGGATGCAACTGCATGTAAGACAACAACAACTATTTCGATTGTTTTTGTTGTTGTTATTGAAGCATGCAAAGGGACATATTAAATATTATACATACTTGCGTTTATAATGGCATATGTATGTATATGTGTAACACAGTATGAAAATATATGAATGTGTGTTTAATATGTATTGTTGCATGAGGAGTATGTAACTGATGCAACAAAATATTGTACGAAATTCAAGTTGTACTTGTTATAAAATGTTGAATTATTTAAACAATATTCGAGTTACGAACACACACCTGTTTTAAGATATTGGATTTCCGCTTCCAAAGCATATACTTTTACATATACATGTGTGGAAGTCTGTGTATGCGTTTGTGCATTCATACTCTTACATGCGTACAAGTATGTAGAAACCAAAATGTTCGAGTATTTCAATGTGTATTTGCCAGTCGGAACACAAACATTTAAAATGTTTACAAATCTTCTAATTGCATTTTGAAATTTATAGCCTGTGTATCCAAACAAGTCAGTACCCAATATATTTTAAATTGTTGTTATTCTTTTTTTTTAGTTGAAATCAAAAGGTGTATTTGTATAACAAAGTCTATAGGTAAGTGAAAGCAAAAAGGAAGCATAAAAGAGCGAAGGAGAGAGAGATAGAAATTTGAAAATTTTCAAATTTTCAAATCATTATTCAATTCAATTACGTTAAGTTTAAATATGACCATTCGCAAATACGTACAAATATACAAATCATGGAACCATAAATTTGAGCAGAAAGTATAACTTTATAGGAAATACACTGAAAAAATGTATTTCAAAATGTATGTTGATGATGATGATCGATATAAGACGGGTAGAACCAATTTACAAGGTACTTAGAATAGCTTTTTAAATATATCTTTCAAAATAAATAAATAAATTCTTTTGAAGTGTTATGTCTTAGTTCTACTGTAAGGATTAGTTACTCTAACAGCTTTCTAAATTTAAAAATATTGTACAAGAGAGTATTATCAAATATGTGAACGGCCCCAATGTTGCCTTTCTTAAAAGAGCATTTTGTGCTGGGTTTTTTACTACAATAATAAAAAATCTAATTCTTAAAATATTTTTTACCAGACATAGCAATAAAAAATAAAACTCTTACTTTTGTCAAATTTATTCACCTGCCTTTATGAGTTACTTTACTTTCAACATATCTGGCTTTCATTTAAATGCATCAAATGTATAATTTATATTCTAATAATTTTTCTTTGGAAATAAAAGAAGAACAAATTTCTACTAATTTTGCAAGAAAAAATGTTTTCGCAAATTTTGTTCAAAGTTAGGTATTTAATTTGGAATAAAATCATCAATAGCCATGATTCATGATTTATAGCTTATTTTATTCTCAACATTTTAAGCCTTAGTTAAATTGCTTAACATGTAAAATTTTCGTTCTGAACAATACTTTATGACTTTTGAAAAAAAAGTATTCTAATTTTGCGCGAAACATTTTTTTTTTTGCAAGTCAGTTATGCTTAACTCTGTAACTATTGACAATACAAAAAATGCTATTTATGTGATTTAAGGGAAATTTTATTCCTAAACATTTGCTAGTATTTGCATTAAAATCGGCCATGTTGTTCTCAAGTTATGATGAAATATATCGACATAACTACCATATTTTGGGCAAAAATTTGCCAACACATAATAAAACTTGAGCCTAATAGAAGAAAACCGAAAACGGATTTGTCTTCAGCACATCAAAATCTTTATATTCCATATAGTTTTATCTGAAGCAAAAATGTAGTTGATTAGTGAGAACATGAAAATTACTCTCTCAGAGAAGTAAAGTTGATGTTTAAAAAAAAATCAATATAAATCCGCCACACATGTGCATTTGTCGCTGTTTCAGTGACGACTAAGGCAAGAGCGTAAGAATACGTGTGTATGGGTCGGGGACAAAGGTCGTATTAAAAGATTATTACTGATTTAAAGGCTGGTTTTGCTGTAGACCAGTGTAAGGGGCAAAGAGAGAATGCTAAAAATTTTAATGTAGTGGTGAGAAACAATTCTCTTTTGCGTAGCACAAAATTTATTTAAAAAAACAAGCGACATAAATCTGCTTCAGTAAAAGCTGATAAACAACTAAAATAAATTTTTAATCTCTTGTTTGAGTTTTGCTGACGTTCATATAAACACGTGTGAGGATGTTGAAGATTTTCGGTTTTCCGTATCAAATTTACGGACCGTTGGTAAATATATACTATCTTTTGTCCACTATGGTGTTATGGCATTAAATTATTGGGCTCGTCTTCAGTTTCGAATGTGGAATAAATTCAAAGATGTCACAATAAAATGCTATGAATGATAACAGCCACCCCCTAGTAATATAAAATTATGAATATAAGTAAGGCTTTAGGTATGCCCATGGTAGAAACTGAGATAGTTTAACATACAACAACATACTTGAAGAAGCTTGAATTCCATACAAATTCATTAGCCCGTAATATTTTAAATTAAAGTAGTCGCTGTCGCTTAAAAAGAGGAGCACAGTTTAACTCAGATAAGTATAAGTTGAATGGAAGATGGCTGAATTTGTGAGCAAAAATTTTCAGGTCCTGGCAGTGGCTAGATTTGAAAAAGAATTCATATCTGGTGGGCCATCTATCGGTTTAAAATTAAACCAAAGGTTATTTCGAATCTGCCAATACTTATGTCATTCTATTCTTCCACAAATTTCAGTACATCCCCGCTGAATAAAATAAATCTATTTATGCTTGAGTAACGTTGGGATTTATTGGAAATATATTTCCAAGACAAAGACAATTGATCGGATGAAGCACATTTTCATTATCATAAGCAAAATTGCCGTATTTGTGGCTCAGAAAAGCCAAATGTGGTCTCACAGAAGCCAAAGCAATGCTTAACTTGTGACTGTTTGGTACGGAGGCATCACTAGCCCGTATTTTTTTGAAATTGAGGACGGCGCAACCATTACGTTCAATGGTGACACCTATCGCACCATGATAAACGATTTCTCTGTGACCGCTTTTCATGGTATTGATGTAAACGATTTTTGGTTTCAACAGGATGGAGCAACTTGCCACACATTTCATGCCACAATCGATATATTGCGTCAAACGTTTGATGGCCGTTTAATTAGTCGAAACGGTGATGTCAGGTGGCCGCCACGAAGCTGCTTTTTAACACCGTTGGACTATTTTCTGTGATGAATCAGAGTGAATGAGCATTAGAAGGCCAACATTTGTGATGCTATTGCCGAGATACGACCTTAAAAACTCGAAAAAGTTCTCGTCATATAGAATAGGGTACTGTAGAGCCAGGTGCGGCAGCCATATGAATGATATATTATTTCATTTCTAACCGGAAAAATTGTACTTCACAACAGAAAATAAATTTGGCAAAATTTCTAACCGTTTTTGTTTTATTGCATTCTTAAATTTAAACTTTTAAATGACCTACCCGATAGTTATAAGATTTGATTATTTATTGTGTTGGTCACCTCTGGAAAATACTTTCCTATAACAAATATTTTTATGACAAAAAAAAATATATGAAAATGAAACCTAATTTTATTGCTGCCGCTGCTTTCAAAATATTTATGAAGTCGATAGCATAGCAGCAAATGCTGCCAACAACAAGTTGTTGCTTGCTTTCATGCTTTAGTGCTTAAGGCTACATTTTTTTGGTTGTAAAACCTTCTTCTTGAACAGAGTTTAACGATTATTTAATTCTCCGCGGCACTTTTAGCAACTCCACACAGAGTTAATATCCACTTTCAGCGATTTAGGTTGAAAGCACAACCATCATGTGTAATCATCAAAAACCTGCACTCGAACACTGGGTAGTATCCTAAGTCCGTAAGGGTTTCAGTGTCCGCAGTGCCAGCAATTATCTCTGCTCAGACAATCCTGGTATATGTGTTCCTAAACTTTTTTATCCTGGACTCAAGATGTGAAAAGTCACCAAGAGTCAATTCGAGTTAGCAGATTAATACTCGTGGTAAATGAAATGGAAAATGGTATAAGAATGCTGACTTCTCTGCAGAACATAGGACATAGTTTGTTTAAAGCCATTTCGGAAATATCCATGTCAAAGGTGCACCTTTGACTGAAAAAATAAATGAAACTTTGCTACTGAAAGAATATACATAAATATTACGCAAGCTGTCAAGAACAAGCAGAGGCACTAAAAAAACATCCACTTGACAGCCTAGAATCATCTATAGAAAAAGCTTTGAGATCATTGATAATCAGATAGCATTACACAGCGCGTCTAAGCGTGGGTGTTAATCTTCTTTTATTTTCTCCTGACATGAATTGGCACAAACCTTCTTTATTTTGGTCTAAGGTACAGAGATCAGTGTGTGTATATAGTTTTTAATTATGTCTGCTTATGGAATTTATATAATTTTAAATATTATATATAATTTATATAATTTTAAATAAATTTTAAACTTTAGAATCAAAAGAATAAATTTATTCAAATTTAAAATGAATAATGAATACTGTTACACAAAATTTCTTTCACTGTTTTTGATGAGTACTTATTTACAAAATCTGCTTCTCTTGTACAAATACATGTCCATACACTTGCATACTTACTATCCTTGTGTAGATTTGTAAATTCATTTTGACTTTTCTCAACTTAGAGGTCTTAACACAAGTCAATAATTTATCCATATAGTGTCGTACATATATATGTATATGACTGCAATCGAAATAATTCCTAAAGCAAACGGCTACTGCAGTAAACTAATATGCAGGACCAAACCAAATTGGGTAAAACCAAAATATTTATACAGTTAACTTTTTTGGTTTAATACATATGAATTATTTTCTAATATTGCGACCTTAAAAGAAGGACTGCTTTTAATTTTAAATAAATAAATAAATTTCCAAATTCATAAACAGTTACAGTATTTTAATAGTCAATGACAACATATGGCAATAGATTTAAGGATTTCATATGAACTTTATATATGATTTTGTCATTATTTATTATTAAAGGGCTAAATCATATAGAAATTTATTAGAAAAAGGGAGTGTACGTATATTTCCATAATAGTACCAAAACTAAACACTTTGAAGTTGTAATTATAAATGCAGTATTATATTACAAATTTTATATAAGCAATTAAATATTTTATAATGTTAACGTTAATGTTACGTTTTGACATTTCTTGATATTTTTAATTTAGAAGACACATATTGGTTGCATGACATTTGGTTAAAGAGATGGCAACTTTTCTAATTATTATATATTTATTTATTTATTTTTTAATTAAAATACATTTATAGGATATTTTTTGCAGTTACACAGGCTTAAGGCATAACAAAATAAAGACATATATGTTTAATATCAATAAAATGAGCTTTGTTAGATAGAAAATTTTATGACATTAATGTCTTAATATGATTTCGGCCATGTGACCACTTTTCACAAACATTTCGCAGCATATGCGTCCGTATTTCGCTAATAACTCTTCGAATGTTGATTTCCAGGAGTTTAATTGACTGTGGTTTATCGACGTAGACATGTGGCTTTACGTAATCCCAAAGACAATACACCAATGGCGTTAAATCATACTATATTGGTGGCTTATTAATTGTACCATCACGTAAAATGACTATTTCATCAAAAAATTTATTCGAGTAAATCAATTGTAGCTCCCGCTGTGTGGCATGTGTCTCCATCCTGTTGTAACCCCATGTTAGCTTTAGTTAAACTTGCCAAATAATTGGCCACCAAGATCGTGTGATATAACCTCATTGGATTATTTTCTGTGATGTTTTGTTAAGTCACTTGTCTAAGTCGATAAACCAGAGATAATTGAACACCAGGAAATCAATATTCAAAAAGTTATTGGCGAAATATGGCCGCATATGCTGCGAAAAGTGTGTGAAAATTGGTGTTCTAGCTTGCGCTTTGTACACGCCAGCAGTGACGTCCACATGGCCGAAATCATATGTAAGCATTAATGTCATAAAATTTTCTATCCAACAAAGCCCGTTGCATTGATATTATATTTACGAATTTTAATATAATTACTTTAGAAAGTCCCATACGATATCAAACCTATCATAAACCTATGCATTCATTTTATTTATTATTATTTTTTTTATAATAAAAAAGCAATTAATTTTTTGTTTTTATTTAAATCTTTTTATAAGACGTTTACAATGCAATTAGACATAAAGCGGTACAAAATAAAAGATATCACCAGTAGCAGTTACACGCTCTTACTGCTCTGTATTTAAATCTGATTCAAGTCATTTTTAAGACAAACGAACAAAAAGTCATTTAATGCATTAAGCCTATAAATCTCTTGGAAAAAACCTTAATTGTTTATGTTTTTCTTGATGTAAAGTTTAGTTTGAATGTTGAATTCATTTGTTTGAAATTTATTTATTTTTTATGTTTAGAAAGTAAATTATTTCATGTAATAATTCAAATGTAATGCTCAAAGGTATAATACGTTTCACATATCAAATGCAATAAATCTCTTGGTTTTTATACTCGTATATGGAAAAGTAATGTTTAATTGTAAAATGAAACGAATGTGTGTAATTGTGGGTAAAGATCTTTTCGCAAGAGAAAAAAAGTTTTTTAAACCAAAAAATAATTAATTTTTTTTTTTTTAGATAAATGCAGATGGACTATGATATTAAAAGGGTCAAAATTTCACATTTTCATGAAATCTAGTATTATATTGATAAACAGAAAATGTACTTAAAAAAATATATTTTTGTGGTCATTTAAAAATTAAATTACATTTTAAGGCAGTTTATAACCAAGTAATCCCGCAAAAGCGAAACTTATTATTTTCACGCAAATGCAGTTTGAAACACCAAATGTCTTAAATTAAATAAACTAAGATTTTAATTAACTAATAAATTAAAATTTTTTTTAATGTTGTAAAAATAAAAAATAAACATCTGTTATACAAATGGGGGAGCATGCATGCTTTTTTCGATCAATACATATGCTATTAAAGCCTAAAATTATGATTATTTGGCTTGACGTTGTTAAACGCTTTTTACCATGACCGGACCCAATCATACGTTTTAAATTTCTTCTCAGAATTTCTCATTTATAACATTATGTTTTTGTCATTTGTCTTTACTTTAAATATATTTTTCAGTACTCCTATAGTACTACTCTTCTCTAATTAACTTCTTTACCTGCCCTACCTACAACAAAGGCCCATTTGACCCAATATCAATAGGTTCAGTTTTAAAAATATATTGTTAAGTTTTTAATCTTAAAAACGTTTATTTATTAAATAATAAATTTTCTGCTCGGCTTGTAATTAATAATTCTTTATTTAACACAATTTCGTCTTCCACTGTTCGTAACCTACTTTACGAGCAATAACAATTTCTATACCTCATTGCTCTTTCAGTTTACAACTTTGTGAACAACAACAATTACTCGACAGATCTTTCTACCTTAAGATCTTCTTAGCCGATCGTTGTTACAAGTTAGTTTCGATCACAACGTTTTCAACCAGAGTTATCCTCACTAAGCCAGTGTTGCCAATTTCTGTTTAACTGTCCAAAAATGGGAGAAAAATTATTTATTTTTTTAACTATTTTTCAACTACAAATATTTTGTGTAATTTTGTTTCAAAAATATTTCGTTGTAAAAATTTTTAAATTAAGTATTCTAATTTAATGTAGTGTTTGCTACCATCTTTTATGCTAACGACAAATTCAAAACACGTTACTCGTTTGTTGACTGAAAGAGTCCTAAGCTAAAGCGAAGGAAATGTATAATCTTTTATAAAAATTCTATAACTGAGAGAGGTATAGCATTTGAAAATCATGTTGTATTCGGATCGAATACCCCAAATGTTATGTTCGGCAAGTACATAACGTAAATAATGCAAATAATTTAAGCGGTTAAGTGCTCTTGTCGTTTAGTACACTTAGTAGCCTCTTAATCGACTTCAAAAATTTCAAGTTATTGTATTTGAAAAACTTATTGTGAAATATTCGTGTTTAAATATCTTAACCATAGTTACTTACTCCAGGAATTTCAGCTATATTTTTAAGTGTTCGTGCACATAATATTATGCCGCCCTCACAGGATGGCTCTCTTTATCTCTTGCATTAATTGAGTTTTGCAACAATAGGATATTCTGAGCGAAAAATTGATCCAAACCATTTTGCAGGCCTCTATGAAATTCAAATTTACATCAGAAATACGTAGAATGCTGCAGAGATCAAAATATGAAGCTGCAAGTTCCCGGCTATATGGTAAATAGTACTCTCGTTATTTACCAAAAACTGATAAAAAAACAAACACTAAATGTCTGCGTAAAACTGAATTTGGATTCTTTCAACACTGCACTAAACTTTCTTTACGTTGAGTTAGCTCCTACTAAACTGGTCTTTACAACTTAAGTAAGATCCCTACTCACTTCACGAGTTTACTCCTTATAAACTCTCTCCATGCTGAGTTTACTTTAGTAGTTTTGAGTTTTGCAACAATAGGATATTCTGAGCGAAAAATTGATCCAAAGCATTTTGCAGGCCTCTACGGAATTCAAATTTACATCAGAAATACGTAGAATGCTGCAGAGATCAAAATCTGAAGCTGCAAGCTCCCGGTTATATGGTAAATAGTACTCTCGTTATTTACCAAAAACTGATAAAAAACAAACACGAAATGTCTGCGTAAAACTGAATTTGGATTCTTTTAACACTGCACTAAACTTTCTTTACGTTGAGCTCCTACTAAACTGGTCTTTACAACTTAAGTAAGATCCCTACTCACTTCACGAGTTTACTCCTTATAAACTCTCTCCACGCTGAGTTTACTTTAGTTAAACTTGCTCATTGAGTTTACACCAAATAAACTGACTGCAGTCCGCATTGACGTCTTTTTTATATGGCTGGGTAAACAATACTTCGAAAGCTCTTGAACCTCTCAATATTTGAAGTAGATTATATTTCTTTCCTTTCTTTCTTTTTAGTTCTTCTAAAGCAGTTTAATAACAAACAATTTATTTGTTTCAAAACTTATTGTGTTGTTGTTTGTTTCTTTTTGTTTTGTTACTTATTTGCTTGTTGTCGCCGTTTATTTTACTTTACTACATTTCAGCTTATGTTGTTGTTGGTATGGTTGTTTGTACACAAGTACATAGTTGTTTTTGTACCTTTTGATTTATTTATCTTGCACTTAATATTCGTTTAATACATCAATTTACTCAATACACGACTCTTAGCAGCTTTACACTATGCCTGCCAAATCATAACTAATTCACCCAAACGATATGCGCCATCATTTATAGCAATTCATTATCAATATCGATACTTCTTGTAGTTACTGCAAATTTATATACATCTACGTTAAATTTTAAAGATATGAAATTATAATACACGAAAAGGAATCAAACTGGCAACACTGTTAAACATGTAGCGCCCTTAATAGCACGGACAATTAGGGCAGTAGCAGATACAAAACCTTGACACAAACCAATAATGTTTATAGTTAAAATCTCACAATACAGTCCCTGATGTGTTGCATATTCTTTTTGGGCATTTTTATTTTTGTAAAAATATTATAACGTGCAATTTATGGAACTTTTAAACTATTTATTGCGGCGTAAATAAATAATTGTAAAAACTTAAAATATGCTACAAATAAATTGTATGATATGGTATTTTTACCAAAGAATTTAAACAAAAATCAGCTTCATCATCAGCAGTGAATAACCAGTATTCCAATGTATAACCAATATTTTTTTAGTAAAGTTTTTATTCTTTCAGCTGTTTATGCAATTCATGGTTTGTTTTTTGCTAAGAAGTGTGTAACTAAGAAAAAGTATGTATAACGAGTTCTGTTCCTTCCCCATTGACAACCACGAGTATCGTGTTTGGTTTTTTTCATGTTTTGCTCGATATAATAAAATTTAAATAAAAATTAGCACTCAAAACAGTTTTGGTAATGGGCATAAAACAATACATTTTAGGCTTTGTAGCAAATGCGTTAAGATAGGGGTGGCGAAGCACACACGGGTTTAGCTAGTTGTTTTATAAATTTCATAAAAAACAATATTTTAAGATGCAATCTTTAAGCACATCGATTTGTAGAGTTTATGTTTAAAAATATTAAAAATCTTACAAGGTTTCCTCGTATCACATTTACATATACTTTAATTTGTGTTTGTTTGTCATACGTTTATAAATATTCAACATTTTCATAAAGAAACATATTTTGCAACCTTAAGTATATGTTGCAACAAGAAAAACAAAAAATAGGTATTTTTATAAAAATTAAATATGAACTACAAAAAAAAAAAAAAAAAAATAATAATAAACAGTGTGTGTGTGTGTGTGTATGTGTGTATTTTTCAAGTGGTATGAGTTTAGAAAAAATATTGGAATATTTTGCAGCAACATTGAATGTTTTTCTTGTACTTTTTTAAATATTTTAGTTATTTTAGATTTTAGTATTTCATAACAAGATTCTTCTTCTTTCGTAAGGACCATGCTTTACTATGCTCTCGAAAAAGCAACAGAGAGATTTTGATTCTTAACCACCGATACAAACCTCACATACTCTCGAGATACTTCTGAAGAAGTTTTTCATGCAATTTTCTTTAAAACAATGAAGAACTTGAGCATGTGTTGTTGCATAAAACACTCTAGTAAATATCTACTCCAATACATAAAAACAAAAAGGATTTGCATGCGAAAATACAAACTGATGGGTATGGAAAGCAATAGAGATATACTCTGGCATATGCCAGCAAGCGATACATACATGCATAGATACATATGTACGTATTTGAAAAATTTTTTTTTATTTGCAACGCGATTTCTTTCAGAATAGGATGAGATTTTAGTATTCTTAAGTAGTATTTTTAAAGTTATGCACGTGTGACAAAGGCTTATATGATATTTTTTTCTCCTAAAAAAGCAAAATAGCATAGGCTCTGGCATCATTGTTATATTGTTTATAACAAAAAAAAATTAAATATAGGCAACGATTTGCAATACTGCTCTCCACAATCTGTGCACTACTTTTTTTTAATGAAATGCTTTTTATAAAACATATGTATGAACTTCTGTTAAATACTAAAGACACACTAAGTAATCTGAAATAGAAACAGTGAGTGAATTTTTAACATTGGTTGGTACTTGTGGTACTTCTTTAAAAATTTGCTTAGCACAGATAAGGGATGTATGGATTTTAATTTGGACATCATAAAATAATGCTCGTAAATGATGGAAAGGTAGCCAACTTCTTCGATTCGTTAGAGCACTGTTGCAATGTAACGTGTGTTTCATTATTCTATCGATACTTCAACGTAATGTGTTTTGACAAGATAACCAAACAATCACCTATTCGTACGCAGTACTCGTAGCTCTCATTCAATTCACCTCTTTGTAATTGATTGTCCAGCAAACCGCACGATTCGAAAGTTTTTCCTGTCACTTATGATTTAAATCAAACGTCCATACCTACTTTTTATCTTTCCCACAACCTATTTTCCTAGTACCAGCACAATGCACTGCTTGCATAGGGGCCATCCAACGCGTGCTGGTCTTCTTCACACTGCGCATGTTATGATCCTTTTAAGAAACTCAAAATTGTTTTTAATATTATTGGGTGCTCGATTAAGTACCGTTACAAATTGTCGGCAGGTGGCTCTAAATATATATTATCTCTGGTAATATTAATTGCATCAGGTAGCACTATAAGTTGTCTGAATGACGACATTCTAACTGTCAGTTTGTTAGAAGACATTATTAATATCACACTATTCTATAAAAAGTAAAAAATTCGGGACATTAACTTCATAATTTGCTTTTCTATTATAGAAAAGGTAAAATGCGTCGCAGGCTGCTGATAATATTTGCAAAGCTTAGAGAGACGATGTTGTAACTAGAACAATAGCAGCAAAATGATTTGCGTGTTTTAAATTTGATAATTTTAATGCTAATTGTTTTCGTCAACCAATTACAAAAAAAACCGATGAAATCATGCAAAGAGTGGAGAAAGCTCGGCACACAAGCAGCGTGGACATTGTTAGGGTACTAAGCATTCATCACCGAATGGTTTAAAAAACCTGGATTTTGGTGCCACATGAATCAATAGTGGAACATTTAAAGAACTGAATATCCAATTGAGTTTCTCTGCTTAAACGAAATCAAACGGACGATGAAAGGTCGATCATGTACGACAGTAATATGCAAAAAAGATGGCAAAGCCAGAATTGCCACCAAAAAAAGTAATGCTGTGTGCATGGTGAAACTGAAAAGTAATCCTTCATTATGAGCTTTTACAACCTGGTCAAACGATTGATTAGCATCTCGGTCAACAACTAACGAGATTAAAGCAAGCAATTCAATTAAAAAGGCCAAATTGATCAACAGAAAAGGTGTTGTGTTTCATCATGGCAACGCCAGACCATACACACCTTTGTTGACCCGGCAGAAACTGAAGTTTTGATGCATCCACCATATAGCCCGGATAATGCACCTTCAAATTAACGTTTGTTTCGTCGTCTGTAGAACTGCTTTAATGGTGCTAATTGAAATTCCCTAGAGGCCTGCAAAACGCGATTTGATCCATTTTTACCTCAAAAAATCCAATCCAATCCAAATTTTTTTGAATGTTTGGCTTCACCCCAAAAATAAAACCGATATTAAATGATTACTGCTCCGTTGATCAGTTGATCAGTAATCATGCATGGTTTTTCTCAGATTCTTATTATTGAAACTAAGTAGTGCTGAAACAAGTTCTAAGTTTCAGAAAAAAATTTCTAAGCGTAAGTTACTTCTGAAAATTTTTTAACGTAATTCAGGTTCTAATTTCGCTGATAACTTGTACAGACAAATTTTTTTAAGAAAGCAAAATTTTTACCCCACCAAAACTACTTAACAAGCAAAATAATATGGTATATGCATGGTTCTCTAAAAAAGTATCTGAGCATATGCCACAAGCGCAGGAATATTTGGACATAGAAGGGAAAACCCGCCAGCATATTGCAGGCGAAAGTTTATGCAATTGTGAAAAGTGCTCAATTTATCCTGGAGAGAAACTATAAATGATGGGACACATCCCTAAAATCTAATAGTCAGGCTGCCATTCGAGCACTTGGATCCTATAAGGTTGACAAACGCAAGCTTGAGAAAGTCTGTTTGAAATAATGAAATGATGCAATGAATGCTGCTGAGTCCCGGATAATGTAGAAATCCCGTGGAATGAAAGGACCGATGAACTGGCTTGATAGGGAGCTTACACTCTACGATTGCGACCAGAACCATTTTCCGAACGGGGAAGAGGAGCCTGGAAGGCCATACTCAACAGAAATAAGGCTAATAAGAGGCGGGTACTCTTTCCTACCGTAGAAGTCTGAGACAATCTAAACTTTTGTTGGGTAACTATAACAGGAAAAGATTTGAGGATACTGATCAGATTTTGACCGGTCATTGCATGCTTAATGAACATTTGATTAAAGGGGATTAGTCTTAAGCCCGATGTGCGGATTCTATGATGAGGAAATCGAATCACTAGAGTATATACTTATAGTCTA
Organism: Wohlfahrtia magnifica; assembly: GCA_023159175.1. Taxonomy (NCBI): domain Eukaryota; kingdom Metazoa; phylum Arthropoda; class Insecta; order Diptera; family Sarcophagidae; genus Wohlfahrtia; species Wohlfahrtia magnifica. The sequence goes on along the minus strand of JAKWBJ010000482.1, from coordinate 5,010,441 downwards.
AGAATTTTTTTTATAAGTTTTTATAAAAGAAAAAAAATTTATCTAATTTTGCAAGAAAATAATTTTTCCGCTAATTTTGGTCAAATTTAGGTACCTGCCTTTAATTTTTAATAAATTCAGCAATAGCCAACCAATTTTTATGATTTATAGCTTATTTTATTCTCAACATTAAGCTTTAATTTGAATGCCTAAAATGTATGAATTTCACTCCGAATTTTTTTATGATTTTTGGGAAACAAAAATATTGCTTTTTTTCGGAATTAAGTTATGAATAACTCCGAACTTGCATTAAAATCGGTGAAGTCGTTTTCAAGTTATGATGAAAATTATTATATTTTATATGGTTTTATTTAATGTTGCAAAAATTGTTGTACTTTGTAGACCAGTGAAATAGATACATACATATGCATATTAATAAGCACACAAAAAGAAATTGTTTCAAAAAATTCATTACTTTCAATTTTACGGCAATAAGTCCCAATATGTCCAATATGTCCCTACTAAAGGTACGGTCACATTGATGTAATTTAATTCCTATAAAATACTGGTTCGGGGTTTTTTTGTCAAATACTTGCTTCAATGTGACCGTACTTTAGGTTTATCATGCAAATTTATTCATACAAATACTTGTACTCTTTTTTATATAAATTCTTTCATTACTAAGGATGTACACTGTACATACATATGTATGTATATGTAGGTGTGTGTTTTATCCTTTTAACTTTCAACTTTTGTTAAAATAGTTTTATTTAATTTATTTTTCCTTATGTTGCCTTAAAACCTTATGTGCCTGTTGTAAAATTGTATGCGTATGTGTATAAATTTGGTGATAAGAGATCAGGAATGGCATCAGCATTTACATAAAAAGTGTATGTTGATGCCGATTTCTTTCTTATCTTATTTGTTTAAATTTACGGTAATGAGTGCGTTGCGGTGTCTTCAACTATTGTTGCTGCTATCAGTTCATGCTGTACCCGCATAACAATAAATGCACCAATTACTCACACGCTAACAACAGTGCTTTGAAAATTCCCTCATTATTTTGTGTTCTCTTATTTCTACTCTCTATCTCTCTCTTTATTTCAGTGTACATATTAACATTCTAAGGTACTAGTGAAAACGCACCATAATGTACGCATGGTATGAGTGTGTGTGTGTGTGTGTGCGTGTATTGCTTTCCTTTTTGTTTTTTCTGTATTTCTGTAAATACACACATATTTCCAAAATGATCTTTTGTGTTTTAGTGTTAGTATATACCTTAAACTTGGTTGTCATAGAAGTATGCACACATACAGTGTGTGTTTGCGAATGAGTAACATTGTTTAATAGGAAACTAAATACAAATTTAAGGGAGTAAATTAATGCTTTATGTTGCCTTGTGTAACTCTCTCAATTACACTTTTTTTCTCTTTGCTTAGAGAAAATACACACATAAGGTTTTTAGAGTGTGATATCGTATTTAATCACGTTAGCGTATATTCTTAAGATATAAAAAAAGTAAGGAAGTGTGGGTGTATGTGTGTGAATTCCAAGATATGTATGTTTACAATGAAAACCTTAAACTCTCTTAACTCTATGCGTACGTGTCTTTTAGTGCTGATTTTAAGAGCACTTTGAGGTAAATGGATGCATGCTTATAGATTGTGGAGCAAACATGCAGTTTTATTATTATATTGGAGGAAAGTATTCGTAATTGAAATATTGTAGATTGCAATGATACATGTCCCCAGAGACAAGAATTTGAAATTAAAAATCTGTTTGATAAATATCGAGTGTTTTGTTTAGCGTTACACAAGCTTAAATCATAATAAAAAGAATATATTTTTATTATTAATGAAACAGGCTTCTTTAAATAGAAAATTTTATGAAATTAATGTTTGAATCTGATTTGGGATATGTGGCTGACACGGCTAAAGCGTACAGGGCTCAATCTGGAACATAAAATTTCACAAATTTTAACAGCGTATGTGGCCGTATTTCCATATGTTGATTTCCAGGAGTTTAATTGTCTCTGATTTATTAAAGTAGACAAGTGGCTATGCATAAGTCCAAAGAAAATGGTTCAGTTGAGTTAAATTGCATTATCTTGGTGGCCTGAATGACGGTTATGTTGGCAATAAAATCAGGGTTGGCAAAAACACGGGCTTAAAAGAAAAACCCAGCCCACAGAGTTTTATTGGCATTTTGATGGGCTATATTGGGTTTCCCTAATTTCATTCAATTCGACAATATTTTTTGTTTGTTAGTAAAATTATGTTTAGTATTTATAATCCAATTTTACACTCTTCGTCAGATCAATGAGGTGTTGGGTACTATGGGCTGCAAAAGCTGACCGCAATTATTTCGTTTGAACCGTGTATTATGTGAAAAACGGTAGCGCACGGTCTCTTATTGCAAATATTGCCAAATATTGTGAGAAACGCCCAAATGCCGCACCCACCGTATTCACCGCACATTAATTCTTCTGACTATTGGCTGTTTCACGGATACAATATCTTTTACCATTTCACCGAATCACTTCTTATCAAGAAATGTAAAACTGGCTTCAAAGTTGGATCGCCTCAAAAGATGATAAGTTTTTCGGAAATTGGCTCATTGATTTGACAAATTTGTATTTTGACTAATATGTTACTTCATTATAATTTTTTAGCTAAAAATAATGGACCAAATTAATTTGTATTCTTAATTCTTATTTTTGTTGAAAATAAGCTACGAAAACATTTAAAAAAAACCGGGTGGGTTTAATTGGGTTACCCTGTGGGTTGCCAGTCTTCCATAAAATGGACGAAGTCAAGATAATTTTGACGAATAAAATCACTATTTTGATAAAATTTTTTAACGATTTGCAAGCGTTGCTCTGGTGTAAGTCTATCCATAAAAAATGTCAAACTAAACTGTACAAAAAGCAACTATCAGCTGTTAAATCGGTTGTCAAATAAGGCTGATACTGTAGGAATCTTAACCGAGCAGACATATGCGGTGTTATTCACATCGATTTCCTTGAAAAGTAATATGAAAATATTAAATCAGATCTCATTACCACATGTAGCAATGATTTAAAGCGAAAACTTGTTTCATCTTTCGAGAAAAAAGTGATATTTCACCAGTCTCGAACTACCAGGTTTATATAAAAAGTATTCGCGGTTTTTTGCCACTAAATATAGTTGATGCCCATATAGCGAACAACACTATCCGATTATGTCTAAGAAACAAGGACTTGAAAGGTGACATCATTGGTTACTTTTTGTTGAAACCAGTTCTTGAATTAGTGACACATGTAGAATGATTTGTTGGTCTGTAAATTAGTGAAATAGCCGAAGAAACACGCAATGTAGTACTTTTTTACTATAAAATTAAAAATTTGCAAAAATATGCCGAAAATTATGTGAAATATATGGTAACCTAACCCAGAAATTGTTTTTCCATTCCGTTATGCAAAATTTTGAAGTCAAAATAAATCAAAATAAATCAGAAAAGAGGGACCAGAATCGTTAAAAAAAAAACAAATGCTGTTTACCATCATAACAATGCTAGGTCACACACTTGTTTGATGACATGTAGGTAATTGTGTGCACTTTGCTTCAAGTTTTAAGGCACTCACTGTACTTGTGTATGAAGATTTTGTCCATCTGACTTCTGTTTTTTTCTCTTGATTGCAACAAATTAATAGACCGCTGAAAATTAATTGAGCAAGTTTTACAGCGATGAATTTCAAAGCCCATAGATAAGAATAACAAATATATAAATTATTAAAACTGTTTTCAAAATATTTCAGTTCAAAAATTTATCAAAAAATAACTTAGATACTCCTTATATGCCCTAATGTTTGGAGTTCCACTGACAGCAGTGGCTTTGGTCTAGCCCACCAGCTCTAAATCGAGGCTTGTTTCTGGTACAATGGTTATCTGCACTAGAAAACTTTGCTATAGCTAGTGATTATAAACAAAATGCGGGGATAGCATGAACTCAGTGATATGACCTCTACATCAACCCTCTAGGGAGCATTTTGGCTATCCACAAAGCATCCATTGCTTTGTTTCAGTTTTTTTAATCAATTTAATCTTTCAAGCTAAGTAGATGATTAATCCACTGTAGCATATGATTTTGCGTAGGAGTGAAGATACTAGCTAATTGGTGATGATCTTTACTTTAGCATTGTAATTTTTTTCCAGTGGGTGGCGTGGTTTCCCGTTCATTCGTCTGATGTTTGTCATCATCATAGTCCAAGAGGTATGCAGGAATGTCAGGGGTCTCCTTTTTTATTTTTTGAAATGTTGTTGTCTGGACGGAAGTCGAAACCACAATTAAATTTTTCCTTCATCATGTCCTCTGCTGAGGCTCGAATCTGGGTCGTTTGTGTTGTCATGCGCGCGCTCTTACCACTACACCACTCCATTCCCAGAGAAGGGAATTAAAGTTTTGTTATTATATTTATAATTTAGGTACCTAAGATAAGGAGAATTAAATGTTTTACTTTGTATAAATCTATTAGTAATATACGCGTCCTTAACTGCCTTGATAATAAAAGTTGCTTAGTTTTCGAACAGCACTGTTTGTAAATTCATGCACCACGTAAGTGTCACTGTGGTATTTTAGGTAAGACAACCAAGAAGTCGTCGGTTTAATCCCAGGCTACACCATCTGACAATTTTCAATAGCGATATCACCTCACAACATTACTAGCGACTGGTTATGTGTGTTTACGCTGTAAAAAACTTCACTATGTAATATGTCTGCCATTCATAGATGGCGTTTGTGGGTAATTTTCAAGGCATTTATTTGATCATTCTCCATATATAGAAATCAATATTCAAGTGTGCACATCTTTTTCGATATTTGCTTTAAAAATAACACAACATATAAACGTATACAAATTATACTTATTTAAATTAACCGGTTATTCGTGTTAAATCAACCGGTTTATTCGCTATTCGAAAAATTGACATTTTGAAAAAACCGTATTCGACTAAAGCAAAAAAAAAGGTTAAACCCGGTCGAATTATAGCCGTCCGGTCTCCCTATTATATATTTAAGCCAGAAAAAATTAATAAATAAAAATAAAAAATTAATTGTCATTCAAACAGTATGAAAAATGTGTTTTCCTACAACTTTAAAAGTTTAGTAACTCGAATTTTGTTATTTTCCGAAAAAAAAAATTGTGATTAAAATGTCATTTTTTATTTATTTTCAGTAATAAAATAAAAGTAGCGCTGCAAACCAATCGATAGTATTATCGATAGTTTTGTTTTTGGCTGACCATCGATAGCTTTTTTACACTATCGATACTATCGTCAAATTCTAAGAGTAAGAGTAATTACGGTGGCCACTAAATGCAATCAAAATCATATTTGCAAAACTTTTATATTTACATATAGGGACACAGTTTAACCGTTTCTTAAATTTTTATTTATTAAAGTCAAATAAAGTATGAATTGTAACTAAAATATGTTTGTACATACGATTTTGCATTTGAGCTACGAATTAATATTCATTTCGTCAGACCATAGCATCTTGTTCTAACTATTACTGTGCAGGTGTTGCTTCCGTCTGCTGAAAAATTGACTCTTACCCATTAGACACAGTTTTGAGGCTTTTTGATGACTTGAAGGAATTAATCTTTGAAGTACAAATTTAAAGTTTGTCAAAACTGACAGTTGTTGCATTAATTACTTCAGTTTTGAAGTACTACATGGTTTGAACAGTTTTCGCGATATATATAAGATTACCTTTCCATCAAAACACTTCAACACATCGAATTTTATGACATACTGGTAAAACATAGAGTGTCCCTTGTATTTGTTTCTACACTGTATATTTATTGTTATTCTTTCCCTTTCACATTCTAATGCTATTGCCATTAGAATCCGATAGTATCGATAGTTTTTTTGCAAACTATCGAATCTATCGAATGGACCGACTATCGATAGTTTTGTAGCTCTAAATAAAAGCCGTGTAAAAAAGATTATTTAAATAATGATTTTATTAAAAAATATTGCTTTTAAAAACCGTGATTTTAAAATATGTACGAAAAGTGATTTTGCATACTGTATTTCCAGTTGTATTTATAGTAGGGTTTCCCATTTCTTACCGAACGGAACTGTGTTAAGTAAGTGGTAATAATATACCACGTTCATGTTCATAGTATACGAACCAGCTTTATACTACAGTGTTTTATAGTTTAATTGTAGTATAGGTTGACACACATATAGTATACTATGCTAGTATAGTATACGAATCCTATGTCCGTTATAGTTATAAGCAAATTCACTTCCTAACCTCAAATTTGCCAACGAATGAAGCAAAAATTTTTGATATGTGGTTGTTTATTGACGATTGATTTGTTTTTTGCTTTCATATATTCCAGAAGATAAAAAATATACAAATGCACCGATATATTTTATTCGTTTTGCTTAGTTCGTTGACGATTCTTTAATTTGTACAAAATCGTGCAAACTTTTTAAAACTTTTTAGAATTTCTAAAAAATAAAATTTATTTTTATCTTCCACTTATTTTATGAGGTCATTAATAAGTATTTTTTATAATTTAAATAAAAACAAAATCAAATTCATTCTTCCATTTTCCACATCCATTCACTTTATATATGTATGTATTTCAACATTAATCATACGCTACACTGGCTTAAAAATATGTGAAAACATGATATTTAAGGCCATGAATTCACAATTAAAAATGTTATAAATTTTTCATATTTTAGCAAATAATTTTAAAGCAAAATTAAATCTGAGACCAAAAATAATAATAAAAAACTTTTAAAGACATCAATTTACACATTCCTTAAAAAAAAAGAATCAAATTCTTGGCCAAAGAAAAATGTCAAATTTGTGTCGTTCGTTCTTTGTCTAACTAATAATAATGTTGTAATGTTTAATTATGACAAAAACACATTTCATTATTTCTCACTCTTTGTCCCTTAATTTTTTCTCTTTCCTGGCTTATTATTGCCATAAAATTTTGACAATGAAAAAGTAAATGTCAAGAAAGGCATGAGAGCCAAACAAACCTACTTTAACTTGAACACAAGCGGCAACATGAACAAATTGTTTTACAAGAAATAAAATGAAAAGAATTTAAATAACAACGAGGAAAAGACAGACAGATGGACAGACGGACAGACGGAAAGACGGACAGACAGACAATAACTGTAAAACTATTTAAAATAACAACTTGTATTTAATTTTCATTAATGGCCGTAAGAGAAAGAGAGGCTCAGTCTCGTTAAAGAAGACAGCAACAGCAACTGCAAGCAAGCACATCCCACGGTAAATAAAGACAAAAATTACAAACGAAATAAACAAAAGCTTAAAGCACATAAAACTAAAGCAACATACACACAAACGTGAGAACTGTGTACGAAAGGAATGAGAGTAAAAGAGTAGGAAAATGACTGATAGTCCAAGTATGTAAAATGAAATAGCAAATACATCACATTTTTAGTTCACTAACAGTCAACAGAGATTTTCATAGATTTAATGTTGGCAACAGAACTCATAAAGTACATTAAATCCTGCTACTGAATATGGAAAAATTAAAAAAAAAAAAAAACGGTTGTGAAGTAGAGAAAAAATATGATATTTTTCTGTGATTTAAATTTGCCATTTCCCACTGCAGAAAAATTTAAATTCATCTATGTGAGTATGTATGTATTGTATGTATGTATGTATATGAATGCCCTACTTTAGGCTATATAGGGTGGGCAATTTAAAAGTTGAAATATGAATTTGTCATTCTATTCTATCACTAAATTAAGTATATTATCTCCACTGAACGAAATGAATCGATCGAGCAACGATGGGATTTATTGGAAATTTATTTCCAAAACAAAGATAATTGGTCGGAAATTGCAAGAAAAAAAAAAAATCATCTTTTCGCATGAAGTTCATTTTCATCTTGGTGGGTACGTTAATAAGCAATTTTGCCGTATTTGAGGCTCAGGAAAGTCAAACAAGTAACTGCTTGGAGCGGCTTGTGGAGCGGAGGCATCATTGGCCCATATTTAATATTTCGTAACCATTACGGTCACTGGAGACACTGGAGACATCTTCATAGTATTAATGTGAACGATGTTTGGTTTCAACGGGATGGTGCCACTTGCCACAAATCTTATGTTACAATCGATTTATTGCGTCAAACGTTGAGGGCCGTTTAATTAGCCGAAATGGTGATGTCAGTTGGCCGCCAAGAAGTTACGATTTGACATCGTTGAAGTCTTTTCCGTTAAAGACAAGTGTTATGTTGACAAACCAGAGACAACTGAGCATTTGAAGGCAAACATTCGTGATGCCATTGCCGATTTACGACCCCATACACTCGAAAAAGTTCTCGAGAATTTGTCCGAACGCATGAAGTACTGTGAGGACAGCCACGGCAGTGATATGAATAAAATAATATCTCATTTCTAGCCGAAACAATTGTACTTTACAACAACAAAATAAATTTGGCAACATTTCAAACCGTTTTTGTTTCATTGCATTTTTAAATTTAAACTTTTAAATGGCCCTCCCGATATAACGTTATTCTACCAATTAAATCTAAATTGATAGCCTCGAGTTCTTACGCAATACAATTGGCTTAAGGGTAGCAAGTAACATCTTCTAATCGTCCAATATTACTCAAACTTACTTTTACCGCCTACCGCTTTGCGAAAGCTACGACTAGAAAGTAAAAATAGGAGATAGTTGACACCTCTTTATATCGGCAAAAAGTGTGTCTTACTTGTCATTTTAGTAGACATAAAATTCAATTATACTATCATATCACAAACACTCGAATACAGTTTAATAATATCAATTATGTTTACTGACTAGAGGAAAAAAATGTTAGGTTCCCGGTTAAGTTCGGTTAAAATTTTGACCAAAAATGAAGCACTTTTTTCTTATATTTTAATGTTTTGTCATTTCTTGGGGTAAAGCCATAAATCCATTAATGTAGAAATTATAGGTTTTCTGATTCAATCCTGCGTTTTGCAGGCTCTACGAAATTTGAAATTAAATCATTAAGAGTTTCGCAAAAATCTAAACAAATGATAGTCTGAAGATGCAAGCTCCGGGCTATTTGAGGGATTAATCAGAATTTCCCAGTCAAGCTCTTTCAGTTTCTGCCGGGTCATCAAATATTTATGTGTGTGGTATGGCGTTGTTAGGATGGAAACCAACACCTTTATTAATAAATTCTGCCTGTTTTAAATGAATTTCCTGTTTCAATCTCATTATTTTTTGACAGTAGAGATCAGAATGAATTATTTGACAAGGTCTTAAAAGCTCATAATAAACAGTTACTTTTTATGTTGTCAAGCCTGGCTTTGCCACCGTTCGCTTCGTCCATAATGTTTTTCACACACTATTGTCATACGTGATCAAATTCTCATTACCCGTAACCATTCGAAATGATTTAATTGCGTTTGGTTTAGCAGTGATACGCAAATGCAAAATCGGAAATTTGCTTCATTTAATTTTTCACTATTAATTCATTTGGCACCCAAACTTCGAGATTCCTTGTATATTCTCTTCAAACGGTTGATAACTGGTGGTGAATGCCTTGTTCTCTAGCAACGTCCACACTGCTTTCTTAATTAATTCTATGATTTCATCGGTATTTTTAGTGGCTGGTTGGCCAGAGCTGTTTTATATTTACAACATCGTCTTCGTCAACTTCGCGCAGCCTACAACGAATTCTTACCTTTCTCAACCTTTTTTTTGAATATTTTACTCATTTTTAAACATAAAATAATGCGATCTTCAAACAAAGTGAAGCTTAAAACATCTTCCAACAAATAAGCTATAGTGTTGCTTGATGTAATTAATATTACCAGAGATATTGCATTTTAGAGTCATCTACCGACATTTAGTAATCAAGCTTCCAATAGTTTTAGCGCGAGAAAGTGTATATTCTACAGGATGTTTCAGTAAGACGTTTCAGCTTCAATAGCCTGCCATTCTAACAGTTGCCATAAGCCAAATTGTAACTACTTGACAATTGTCAAGTAAAAACTGCGCCAGTAATTAAACACAAAAACTATTAAAATTCACTACAAAATTGGTAAAAAAGTAGCAGTCACAGTTGGCGAAACTGAAACATTTTTGGGTTATCGTGAAGGAAATCCTTGGCCAACCACTGTCAAGCTGGATCCCGTGCACGCTTTTAAAATTTAGTAGCAGAATAACTCATGAAATCAATCATCAAAAACGTTGTGTCTTTGCTGATTGTGTCATTAATATGCACTGATCCGAAAGATCGTCGACAAATCATCTAGAGAAATGACGTTTATTTTCACTTCGGAGGCTATATTGACAAGCACAACTGTCACTTCATAGTTAAATACCCACAAATTATTGTCGGAAAGCCTCCCTATTAATCTTTCTTTATAGAAAATGAAGCTGGATTAACAGTTACGGTGAATGGATTACACTATCGAACGATGATTAATGCTTTCGTATGGCAGGAATTGGAATATATTCATGTGGACAATGTTTATTTTCAACAGGACGGCGCTTCGTGCCACACAAGTAATGATAACATAGCTACTTTGAGTGGAAAGTTTCTTGTCAGTGAGATTTTGTGATTTAACGCCGTTACTCTTTTTTCTTTATCGCTGCGCGAAAGCTAAGATCTGTGATAATGACCCGTAACTGATCTAAGAACTCAAAGATGGATTTTGTGAAGTGATCCAGAATATACAGCCGCAAATGAGTGAATTGTTGAGGAAAAATATCATGAAAAGAATAGTGTAATGCGAGAGTAGTCGTACCAGTCATTTATCTGATATATTCTTTGTTTGTTTTACATATAAAAACTAAACTTCTTATTGAAAGACTCTGCATTTCTAAACTGTACTGGGATCTTAATTCATTACCTAAATCAAATTTCAATATTTCAATCTTATATTGTAGGGTATCTAATATTCATTATGCAACAACACATCTTTTTGAGTTATTGTGATACTTATTTTCGAGAAGGAAAAACTTTTTGACCCCAAGCAGAAACTTAAATTAGTTAAATAATAAATAAATGAAGTCGTAAATAAAAAGTAGATTCCCTTGCCACATTCAGCTACAAAAATGCCAAGCAACTATCGAAAAGTTTCTTAGGGAATGTAATAGGCCGATTAAAATACCATATATTGACAATAATATCTAAACTTTTTTTTATTCAACAGATGTACTTAAAAAAAAATGTTTATATATTCACTAGAGTAACCATTCCCACGTTGCTGGGGGCCTTTGTTTTGTATACCAATAAAATGTATTCCTCATAAGAAAATTTAAAGGAATGCATTAAAATTAATGATTTGTATTGACTATTAAGTCATATAGACCAAGTTCAGAAACTGCACAATTAAACCATTCTCTAGATATACAAAAATCAATATTTAGTTTGTATGGGAGGTGCCACACCCACTTATTAAGTTTTACCCGTATTTCGACTGACTACGAAGTTATTCATACCAAGTTTAGAATCTTCCACTATTACTCTTCCAAAGACATACAAAAATCACTACTTACTTTTTATGGGAGATGCCACTGCCACTTATCAAATGCCGCCCACTCTTTGGCAGATGATTTATATTGATCACAGAGTTATTTGGGCCAAATTTAGAAAGTCTAACTTTTACCGTTTGGAAGATAAAGATATAAAAACATAAATTTTATATGGGTGTGGCATCGCCCAGTTGAACCAAAATCATCAGTGAGAATAGTCCTTTCCAAAGCAGGTATTGGTTTGTAAATCGGTTTAATGGTTCTCGAGTTAAAAAATAGGGCAAATTGTATTTATATGTCTATGTACATATATATAGATTACATTATTTGAAAGCTCTCTCTTAAAACTTGAATACAGAAACAAATGTTATAAAAAAAATTTTAAAGTTTTAGCAAAAGTATTAAAAAAGAGAGCGAGATACAGAATGTAAAAGATGAAAAGGAAATAGAAAATGTTGACATAAAAAGTTTATACGTTAATTACTTTCGAAATTAATTTTGACATTTAAAGTTTTTAAGAATATTTAATTTAATTTTATTTTCTGTTTCTGTTGCTGTTGCTTTTCCTCTATTTGTACTGCAAGACTTTTAATTATGCGTGCGCTTATATGCTGTAGCCAAAGTAAGGGTTTTTGGAAGTGTGACAGAATGAAATAAAAATTCAAATTGTTGGTCATAAAACCATACAGTTTGTCAAATGTTTTAATTTTATTTAATTTCTTTTAATTCCAGCAATTGGATATTTTCTACAGTTTTTATTATGAATTTTATGGGTACTTCTTAATTTTTTTGTGGGCATACTGTCTAAAATAATTGTGGTATTAGGAGGAAGATTATATGAAAAAATTGCTCATAAATATTTGATGTGGTTTTTAGAAGAGGTTAGAGATATGTTTATTAAATGTTTATGTAATTATTTTAATTAACTTGGCACTTTTGAAGAATTTTTTTTAAATGAATATTTGAGAAATTTTTTTCTCTGACATAAAAGAGAGAAATTCCATACTTGTGTATATCTATCATTAGAAGCAGCGCAATGCCCACAGATATGTAAAAAGCCTTTTAATGGCGACCAATCATGAGACTTGAGAGACTTTTACAAACCGAATTTAATTGAAACCATTTTAGATTGAATTTTAGATTGAAACCAATACTACAATGTAAAACAAAATTTCGGTGTGTCAAAATAAAGCAACACTGTAGTAAGCAAAAAGCTGTAGTGTCAAAAATATTTGTTGTCAACAAAACACAGAATGTTTGTGTTTTTTGTCATGCGCGCATGTATCAGCTGTTGTTTACGTAGCAAATTAGAGCCACTTTATTAAATTAGCCTTGAACTTACTCTGAGAAGAGTACGTCAAGCTTCTATCCACAGTTAAAATTCAAACATTTTGCACAGCAAAATTTACGCTCCATGACGCCATATTAAGTCACCAAAAAATTTGTAAAGTGTTAAATGAGAATGCTATGAATGAAATATTTTATTCCACAAATCTTAATTTCAGATAAGAAGAATGAGATACTTCGGCACATTAATGACCTTGAATGTCAATTATGTCTCAGAACCATCGAAAATATAGACCGATGGATAGAAGTGTGCCACCGAAACCGTTGCGTTCTCTAAGAAGTTTTTGTTTCTTTTATAATTAACATCGTGCGTTTTGGTTACAAAAAAACATAACGGAGAGGGTCAAGCAACGCCACTCTTGGAGAAAAACGAAAAGAAAATTGTAGGATGCGAATTATCACGACACCGTTGTTTCTAAGCAAAGATAACATCTATCCTAGACGCCTGCTGCAGTAGACTAATCAATAGACAAAAATGATTACAAGGAAACTGAAGCAAGGCAAGAGATGCCTTGTGGAAACCGTATGCTCTCAAGAGGAGTTGCTAAAAAAATTGTAATAAGCAGATTAGGGTCATATGACCTTATTTAAAAAATTTTCAACACATTGTTACGAAAATAAAAATGCATAAAGAAAAGATGCACCACCGTTAGTACTTTAGAGTTATAATTATTATTGCATTTATTCTATTGGTTTGTGTCAAGGCTACGATCACCCTGTCAATGCCATTCGAGTACTTATTTGTGTTTTTATTTGTGGTAGTAAATTTTACATTTGAATTAAAGAAGGCTGAAGAAGAAGGTTGTAGATTTTGCTAGAACATTTGAAATTAATGTCAATAATAGACGGCAAATTCTGCTGAGTTAGTCAGTTATAGTTTAGCAGTCATAGTAAAAAGTCTTACTAAGATTTGAGTATTGAGTAAATTAGTGTATTAAGTGGATATTAAATAAGTTTGGCATTGTATAATTATAATTGTGTAAATAAACGGCTGTATATAGTAAAATATAAATTCGTGTCATTTATTTTTTTTAACGCAATTTAAAAAGGTTAAAACGTTACAATATTAAATATAGATTTAAAAGAAAGAACCGGGTACATATTTGTAGTCTATGTGGCAGAAACTGCGAACTCATCTAGCATTATTTGCATTATTTGATGTGAATATTTAACGTTTTCAAAGAGACTTGGTTTCGACGAAAATACTTTTAAATAAATAAACGAATATTTTAAAATTCTTTAGAGAAAATTAGTATTTGGAGGAAATAAAAAAAGGAAAATGAAATGTTAGACTGAATTCATACCTAAGGGAGACACTTTTTTCCGAGAAATATATGTTAGCCTAGCCCTCGCATCTTTACAAATTTTTAACTAATTAGCAAAATCTTTTCACATTTACTTTGCCTTTTGTATATACCCCACCAAATTATTACGAATTAACTCACATTACTCGTTTTTTGGATTGTCAGCAGTATTCCTTTGTAAGGACATTTTTGTCTACATCATTTAAATATTTGTGTCATAAAATGGCTTTTCTAAAATGTTTCTTTTCTTCTGAATATTTCATTTTATTATTTTTAGGTTTTTTTTTGCTTCTGCAGCAACTTATATTAACGTAATAGTTTCAGTTTTAATTTTTTTATTCGAATATCTGCATCACATACTCAAAGCGCTGCAGTTAAAATTCATTTAGTTCATATACCAGAAAATATATATTTTTTTCTTTTAAAAAATGTTTTTTTTTCTACACAAAAGAGCAGCGCAATCCTGTGTAGCCTTTATTACTAAGAGACTGCACTTAATTTACAACCTGAGGCTGTTACGAATTAAAATTTAAATAAAAAAAAGTACTGAAAAGAAAAACTTTTTTCTTTTGCAGTTTTATTCAGTCTCTTATTCATACAGTCAAGTCATTCATTCATTTATTCATACAGTCTCTGTCTCTCTTTGTTCGTTTCATTAAAAACTACTTTCGCTGTAGTTTCACACATATGTATAAGTAAGTAAATGCATATGTATGCGTGTGTGTGTGTCTTCTGCTTGTGTTGGACTTTGTTTTTGAACTGATTTTACCGGAAAAAATAAAATTTTTGACTTTTATGCTCCTTTTTCTGCTCTTTTTTTTAATAATTTGCCTTTCTTTGAATAAGGCTTTTAGAAAAATGACAAACTATCACTCCCTCTCACTGTTTCAGCTGAGTCAGAGTGGTACTTTATTTAATAGTACCTGTTAGCAAGAAAAAGCGAGAGTTTTCAAAAGAAACATTTTTCTAATAATTGAGAAGTTTTAATTTAAAAAAAAAATATGAAAAAAAATGTTAGAAATTTTGCTAAAAGAATATTTTGTTTGTGTGAAGAAATTTTAAGATTTACAAATCAAAATATGTTTGTAATAAAAAGGTCAACATAAGAGTTTTATAACAATGAAAAACTAAATTTGAAACTAAATGCATACGATAAAAATAGTATCTGAGAGAACCACGAAAAATAAGGGCAAATTCTAAAGTTCAATTAAATTAATCCAGTTGCCGAAAATTTCATTAAGTATTTTAACTGACAACCAAAAGTTTTGCATCTTAGAGTCTATATCGGTAATTACAAATTTGTGATTGTCAACGTAACTGAAGTTCAATTGCCATTCACAATTTACCCATAAGCGAAGAAAGCGATTTTACACAAATTTGTATGCCCATTTGTTGTAGCTTCGTTGCTAACATTGATTTGGTTGGATTAAATAATATACCAATTGTTGATAGATGTCCATCAATTGCGAAAATAAATTACAAAAATATATAAATATTTGGTTACAAATTTATATATGTGCTTAAGTCAATACGGGACTGGTATAAAGAGTTTTTATAAGGAAGTATAGAAATGAGTTACATTACAACAACAAACACTGGCAACCACTAAGAGCAGTAGAACTATTGCACACAAGATGAAATAGCATCTATGTATATCTGCCATATTACATACACATGCACTACCGAATTCAAATGCAATTAATATCTAAGGTTCTAGAATTCGCTAGATGAACAAAGGTCAGGTTAATGTTAGAGCGTTTTAAAATTTTTTTGTAGTTTTGAGTATAACAGTATTAGTGAGCAGTGACACTAAATTGACATCCATTACTTAGCAAGAAATTAAAAAGGGAAATTGCATTAACGAATATCAGAGATTGCTGTGTGTATGATAAGTGGAGGCCACAACCGTGATAAGTGTTGCCAACAAAACATTTTTAAATAGCACAACACTTTTTCAAAACAAAAACAAAAAAACAAGAAAATCGTTTTCAACGAATACAAGTGACAACGACTACCTCTGTTTTACAAATAAATCTTATCACCTATTGTGACTTATTTTGGAAACAGGTGTTACAACTCAAGATGTTAAGTCTGGAGAATATGCTGAATAGCGTAAAAATATATGCATTTTCTGGTTGAGAAACAGCAGTCTTTTATGTACTCGATGAAGCTTTTATTTGTTTTAAATAAATATATAATTTTTCAGAGTTAAAAAAGAATATTGTTTTTTTGCATTTCTCTCCTTGGGAGCATACGGCTTTCGACAAAGCGTTCATTGCTTTATTGCAGTTTCATTAACCAGTTTATTTTATAGCTAAAGCTCTATTTAAACCGTTGCCAGATTTCACAATATTGTCAGAAAAATGTACAGAAAATATCTTACAACATATGAACTTACAATTTTTGCCTTTCAACACTGTCAGCGAAATCATTATTATATCGTAGCAAGTTTACCATATGACAATGGTATCATTGTCCGTAAAAAAATATGTATAATGGGATTGCCAGATTTGTTGACAAATGCCTTGCAATCATGTGAACCGACAGTTTACATTCCCCACTCTCTGGTCGTTGTCAGCAAACTGCCAGGAGTGACAATATTGGTAGATCTGACAATTGTCTCTACAGAGCTTAAGTAGATGATTAGTCTACTGTAGCTCGAGTCCTAGTTGTTGTGTGGTGGTGAAGATATTTGCTAAGTGGTGTTGGTGAACCTTACTTTGCCTTTTTGCCCTCTATAGGTGGCGTTTTCTACTGATCATTCGTGTGATGTTTGTTATCATTACCAGAGGTAAAGCTAGAATGTCTGAAGTACTTTCTTTAGATGTCTATTTTTGAAGGGGGTTACCGGTAACCAGTCTGTAGTCGTTATAGGGCTGATGCTGGAGGTATAATTTATCCTACTGAGTATTATCAGAGGTATTCTGGTGCCACGGGAGTCAGGAGCCCCAGGGACATCAGTCCCTGCTTGCCTTTTACGTAGGCCACCTGGTGTGGGCTTCGTGGTGGCTGTGGTTTTAAACCTAAAACGCAGGCAAAGTGTGAGCGCGGTGTGATGTTGCACTTTCAACCGGGTGCTGTGAACCATATCACGGCGAGAGTTTTAATGGTCTCCAACACTTCAGCAAGGTGAGAAGATTAGTGTTCTAACAAATCGCCTCTGAATTTGGTACTCACTTGTGATTATCATGTGTGGTGGCGTTGGTGGACGTAATATTCACCAGTGCCTCGGGCATCATGAGATTTGGCAGCACAGCAAATACCCACGTGAAGTCTGTTAATTAAGCACTTGAAGCCGCAGGTAAATTTGTCCGTCTTGACCTCTGCTCGAGGCTTTAACTTGGACCGATATGCCACCGCCGCTATATAATATACGTCAGTTATCGTTTTAAACAAAATGAATGAAACTGAGGCAGAGGGATCAAGTTCACCAGAAGACTCCATTACTTTTTTGACTTTTCACCTGGTATGTTCTAATGGATCCGCATTTCGTTCGTATTTAGAAAAGAGTGAAAAATATTGTTCGGACTGCAACTAAACATTACCAAACACTCTTTTGAAGTAGTCACAAGAGTGCGTTTATGGTAAATTTTCATGTAAAGTATACTGTACACACTTGAGTTCAATGTTGCGTACTACTCGTACCATGTTTTTATCACCATACAATTCATATCTACAATTCATTTTGTAGATTATTTCAGACATGATACTTAATTAAGTAAATCGTTTGTTTCAGTAATTCATTGCTTTTTACATACATACATAATTCCCACAACATCTCAACTGAAACAAGGGGCTTCTCTCAATCAATGAGCATCACCCGATTCTATTTTTAGACTCTTTGAAAAGGAACGGCAGATGCACTAGTTAGAGAAGATTTCAAAACGTAATACTCACAAAAAAGTCGTTAACTAATGTTGGGAGGTGATTCCGCAGTTAAAAATTATGAGATATTCTGGTCTGGTATTGAACACAGGACCTCTTTGTTTGCCAACCATAACACAGCGGCACATATTGTCATTGTTTCATAAGTTTATTAAATCTAACACGCTTGTCCGTTGCAACAATTTCGGCATCTAGTGGTTGTGGTTTCATCCTACTTAATGTTTTTGGATTATTGGGTACCTATACCGTATTTTACAGTACCTTTAGAATAAGAAAACTTACAAAAGAAGATTAAATTAACTCTGTCGTTTTAATTGATATGATCTAAATTTTTATTGACGGCTCGAAGAGAAAAACGGGCACGTGTTCGAGGTTTTATTCTGACAAACTTGACTACTACACAAATTTCTCTAATTTAACCAAATCTATCCTGTCTTACACCCAGAGTTCTATTCCATCGACAGAGCTGTGAGAAATATATTAGGAATGACTGGAAACATTTTGGCCCAATTAAGTAGAAATTAAAGTCATTATCGTTATAAGCTTCAACTGTACACAGTTTTGTAACAATTAATAGTTTACAGTTCAACAAAACTAAGTCAAAATGCCTTTATATTTGTGTTCATTCATAGGCCCAAATTGTATAATATCGTCTTGATGGCACTATTCGAGAGGATACGATTGCTGATGAGTTCTAAAAGGCGTGTAAGCATTGCCCATAACTCTTGCACTTTTTTTGGTTCCAATATCAAATTCGATAGATGGGAACTGTGGAAATTGTGGAACGCAGTTAGTCTAATATTTAGAATATATAAAATGCTATGGTCTAGTAGGGTGAAGAAGGGACCATGACTCTGTTGGATTTTTGTGGGAATTCCATTAGGATTTTAACTGTCATTTTTACAAATAGGTAACCTGCATTACGATTACTGTAAAATTAGTTTATACAATAAAAAGGAATAGTCCGTGAATTACTTTCTATGCATCTGTTTCTCTCTCGCATAAACATGGACTTAGGCATTTTAGCCCAAGTCTCTTTTAGGATCTATACCATTTTAATCACGTTTGATCAAATTTGTCAGAAAAACCGGTTGGCTAAGACAACAATTCGCTCTCGTTCGGATTAGCAAGAGCGATTAACGAGGTTGTCTACTTTTACTGGTTACAAAAATAAACTAATAGACGAAAGTTTCCGAAATTCGACTGTAGTCTTTAGTAAAAGACAAAAGAAGTATTGCATAGAGAAAGTCAAGAAAATGTCTAATTACTTCCGTAAGAACATGTAAGCGTCACACAATCACTCTAAATAAAATATAGCAGCAAAGTACGATAAACTTTATTTTAAAAATGAAATTTTTTTTCCATAAATTTTTACCAAAAAATATCTAATGTAGTTCCTTTGAAATTTAAAACTAAAATTCCAAAAATTTAAATTATCACTACAAAATTTTTATATACATAAACATGTGTACGAAGGGTACTATTTATATTTCGGGAACTGGCAACACTACTGTCACAAGTTAAAATCTGGCAAGAACATAATAAAGTTCAACATTTTTTAACGTAAACGTAATCACAACGCTTTGGTGTACAAGTGCTATTTGTTTTGAAAATCCAATTGTCTAAACTATGGAAACTTCAAGAGAAGGTTTACGTTGGATTATGTTTCACCACTTTCGATGTGGATGATCTCAACAAGAATGTGTCGTTGAACTCAGTACTTTGTATGACGATAAAGCACCATCAAAAATGACAGTATGTGGCTGGTGTAGTGAATTCAATCGTAGTTCGGTCGCCGACGAATTCCCTGTTGGTCGTCCAAAATCAGTTGTTGTGCCACAATACATCAATGCGGTGCGTGAACGGATGACGCAAGGCCGTCATGTGACTTATTGTGAGATAGAGGCATCTTTGCACATTAGTTCCACTGCAACACATACGATTTTGCATGAACACTTAGAAAAAAAGTTTGTTCTCATTGGATACCCCATAATTTACCAATCGCTCAAAAAACGACTCGCGTCGATTGGTGTAAGAAAATGATTGAAAAGTTCGACCCTAGTGCTTTAAAAGATGTGTATAAAACCGTAACAGTTGACGAATCATGGATATATGAGTATGAGCCGGAAACAAAACAGCAATCGACCGTGTGTGTATTCCAAGATGAGTTAAATCCCACAAAAATTGTTCGTGAAAAAAACACAGCGAACCAAATGATCGGCTATTTATGCGGCCGAATGGATCATATGGACACTGTTTCACTTGAGCAACATAGGATGGTCAATTCTGAGTGGTACACGACCATTTGTTTGCCGGAAGTCTTCGGAGAAATTTTTTAAACCAACCGCCGAAAACGAATCCTTCTCCATCATGACGATGCGATTTCTCACATATCTCATCAAACTGGTCAACTTTTGAGCAGCCAAAGTATTGAATTGATGTCTCATCCTTCGTACAATCCTGATTAGGCACTCAATGACTTGTTTTTGTTCCCGAAAATCAAAGATAAACTGCGTGGTCAGCGATTTGCGAGCGCCGAAGATGCAGTAGAAGCGTTCAAAAACCATGTTTTGAAGTTCTATTAAGAGGAATGGAAAAACTGTTTTGAGTAATGATTTGAACGAATGCAAAAGTGTATCATCAAGGGCAATATTTTGAAATACAATAAAGCCATTTCTATCTAAAAATATTTGTTATTATTTGCTATTACCGAAATATAAACAATACCCCTCGTATATATATATTTTTTATTTTCTTAACTTAATTTAACAAATACTTTTTCTCAAGCAACGTATTTGCCATAGTTTAGAGGTTATAATGGTTTTACACGACTAGAATTTTAAACTTACTTTTTTTGCACTCAGTGGGTTGCATACTATTTACGCCACTACTATTTGCCCTTTCAACTTATCTACTATAATTTGGACAAATTATTATTAACAATTTATAAAAAAAAAAAATAAAAAATAAAAATACAATATTCACCAGTGGTTTTAAAATTAGCACCACGCTACTGTTTTCTAAAATTTAGCTCAGCATGAGTGAAACGTTTAAGCATTCAAATTTTGAATGTTTGTATATAAATGTGTGCAAGAGTCTATGAAATACCTACATACGTATAAAATTACAATTTGACTGAATGTTTCCTTAACTCCTAAGAGACAAGCAGACAAATGGCCATAGCGCTTAGTCAAACACACAAACTACCTACACAGGCTACTAATACAAGCTGTATGTCAAAAATACAACACGACCAACCAGCTATGGTTGGGAGGAAGTAAAGAAAATTTGCCATTTTCTAGTCTGTTTTCGGAATAAAAGTTCAGACTTACTAAACGATTAAATTCTAACAGGAAACTAAAGTAGAAACATTAGTGTGCTTGCTGCATACCGGATATGCCTTGTAAGCAGTTTCAACACACACACACACATACACACATTGCACAGTTAACATCAAATTTATATGAGAAGTTATACAAATCCAACTAAGCATTTCCCATACTCACTCATTGAAATATATTTTCTTGTTGTATTTTATTTTGATTCTCATCATTGTGTGCCTCTCCTCCTAGGCACACATTTAGAATTACTTGCTTATAATATTAGTGTTTGTGCCTGAGTATGTGTTGTTATAGGGCGAAGAATAACAGTAGAGAGTAGGTCAAGCCCAAAATGCTTAAAAACACTCTCACATTTTCACTTACACATGTGTGACTGAGTGTGTTTGTGTGTTGTTTTTTTTAAACACACATAAATTGCCAAATTGAACCCTAGAAATTCATGTTGGGATTTTCTCCCTTTTACTCTGTTTTTTATTTCTCTGCACCTCTTACTCTTCCTCCCTTAAGCTCTTCTCATAAGCTGGTTTTTCTCATTTTTGCCTTTATCTATTATTATATGTTTTTATTTTCTTTTTATTTTTTTTTACTTTTCTATGCCATGAATTCTATCACACGTACTTCTGTGCTTGTGTATTTGTTTTCATGCTTGTGTATATTAAGCGTACATATTGGAGAGCATGTTTATACTATATTTCTCTTTTCTTTCTGTACTATGAGTGTGTGTAGGTTCGTGTGTGTGTTTGCTTACAATGATAACTCAGAAACACAATGGCATTGTTGGCAAAACTGTTTAAGGACGTTTGAATAAAATCAAGATTTCCATTTTGCCAGCAAATAACACTTAAGAAATTAAAATTTAGAATCTTTTTCTATTTTTGCCCATTCAAATTCAACATTTCTTGTAACCTCCGCCTCAGGCTGTGGGAAAAATACTTGTATTTTAATGTCATCATAGCATTTGTAGCAAACAAATAACGGAAATTTAATAGAAATTCTTTTAATTTTTTTTTTTTTTACGAAAACAATATTTGGAAAAAAATTTAAAAGTTTTGTACTTTAATAAGAGTTAAAAATGGATTTGTTTTACTTACTGGAGTTTTAAAAATAATTATAAAGATTTATTAAAGTATTGGCTGAATTATAATTTATCCTCTTCTAATGGCATACCTATCGTACTTCATCCTCTAAACTTTGTAGGCTGGACTCGTGATTTCATCGATAGTCCTGCATTCTACTCACACTTAAGGAAAATAATTCGAACGTCCGTGAGACAATCTAAACAAAAGTTATAATCAACTAGCATTTCGACAACATTCTGAATGATGCATACTTAAGAATTTCCAAAAACATCTATAGAACGTAACCTAATATGGTGCAAATCAGTACGTCATTAATACTGACATTCATAAAAACATAAGCGAAAACACTAAAACATATTATAGGCTCTTGTTCGAGCAGCTGGATAAAGACGAAAAAGTAGTGTTATTGGAACGACTATTGGGCAGCAGACACCAAAGAACAATCAAAACAGTGGCTTTTTTCGAGTGAACGTGCGCCAAGGAAGTGTGTCTGTCGGACAACATGGTGCTGATCACAGTTTTAAAGAATGCATATAATTTTATTCTCATTGATTACCTTGCAAAACGTAATAAAGATTATTGCCGAATACATTTTAGAGCTTTTGAATAGACCAAATATCGGGACTACCTGAGGTGACGTGGTGTTGTGTTAAAGTGCTTGCATACTGAACCAAGCATTCCACTTCGAATCTAAAACAAGGAAAATATCGATATGGTCATCTATACAAAGGCCTTAACTCACATAATGGTAACTTTACAGTAGAAGGTAAAAACTAATTAGAAACTGTAATTATAAAATATTTTTTTTTTTTTTTAATACAAGTTTTAATGAAAATCAAACACAAACAAATTCCTAACTATGGATAACCACTATATTTTTTCGATATGCTATGGTTGCCTAACTTTAAAAACCATCAGCATTTCAGATTCTATTGATAAGTTTTTTTTTAGAATTTTTTTCATAAATATGAGATTTTTGAAGAGGCTGCTTCATATATCTTATGACAAATTTGAAATGACTTATTCGATTTCATTAAGACATATGTTGAAAAATTCCAATTATACCAGCTTTAAGTCATTTTAATAATATTTTTTTATACAAACCGTATTTTTAGAGTAATTGAGAAACATATAATAAAATAATTTTTTTTTTGAAAAATTGTGTTATTTTTAATGTCTAAAAATTCACAAAAAAATAAAAAGCAGCAAATATTTACCAGTTTTGCTACTTATTAATAAAGTTACATATAATAAAAATAAAATAGACCATAATTCATGAAAGTCTATTGGTAAATACATATTTTATTCCCAATTAAGTGAAAGTACCTATTTTCGAAAATACATTTCTCGTTGTTGCAATTATATACCGGGTCCACAATCTAACGTTTTTTTTTCAACTAGTGCTTATTTCGTGAATGGTATGACTTTGCTCATGTCTGATTTGACAGATAATTAGTTTTATCCTTCCGCTGAAAGAATATGATTGTGTATACGCTTGAACAATGCTGGGAAATATTGCAACATTACTTTGATCGATCGACTTACAGAAGATGCCGATTTTGCCAAAAAAAAAAAACATCTTTTCAGATGAAGCTCATTTTGATCTTGCGGGTATGTAAACAAGAAAACTTGTCGCATTTGGGGCACAGAAAATCCGCACGCATACATTGAAAAGCCGATACACCCAAGACGAGTCACTGTTTGGTGCGGATTTTGGTCCAGAGACATAATTGGGCGATCGTTATCGGGCCATGTTGAACGAATTTTTGTTCACAAAAATTGAAGAGGAGGATATTAGTAACATTTGGTTTCAAGAGGACGGCGCTACGTGTCACAAGCCAGAGACAATTGACGCTTTAAAGAACAATATTCGTGAAGCCATTGGTGAAATATAGCTGCACACAATCGATAATGTGCTTAAAAATTGGACCGATCGTGTAGGTTACTGCATGGCCAGTCGAGGCAGCCATTTGAATGAAATTATATAAAAAAAGAAATTTGAGAAAATATTCAGTATTTTTTTTATAGAATTTTCAAAAAAAAAATTTATTTGGCGGATCCTTTATAATGGGTGTCGTCTAGGCGATATTATTTTCAAAATTCACAAATATCACTTTTACGCTCAGTAAAATTTTTGGCAATTAGAGGAAAAATATTTGATTAAAAAATGAAAAATTTTCTTAAGATGTATGAAACAGCCTCTTCAAAAATCTCACAATTTAGAAAAAAAGTTATAAAAAAACCTTGTCAACAGAGTCTGAAATGGTTGTGATTATTGAAATTAGGCGAACATTGCGCATCAAAAAATATATTAAAAATCAAAAGTATTTTTGCTTGTTGCACAGTGTATTTTTTAAATTTTTACATAGTTGATGTAATTAAACAAGATAGGGCTTTTTGTAGTCAGGTTTTTAACTAAAAATGTATTGTATGTTAGGGCTTTTTCCTTAACTCTTAATGCAAATTAATTACGAAATTAATACGAAACTCTTTATTTCAAAAATAGTATTAAGTGCATAAACATGAAGCCTGCTTAGATTGTTTATGGCAAAGTATCATAAAAAAGATGAAAATCAGCAGGAGGTAACTTCTTCATATCTTGCAAATGTTCCCATTTCTTTTTTAAAATCGGTAATTTTTCTATACAAAGGTTTCTTGGAATGATATGTTCAGTATAAGCGTTATACCCATGTGAAAGAAGCCTTTATTCGGCGCTTATATTTGTTTTAAAATATATGAGCCCTGTAGTATCATATGTCAAAAACCCGTATACAAATTTTTATTAATACCTGGTCAAATAAACATAAACATATATGGTTTCGGAACATTTTCAAAATCTATCTTTAATAAGTTGCACAAAAGTTGCGATGGTAAAGTTATTTGCCTGTTTTTTATTTTTCTTGCAATGAAAGAATTGGTTGCAACGCCCTCCAATTGTGTATATCCCACTATTAAGTACTTTTGTTTCACAATTACATTTCGTTCTTCAAAAACTTTGGGAGATCGTTCAAGAAAATTTGTTTAGTGATCCGTTAGGTTTCATCATGGTATGACAATTTAATAATTGAAAGCGTTACAGCAGCTGATTCTTTGTCAATTTTATACTTACTTAACAAGCATTCTTTTTTTGTAGATTTGTAGTATGTGCTGCCCTTTGTGGCCACCATCCCAAATTTTAATTAATCAAAAACTCAAAAGATCAAGCTTTGATGACAAAGTTTCAATTCCTTGTCAAAAAATTTATCAAATTTTACACGTACATTTGGCGACTTAGGGCTTTTTGAGTTAGAGCTTTTTGTATAATTGCTTATAAATCGGTTTGTTTTGATACTGTTGCAATACATTTGTGGAAGAAGAAAAAAAGCTACCATTTTCGAAAAATTGCAAGTTATGGCCTTTCTTTATGTGAGCATAGTTATGATCTGGGGAAGTTATATGCACTCAAGAAGAGTAAGGAAAAAAAATCGTATTCCAGATGATGCTTCAGAATCATATGCAAGGTATTCTTTTATACTTATAAAATTGCGAGTTAAGGTCTTTCTACATGTGAGCATAGATATGATCTCTGGAAGCTATATGCACTCAAGAGGAGTAAGGAAAAAAATCGCACTCCAGATTATGCCTCAGAATCATATGCAAGATATTCTGACTTATACCGGACTTTGGCAAGAAAATTTTTAATTTACAAACTCTATACAATGGGAGTGTCGTACAAATTTGTGAAATTCATCGAAACTATATATAGTAGCACACAAGCAGCTGTGTGGACTGGAGATAAGTTTTCTGATTTGGTGTAAAACAATGATGTTTGATATTTCCATGATCGACATGAATGCTTGGAAGGTGGACTGATGGTAGAAAATTTAAATATTCGTCTTTTATTATACGCTGATGATATTGTTATATTAACCGATGAAATCAAAACAATGCAAAATATGATTCAAAATTTGGAACAGTATTGAAACATATGGAACTTAGAAGTAAGTTTGGATAAATTAGAAATTTCGGTGGTTACAAATGGAGGCAGACTTAGAGAAGAGGATAAATGGGTTTTCAATGGTGGAGAAATTAAAATCGCTTTTGAATTTAGTTATCTGGGAGTAGTATTTACGCCAAAGTTAAAATTTAATAAACATGTTGAAAAAAGTAACATACAGGCAAAAAAAGCCATAAAATCAACATGGAAGAGTTTAGTTGATAAAGCAGATATAAATTTGGCAATGAAAGAGAAAGTTGATCAGGTCGTATGTAGGGCAATACAATCATATGCAGCAAAGGTTTGGGGCTTCAGTCTTTTTGAAGAAGTTGATAAATTTCAGCGGTATTTTATGAAAAGAATTTTGAAATTACCAAGTTTTACACCAAATTATATTTTGATGCTGAAAACTGCTGCTGACGAAAGTCATTTTTTTACATTGGCGCTAAATCTTTTCTTAGTCTTGTTACGTCGAAACCTTTTTTGGGCGAAAGAGTTAAAATCTAAAGCTGTATCATTGAACATACTTTGGCCGGAAGTAAATCCTACTCAATTACAGTTGAATAACTTTAGTATGGAGCTTTTAAGTAAGTTAAAAACAAATGCTTTAAATGAAAGATTGCGACGGAAAAATGAAAGCAGTACACGAATATACAAACATTTAGATCATCAGAGAGGAATAGAATACTTGAACTCGAACTTTAATATAAAGGCACGTGGTGGATTAATTGAGCTGAATTGCAATAGATTTGGTGAAGAAAATACACAAGTAAACTGCACACTATGCAATTTAAACGAAAGTGAAACATTCGAACATTTCCTCGGAATCTGTCCTGCTTTAAATGAATTTGAAATCGACAATTTCAACAAATTGAGGCTGAGTAAAGAGATGACTGGCCAATGCTATTTACATATATGAAATATGCACTAAAGTACGGGAAATCTTTAATTATTAAATTTGATTTAAATATTAGAATTAAATTTATATAATTTTCCTTTTTTCCTTCTTTTTAAATGTATAATAATTAGCAGCATATACTTTAATCGCTCGACGGACGTTTGAATTAAACATGTCGATAATTTCTTTTATTTTTCTTTGTTTGAACTTGAATAAATACTGTAGCGGAAATTCGTTGTAAAAATTTATATATAACTAAAGAAAATTTCTAATTTAATCTAAATATTCTGACTTAAAAACATCAGCACCAAGGATCTCTGGAATATAACCCATGCTTAAAAAAATAAAATGTAAATAATGGAGTTGGATTAACCATTTTATCACAAGCCGGATAACATCATAAGAATGACGTTAGAGTGGAATACTCAAGGCCTCAAATGCCGTGCTCGATCAAAAACACCTGGAGGTGCATGGTACTTCAAGAACTAGGACAATGCAATCTTACTTGGGAAGTAAGCGTCAAACCGAGTAAGATGGTGATGATTTTTGGAAGTCATATGCTCCTAAGAAGAGTGATTGAGAAAAATATCGGTTTTTTCACTAAGAAAATCGAAATCGAAAATCGTATTGCAGTACTAAAAATCCACTATGAAAATGGGAGACAAAGACGACTTTTAAGAATTTGGTAAATCAACTTAAGTCGACTGTCTCGCTACATAGTGTGCCATACCATCGCGAGTACGAATGGGTTGTTGAACTTAAACCATATTTGCCGCAGTGTTTAAGAATCCCCGAATTTGACAATTTCTTGATTTTCCAAAGGATTTAGATTATCCACAACGACTACAAAATGAAGTTTGCCTAAGTATTTGATTTTGAACCGCAATAGATTTTGAAATACCATGATGTTTAAAAGAAATGTTTTTCAACAATTTCTCATGTTGTAGTGAATTCGAATATTTGAACTAATTTTTGATTTTTCGCATTGCAAGTTTCTCTCATAAACGATAAAGATGGAGTACAAAATTAAAAAGGTATGTGTACGCCTAATAGACGTACGTTATATATGTAGGGTTAATTGCCCTTGTAAAGATTTTGATTTACACCTCCATTTTGCTGCCATTTTTTCTGTGACTTTCAATGGTAAAATGTGAATATTTTTTATTTATTTTCTAAACATCCGTAATCTGTTAACAATAATCGATTTAAAAACAATTTTCGAATTCATTTATTGTGAATACGAATTATAAATTATTATTCCAATTCCTTACATTTGACTTGACTTGGCATTTATTATTTAATTCACAAAATAAGTATGTATTTAAATTTTGAAAATTTGCCAAAAATTGTTCATTTTTAGCATTTTATTGAAATATTTTATTTGGAAAATTGTTTTTGAAGTAAGAAGATTTTTGTAAAATATTCAGAGCATTTACATTTCAGTTTTATAATTTTTTTTTATGAATTTATGAATGACTGCGTGCGTGTGTGTGTGTGTGTGTGTGTAAGTGAAAATAAGTATTTAGAAATACACAAAAACGATTACGATTCAAAGAAAAAACAGTCGTAAATGCGTACCAACTTAAAATGTTGCTTAAAATTCTAACAAACCACACATACATGCAGTTAAAATTAAATACCATTTATGCCTGAATGCACACGAAATACGATTGAGACAGAGTTGTAAAGGTATGTAAACGTTCAAGTAAGTGAATGTTATTTACATAAAGCTTTTGTGTTAGAAATATATGTATGTATGTATAAAAGTGTTCCAATGAATTCCTAGCTTTAACTTCGTTTGCTTTTGTATGCACTAAAGCTATTTTTAATGTTTGCGTTATAAAGAATTACCAAAATAATTTATTTATTTATAACTGTATTAACAACAAACATTCTAGTACACATACATATGTATATATGTATGTATGTATGTATGTAGATGTATATATGTGTGTGTACGTATTTTCATTCAAGTATTTTTCATATGAACATTCTTTTTTTTTAAGTCATCATATGAAATAAATGCTTGAATATCTGTTTGTGTCGTTTTGTATATGAATTTGAAACATTTGCATAATTAAATGCAATTGAATTTCAACGATAGAAGACAAGAAGTCATCAGGCAACAAAAAAAGAAATGAAATAGAAAAAGTTACCTGAAGTGAAGGAAAAAAAAAACAAAAACAAATAACAAACAGAATATGAAATAAAATTCTAAACATACGAAGGCAATTTGATAATTTTGTTTAATTTGTGCAAATGAGTTTGAGTCATATAATAAATATTGGGTGTTCGAAAAATTACGTTTAGTTGGTCCTAAACCGTAATATCTCTGGTAGTACTAATAGCATCTGGCAGCACTATAGCTTGTTTGAAATGTGACGGTACAACCTTTAAGGATTGAACATAGTATACTTTTGCTTACTTAAGCTACTCTCAAAAACTCAACGAAAAGTCTGTCAAATACTTAATCAACTTTTTATAATGTACTTTTGGCTATAATGTACGTTTCGAATATTTGTGTTGGTGAGAACTTGAAAATTACTTTCTGAGAATTAAGTTTAATCGGTAATTAGTATTATTAGTATCTGTATTATTAATATCTGTTAATATTTTGTGTAAAAATGAAAATAGCATACATTGCGTAACGTGTTTCTTTTGCTATTTTATATAACACACAAGCAGCTGTTTACGTACGTACAATACGATCAGGGGCGCTCAAAACGTAAGCAAATGAAACTGGACGAAACTTGACAAAAAGTTTGTTAAGCTCATATTCGCTTATTCTGGTTGGGCCTTTAGAGTTTTTGCTTTATTCCGTTGTTGTTGTTTTTGTTTGTTATTAAAATGTAGCCTTAAGAGGGAACTTTACTAACGAACGAACGAAACTTGATGAAAAGTTTGTTAAGTACATTATAGTTATACACATTTGATTTGTGTATTCGTAGAGTCGCTTAAGCTAGCCAACGCATATTATTGTTGGGCCTTTTCATTGTTAGAAGGTATTAATAAAATCTCATTATTCTTTGTAAAGTTATCTTAAAAATTAGTGAAAATTCGGAACATATTTTGCATTTCTATTATAGAAAAGTTAAGAATGCATCTCGGGCTGCTAAAATATTTGTGAAATTTACGGATTCGATGCTGTAACTAGAAAAACAGCTGCGAAATTGTATATGGTCGTTTTCGATCTAATAATTTTGATTTTAAGAATGCATCGCTCTATGCGACCAATCATTCAAAATGTCAATAAATTCATCGAACAAATTGAGAAAGGCCAGCACATATAACATTTGTCAACGATTTGAAGAAATCTGGATACACAAAGAAACTCGATGTTTGGGTACCACATGAATTAACAGTGACAAATTTAATGGACCGAATTTCCATATACGATTCACTGCTAAAACGGAACGATGCGGGCGATGAAAACTAGATTACTAATAATGTGCGAAAAAACGTGATGCTTCACGAAAGGTAATACTCTGTGTCTAGTGGGATTGGAAGGGAATTGTTCATTATGAAATTCCAAGGTCTAGTCAAACGATTGATTCTAATCTCTCAATTGATCAGTTGATCAACAGAAAAGATGTTGTATTCCATCATGACAATGCCCTACCACACACATTTTTGATGATCCCGATCCATGCACTTTGAAATGATCATTTGTATTTATCTCTATAGAACTCTCTTAATAATGCAAATTTTAATTCCGTGGAGGCCTGCAAAACGCTCTTCTATGTATTTTTCGCTCTGAAAATCCAAAAGTTCTACACTGATGGAATAGTTGCTGTACCTCAAAAATTGCAAAAGGTTATTGATCAAAACGGTACATTTATCGTTTAATAAAGTTCGCTTCATATACCGGGTGGGCCGTCTATCGGCTTCAATTTGAATCTAGCAATACTTTTGCCATTTTATTCTATTACAAAATTTATTTATTTTTTATTATCTCCACTGAACGAAATGAATCGGTTAAAGCTTGAGCAACGTTGGAATTTATTGAAAATTTATTTCCAAAACAAAGACAATTCGTACGAAATTGCAAATAAATTAAAAATAATAAACCAAAAAAAATTCAAAAAACATCTTTTCGGATGAAGCTCATTTTCATCTTGGTGGGAACGTAAATAAGCAAAATTTCCGTATTTGTGGTTCAGTAAATCCAAATGTGGTCTTACAGAAGTTTACGGCGTGTGAAGCGGAGGCATCATTGGGCCATATTTCTTTGAAAATGGGGACAACGCAACCATTACGGACAATGGACACACCTATAGCACCATGATAACCGATTTTTTTGTGCCCGCTTTTCATGGTATTGATATGAAGGATGCACATTGGGGTAGTTGATACCGAAAGTGGGAATTAATTAAAAAAAAAATTCCAGAAAACAGAAAAAATGCTATATTACGTCAAAGTAGATAAAATTCTACATCATGAGGCATAAAAATATTCCATTATGCTGCTACGTTCTTCGAAAGTAAGATTTTTTTTTTAATAAGAGTAAAAACAAAAATTTTTTTTACTTTTCAAAGTGAAATTTCTACAGGTTTTCTAAGAACAATGTAAAAAGTGGTAATAGAACCATTAACTTCAAGCTTGTGAGATTATTTCTGTTTTTTTTATCTTTATATTTAATCAATGTACACCTTTTTTATCGTGTTTGAAATAGAGGCTAAAAATCAGCCATTTTCGGTAAATATGTGGACGTAGAGTAGTGAGTTAAGCAAAGTTAACCGAAATTTTTTATTTTTCCTGAAAATACAAACGTCCCATCAATTACTGCTGAAAAAAAATCTTGCTCATATTTGCTCCTTTTGGAAATAAATTGATTTATGTTCATAGATACATGAAATACATATTTAGTAAAACTGATTGCTGTAAACTATTATTATATAATAACCACGAAGGCATTTTGCGTCTTAACTAAATAACTATAATATTATTTTAAGTCAGTGAAAAACCGGCTTTTCAATCCTTCAATTAATTCGATTCTTCGAATTGCTTCTTCATTTATACTATAGACTTCCAATAATAAAGTGCCATGCTAGTTCTGAAGATGAAAAACAAAATTGTTTCAATTAACAAATTGTTTCAATCCAAAGTGAATTTAGGGGTCAAATGGGTTTGGTTTATTGATCAGCCAAAACCCGGATTTGACAGCAACACTGTAAGGAGTTTCTTCTATAATGCAGAAATTTCGGTACAACGGACAAACCTTGAAGTCAATTTAATAAATCGAATGCACGTAATAATAGTAACAACTTCAAGTGGTTTTCAAATAAATATTGACATTTTTCGAGAGTTTGCATTTGATACCGCTAAATATTTTGTGAAAACGTATCCTTGGTATGTTATGTTTCCAACTGTTCACAAATATTTAATTCATGGATCAGAAATAATAAACCACGTCTTATTACCGATGTGGCAGTTATCAGAAGAGAAACAAGAAGCTCGAAATAGAGACTTACTAAATCTTAGAGAGAATTTTTGGCGAAAATGTTCAGGAGAAAAATTTAATGGGGATATATTTTTAAGACTTCTAGTGACTTCCGATTCTACTATTTCCAATATGAGACAATTAAAAGAAAAAAAGGTAATAATTTCCCACAAGAAGCGTCGGGCTTATGAATATTTGAACAAAATCTAGAAAATCTTTAATATAGTGATGATGATGACGACGGTGATGATGATGTTGCTGATGATTTTGATGGTAATAAGTGCGATGATACTGAATAAAGTCCTCTTCATATACTATGATTATTTTTATTATGAGAAAAATAAAAGTATTGAGAAACTAAAAGTAAAAAAAGAGAAGAAGTATGCATAAAAACTATTTATTTATACATTTCTAACCAAAGTACATAGCAATCCATTGAATTTAGTTCTCGAGAAGGGCTTTCCGAATTGATTCCCACTTTAAGCATCAAATACCCCACTGTGCGACGCCCAAATTGCGAACTGATTACCGCTGCAGAGTGGCGAAGTCTCCTGTGAGCATACAAGTGTTCCAAGCATATGGCAATAACCAATCCTTGATTAGATTGAGAATGGTGTCAAGTGCTGCACAGCAAGCAGCCTTTCTTAAACAAACTTATTAACTAGAAAAGGCAACCGCTGTTACATTACCATTAAGCAATCACAGTTTATCAAAATTCACCTTTTTAGGAATTTTTTTCTTTTTTTGAAACTTTTAAAACCGTCTCCTGTTTCCCTTTATACGTTTTCGGTTTAAATACCTCTATCTTATGGTTATAATATATAAATTGTTTGTATATATGCAAATTCTTTCTTTCTTTGTTGTTCATTATACAGTTTCTTGTGTTTTTTCTGAGACAAGAATTATTTTCCAAATTTATTTATTTTTTCTTGCATAAAATTTGAAAAGTTCTCGAAATAATTCTTTGTTTTTTTTTACAGAGAGATATGACTTTTTTAAGGTAAATTAAATAATATTTGACATACATTTGAATGATGTTGTAGATTTAAAAACAATTATTGTAGATTTCCATATAATACATACTCGTATATAAATAAGAAGAAAAATTGCATGCAATTCAATTAGTTTTTCTTGTTTTGAACTTTATTTTTGTGCATAAATTATGAAGAAATACAATAAAAATTAAATCAAAATTAAATAAAATGAAATATATGTGTCACATAAGTTGATTGCATTTAGGATAGGTGATGTAGATAATATACCTGGTACTTAGAAAAATAAAAATTGTAAGAACTTTTCTTAATTGATAATAGTCATGGTGATATACTGTGACTATGATGAAGTTTGTAAAACAATGAGCCTCAAAAAAAAAAAAAACTTAGAAATGCCAATATATTTGTACGTGACATACAGTACGTCGGTAAACTCAAATGCGGATTAAATGCGAAGCATATATTTTTGGAATAATTGTTTTTAACCTTTTCATGTATTTGTTGTTTGTATACAACAACTCTTTTTAAGAGCAAATTTCTCATGTTTAATGATATTTTATTTTGAAACAAAGTTATAAAAAACAAAATTCTATGCCATAAGAATAGTTTTGCTCCGTATTATTTGTATTTTGCTTCCATATTATAATTTTATATCGGCCAAGTCTGCTGATTTTTTTGATAGGATCATGATATAAGAAAATACAAGGTAGTGCCACTCTCTTATTTTTTCTGACATATTACCATTTGACAATAAGGGCGAACTGACATTTATGTTGAAATTTGTGCTATCGTACACTGCCCACAAAATCCCATTTTTCACATATTTTGTTTTCGAATTCGATTATGAAACCGTAATATAAGGCAAAACAAAATGTTAAATGTTCACACAAAGAAAACAATCAAAAAGAAAACAATCTAAAACAAATCTTTAACCTTCAAATTTCCCATTTCAATACACATCTTTTAGTATTTATTTTGAAATAGCCTGGGTTCAAAATTCACGTTGGTACTTATGCTGCAGAATTCTAAATAATATTCTAAACTTAAAGTCTTAATTAAATTACACAAAATTGTGAAAAATTTCTGAGAATATTGATCCTTTTTCTGCATGTGTCAACGCTTTTATACATATAAAACAAACTTCAAGAATTTCGTTTATTGTCAAACAATTTTGAGTGGAACTACCTCCTATTTCTTACATCATGCTTAGGAAAACACACTTCCTTCTTTTCTTCCAGTTACAATACTTAATAAACAAGTAAAATATAAATATAAATATAAATATAAAATATATATATATTTTTGGATTATAGTTCATCTCAGGTATATATTCATCATGGCGCATGAACGGAGTATTTGCTTTAATAAAGGGTCCGCCAAATAATTTTTTTTCTAAATGCTATAAAAAAAAACTACTGAATATTTTCTCAAATTTCTTTTTTTATTTGAAAGCACAATTCTTCCGGTTAATAATGAAAGATAATTTCATTCAAATGGCTGCCTCGGCTGGCCATGCAGTAGCCTACACGATCGGTCCAATTTTTAAGCACATCGATTGTGTGCAGCTTGTGCCAATGGCTTCACGAATATTGTCCTTTAAAGCGTCAATTGTCTCTGGCTTGTTGGCGTAACACTTATCTTTGACGGTACCCCACAAATAATAGTCCAACGGTGTCAAATCACAGCTCCGAGGTGGCCAAACGACATCAGCTCTGCGGCTGATAATGCGATCTTCAAAAACAGGGCGCAAAACATCGAGTGTAGCTTCGGCTGTGTGGCACGCCGTCCTGTTGAGACAAAATGTTGCTAATATCCTCCTCTTCAATTTTGTGTACAAAAATTCGTTCCACATGGCCCAATAACGATCGCCATTGACTGTAACGGCCATTCCTTGCTCATTTTCGAAGAAAAATAGCCCAATTATGCCTCTCGACCAAAATCCGCACCAAACACTAACTCGTCTTGGGTGTATCGGCTTTTCAATGGATGCGTGCGGGTTTTCTGTGCCCCAAATGCGACAATTTTGCTTGTTTACATACCTGCCAATCTCAAAATGAGCTTCATCTGAAATGATGATTTTTTTTTTGGCAAAATCGGCATCTTCTGTAAGTCGATCGCAGGCCCACTTAGCGAAGCGTATACGCAACCATTTTTGTTCAGCGGAAGGATAAACCTAATTATCTGTCAAATTATACATGAGCTAAGTGTTACCAATCACGAAATAAGCACTAATTGTTTCTGGTTTGTTAGCATAACACAGAAAATAGCCCAAAGGTGTCAAATCTCAGCTTCTTGCCGGCCAACTGACATTACCATTTCGGCTTATTAAACAGCCATCAAACATTTGACGCAATAAATGACGATTGTGACATCAGATGTGTCGCAAGTTGCACCTTCTTGTTGAAACCAAACATGGTTCACATTAATACCATAAAGAGCAGGCACAAAATAATCGGTTATCATGGTGCGATAGATCTCTCAATTGACAGTAATGGTTGTGCCATCCTCATTTTCAAAGAAATATGGGCCAATTATGCCTCCGCTCTACAAGCCGCACCAAACCATCACTTGTGCAGTGGTTTCTGTAGGAACACGTTTGGGTTTTCTAAGCCTCAAATATGGCAATATTGCTTATTATTGCACCCACCAAGATGAAATAATGATTTTAAATGATGATAAATTTCCAATAAACCCCAACGTTGCTCAAGCATAAGTCGATTCATTTCGTTTAGTGGAGTTAATATACTGAATTTTGTGACAGAACAGAAAGACATAGCACTGCCAGATTCGAAATAACCGCCAGTTCGAATAACCACTGGTTAAACCGATAGATGACCCGGCCGATGAGTATAAGCCTGAATCAAAACGATAAATTTTTGACCAAAAAACAGTTGGCAAACATTTCTAATTAGGAATTTGATGGTGTTTTCTTATGGACTCTTGGCTTCATTATAATCTGGATGAAACGTAAACCAAAGTCAGGAAAACAAAACAAGTCGATGTGTGGCAGCAAAGTAAGTAAATAAGCCTCTATAAAAAACCACTGGGTTCTATTCAAT
Organism: Wohlfahrtia magnifica; assembly: GCA_023159175.1. Classification (NCBI taxonomy): domain Eukaryota; kingdom Metazoa; phylum Arthropoda; class Insecta; order Diptera; family Sarcophagidae; genus Wohlfahrtia; species Wohlfahrtia magnifica. The sequence continues at coordinate 4,973,624 of JAKWBJ010000482.1, read as the reverse complement.
TTTTTGATGGCTTTTTTTGGGTTTTATTTCGTTTTATTATGTCTTATAAAAGCTACCAAATTTCGTTCATTTCGATAATATTTCTTGCCTGTTAGTAAGAGTACTTTGTTTTACTATTTATAATGCAATTTTGCTCTCTTAGTAGGATCAAGGTAGCATTGCGTACTATGAGTTACTAAAACTCGGTGATCGGAGCAGACTGAAATTACTTCGTTTAAACAGTGCATTATGAGAAACACGGCTGGAACATAAAAACAGACAGACAAATAAAGTTTTCCTTTTTCGATTTAACGTCGCAAAGGATGCCAAACCATTGTTAGAAACGATTAAATGCCGCACCTGCCGTGTTTTCCAAACATTGGTTCTACGGACTATTGGTTAATTGTTCAACGGATATATCTTTTGGCATGTCACCGAATCATTTCTTTTGAAGCATTATACAATCAGCTTGAAAATAGGAAATTTTTTTGGGAAGGGATTCGGGAATTAGCTCAGAAGTGGGGAACAGATGTAAAGAGTGATTTGATAAATTTGTTAATTCATTTTCTATTTTGGACAAAAAAATCGGGCCAAATTAATTTTGACCCCCAATATAATTTACTTACTTTTGTTGTAAATAAGCTACGAAAACCTTTAAATAAAACACTGACCCGGGTTATGTTTTGTTAATAAATAACCTAATAAAACCCGTGTGGGATGAATTAGGTTATGTCGTGAGTTGCCAACCCTGCTTTTTCACCAATTCAGATTATCAACGTCAAATTCATATTCTTGTCAAGCAACTAACATAAGCTTAAGTAGAGTATTTACGCTCTAATTACTCTGTAGCAAATTGCTTTAGCACTGAATCTATGATAACAATCGATTTCACAATAGAGTAGAATTAATTGATTGATTATAGAGCTAAATCTCAGGTTAGACTCTGAGGGTTCTTACTAATCTCACTTAATCTAAGCGTTATCACACAATTTACAATGTTATAATAATTATTAATCGTTGCTATCAAATTAAATAAATATTTAAATATTTTTAAGGACTTACCCTCATATTCATAAAAAAATTTTTCATAAAAATTGTGTTTTGTAAACCTTTTTTTGGACCGCACAATTACTCACTTTAATAGAAACGCTTAAAAATATGAGTTATTTTTATAAATAATAAAATAAAACAAATAACCATTTTTAATTTCGTTTTACACTGTAATAAAATTAATTTAAATTTCTTTTCATTTAAACGACATCATATTATTCATATTCGCCATATTTTATGAGACTCATTCAATAAACGAAATAATTTATCTCTTCCAAAATATATTTGCAATATATTTTGTAACAAAGTAAATACTATATTTTTGTTTGTTTGTTTGTTTATTTAAAATCATTATCCAACAATAATTTATCTTACTGTCATACCAATGAATATATTTCTAGTCTTACCCATTCTTTGTTAAGCATTATGATCTTCGATAAATCTCCTTTATTCGTTTAAAATTCAATCTACACAAAATGTTAATTGTTCCGACTAATAAAAAGGTCTCATACTCCCCACCAAAAAAAAAAAAATATGGGTTTAAGTTAATTGTTCCCCAGACGGTGGAAGAAGATGGCACAGAAGGTCTCACATTCGTAATGACCTCAATGTAACGTTTGCTTTAACATCATCACATTAATTTTTTTATATTTTTTGTTTTGTTCAAAGGACAAAAGGCTCATTGGGACACGATTAAACCTAAAATAATACAATACAAGAGAAAATTCCTCGCATATCCGTGGTATATCTCTCGCTTAAATGCAGGCAAATCAAATCAGAGCGTGTTTGTGTTGGTTCCCTTAATATCTTTAAAATTGATGGCCACTTATTTATTTTTTTTAAGAAAAATTACAATTAAAACAACAACAAAAAATTTTATCTTATTTTGAGGTTTTTAATAAAAGAAAAAAAAGTATGAAAAGAAAATTTTTATTTGAAGACAAAGAATGAATTTCTTAAAAAAATAAACATTTCTAAGATACATAACAGAGCTAAGACAGTGGTTGTAACTGAACTGATTTCTTGTGAAAAGGAGGATAGAAGTAGTACTTATGGACGTTCGATTTGACTTTACCTATAACGTAAGGGGCAGAAAAAACTTTCAAAAGAAGACTATTTCACAAACGAACAGCGCGGCCCAAAAACGAATCTCTCTATAATACGTTATGCGATTTCCTGGACAATCAACTAATTAGCTCCTTAATTTCGTCAGGACACATTCTGGTACAGTACCAATAGAACAATGAATCACACACCACAATGCGACAATGCTCTAATGAATTAGTAGAGTTGGCTACACTACCGTCATTAATAAGCACCTTCGCCCTCTCCGGCAACGGAGAGAAGCCCCAAAATAGACTACGCAGCGCCGGACTATAGGTCTAGTAAATATTAAGATCAGATGGAGGGAAGTACCACCTTGATCAAATAATTCCCGGAATTTCCCATCGTTCCAATTTGAGTGTTTTTTTGTAAAGTTGGTATATCTGTTCTTGATATTTTCGCTAAATCTTAGCGTCATAGCTTAACATTTGCAGAAGCTACGTAGCCAAGAGTACATCTGTCAAATGGATTTAAATTTACAACAACGAACTTGTATTAAATTTGGCGTAAAAAATGGATTTTATGGTGGGTGAACATTGAAAATGGGGGAAAAATGTTTTGACAACGATTCTCTTAAGAAAACGGTTTTATACCAGTGGCACTTCGCACACCGATGAAAACATGGATAAAGTAAAAGAAATGTTGGTCAATAAGCGCAAATTAACCATCAGAGAGATAGCGGAGGACTTGCACATTGCCTATGGATCCGTCGAAGACATTATGGTTAATGATTTGGATTTCCGTCGTGTAGCAGCAAAGTTGGTGCCAAAAGACCACAATTTCATGCAAAAAGGAGATCATGTTAAGGTCGCGAAAGACATGATTTGCGAGTTTGAATCCAATCCCACATTCATAATAAGGATCATTACTGGAGACGAGACGTGGGTTTATGAGTACGACACGCAATCCAGATATCAGGCAAGTGAATGGCGTTCACCAAATGAGCCAAGACCAAAAAAACCACGTCGTTTTCAGTAAAAAAAAGAAGGCAATGCTCACAGTTTTCATGGTTTGCAACGGCGTAGTGCATCATGAATTGAAGGCCAGACAGTAAGCAAAAAGTATTATTTGGGCGTTATGAGACGTTTGCGTGAAGCAATTCTCCGAAAGAGACCAGAATTGTTGGCAGAAAACTTGTTGATTTTGCACCATGACGAAAAATACAACAATCACCTAATTTAGCTCCCTGTGACTTCTATTCGTTCAATCAAGTTAAAAGTTCATTACGGGGAACGTGTCTCAGTAGCCAAGAGGAAATACTGGAAAGGAAGCACTGATGGACACACGGAAAACCGAATATAAAAAATGCTTCTAGGATTGGATTAAGCCCTAACATAAGTGTGTTGCAGTCGATGGGGATTACAAATAGATTTTGATGAATAGACTTTTTTAATTTTCTGCATAAGTTCCGGGAACTATTTGATCAACCTTACTAACTTTACCAACTTTATAAAGCCTAATATTGAATTTAGTATCAGTGCGTATCAGTTAAAGCCTTTTGCTATTAGAATACAGTGTGACAAGAAGGAGTTTACACATGGAAAATAATTAAGTACTTATACTTCATCAGCAATAAAGTGGCACTTATTGCTTTCTAATACTCTTCCAAAATCTTAAATAAGAAATAGGACTTACACTTTACATAAAAATTAGAAAATATATTTACATTATATTTAAAAGATAATAAAATAATGTTTCAGCCTTTTAATATGTGGTATGACCTTCTTTTGCATTTATTACACATTGTAGTAGCTTTTCCAACCAATTAACCAACTTTTTTAGGCCATAATCTGCCGGTATTTTTTGTAAGTCTTCCATTAATGCAGATGGAATGCTATAATGTTCTTTAGTCGGCGCTTAGCTAATTTTTTCTTTTCAAAAAACATAAAAGTTTGGAATGGGGTTCAAGTCGGGAATATATGCAAAAGTGTCTATAACTTTTCCGCAGTTATAAAGAATCCACATCTGCACTATATGCGAATTATTCATAGAATCGTTGTCCTGATAATATTTTAAAGAAAACGCTTTTCTATGTTTGCTGCAGACAATAATGATTTCTTATGTGCTGCTCTTGATTATTATTTATATTTGAAAACTGCCTGCCGAACCGTTTAATGATAATTGAGAACACCACACTCCTCTTTAAGCAATTGTTGTAATAATAATATGCTCCACATGTTTACTTGTTATTGTCTTAGGGCTAATTCCCCTCTTTAACTTCAATCTTCCGCTTTTTCAACTCGATTTTGTGCATTGTAAAACGTTTTTCTTGTCACTGAAAGTATTTCTGATAAATCGATTATAACTTTTTACAAATGATCATAGTAAATCAAATGAATGGCGTTTTTTAAATTATGTAATAATGAACTAAATGAGATTTGCATTTCAAAAAATATAACCAACTTATTTACAAAATTGCTGTAAGCAATAACTAACTCCAAATATAAGGGCGAAACACATTATAAAGCAATAGGCGTGTAAAGAGTTATTTGACACTAAAAAAATTTGGTAATATTTGTTTATGCTGTATTTTTCACTCAATTTGCAATAAACTGGAATATTTTTGGTGATAATCCTTTGAAGATACTGCATAGATTATCTACAACAACAAAAAATATGCATGTGGTAATAAACCCTGATATTTTGTTGTCAATTGAATGTAAAAAAGCTTATTTTTATATGTGTAAACTCATTCATGACATACTCTGTATTATAATTTAATTAAACACATATTTCCAACTAAGCGTCTTTTTTATAGAGGTATAGAACTTTAAGTTGGCATTACTTTTCAAGATGGCGACCGACTTAACAGTTGTCAAGTGATTTATTATCAGTTTGGATGGGAAATCTTATTTTGAAAATAATGGTTCTGTGCGGAAAACGTATCGCGCACTATGTCCATTTTATCGTCAACAAAATCGTTCATCAGAGCAGTTAATTCGATTAACCGTGGAACGTTTTCGCACCACGTTTACTCTTATTGATAACTCGCATCCCCAGAGACGCTGTACGGTGCGTACAGAACAAGCTATTGCTGCTGTAGAGCGTAGCATTGAGGAAGACCCGAATGAGTCCATCCGCCATCGAGCACAGGAATTGGATCTGTGTCCATTCACTTTATGGAAGATTTTGCGGAAGGATCTTGGTTTGCGTGCTTACAAAATCCAACTCGTGCAAAATTGAAGCCAAACAATCATAAAGTAAGGCGTAGTTTCGTCGAATGGGCCTAAAACGAGATTACCGTTGTTCCCGATTTTCATAAGCAAATTTTGTTTAGCAATGAAGCGCACTTCTGGTTGAATGGTTACGTCAACAAACAAAACTGCCGCATTTTGAGTGAAGATAATCCTCAAGTGTATGTGGAAACACCGTTACATCCAGAAAAACTGATTGTTTGGTGTGCTTTATGGGCTGATGGAATCATTGGTCCGTACTTTTTCAAAAACGATGGTAGCCAGAACGTTACAGTCAATGGTGATCGGTATAGAGCCATGATTATTAACTCTTTCATTCCTGAATTGAATAACCATGATGTCCAGGAGATATGATTTCAACAAGACGGCGCAACATGTCACACAGCTCGTGCCACAATAGATTTATTGAAAGACACGTTTGGTGACCGTCTAATTTAACGTTTTGGACCTGTGAATTGGCCTCCAAGATCTTGTGGTTTAACACCGCTAGGCGACTTTCTGTGGGTCTATGTAAAGTCATTGGTCTATGCGGTAAAGCCACAAACGATTGACTATTTGAAAGATAACATTCGCCGTGTTATTGCCGATATACGGCCACAAAGTTTAGAAAAAGTCATCGAAAATTGGACGTCCAGATTGGACTACATCCGCGCCAGCCGTGACGTAAAGTTCTGTACCTCTATAAAAAACACTCGCCTATTAACTTTACACAAATTTCTATTTTACTACCACCAGCAGCACAATTAAAAATTTTTCTTAGCCTCTTGAGAATTTTAATGAAATTTCGAACATTCTTTTTTTTATCAAGTTCTTCGTTTTCAGTAGCCACTGTACCCCAGCCAATGACTAAAATTATATTATATTTGAAATGGGCACCACCTTGCGACGGTTTCTCTTTCTTTCTCTCGCTTCTGTTTTTATATTGTTGTACGAACAATGACTTAAACTTGTTGTAATTGTTTTCAATACTATTGTTGTTATTGTTTTTATTATAATTGTTGTAGTTTGTTATTACATGTATTGTTTATTCACAATGTAATTACATGGCTTAATGTATAAAACAAGTCCACAAATAACAGAAATAAACAAAAATATAAAAAAGTCTGACAAAAAAAAAAAAAAAAATAATAATAAATAAATAAAATAAAATATTACCACAAAAACAAGAAAACAAAGCGAAATTCGAACAAAAGAAATGAAAAAAAAAAAAATGAAAATATATTTTCCTTCCAAAACACACAAAATTTGGGTTTAATTTCAATTTTTATTTTGGGGAGAAAAACCAAATGCAGAAAAGGTCTTGTTTGTACCTAAAAATTAATGCTGAAAATAATGCTACCGATACAGACTTTCGTTAGCAAAAACTTAAATTTATAGATGAACAAGAATTGTATTTTTGGAGTTAAAATATTTCAGCTATACTCTATTCATTAAAGCAGAGGGGAGGGATAAAGCTTAATAATTATAATATGTTTCTCATCGTACTACTTACCACAATGGATCTGTTAAAACACTTTTGCCACTGAAACTATAAATGCGTGGCGCTTGTGAGAAGAAACCACCCTGTCCATTAAATATGCCCTTCCATGAATTGAATAGAACATCACCTCTTGTATTCACCACCGGTAGATCGCGGTCTGCGACGCGTACAATTGAATCAAGATTTTGTACTCTGAAAAGAAAAAGTAAAAGAAAAATTTTTAAAGAAAATTATTAAAAGCGAAAGGAAACATCGAAATAAATTCTTTGTTAAGCTATAAATTATGAAATAAAAAGAGAAAATATGTTGGCCATTTAAATAGAAATTTAATTTCTGTATTACTCTATAGAGTGTACAACATAAGCAAAATATATTCTATTAATTATTCATAACCAGTAACCAACCAACCCTCTTTAGATTATTTGCCAATTAAATAAAATATTTCGACAAATTTTGTTTAAATGCATACATTTTTCATTAAGAGGGCGTAGGGTGTTTAATAAATATAGACTTGAATCTACAAATTAATAAAGTGGTTGCTAAGAGATACCAGCATAAGGTACATATTTGAAAAGATTTTTCTTGATATTTAATAGAATTCTATTATTACATAAATTTAATTGCAATAATATTAATGAGCTTTTGAAAAAAATTTAGAAAATTTTGAATTTTATTTTTGTTTTTTACAGGCACAAAAGCTGAAGTGTTTTTTTTTTTTTTTCGAAAAAACTATCAGTGGTACGACTCCTTCCAATAATTTAGAAAATGACAGCATAATAAATAAGATAATATTGTGCATATAATCCGTAAGCGCTTGGCATAGTATATTTCATCCAGTATGCGGAATGATAAAGCCAAATATCGAGGCAGATAATCTTGTGTTAATCATGTGAACACTCTGTGCATCATTCTGCAATAGACGGTGGAATGATGTACCCCACTCTATATGTGATTTATATAATTCAAGGTGGCCATCAACGCCATTGAATACAACGCATAAATGAGACACTACGTTGCAAGGCAATGCCGAACAAGATAATCCCTCTTATCCCGGCATTATACGGCGATGTTTTATGCTGCATACGACATGAACGGTATCTCGCAGGTCGAATACAAGTGCTTAGTGCCATGTGGTAAGCGTCTACCAACAATCGATAACTTTCAGCAGCCGTTCTCTTCAAATGAAAGAAGGTTATCAGACTTCCCCGCAAAACATCTTTTTAGGCACAAAATTCGACATTATTATAGCGGTTGAAAAAAATGTACGTTACACTTTGGAATTATCTGAGTTTTAATGACAGATGTTTATCCCCAAAAATACCATATTTGTTATTATTGACACAAACTATACTATATGTGATAGCCATATGTTGTCCAAATCGATATTATTAACTTGTATACCCAATATTTGATCTTTGATTAACTTATGTACATAATGTAGAGAACATCCTACTAGAAAATACCAAAGTCATAAAAATTTATTCGATGTTTTCTCTGCTGATTTTCAACATTTTCCTTGATGCATTGATATCGCAGGTACCTCAGCAGAGCAGGGGAAATTTGATTATCTTGACAACGTTGACGACATCTATCTGTTCAAACATAACAGGAATATTGAACTATATATTGAAAAGTTTGCGACGTTAGCTGCAAGACAAAAGTAATGCGCATCAACACCAATAATTGGCATCACACCAAGAAATGCTGTGAAAACATTTCGCTACTTTGGTAGTATCATAACAACTACATGTGGCTCAGTTTAGGATATAAGGTTTGGCATAAACAACGCCCGCATAGCTTTCAGTCCGTTAAAAAATGTCGGAAGATAGACTCAAATTTCAAGGCACACAAAGATAGGAGTGTTTAATGCAGTCATCAAGTCAGTTGTGCTGTACGTTTGCAAAACATGGAAGACACTAAGCTGGAAGCTACAGGTATTATAAGCTTTCTTCAACGGCTGCCAAAGGAAAATTATACGTGTATTCTGGCCTAGCAAGATCTATGGGCAATCACTAGGCAAGAGCCTATTATCCGGGTAATCCGACGTCGCAGGTGAAAGTGGGTTGGTCTTACCCTCCCACAGCCACAAGGTGACATCACACGCATTTTCCACGTAGGGAATCTTCAAGAAATTTGTAGAAAAGGTAGACCAGCAAATGCATGGAGGCGCTTGGCTATATAATTAGACGTTAAACATGAAGCGGAATAAAAATGTAGATTCGGATGGATAAATGAGTTAAATTCGGCACTGTGTTCCTCTTAGGAACTGCGGAAAAATATATACTATATAGCGAATTTGCGTCGTCCCTAAGATACATTCTTGAAAGATGTAAATTCTTGAAGCATATGCACGAAGTGGCGAAAAGCCTAATTATATTAATTTCAGCGTAGAGCACGTACAGCTTATGACTCATTCGGTGTCTGTACTCATTGCCAACGCAGACGAACACGTGAAGTATCAGCGTCTTGTAGAATTTTATTTTTGTCTGCCGAGAGCGAGCTTTGCTCTTAAACTGCTTGTGCAGACCAAAGTAGCACCTGTTATCAATTATATTCTCTGTCTTATCTCCAAACTTATTAGTTTTGTTTATGGCAGGGCTTGTATGGTGTAGCATACACAAACGTTCTAGGTTCGAATCTAAGCAGAGAACATGACGAAAAAATTTTAATTGCCGCTTCGAGTGTTTAATATACAAGCTTAAGCCTCCCTCCAGACAAATCCACCTAAAGAAGCCTTCCCTGACCTTTAAGATTACCTCTGGCGATGATAACAAACATCAAACAAATGATCAGCAGAAGCGCCACCTATTGGGAAAAAATTACAATTAAGTAAGAATCACCACCACTATCACTTAGCAAGCATCTTCACCACTACACACAATCATATGGAGGCGAGCTACTCTAAATTAATTATCTACTTAACTCGAAAATCAGCTTGATTACTGAAACTGAAAGAAAGTAATAGATGCTTTGTGGAAAGCCAATATACTCCCTATAGGAGTGGGGGAGAAAAAGAGAAAATTTGGAGGTAATAAGATATATAAATTCTTTCACAATCTCAAAGCTATAGTTACCAATATTCACATGGTAATCCAGTCGTAAGGATTCCATGTTCTTTGACACCAACAGCTTGATTTTATCGTCGTTCACTGCTAGATCCACTTTCTTTGAAACTTTTTCAACATTTACAAAGCTTGGTATTGAATGATTCGGAAAGTTCATTTCCTATTTTAGCTTATGATCTTATGTCAATTAGGGTTATTCTGCACAATCCTATCACTTTTTTCCGGAATACCAAACTAACAAACAATATGGTGTTCCTGGAAAAATAATTTTGTCTGCCTATGCATGCTGAACGTGTAAGAAGAGCTATTCTTTTTTTTATAAATAGAGCTATTTACGAGGAGTACTATTTATATTTCCGGAATAGCATTCATTCAAACCATTTCTCAAAGCAGTTTTTCCATTCTTCTTGAGACACCTCCCAAACATGGTTTTTAATTGCTTCAACTGCTTCTTCGGCACTAGTAAATCGTTGACCACACAGTTTACCTTCGATTTCCGGAACAAGAAAAACTGTACGGAGAATAAGACATCAATTTGATGTATTGACTGCTCTAAAATTCACCTGACTGTCGCATTGTTATGATGGAGAATAATTCGTCTTCGGCGATTGGTTTTACGAATTTCTCCAAAGATTTCCGGCAAACAAATGGTCATGTACCACTCAAAATTGGCCGTTTTTTGTTTCTCAAGCAGAACAGAGGCCACATGACGCTCTACTTTTTCCACGAACAACTTCTGTTGGATTTAGCTCATCTTGGAATACCCACATGGTCGATTGCTCTGCTGTTTCCAGCTCATGGGCATACATCCATGAATCGTAACCTGATACGATTTTATACATATCTTTTGAAGCTCCATGGTAGAATTTTTCAATCATTTCCTTACTCTAATCGACGCGTGCATTTTTTTAAGTGATTGATGAATTATGGTGTATCCAACGAGAAAAAACTTTTTTTTACAACTAAGTCTTCGTGCAAAATCATACATACGATTGATTGATGAAGTAGAACTAATGTACAAGGATGTCTCAATCTCACAATATGTCACATGACGGTCTCTCACTATCAGTTCACGCACTGCAGCGATGTTTTGTGGCACAACAACCGATTTTAGACCACCTTCACCGAAGTCGTCGGCGACCGAACTACGACCACGATTGAATTCACTATACCAGCTATACACTGTGGTTTTTGATGGTGCTTTAACGAAATGTAAAGAACTGAGTTTATCGACAAATTCTTGTTGAGATAATCCAAATCGAAAGTTATGAAAAATAATCCAACGAGAGCTTTCTACATATTAAAATGTCAATTTTTTGGCCAAGTTGGTTTTCTTAACTCACTGTAAACAAAACAAATAGCACTTCTACATCAAAACATTGTGAATACGTTTATGCTAAAAAATTTTAAGCTTTATTATGATGTTGCCTGATTTTAGCGTTACCGATTCCCAAAATATAAATAGTAACCCTCCTAATACATCAAGCTATCAATTATATGTTGAGGGTATACTTGAGGGTATCAAGGTGATAAATAAATTTTCCTTTCTATCAATATCATGTGCTCAGCCTGCATAGGGATAGCAATTATATTATTGCTAGAATTATAAGGACCTTTTGCTCCGTGTTCTTTACTTCAAAAAGTACAATGGGATTTATCTTTTAAAATTTTTTTATATGCTTAAGGTTAACATATTCATGTGAAATGTTAAAAAAAATATGTATAACGAGTTTTATAATACAACTAATTTTAAAAGACACATAAGAAACTTTCATTTCATTAAATACAAAAATATATGGAAATAATATTTCAATTCTAAAAATACTTTCCTTTTTTGCCAAACAATATAGCACAGCTGGCATATGGCGCCACAAGTAATGAATTTCTTAAGAGATTTCTGGTAATAATTTTTCTGATTAAATATCTTTAATTTATCTTATTAAGGAAAATCTTTTTGTCTTCGCTTTACTTTTTTTTTACTATCATTCGAAAGCTCTCAATGGAAAATTATGAAAATTAAAAACCACCACATAAAGTATGAGTAATCTTAGGTTGTCCTTAAATATGTTTTTGGTGGTCTCTCTTCCTTCTTTTCATATTAAATTTCTTTTTTAACAATTTAGAGCAGTAACAATATTTAAAAAAAATTCTGTTACGTTTTTAACAATGAAAAGAGAAATTGTACTGCTGCTGTTGTTCATAAGAAGGGTGGCACAATGACACAACAATGACAGCCATAATCACAATGTCTTACAACAAATGTTTGCTATCTAATTTAAGAAAACAAAAACAAAAATAAAAAGCAGTGACAACAACAGCATATCGAAGAATAAAAAAAAATTTTTTTTAAAACAAAAGAAAAAATTGAAGAAAAAACATCCAAGACAAGTAAAAAACATACAAATAAAAATATAAAACAATTTCTCGTAATTTTTTTTTTTTTTTTATCACCTCGCCTAGAAACCATTAAAAGGCGTTTTTTATTTTATTTCAACATTTAATCTCTGGAACGCGATATCATCTATTTTAAGTGGTTGCAATAGAGAAAGTGGAAAATCGTTGAGACGTTGAGTTTTCAAGTAATAATGAGTTGAGATAAAACTTATGTTTGCGTTTTTGATTTCTTTTTCTTATTTTCGCTTTCCTAGTTCCCTTTCATTATTTTAATATATTTTCTGTGTGTTTTCTTCTTCTGCTTGATATGCATCACATTTAAAACATACAATAGGGCTGCTGTTTAATATGTGTTATATGTCCCAGTTTAGAATAAGAATTCATGTTGATTTTTTAAGATTTAATGCTAAACTGCAAAAATAAATTTGGTTTACTTTTGTAATGAAAACTAAATTCATCACCACTTTGACGGAGTTGGAAATCTTTAAAATTCTACATGTAATTCGAGGCGACTGAAAAGATTCTACTACATAGCCGACAATCTGGACTTAATGTAAGCACTACGTACTTGAAGATATGTTCGAGTTCTTTGATAGAAAACCCGGTTAGTATAGGACTACTAAGCCATATTGATAAGAGCTTTTTTGATAAAAAGACAAATCTAATAATGCGTCGTAGCTTCTCAAGAGACATCTTTGATAAGCCATCTCCTCTGGAGTAATACAAAAACCCAGCTATTTACTTCATAGCAAAATTTATAGCATAAGTTTTAGCTTTAAAAACTGAATTTTTTGATTAATTTTTCGGGTAATCACATAAGCAGCCTGATCGTACAGTGTCAGTTCTTAAACGACTAAGATTGAGAACCTCTCTGTTGGGTGTATAGCTTAAAAAGCGCGATTTTGGTATTTATTGTGATATATTGGTACAAAAGTATTGAGTATAATCATTAGCTAGGACCCTTTCTTAACTTTCTGACATAATATATTTATCTTTTCTTCATCCAGTGAGCATATTTTCTTTCCACTAAGCATCCATTGCTTTGTTTCAGTTTCATTATTTTATTATTAATTCCCATAACATTCAATGAAGGAACATGGGAATTTCTCTCAGTCAATGAGCTGCAACCGATTCTATTTGTAAACTCCGGCTCCGAAGGGCAAATGCATTTAGAGAAGTTTTCAATAGTATTTATACTCATAACCAGTTACTAGCTAATGTTATGAGCTTATACCGCTGTCAAAAAACTAGTTGCTTTTTTTAAGATGGTCTGGCCTGGTATTGAACAGATGACCTTCTGGTTGGTTGGCGGGTGTCTTACCTACTATACCACAGCGGCAGTTTCATTAATCAAGTTGATTTGTTTTTCAAGCTAAATAGATGATTAATTACTGTAGCTCACTTCCATATGATTGTATAGAGGTGAAGATCCTTGCTAAGTGGTTAGTCAGTCAGTCATAGTTTTACTTGCGTATCGCTACGATGGCTAGCTATGGTTAAAATCACCAGTGAGTATCAAATTCGAAGGCATGTTATTTTAATATGACTTTCACCTTTGTAAAGTGCCGGAGATTATCTTAAGTCCAACCGATCTACGAGTCACGGCACCCCACGATTTGGATATAAGCCGCAGCCACTACGTTGCTCCCACCAGGAGGCCTCCCCATAGTTACCAGAATTAAGCCTGCGGTCAGGCTTCGTAGCACTACACAGTGCTCTAAAAATGAAGAAAGTTGATATACCTGAGAAATGATACTACTTTTCTGATAGGCGCTGTAGAATAGAACAAGGATTTGTTTTTGGAATTCTTAAAATACCTCAAAAATCTCAAGTTACAGGTAGAAACTGGTTTTTAGACCTTCATACGTTTATAAGCTTATAACTTAGCTGAATATCATCCGACTTAAGTCTCTTTTCGGATTTGGAAAGAAGACAAATGATATATATGTTTTTAAGTAGCCTTGAAGGATCTGGGTGTATTTCTTAAGCAAACAAATTATTCATGCAATTCTTTTACATTTTTCAAGTTTAGATGCGGTTTTGCGCAGTAATATGAAATAAGTAAAGAATTATATTAAGTTATGAATAAAATGAGATTTACGGTTTAGAAATTTACTGAGTTATTAAGTGATGTTTTTTTTATTACTTTGAACCTGTATTTTTAAAAAAAGTTTAAAATTTTGTAATAAAATTATGATTTTTCATGAGTTGCTTTACTACCCCATTTTACTGATGTTTGTCATCACCGCTAGGGCTAAAATGGAAGGTCTGGGGGTTTCTTTTAGATGGATTTATTTGTAAGGTTGAATTCTCTTTATTAAACACGCGAAGCCGCAATTGAATTTATTTTTTTCGTCATGTCTTCTGCTGGGTATTCGAACTTGGGCCGCTTGTGTTGTAACGTAACATATTGTTACGTTTTAAGTTTTTAAAATGTTTAAGTTCTCTTGAATTGCGTAAAATAAAATAAATGCAGCGAATTTCATGTTTTAACTTATAGTCTTTTATAACTATACAGTCTTCAACTTATTTAATATCCGTTTAATACATCAATTTACTCACTACCCGGCTCTTAGTAACTCTACACTATGGCTGCCAAACTATAACTGAACTGCTAACCGCAGTATGCAAATTATCCTTAATTTCGAATATTCTTGTAGTCACCACAAATTTCTATTTACGTTAAATTCAAAAGGTGATAAAATCATAATACACAAAAAGGAATCGAACTGGCAACACTGTTAAATACGCAAGTGGTAGCACTGTTAATAGCCTTGACACAAACCAATAAATGCTATAATAAAGTTTATAGATAAGACTGCTACTGTACTGATTTTGTGTATCTTTTTTAAGGCATTGTTTATTTTCGTAACAATATGTTACCTTCGTCAAAACTTACGCTTATTTCTTAAGCCAATTACTTATACCCCGTTCTGAAGTAACTGGTGAGAGGACAGTTCTCCATCGATTTCATTAAACAAATAAGGTAAAACTTCCTAGCCATTATTATCTAAATAGTTTTTAACTGGTTATTCGACATGCGGCTGAGCTTGTCATCATGATGAAAAAACCAATATTCGCACTGTCCTAGATCTTGGAGTATTATGGGACTCCATGTGTTTTTTTGATGACCTCGGCTTCTTGAAGCTTTAGCGCCAACCTTGTGATATTGTTGGGCTTCTGCCTGGTTATATGGCCAATACACTTACATTTTCTATTTTGTATTTATTTAAGTATGGGTTCCTCTCAATTCAGCTTCCAGAGATCCGTGGTGCAGATATTGTTAGTCCAGAATAGGCTGCATGTGACTCTGAGATACTTGTTGATGAATTCCTATAGCTGTTGTGTAATGGCTGGTTTCACTACCAAACAACAAGCATGAGCTCCATATTGATTTTCGTCGTTTGTATACAGCTCTGCTTACTGTGCCTGTCTTTAACGTCTGTTTCCGCCATTCACTGTCCCTGTATTTCCTACTACTGGTTAGCCTGTGCTAACTTTGTTGATTTCATGGATTTGTTTTTCTTGATATTTGCCTCAAGACCAACATTATGAGCTAATTTCTCCAGATTTTCTAATTTAGATTGAATAATGAAGAGACAAATATCGTCTGCATAATACAAGTCTGCAAGCTAGCGTGAAAAACTTCATGTAATTACCATTTTTCCTGAACAGTGGTATTCAATTTCATGGTTTTTCAATGATCTGATGCTTGCAAATGTTTTGAAACTGCTACTTAAGTGGCTTCCAATGGATGTGCAAGTTCATCTTGAGTTAGACAACAAACTTTCACGAAATAATGAATTTAATATATTTTCTGACCTGAACGGTTTTTGTCTTTTGCGTCAAAGTCAGCATATTTTGTATCAACATATTTTGTACGATGAAATCGATGCAATATGTTAAGAAAAATCTTCGATGGCCAATCGGTTTACTTAAGTTACTGTTTTTTTTCGTCAAATTAAAATTCCTTTTCACAAAGTTTGACACTTTCAAAGCAAGAGTATAACTTTCTTGTTTATACTATTTTACTCAACGACTAAATGCGAAAAAAAGGCAGATGTTTACCCTCTTAAAAATACAATCATCTATAAAAGTTGCGCCATATGTGAATATCGACTTCTTAAGTTTAACACTCATAGTGTTTAGATTAAAAAACACTATTGTGCAGTTTCCTCTAACTAGAATATTGAAAATCTTTTTCATTTCAGAATTCTGGTACAAAAAGTTTAATAAAATAAGAGAAAATTAACAAATTTGAGACAAAAAATTTTTAGTTCTTTAATTCTCTTATTAAGCATATAAATGTAAGATAAGAAAAATTATCAAAATAAATTTATTTTGTGTGCTTACAAAACGAAAAGTAATTTCATATAAATAAGAAGGGCCTATTCGTTAAAAACCATTCATCTTTTCCTAGTAATGACCAATTTAAATGCCGCAGCATTTATTATTTGTAAAACCCCAGCCCCCCAATAAATAACAAATGAAAAACTTAAATAATAATGATAAGAATTTCAATTGCTTGGGTTTTTTGGTAAGGGGAAGTATAACCATAAGAAATTATGGAAAATTTTCAACATTTAAATAAATTAAAAAAAGACCGCTCATGCCATAATAAATGTTGGCTTCAAATGGTCAAACAATAAACAAAGAAAGAAAAACTTTAAGCTTTGCCTCACTCAGCATACGTTCATCTGTGAATAGCGTCTGTGAAATTACAAATCTTCGTAAAGGTGTCTTTAATATTTAAGCACTCAAGCATAGCGCAAGAAAATATTAGGGGATAGTATACATATTTTTCTCTTTTTCCACTTGAAATTTTTCGTTAAACAAAACTTTTTAGAAAAACAAACACGATTTGTTTTTTAGTGCATATGGCCTTTTAAGAAAGTAGGGGCTAAATTTCATTTTCAATTTTGTTTTTTTTCCTCTTTTTTTCTGTCGTTGTTAAACCACAATATTAAAAGAAATAAATCTAAAGAAAGAAAGAAAAAAAATGGAACGATTTTAGTTTGTGAAAGAAGATGGAGGAGAGCAGCAAGCGTAGCATTCTTAAGAGAAAACCGAACGACCATCCAAAGAATTTATTTAAATGGCATTTAAAATAAATATTGTTTTCATCTTTTTTTTTATTATTTTTCTTTCTCTCATTTTATTTTTTTAAATATAAATACGTGGCAACAGCAGACCAATGTAGCTTAAGATTGCTTCTTCTCTTATCATGTCTTGATCAAATTAAAATAATTTTTTTTTTTATTTTATATAAGCACCTGTTATTTTGCTGCTTATTATACGAAACCAACAACAGTTTTTTTTTGTTGTTGTTGTTGGTACACAAGAGTTTTACAGGACTCCTGCTTTTGTGCAGTTATTGTTGGTTTTGATTCTACTCCCGCCACTTAATTTTTTCAATTTATTTTGTTTATTTTTTACCTTTGCAAAGAAACAGAGCAGAAGCAGGCGAAAAACGAACAGCTGCAAACATAAATTCTTAAGTTCTAAGACATTTACTTATGTGAGCTAAAATATTGGCGATGGGTATAAGTATATTTCGTTTGGTATATAAAGAGCTTAGATTTGTAAAATCAACAAATCAAATGATTTCGGCCTTAGGGTAGCTATCAATTATTCGTTCATAGTTCATCAACCATAAATGTTTTCTATTGCAGTCTTATTCCATTTTGTTGCCAACACTTCTGTTTACCATTATGAATTTGTCTAAATTGAATCAGTTGAGTTTTGTTCTTTTTGTAAACATTTTTGTACAATAAATCAGTCAAAATGGGAAAAAAAATTTTTTTATAAAAAAGTTGCTTTTAATATCGAAAAGAAAATTTAAAATACCGAACAGTCTTTACATTCATATTAGAATATTTACTAGGGAGACCTCACGATTATTATTCGACCGGTTTTAACCGGATTTTTTGGTTTTGTCAAATACGGTTTTTTCAAAATCATAATTTTTCGAATACTGAACAAACCGGGTAATTTAACACAAAAAACCAGTTAATTGAAATAAGTCTAGTTTGTAACGTTTATATATTTTTTTATTGAAAATATGCTCATCGTTTAACTATTTGTAAAATTTAATTATTTTTGTATCTATGACAACTTTGAACGTCTCACAAAGAACGTGAAAACCCAGGCAGATCGAAAGAGATATCCACTCTTGAGCAAAAATAGCCTTTTCTCAACTTCTGTAAATAAATATTGATTTTTATGTATGGAGAAAGATCAACTAGACTTATTGAAAGCCCACAAGCCAACAAACGCCGGTTCTGAACGACAAATATATTAGTTAGTGAATTTTTTCACAGCCTAAATATACATAACCAGTCGCTAGTAATGTTGTAAGGTAATATCGCTGTTGAAAATTGTCAGACGGTGTGGCCTGGGATTGAACGACAACTTCTTGGTTGGAAGGTGAGTTCTTACCTAACATACCATAGTGACACGCACACTATTAAATGCGTGGTGCATAAATTTTTATACAGTGCTGCTCGATATCTAAAATATTTCCCATACATTACATACAGTGCTGCTCGAAATCTAAGCAAATTTTCTTGTCGAGTCACTTAAGGACTCATATATTACTAATAGATTTATTCAAAGTAAAACATTTAAATTATAACTATAATAACAAACCCTTAATTCCATTCTCTACCAAGTAATACAACAAAAACGAAATTAGCTCCTTGAGAAGCTGTTCGAAACTTAAGCATTTTTCAGTGCTTTGTATAATAAACTTTGTTTTTTATGGCCTCCGTACATCGCTTTGGCATAGTTTTTATGAGATTTGTTAGAATTATTAATAGAATTGATTGCCACTTTAATTTTAAGTTCTCCATCAGCTCCTGCTTATTTTTAAAACGGCGTTGTCCAGCTCTGCGCTTCAAGAATTAGGAACAATTTTATTTAAATGAAATAACCGGTTAACCGGTTAATTGAATTATTATTAATCGAAAACTGGTTTTTTAATAGTTCTGCTTTTAAAATTATTCGAAAACCGGTTTTTGAAAAAAGTCGAATAATCGATCTCCCTAATATTTACATATTCTAAGAGTAGAATTTGTCAAGCATATATAATTTTTTATGATCAGTAACTAAAGACTTAACGGAGGCCTCAGGGCACGTTTGACCGTTTATGGTAAAAATTTTCATATAAACACATTTTTAATTTGGCGTAATTGTATGCAATAGAAGGATTATTTGGCCAATTTTTTAGATGGACAAAAAACAAAAAATTTTCTCGCCTTTAAATAAAACCATATGCAATATAATGATTTTGATGCGCTGAATACAAATCCGTTTTCAGATTTTTGCTATCGGGCTCAAATTTTTTTTATGGGCGTGGCAAATTTTTCGCCTAAATTATGGTAGTTATGTCAATATATTTCATCATAAGTTGAAAACTACTTGATCGATGTTCATGCAATTGCCACCAAATGTTTAAAAACAAAATTTCTTATAAATCAAATGAATACAATTTTTCTGGATTTTCAACAGTTAGTTCGGAGTTATTTGTAACTTAGTTGCAAAAAAATAAAATTTTCGCGCAAAATTAGAGCAATTTCTCAAAATGAAAATTTTACATGTTAAGCAAAATTAGCCAGCGAATATTTCCTTGCCAAATTTATGGAATTTTTTTTTTCTTTTATATAAATTTAACATTTTAAGCATTAAAATGAAAGTAGAATTTGTTAAAAGTTAAATAACCCATAAAGGCAGGTGCCTAACCTTGACAAAAGTAAAGGGCTCATTTTTAATGGCTGTGGTAGGTAAAAAATATTTTAAGAATAAGGTTTTTTTATTATGGTGGTAAAAAATTCAGTAAACATGCACTTTTGAGAAAAATAACAGAATTTTGTCATCATTCAACCGAAAAGACAAATCCCATTTGATATTTGATTTTATCAAAACCAAAAATTAATATTGAGAAGTACTCTAAGGACTATTTCCGTTTTATATTTTTTATTATGGTAAGTGTTTTACAGAATTTATACATAGAGTTAGCTTATATATAATAGATTTTTGTTTTAGATTGCAGTATTTGAAGGGTTTTGAATTGCAAAAATTCACCAGATTTGTTTTTGGAATTAACTTTAAAATCAGAACGCCATATAACAACTTCCCAAATTATGAATGTTTATAAACATTACTTTGGATTACCTATCGATGAATGAAATTAATATTGGCAGCCAAAAATATGCTATAATACTTGTGCAAGAGTTTTAAGAGGTTTTCTTGACGGCAATAGTAACATCATGCTATTAATGAAACCAATAATATGGAGTGAACCACAAAATCACGAACATGATTGTTATTTCTGAATGACCTCTACGCGTTGACTTACGAAAAAAATCAAGCACAAAATCATATATGCGAATATTTCATTTGCCCGGCGACCAGTTCTTCGAAACAATAATGTTTCTTTACATATACATATGTGTATGTATGTATTTTTTTCTACCAGACATTTATTTACATTATTTTTGTGTGTTGCCAAATAGTGTATTATGGCTTTTTGTCAAAGTTAGGCACCTGCCTTTATGGGTTATTTTACGTTCAACATATCTGGCTTTCATTTAAATGCTCAAAATGTAAAATTTATATTCTAACAATTTTTTTATAACTTTTTGGAAAAAAAGAAAAAGAAATTGCAATAATATTCCACGAAAAAATTTGTTCGCCAATTTTGCTCAAAGTTAGGTACCTGCATATATTTTTGAATAAAATCAGCAATAGCACACCGATTTTCATGATTTTTAGCCTATTTTGTGCTTAACATTTCAAGCTTTAATTTAAGTGCCTAACATGTAAAATTCTCTATCTAAAAAAAAGTTCAAGACTTAAAAAAAAATTGCTCTAATTTTGCGCGAAATTTTTTGTTTTTTACAACTAAGTTACGAATAACTCCAAAACTGTTGAAAATACAAAAAAGTTTTATTCAGTTGATTTTTAGGAAATTTAGCTCCTAAACGTTTCATGGTAATTGCATAAAAATCGGTCAAGGAGTTCTCAAGTTGTATGATTGATATAACTACCATATTTTGAACGAAAATTTGCCACGCCCATAAATAAAAATTTGAGCCCGATGGGAAAATACTAAAAACGGATTTAAATTCAGCGCATCAATGTGATTATATTCCATATAGTCTTACTTAAAGGCGTTTTCTGCTATAGACCAGTGTAATTGACTCTTTGGATTCTGATAAAGAAATTTTGGATTACACTATGCAACAAATGGAAAAAACTTTCGGACCATGGATAACCACTATATATTTTGATGCACTATGGTCGCCTAATTTCAAAAATCATCAGCATATAAGATTCTATGGATAAGTTTTTTTTTTAGAATTTTTTTTTCTGAAAGTACCTAGTTTCGGAAATAACATTTTGTTGTTGTTGTAATTGTAATGGGTGTCGTATAAGCGATATTTTTTCAAAATTCATAAATTTCACTTGTACGCTTAGCGTAATAATAATGTAATAATGTCAGTCCATTGAAGATTTATCGGTTTGACCCAGTATTCTGTCTCAATGTACTGAAACCGAAGTGAAAATAGTTTTGTGAGCGATGAGCTCTTTCAAAACTTAGAAAGCTCCAGGTAGGGATGGGATATTTATAACTGTTAGTGATTTTTAAGGCCAGCTTTGATTTGGGTTATATCCCATAAGCGTGGCGGGAGGTCACGAAGGCGGATAGGCCTAGTGATTTTTTCAAGTCGTATAGAAGTCGTTTCATCCTTTCTTTCGAAAACGATAGAATGACTGATTGATGTCTGTATAGGTAAGAGGTACCTTGTGTAACTCCATCTTCATCCGAGTCAGTTCGTGTTCGTAAAAGAAAGATTCACTGAGAGTGCTATTTTGCCTCTTCTAGACGGTACTGATGAGGCATTCTTTGATAGGAAAGTGGCTCTTTGTACATTAATAAACTAACAATGCTCTTTACCGAGTGTCATTGACATTAACGTTGTCTAAATTTTTAATTCAAAAGAAATGCTATCATATCACAAACGAATCTAAATAGCCAACGTGTCACGTCATGTTTATCTTCTTTGGTAGGCTTTTAACAATGCTCGCGCTTAGCAACAATAAGTCGGGAGTACCAAGGTCTCGGAAAAAATAAATGTTGTAGCAAATTATGTGTTACTTCGTTTGAATAAAGATTAAAAAACTATATTGGGTTTTGCGAGCATTAATATGGAAACCTGAGTTTGTTGTCATATTACTTGTGAAGTGAAGAAGATACGATTAAATGTTTAAAGGTGAAGTTACATAGCACGCATTGGGCGTTTAGCGCGTTTGGTACTTTGAGACTTTCAATGCTTTAACGACGGCAAGTTACACAACACGCTTCAGAGATTTTAATCAGTTAATTGCTTAATTTTCTTCTGTTCGTGTTATTTTATATGTACAAATTGAAAGCGAAATATATTTTATTCAAGTTTTTTTGAGTTCATTGAATTAATTTAGTTTTTAAAACAATTTAACACATCACAAAAACACAAGTTAGCTGTTCAACTATGAAAGTTGACCAACTTTTTCACATTAGAGGCATTGCACACTTTGCATGTAACTTGCTTTATGAATAAACTATTTCAACCTTTTTTGATTGAACCTTACAAAGCAAAACGTTCGTAACTCGAGTTTTGCAGTTACACCTTAAAAATGACAAACTTTGCTTTTTATTTCTTGCGTCCAAATATTTATTACTGCGTTAATTTTTTTCCTTACCGAATACATTTTCATATATTTTTTAAATCTTTTTAGTTCTTTTTCATTATTTTAGCTGCCATTGCTACCGCCGCTAATGTTGACATTTTGTGTGTTGCGTTCAAAAAGTCTGTGCCTTATCTCTAAATTCAACATCATTTTTAAGCTGTATTTGATGTTGATTTTACTCTTCTACTCCTCTACTAAAGTCATTCTTAATTGTATTCATTTTTTTTTTTGTTGTTGTTAAATATTATCAAAGAATTTTTATTAATTTCAGTTCTTTCGTTATCACTCGCAAAACAAAACTGCAGACGATGACAAAAATAAAAGCAAATAAATAGTTGGCGTTTAAAAAGATTATAATTTAAAAAAATTTATTTTATAAATGAAAAACAAAGATTCCAAAAAATTTTTTGTATTGAAAAATATGTGTTTGTACGAACAGAAACTAAAAAAAAATATAAAATCAAGGTCAAAGTCATGATAAATCTGCAAAACTATCTGTGATTGAAAAAATTATGTGATTTTTACAAAAAATAAACAAACAAAAAATAGAAAAGAACTATAATATTGGGAAATTTTTAAACAGTGTTGTTTAGTAAGCCTTTAAAATACAAATGGTAAGTACTGAATGAATTGGCGGTATATAAATACATATATGTAATACAAATACATATGTATCAATTTTAATATAAAATTTGTACTTAATTTTAATATTCTAGTCCATTCTATTACTGGTCTAAATAAAAATAAATATTTGTCTGTTTGACTTTTAATACTTTGGTGGAGACTTGTCAACAATTTGTGTGGTATTGAAATAATCCCACAGATTATTAAAGAGATTAACAAAAAATTTGTAAAAAAAATAAGTCAGATGGACACAATCGGCACAGACTTAATGAAGAATACTCTACATAGGCTGATGTGTTTTTTTTTTAACTAAAAGCTAAAAAAACTTGCATGGAAATCACTTGGGTGAGACATTATTAATATGACTTAATATGTTAATCATCTAAAGGTGCTTTTACACTAGTCTACAGTCCGACTGATAAAAAAATAAAATAGAAAAATTGCTCATTACATATGACTTTTACACTATCACACATCATATAAAATGAAAAATGTGTGTAATGTGCAATCAGCAGTTCAGAATAAAAAAAATTATTTTGTTTTTTATTACTTTTAATTTACACTTCTATTAATTATTTATACTTTAATGAAAACTAATTTCTATTTATTTAATTTAAATTGAATAATAAAAGTCACTTGCCATTCTCATATGCAAAATATTTTGTTATTTTTTATTGATGGCAGCAAATATTCAACAGCTGTTTGCATGGATGGAAAAGTTGATACGATTTTGCTTTTGTTAAATAAATAAATAAATTTTTCATACTGTGAAGCGTTTTTAATATATTTTTAGAACAAATATATGTAATTTAGTTATAATTTAAAGAAATACTTTAAGTTACAAGTTTGTTCTTTTATTTTAAATTGAATGTCTAAATATTTAAAATTTACAGGAAATAAATAAAAACTAATCATTTTTTAATGAAGAGTAATAGTTCAACAAATTTTGTATGGATTATTATATTATTAATGTTTCATTTTTTTTACATATTATTGAATATGTAATTTCGAAAAGGGCACATTTCGCACATTTTGGCAAATGCTTTTTTTCGTATCAATTAGTCCCCAAACGCTTCCCAGCACCTACTACGCTTGAGAAACTGACATCCCTAGCATTCCTTCTACTTTAGACTTTGTGGCAAATATGTCGCAACTCTAAGAGATATGCCCTTTTCAAAATTATTGTGTAAACAAATAGTACCAAAAATGCAATGCAGCACTCCGTTTTTTTCTTTTTTTGTTTAACGCCCAAAGTCGTTATTTTGCCTTCTTCTTCCTTAACGAGCTTATAGAAACAAAGTACCTATTAATTATCTGAATATATACCGGCAGAATTTACAGAATTTTATATTGAAATACTGCAATGGCCAACTATAAATGCAAATGAGCTTCCCGAAGAAGATTTTTGATAAAAGTATATTATTTAATTTTGGTAGAAGTATTGCCTTTAATTTTTCGATTACGAAAATAAAATTTTTGCAAATTAATATGGTTTTTTCGTTAAGTTTTGTATACACGATATCATAAATTTCGAGAAGGGCACATCTCATTAATTTTAAATATATAAACAAACATATATAAAAAAGTCAATATCCAAATATTTCTGTAATTTTCTGTTAAAAATTAGCCCCAAAATATAAACCGTATACAGTTTCTTGAAGTATTATACATCTTTGGAAAATAATTAGTTTTTCCAATTCCTGTACTCTTTAAATATTCGAAATTGCACATTCAATTACAAATTATATTTAATCCTCTAAAGTAAAGGGGTACTGTTCTCTAAAAAAATATGTGTCCGCTTGATAAATAAAAGTAAAATTATGAAAAAAGATATGGTTAAAGTTTGTGATGCAATTTATTTTATAAATAGTTTAAATAGTTTAAAAATGCTTATTTTAAGAGATGACAATTATAAGTACCGTACAAACACGCTTATTTTCAGAATGAAATCAGTTAAAAAATAAAAATTGGTGAGTATTGTCTTCTATAATCGTCGCACAATAATACAGTGGATATTGATGTATTTTTGGCATTTACATTAGTGCATGATTGCCTTTAAAGCTTTCACACGATTATCGCAGCAGGGTTGCATTTTATTGAGATAAGTAAGCACAATAACGTATGAGCCAATAAATTGTATAATCACACGATTGGCATATAAAACAGACTAATTATTGGTGCATTTAGGCAATCGTGTGATAATCATAAGGCAACTCATAATATTATTGTGCTTATTGATCCGAATAAAATGCAACCCTGTTGCGACAATCGTGTGAAAGCTTTAAAGGCAATCATGCACCAATATAAATGTCAAAAATACGCTAATATTTATTATATTCTTGTGTGGCAATTGAGGAAAAATATACGCACCAATTTTTATTTTTCAATTGATTTCTTTCTGAAAAACACACGTGTTTATACTGTGTTTATAATTTTCATCCCTTAAAGTACGCATTATTTAATTATTTATATGTAAATTGAATCACAAACTTCTACCATTTTATTTTTTTAATTTTTTTTGTATCAAGCCGACATGCGATAATCAAATCCGATGCAATTTTTATTTTTCTAGAGAACAAATTATCTCTACTTTAGAGGATTAAATATAATTTGTAATTATATTCCAATTTAAATAAATAAATATTTTAGTGAATAAATTTTTTAAATTTATTGAAATGTTTTCACAAACATATGTACTATCAATGGCCCTTCCTGTGAGCCAATCTCTGACCCACACACTTCTTCTTTTCTTTTTTGTGTTTTTTTATTTTTATATATTTGTTCACTAAATGAGCTCAATATAAATAAATAGGACGCTATTTTGTTTTTATAAGAACGAACCATTTTGAACACCAAAAAAATAAATATACACAACATCTGATTCGCAGAGTTGCCGTAAAGCAGAACAATCGTATGACAGCATTGGGCGATTATTGTCAGTACATCGTTTCGCGTCAACTTGTGACAATAAAGTTTGTTTAAAATAAGACAACCGTGTGAATATAGAATTTTAAATTGCGACAATTTTATTATTGTGCGGTAGTTTGTCACAATAAAAATTGTATTTGAATCAACCGTGTGATCCCAGTTTTAATTTCTTTCTTTACCTTTACTGCTTTAAACGTATGATTACTATCGACCTCGCATACATAACTCATACGCTATCAACACTAGTCTTTAACAGTAATTATTATCTCAAAAAGTAACCGTTACACACCGTATGTGAGTGATTTAATATTGTAAACGTGAGAATTGTGCCGCTCATCATAATACACTTTTCTCATATTTCTATTGCAACAGCAACTGCATCAATTAAAAATTAATTGAAATTAAAAATTACAAATATAATGAACTGAGGATATTTACACCTTTTCGTACTTGTTGTACTTCATTGTACAACTAAAACTAAATTATAAGGAAATAATGAGGAAGGAGAGCGTAACGCCAACATGCACATGCTATACTCTAATAACATCAAGTAAATAATAAACTTTTAACTTTTACAAGTATAAAGAGAAGAGGAAAGACAAAAAAGAAGACAACAACTACGTGCACGGCAATGTTTATATGTGGAGTGTATGTCTAAGAATCTAGTCTCAGTTCCCACTAATACACATACGCGCACACACTTGTTTATAACAGTATTAAATGACACATATGTATTATGTCTTACAGTTATTTCTTTAATAACAACTACGTTGCAAGTATTTTTGTGCATGTTCTTGTTGGTTTCTCATAACTGCATATTGTTTGGGTGTATGTGTGTATGTATTCTTCATGTTTCTTATATTTTCATTTTAACTTATTTATAAACAAAACTGTTATAAAATTAGTTGTTTGTGTAGAAGAATGTTAACTAAAGAAATTTAAGTAAATTAATTAGGTAAAGGATCGACTTTAAGATGAGCTGCACTAAAAAGTATTTGATAAGTCCATATAAATGTTCCACAATAGCAACGTTTACCGTTCTACAGCAGTCAAATTTTATCAGTTAATTGGTAATAAAACGAATCACTTCGTATAGAGACTGATATAAATCAAATAACATTTCGCAAAATCTTAATCAAAAGATAAATGACCAAAACAAAATGTAAAGGTGCTGTGAGAAATGTTTAGGAAATCTTAAAACAAGGAATGTGCCCTTGTTCTTGACTATCTGCAAATTAAAAAAAAAAAATTAAGGCGTTAAATCTCTTACCACCCAGCCATTTCTTTAAATTTAAAAACAGAAGATAAACACAAGAGGCTACATGGGCGGAGTTTGCTGGAAAGAATGAGAGTTAAGAGTTTAATTTTTGGGTCCATCCAGACGTTATATAAATGAAACAGAACCTTTTTTTATATGCAGGAGCTGCTTTGACAAAGTGTGTAGTATATTGGGTGTATAACTAAAAAACTCGGTACATTTGAAAACATTTGGGCATTTTCTGTAAAATCCATGCACTAAATTCATTTTTTCAATGAATTGGATGTCGTTAGTAATGACTTTTTCTCATCTGTACCACAACAAATCGATTTCGCGAAAAAATATTGCTCAGTTTTTGAGGTCAAGAAGGAATAAAAGCATATTTCAGTGAGAGAAAGCTCTCTGTATCGTTATCGATGAGCATCTTGTGACGTATCCCCAACTTTAAGCTACTATTGAGCAGCAGTGACGCGTGCAGATTCGGTCATAGTTTCAAAGTTGTTAAACATGATCGTGGGGGTGGGACCTAGCAAGGGGTACCTAATGACAACACTGATTGCTTATAGTGGTATACGGATGGATATAAAATGGATGGTGGTGTGGGAACTGGAAGTTTCGGGCATGTGGCCCAGTGTTTTCCAGGCAGAGATCCAGACTATTTCCATCCGAGCTTGAATTAGTATAAAGCGTGGAAACGGACGCGCTTCTATTAATATATATTCCGATAGTCAAACGGCATTAGGGGCCCTTTTTTTGGAGTATATGGACTCGAGACTGAACAGGGTATTGCTTTGTTGGGTCCCTGGACACACTGGTGTTATGAGAATCGATTTTGCTAATGAACTGGCAAGGCGGGGCTCGGCCACTGGCTTCGTAGGATGAGAGCTCTACTGTGGTATTAGATGGTCCACGGCCAGGGGGAAGATCGACGAATGAGAGCATGGATTATGCTCGTCATAGTGGGTTCAATGCCCGAGTCTGAGGCAGACAAAGCGGCTAATGAGCAAGACAACTATTAGGAGAGTTTTTGTTTCCTGACTGGCCATTACTATCTTAGACATCACCTCTTCGAGCTCAATGTGGTACCTGATTCAGAGTGTCACCTGTGTAGAAAGGAAGAGGAGATGACAAAGCCTATTCTTTGCGAATGTATTGCTTTGGCAAACATTCGGAGACGAACTTTTATGGAACCCTTTATTGAACCTGAACATGTTCGTCGTCTACCTATTGGAGATATTACACAAGCTAGTCAGTATTCTTCTGGAGACTGTTCCGATTGCGCTTCCAGACTGATCGGAAATCATCCACCCAGGGGTATTGACTCGATGGGATTTCTAAAACGGGTCAGACCCCAGAGAGTTTGGCACAACAAATCTTTCTAGGTTGCAGTGCCATGGCCAACTGGGCCTTTTCGATTCCATTTAATAATACTAACAATGGATATTGATCGAAGCAAATGGCAGTCAGACGGAATATGATCTAGACAACTTTGAGGGTGAGGTAAAAATATCAACCTTCACTTTGTAAATAACAACATTCCGCACGTGCAAAACCAGTTTTCAATATCTCTCAGCTTAAACTTGTTTGGTATCTAGTTTCCTTACTTTTGGATGACTTACGTTCCTTATAAGTTCTTTTTAATTTTGACAACAATTCATAAAGAAATATCTTCAATGTGTAATTAAGACACTCGCCACATCATCTGACAATTTTCGACAGCTGCTTATAACATTACATAGCGACTGATTATGAGTATTATGCTATTGATAAGCTTCTATTACTTCTGCTATTTGGAGCCCACGTTAAAACTGTAGTTTTTTTATGAGTCAAAAATTAGGGCTGTATGCAGCTCACCAATGGAGAGAAATCACCTTATTCCAGTTGGGATGTCGTGGGCATATGTATGCAGTGTTTTCAATTCATACATTTTGAAACCTTTGGTGGACTTAAGTGATCTTTTGATTTAATTAGGTGCAGTTTACTCTAAGTCAGTCAAAGTTCTAATATAAGATAACTGTTAATCGTAATCTATTAATAATTCCTTCATCACAGAGGGTGTTTCTAAGTCAGCCAGTAAGGTTTAAGATTTTGCAAGTACGAACATAAATACAAACTATGCATACATATGTATGTACACACTTGACGTACATTTTCTTAGGCAAACATTTCAACATTCTCATGTTTGTTATTTTATTCTATGATGTTACACGTTCTGCTACATCTGACACAAAATCTAGCACAAGTTATTATAAATATGTAATGCCTTAGAAAAACAAAAATAAATATTTTCAAAATTTCATATACCATCCTTAGTTAACTACGAAAGCCAAGTAGAACATAAAATATGTTGAAGCTTAAAAAGATTTGAGGTAAAACTTCGAGGCTATTTGACTTTTTTTAGAAAACAAAAAGCAAAATGAACACAGCAATTTTTAAATAACAGTGGTTTTGAACAGTGGTTGTATGAGCTTAACAAATTAAAAAAAAAAAAAAAATAAAAAATAAAAAATTCAGTAAAATCATAAGAAGAAAAACATTAAATATAAAACAGTTATCAATAGAGATTTCTATGAAACAGACAATTTTCTGACATACAAACAAATCAACACACTTCTAAATGTTGTATAATACCTATGTTTAATGTTCACACTTTTCATGTAAGCAAAACACTGTGAGCTAACAAGACAAACACATACAACCAAACGTCTTGAGAAATGCAAAAAACAATAGAGATCATAAAAAAACGGAACATGTTTGGCCTTGCCATCTTTGAACGTGAGAAAATATTAAACAACATAAGACACACACTCAGCCACCTACTATACAGCATCTTATTTTTAACACCAACACTTATAAAAATAAAACTGGAAATGTGTTCTCTCATATCTAAAGCACTTACTTTCACTCATATGCTTGAAAACAACAACAAGAACAAGACTAAAATAGAAACAACAATACTAGTCATTTGGTATGTTTGTGTGAATGTGTGTAAAGTATACGCTCATCAAGTTTACTGCTTTAACTTGACCCAAATTATTATTGTTATTATTGTTATGCTTGTAAAGAACAACAACAACAATAGTGACAATAACAACCGAGTTAAGAAGAGAAATTTGAAAAAAAAAACAAAAACAAATGAGTAGCAAACATTTTTTTTATGTGCAGTAGTGAATAGGTGTGTATGAATGCGTGTGCTTTCATATGAAGAAGAGTTTTTTTTGCTACAATTTCACAAACTTTTCTTTCCTCTTCTTTTCATGGCTCTTTTATATTATTTTTTTACAATATTTTTGTTATTGCTGCCAATGTTGTTGTTGTTGTTGTTGCTCTTGCTATTTGTGCTGCGTTGTAACCGTTTTAATTTTAATAAACTTCCTCATTATGAACCATGAAAACTTTGTACTTTTCATTTTATTTGCTCTCATTATACTTTTTTTTCTTTCTCCCTCTCTCTCGTTTTTGCTTTTATCTTATATTCGTATATAAAAATGAATGTGTGCTTGTATGTATGTTTGTGTGAAGTCTGAACCAATAATCTTAAAATTTTTTTAGAATCTATTTCCAGACATAGAAAGAGATATAGACTATACATATTTCAAAAATTCCAACCGTACGGTGCCACGCCCATACAAAGCAAATATTTATTTACCTATATTTTTAAAATGGGAAAGGTAGGAGCCTGTAAATTTGGCTCAAATAGCTTCAGAATCAATGAAAATTAGCCGAAGAGTGGTCTGAATCGAATAAGTGAACATGATACCTCGCAATAAACTATATATTAATTTTTTTATATCTTGATAACGCTTAAAGCTAAAGTTTCCAAATAACGTCTGAATGATTTCATAGTTAATAAAAATCATCACACAGAAGGTATGTGGAATTGAATGGTGATGCAAACAAAATATTAATTTTTGCATACCTTGAAAACTGTATAAGTTATCGCTTCTGAATTTGTTCTGAAAGACCTCATAGACAATACAAAACACCAGTCAAAATTTGGGCGCAATTGGACAAGGAGGCATGATACCTTCAATACAAATTAATTATTGATTTTCGTATATCTGGAGAGTGATTAAAATGTAAGTTTCTAAATTGGGTTCAAAAAACATCGTGCAAAATACACATCATTAGCCAATAACTGGACGAGATAGCATAGGTGGGCGTGGCACCTTCCATTCATATTAAGTATGGAATTTTGCTTATCTTGAGAGTGATTAAAGTGTATGTGTCTCAATTCGTTCAAAAGCCTTCGTCAAGTAAACATTAATTTTTGCATATCTTGAGAACGGTAATAAGTTCGGTTCAAGCAATATTGTGGGCAATACAGAGAAATTAGATAAGTGGGCGTGGCGCCTTCCATTCTTTTTAAATATCGAATTTTTTTATGTGAAGCAGTACGGTGTTTTTCTGAAAGCAACCTTAAATGCTTAGATTGGCACCCGAAGAGGATGAAACGAGGAAAAAGGTTAAAAATTATAACTAAGATATAATAATTAAGATAGGGGTAGCGAAGCACGCCGGGTTTTAGCTAGTTATTTTAATAAAAATAAATACTAGAGCACACAGCTATACAAATGCCTACAAAAAGACATACAAAATTTAAGGGGAAAAAAACTGGAAAAAAGTGAATAGTGGACTTTAGAAAGATTTTTTTTTTAGTTGGTAAAGGAGAAAAGTTATTGTCCTTAGTAGTGACGACATGGAGTGAATAGATAATCAAAAAATGAAAGATATAAGAAAAGGGCTATTCTACTATATGACTACTACAAACGAGGTTGTGAGAAGGTTTAGAACGTGTTTGCCACTCTATTAATTCTATCACCGTATATTTAGGGATACATTTTGACCGCCGACTAAACTCCACATAGATGCTAGGTTGACAAAAATTAATTTAAAGGTGATCATTGATAGGAATTTGGTCCTTAATTTGGACTGCTAGCTGCTTCTTTATAATGAGATTGTTTTAGTTTCCAAACAAAATTTTCTATAAATCACCTGAACCTCTTTTTTGTAATTTCTACAGTTTCGGAGTTATTCACAACTTAACTGCGAAAAAAACTTTTTTATGCGCAAAATTAGAGCAATTTTTTTCTGTTCAAATAATCATAAAAAATGTTCAGTATAAAAATTTTAGATGTTAAGCACTTAGATTAATGCTTAAAATGTCGAGAATAAAATAAGCTATAAATCATGAAATCGGCTAACTATTGCTGATTTTATACAAAATTAAATGCTTGACCAAAATTAGCGAAATTTTTTTTTGCAAAATTAGTGCAAATTTGTTTTCTTTTATTTCCAAAAAATTATAAAAAAAATTCTTAGAATATAAAATTTACATTTTAAGCATTTTAATAAAAGCCAGATGTGGGTTGAAAGTAAAGTAACCCATAAAGGCAACTGTCTAACTTTGACAAAATATTTATAGGAAATTTTGTTCCTAAACGTTTGGTTGTACTTGCATCAAAATCGGTCAAGTAGTTTTGAAGTTATGATGAAAGATATTGACATAACTACTATATTTTGAGCAAAATTTTTGCCACGCCCATACAAAAATTTGTCGTCGCTCAAATCATAACAAGAAAATCTGCGGAAAAGTAACACCATTTTTGAGGCAGGAACAAGCTAGATTCAGACCACAAAAGTCCACTATAGACCATGTTAATAATCTCCTTAGCATTACAGATTATTTTGTGGTATCACGCCCACCACCGTATTTTTGCTTTAGAGATTTCGAGAAAGCCTTCGACAAACTGAAACATGATGTGAAATGATATGGAGTGCGCTAGCATGTAAGGAAAAGGAGATTCGCTTATATCGCAATGAATTTTGTAGAGTTAGTACGATAGAAGCAAAAATTGGAGTCCGGAAAAAGTGTGTATTGTCACCATTGCTATTTAATATAGATGTGGACAAGATTCTAGAGGCAGCCCTCTGAACCTCCACAAACGCTTGTAGTTCCTATATCCATAAATCGAGCTAAGCTCTACTGACATTTAACATCTTCTCTAAATATAGATACTGGCTACTATTTCTTGTTTACAAATTTGAAGAAATACCTGAGTGGTAAAAAACTCAGGTTAGACGTAGAAGTAACACTTACGAATTTTTAACACAATTTTCGCTATAGCATAGCCATAGAGCTGCTATAGC
Source organism: Wohlfahrtia magnifica (assembly GCA_023159175.1). Classification (NCBI taxonomy): domain Eukaryota; kingdom Metazoa; phylum Arthropoda; class Insecta; order Diptera; family Sarcophagidae; genus Wohlfahrtia; species Wohlfahrtia magnifica. Next base: position 4,939,667 of record JAKWBJ010000482.1, on the reverse strand, counting down.
ATTTTGGCTGTTTAGCATTTGTTTACTTCCTTTCTTATTCTTGAACGGTGCCTACATCCAATTCTATTTTTACACAGTAGATACGTTTCAGAAAAAACCGTGTATAAAAGACATGCAATAAAGAAATAGAAATTCAAGTAAAAAAATGCTAAATAGCTAAGAATTGCTGTTATGTTTTAATTATATGACCACCACTGTATGATAATGAAGCCTAATCAAATAAATAGGTGAGTCAAGCCAAGCCGTTCGAAAATCAGAACTTTTTTACTACAAGATCAGTACTTACAGGTTTAATCGAGCTTCTGGTATTCATATTCGTATACTTTTAAATATGCACAGCACAGCAGAGCTAATCTCGGAATGTCAAGCTGCGCTGGAGGTGATGGCATAAGGCCATTAGAGGTATAAAACTGCGAACAGTTTCGCGAAAGACGCGACTAGGGTACTACTAAGGGAATGCGCATGTTGATACATTTTTAGGGCTTTTTTTTCTTTTCTTATTTGCTTAGAACAGATGGAATCATTAATCTACTTGCAGATTGACGGCCAATGTTTGGCTTAACTTAAATAGGCTGGGGATTGCCTAACTTTTGAATATTCCCAAAGTAAAATAAATATTTGACTATAGTAGCGTTTGGCATGAAACACTATGGATTTGGAATTTATATCAGGAAGACAAGTAATTGTCGTTGATGTGGAGGAAGAAGAGACGATTTACGATATTTTCATCAGTGTGCAGAGCTGGAAGAATACCGCCTAAGATTTCTAGGATAGCAGTACTTTGGGAAACTTTCTTTTGTTATCGGTCAAGGAACTGATGAAAATGTGACTATTTGTTAAGATCAGTGATTGGTTCTCACAACCTGACATATAGCGATTTGCTGTTTAAGGCGCTTTCACACTATTCTATTTGTCCCAAGATTTATTTTGGATTTTGGTCCTACAAAAACATTATTTTTTGTTTTCCGTTTTTTTTTTCTCATCGATAGTTTGCTTTTAAATCTAAACACTGTTACAATTATAAAATAATTTTTTTATTCTAAACAGCAGTGGGATAGAGTAAAATCAGCTTTATTTGGTACATTGCCTACATTTTCCTGTCTGTGTTTTGTCATCATGTATTAAATGGCACATGTTTACTGTTCTTTTTTTCAATATTCCTCACCAACATGCAGACACAACCTTAACCAACCTTTATGTAGGAATATCAGAAAAAATGTCCAAAACTAGAACTAAACGATTCAAGTATTTTGCACTCTCTCACTCATCGTTGTTTGTAACGCGCACTTCAAAAACAAATCCTATTAACAGCGAAGATTCTGGAATTCGCTGGATGGACTAAGTGATTGAACATATTGTAAAGTTTCTATTAGGGAGATACGTTGGCTATTATTCGAGCGGTCTTAGCCGGTTTTTTCAAAATCTTCATTTTTCGAATACCGAATACACCGGTTAATTTAACACGAATAGCCGGTTAATGTTTTGTGTGGTCCTTGGTTCAATCTGAAAAGTGGACCATATCTGAAAAGTGAAAAAAGTTTTTCAACAACGGTATCACCTTATAACATTAGCTAGTAATTGGTTATGAGTATTACTACTACTGAAAACTTCTCTAAATGCATTCGCCGTTCGGAGCCGGCATTAAACTGTAGGTCCCTTTCAATGAGTCTAAAAATAGAATCGGGAGCAGCTCATTGACTGAGAGAAGTCTCCGTGTTCCTTCATGGAATGTTATGGGAATTATATAACCGCTTAATTTAAATAAATATAATTTTTATATGTTTGTACGTTTTTTTATTGAAAATATGCTCATCGTTTAACTCTTTGTATAAATTTAATTATTTTTGTATATATGACAACCTTGAACGTCTCACAAAGGACGTGCAAACCAAGGTAGATCGAAAAAAATATGCACTCTGGAGCAAAAATAACCTTTTCTCATCTTCTGTAAATAAATATTGATTTTTATGTTTGGAGAAAGATCAACTAGACTTATTGAAAGCCAATAAACCCATAAACGCCGGTTCCGAACGGCAGATATATTAGTTAGTAAAGTTTTTCACAGCGTAAATACACATAAACAATCGCTAGTAATGTTGTGAGGTGATATAGCTGTTGAAAATTGCCAGATGGTGTGGCCTGGGATTGAACCAACGACTTTTTGGTTGGAAGGTGAGTTCTTACCTAAAACACCACAGTGACACACACACTATTAAATATGTGGTGCATAAATTTACATACAGTGCTGCTCGAAATCGAAGCAAATTTTCTTGTCGAGGCAATTAATTGCTCGTATATTACTAATAGATTTATTCAGAGTAAAACCTTTAATTCTTGTTATATTAGGCACATACATTATAATTATAATAGTAAACCTTTAATTCCATTCTGTACCAAGTAATACAACGAAAACGAACTTAGCTTCTTGAGTAGCTGTTCGAAACTTAAGCGGTTTTCAGTACTTTGCGTAATTAACTTTGTTTTTTATGGCCTCCGCATACTGTTTTGGCATAGTTTTTATGAGATTTGTCAGAATGATTGTTGGTATTGATTTGTCACTTTAATTTTAAGCTCTCCATCAGCTTCTGCATATTTTTAAAACGACGTGGTCCAGCTCTGCGCTTCAAGAATTAGGAGCAATTTTATTTAAATAAAAGAACCGGTTAACCGCTTATTTGAATTATTATTAACCGAAAACCGGTTTTTGAAAAAAGTCGAATAATCAATCTTCCTTGTTTCTATACCTATATATTGTTTTCTGTACAACTTTTTTTCTGCAACGACTTCATGTAACATTTAAGTAGGAAATAGCTTTTACCCCTACCGTACAGTTAACATACACTTACATTTCGTTGACCAGTAAAATTTTGAAAAGAAAATGCAAAAAAAGGAAAAAAAAATTCTTTCATTCATCTATTCGGCTGTTAGCCACCGCAAAAACTAGAACTTTTGCTTCTTGTGTGTCTGTTTTAATTTTAACATTTCTTTTCTCCTTTTTTTTTGTAGACTAACTGTTTAATTTTTTTAACACAGTTTTGGTTAAGCCAGCGAAATTTATGGAATTAAAAATGCTTTTAATTTTTTTGTCTGCACCATGAACCAGCGGTGTTTTAGTTGCTGTATGTTATTTAGTGTTGTAATAATCATTATTGACACCTGTTGTGCTGCCTCTTTGTTTATGTTGCAACGCCTTATTAAAAGTAATAAAATATTTTGTTGTTATTATTACTCAGGGTTTTTTTTAACTTTTAGTTGTTTATTTTAAATTTTTTTTCTTAGAGTAAATCATAGGGTTTATAAAAATTTTCTTAACTGGATCATCGTTGGGAGAGTTGTATTCATTATTATTCTTTCACAAAAAAATGAGTAAAACATTGAAAAAAATATTTTCTGCACAATTTTCTTTTGCTGCTTATTTTTAAAAATAAATTCTTATTTTCAGAAAAACTTTATGAAAAACAAAGATTTCATTGAATAAAGTTTCAAAAGAAAACAAGAAAAATTTTTTATTAAAACCAAAATTTAAATATGACAGCCAGGCATTTTCACCTTTTTATTTATACCCTACATTACCATAATTACTCCATGTTAGAGGCAAAGGTAAAAATTCTGTGACTTCTTTGTTTATTAAGTATAAAATATTTACTTAAAACACCATTGCAGAAAGCAAATATTAGTTTTATAAATACAATTGGGCAGTTGTATACCAGCTGTACTGGTATGAACTGAGCGTCAAGATACAAATGTCTCCATATGGAACATTTATTGTGAACGAGCCTTAATTTTTTTATGTTGGCAATAATACCTGTCAAACATATTCAGTATACATCAAATCAGTAAACAAAAAACATCATATATTTTCATAGTGTTTAAGATGGCGAATTTCATACCAGAAAGTGATGATTTACCGAAAACATTAAATTTTTGTTTTCATTTGAAGAAAAGTGCTGTAGCGTCGAATTGAATGTTGGTCGAACTATTGTTTTCAGAATCCCAAAAGAAAAAAAAACATATTTTAATCCTGGACAACTTTAGTTGCAGAACCAGATCGATTCGGCAGAAAGACAGAAAGATGTGGTGTACCACGAACTTCTAAAAGCTGTTGAAACCCTTAAGACAGATCGCTATTGGCAACAAAAGATCAGTTTGAACCATGCATTGATCGTAAAACGTCCAGAATGTGCAACAAGACACGGCAAGGTAATTTTGCAACATGACAATGCAACTGCACAAAAAGCAAAACCGGTTCAGCATACAATCAAAACATTATGCTGGCAGATTCTATCCTACTCGGCGTATACACCAGATTTGGATCTTTCCAACCTCTATTTGTTTTCATCGATGGAACAAGCATTGGCTTAGCAACACTTCGATTCCTACGAGGAAGTCGAAAAATTGGTAACTAATTGGTTTGCTTCAAAAGAAGAACAGTTTTATTGGTGTGGAATCAACATATAGCCTGAAAGACGGGAAAAATATGTAGTCAGCAATTGCCAATACTTTGAATAAAATGTTTTTTTTACTTTTCTTTTAATAAATAGTGTTTTATTAGTTTTTATTTTCTCATTTCACACCGGTATACCTAGCACATATGTATCCATATACCAAAACTCGAATATCGCGTTCCACATACCGTATACATAACGGTATGAAAATGTTACTCCTCTCGATGAAAATATTGTTACGCTTCAAACTTTTTTAAACGGTTGAGTTCTTTTAATTTATTTTCCAAATATCGGTTGGCGCATCTATCAGTTTAAATTTGAAACAGCGGTTATTTTGAATCTGGCATTGCTTATGTTATTATATTCTGTCACAAAATACAGTATACTATCTCGACTAAACGAAATGAGTCAATTTACGCTTAAGCAAGTTTGGGATCTATTGGAAATTTATTTCTAAAACAAAGGCAATTGGTCGGAAATTACAAAAAAAAAAAATATTACAAAAAATCATCTTTTCGGACGAAGTTCATTTTTATCTTGATGGGTACGTTAATAAACAAAATTGCCGTACTTGTGGCTCAGAAAACCAAACGTGGTCTTACAGCAGCCAATGCACCCATTACGAGTGGCTGTTTGGTGCGGCTTGGAAAGTGGTGGTATCATTGGCCCATATTTCTTTGAAAATGAGGACAGCGCAACCAATACGGTCAATGAAGACACCTATCGCTCCATGATAATCGATTTTTTTGTGCCCGCTTAAATGGAATAATAAATCATTTCTAACCGAAACATTAGTAGTTCACAACAAAAAAAAAAAAAAAAAAATTGGAAAAATTTCAAACCGTTTTTGTTTTATTGCATTTTTAAATTTAAACTTTTAAATGGCCCCACCGTATCTCGACAGCCCTGATGACTATCAGACTACAGCCATGTTCTACAAGCTAAAGTTATAGCCATACAGATTGCTACTAATTGCTAGGAAAGTAGTCACAAATGTGTTCCTAAAATCTGATCCACTTATCGGTGGTACAATAATATTCCCAATAAGTCCGCAATCTAGCCGATGAACTTGCATTGGATGCGGTAATGAATATTCCGAAAAAGGAAACCTCGAACTGGAGAGATGAGTCTCCGATAGAATTCCACAACTATTGAGACAGGATAAAGATGGATTAAGACTCCTTAAGCCCACTATAGACCATAGGCTGAATGTTATTACGGAACAATCTGTGGAATGGCCTTCGCTAACGCTTGTATGATGTATGGACTTCTAAATGGCTTATGACAAACTGAAGTTTGATATGGAGGCATGTAAAGGAGTTCCACTTAAACGCATTCATCTGATCAAGAGCTAATGTCCCAAAGCGTTATACATGGCAAGCTACTTATTGCTACGATAGAAGTGGGAATTGGATTTCGGGAAGAGTGTGCCACGGCACCATTGCTATTTGATCTCTGGACATGATCCTTAAGAGAACACTAGTCAACGGCAGGGAATAACACGGCCTCTATTATGCGGATGACGTCTGTCTTCTGGCACATAGTTTTTTGGACCTTGTGACAAATTTACGTAACGTAACGCTGGCAGCGGCAACGGCAGGTTTAAGGATCAATATCACAAAGACCAAAACTCACCATATTAAAACGACGTCCCATGATTTTTTATTATTGTCACTGTGGAAATTGAATACGTTCATCAAATTTCCTACGTGAGGAGCATTATATCCGCATACGGATATTCGGGCAAGAATATTCTAAACCGCTTTCAGAAAATTCGTCACATTTTTGACCCCCTAACATCAATTTGATAATCATTCATATCATGGTATCGTGCGAAATTTACGGTATACAATGCGAATGTAAAATCTACCCTTTGTATGATTGCAAATCATGGTGCGTTGGCATACGCTACATGAAAAAGATACACGTCGTAAACAGCTTTCTTTGCAGTATGTTTGGAAATTTTTTGAAGATAACTGCGTCTAATAAGATGCCTTGGCGTAAAACCATTCTCGATTGAGACAAAAAGAAGTAAATTGGTCACACACTTAGAAGGCATCCATATGATATTGGCAGAATAGCTATTGAATTTCACAGAGGAGCAAAAGAAGAGGACGCCCAGACTATATATGGAGAGCAAAAAAAATATGCCAAATTGAAAACTGCGGTAAGAGTTGGCGAGAAGTAAAGGCATTAACATAACAGAGAGTTGTTCAGGGAGTTGATTAAGGTCATTTGCTCCTTTTGTAATCGATTGGAATTTTTTTATTATTAAAGTGATCATTAGGTCACTAGAGGTCGCACACAGTATTGACAATACAATGCTTAAAGTCTCCATAGGGGTTAGAAACACTTTTTATAGGATATTGAAAAGTCGTATTTGACCGATTGTAACTTTCCGAGTTTTTTTTTTCTTGTTTCTTTAGAAATAAAAGGAAAGGAACCTGTAATTAAGTTTATTAAAATAACAGAAGATGTAGAAACTTTTTAATATTGTTCATTAACTCAAGGCGTTAAATGAAAGAAAAAAAATATTGAAAATAATGTTTTACATATTTTCTTCAAATAATTAATTTGTTCCTTCCTTTCTAATTAAAAAAAAAGTAAAAAATAGCAATACATACTACAACGAAACTATTACGAAATACTTAGTGAAACATTTTTCTTAAAGTGCCCTCAAAATATAAGTTGTTCTACAATTAGTACAAGACTCTTTCACTTACACTCCTCCATCAACACTTGCTGAGTATCTATTTGACTATCCAACTATCTGTCTCTCAGTCAGTTGAAATAACTGACTGTTTTTCTGTTTGTCTTATTCGAAAATCCTTGAAAATAAAAATTTTACCTTTATGTTAATGGGGGTATATATGTATGTATGTATGTATGTATGTATGTATGTATGTATGTATGTATGTGTGTATGTATGTATGTATGTATGTATGTATGTATGTATGTATGTATGTATGTATGTATGTATGTATGTATGAATGTATGTATGTATGTATGTATATGTGTGCTTGTATTTAAAATTATGAATTTTAATAATTAACATGAACATTTTGTAAATCATAATTGTTGTTGGCATATTTTTGAAGACATTTAACTGCCAAAATGTTAATTAATTTATGATTTGTTAAGCATTATTTTGTAGAAAGAAACCATATTCATACGTACTTGGGGAGTAATTAAATTAATTTGCTTTATTAAGCCTATAAATCTTAATTTAATAACTCAACAGAATAATGTTTGTAATTTCTTTAGAATTTTAGAAACAAACTCAAATAGTAAAAGTTATAAAAGTACGCTTAAGACTTAAGTGGCAATCCAATTATGTCCCATAGTCACATGTTAAATGTAATATAATACGTATAGTTACTAAACGAATTGGCACAATTATATCAAGTAGAGAAGTACAGCTGCAAAGATGGAGGGAACATTCGAGAAAGTTGGCAAAGTAACAAACACCGCTAAGGATATCGGAATAAACCATATCAGCCCTATATAAAATACATTGAACATAGCACGTAGCCCTCCCAACTTGAATGAAATAAAAGAGGCAATAGTAAAATTAAAGAAAACTTAAATTGCAGGCGAAGATGGCTTACTAGCCGAAATCTTACAGGTAGACATCACAACTGCAGCTGAATTACTACGGCATCAAATCACATCTGCATGGAAACTTGAAAGATTGTAATAACTGAAGAGAAATAACTCTGCTTAACACCATACACAAGTCATAATATAGGAAATGCTTCAGAGCAAAGTATAGAACATATTGTGAGACCAACAGGCATGCTTCCGGCCAAGCAGTAGCTGAGTAGACTAGGCCAATACCCACCTCACCATAATAGAACAGTCTTTAGAGCGGCGTACCCATCTATATCTACCGTTCATCGACTTCAAGAAAGACTTCGATACCATCAAAATAACTGTCATATGTAAAACATTGAGAAGAAAAGGGGTACTACAGAAAATAATCCAAATAATGAACTCTCGGCTCTTCACAACGGGAGCATCAGTCAACCATTAATACTAACGCTGAAGTAAAGCCAGGACGTCCATCTTCACTTTACTATTCACCATCGTACTGTAAGAAGAGAATAGAATACGGTGTGTGTCTTGACTAAATTTAGTGAAGAATGTGAACTGAAGGATTTTGGCCAAATACACTGAAAAAATTTAAAAAACAACATTTCACTTCGATACACGGAAAAAATTCCTAATGTAAAACATACACGAAATATACACAAAAAAAAATAATAAAAATAAAAACTGAGAAAAAACATACCATTTCTTTACATTCATGAATAGGTAGTGCGATAAAAATGGTTGAGAACAACTGACATCAGTCAAAGCAAAGTCTGTTCACAGAGGAGAGGTATAACATGGAGTCTCTCATGACCGGATTATGCAGACGATATTTGTCTACACTCACACAAAATCTCCAACATGCAGTTAATATTAGAAAACCTGAAAATAGTGTCTAGCAGTGTTGGACTTGACATAAATATCGAAAAAATCAAAGTTATGAGAATAAACAACAATAGCACAGAAAACACCCTAAAGCAGGACCAACCAATTGAGTATGTGGATAGCTTCTGCTATCTGGAAAGCAGAATGGCAATAGACGGCGGTACAAAAGAGACGACCACTACAGTCAGCACGGAGGAGCTCATACATATCCAGGCAAGCAGAGCTCAATATTCAAAGCATATGTAAAGTCAATTCTGTTGTACGGCAGTGAAACCTGGCTGGTGTCTAACACCATTACGCAAAAGTTACAGATATTCGCCAATCAGTGTCTTAGAATCATACGCAAGATATTCTGGCCTAACACTATAGGCAACATCGAACTGTGGAATTTGACAAACAAGAAGCCCATCCTGAAGAAGATAAGGCAAAGCAAGTGGAAATGAATCGGCCGTGGGAAATTCCCAGTAGTATTACAAGGATGGCACTTATGTGGACTCTTCAAGGATCAAGAAACCGCGGTCGACCATGAAACACCTGGTAACGCACAATTATCCAAGAACTAACGTGTAGATGGAAATGCTTTGTGGAAGCCCTATGATCCTAAGAGAAGTAACGAAAAAAAACGTGCATTTAATATTTTTGTTGCAAACATAGAAGGTCAGTTTGATAATTTCATAATTTGTCCACAAAAATACATAACATTTCCTAAACTTAATATTGCATTAATTAGTGATTTCTTCATTTGATGCCTTACTGGCCAGCTACATCTTCAAATATGGCAGCAGGAAATCATCACAAACCTATTGAGTTTGTTGGATAGAGTAGCGAATTGTTGCCCATTGAAGCAGCCTATACTGAACTTTCTGCCAGAGTTGCTACACTCATATGCAAAAGTGAATTTATTTAACTGTCACAAGGCAAGGCTATGTGAGTTTCCAGCAAATTAGCTGGCTTACTTAAAAACCTAACTCTCCATCGTGATATCTTCAAAAGCTTGTTCACGACCAATCGTTTTACCAAATTCATGCGAAAGCGTAATTTGTATAGTTCCTGTAGAAACCAAATTGTTCTTATCACAAGTGGGATTAGATTCGTTGGTGTTGTTCTGATATTTTCTACACTTCAGCTAAGCAAGACATAAAAAAGTCATAATGTGGATAACCCATACTTTTGAACGAAAGTCCCATCAAAGGTTTCCTAAAAGAAGCCTAATTTGCTCAAAAATTATGTAGAAGATTTACCCATTAGTTGTACACTCATTAGAAATTCAATTCAGCTGGGAGCTGCCATAGAAAAACAGTCATTTAAAGTGGTCGCATTATGGTTGAGGGTTTAAATTTGGCTAACAATTGCATTGTTCTTATACATGGCCGAGGGGAATGGGACCTTGTGGTCTCTAAAGTTGACCCCAACTGTTTACAATGCTATACGGATAGATTTAATACTGTTTGAGCTAAAATTATCGGGTCCAATACCAAAGTCTGGGAACCAATGAGCCATTTTTTTGAAGGCAGAGAAACCGTTTCCAAAGAACTATTTCCATCTGTACACGGATCAGTACAGAGCGTGGAATGAGGAGCGCTTCGATATATACATATTCCGATAGTCAAGCGGCCCTGAAGGACCTTTCTTCGGAGTATATAGATTCGAAATTGTTTTACGAATGGTTTACCAATGTCTGCACCTTGGCATTAGTAAATGCGGTGACCTTTTCTTGGCCGTTCGATACAAAGGTATTATAGGGAATAAAATCACCGATTAACTGGCAAGCAGAGATATGCCACTAGACTGGTAAGACAAAAAAGGTCGATGAGTGGAAACATGAACTCCTCTCAGCATTTTGGGTACAATGATCGAGTCTGAGGCGGTCGAAGTGACTGGTGAGACCTTTTACTCATGAAAGGGAGCTGCGCCATATAGACAAGAGGATCATGAGGAAGCTAATTGGTTTTCTGCCGGGGCACTAAAATTTGAAGTATCATTTTCCAGCCTCAATATGGTACCTGATACGAAGTGCCGTCCGAGCAAAAATAAAGAGAAGACTACGGAGCATATTTTGTGTAAAAGTGTTGCTTTGGGATACATTCGTAGGTGAATTATTAGATCTAAACAGGTTTGTCGGCTATACATTGGATATTGTGGGATATTGTGGTCTACATACGAAAAGTTGAGGGTATAATTCTACTGTTCCTGGTGGAGTTAGCGTACCGCGCGGATAATCATGGAAATTGAATCCATGAAAAATATTATCGGCTTTCCTCTGCAGTCGTTGCAACTTGTGCTTGGTGAGTCTGAAAGGAGTGTTCTGCACAATATACATTTTTAGATCGCAGTGTCATGCCTATATGGGTTTTTCGCCCCTTATAATAAAATAATCACTGAATGTGAGCATCTGCATTAGACATCATGAAAATAACTCCTTAATATCAAAATAATCAAGTAAAAAGAGATATATTCACTTCGTTAACGATATTTTTTTCAGAATTCTAAAGGATTGGCATCATCTAATTCATTTAGTTTTTTGAAGAGACCTAGTACTGCATTGAGAATCATTTTTAGTGTTTTTCTTTCTTTTTCTTTAATTAAATAATTTATAAACTCCAGGCTTTAAGTTGATTAAATTTTTAATAACTCTTTTCCGGTGTCAAAAGCTTCAATTAATTTTTCGGGATTAATAAACTTAAAAATAAACTAAACAATATTATCTGAAGCACTATTTAAGCAGCAAACGTCAAAAGATTAATTATCTCAGCGATAGACTATATTTATGCCTTTCAGCGGTGCTATTAAATATCAAATCTACTTGACATTGTGAATAAGGAGCATAAAATAGAATTTACATTTAAATACTCGTACATCTCCCCCTTAAATAAATTTGTTGTCATAATTAATTACAGGCAATTAGATTTTGATATTTTCCCCTTTAAGAAAAAAATAAAGAACACACTACTGCCTGTTGTTTTATGCTTAATTAAAATAATTATTTCGATATTCTTTAAACAAAAGTCTTCCGTAAATAGACATTTTATAGAAGAAAAAGCGACAATGCTTTACATTGTCTGTTAACTATATACCTTTTCTAGATTTAATAAAAATAATAAAAGAAAAGACAAAAGCAAACATACCTCGATGACAGGAATGCTTTAAAGGTTCCTAATAAACCAGCTCTTCTACCTTGGCGATAGCAGGCAAAATCAGCGCCACGTATACCTTGTAAATCACCAATATAGGGTTCATTTAAAGCAGCCACTCGTAACTAAATGTAAATAAGAAAAACAAAAAATGTTTATATAGAAATACAAATTTCATTTTAAACGAAAAAACATTTTAAATAAATAATAGAGAAAACAAAAATATATAAAAATGATGGGCACTTATTTATACAATAACTATTTACAATTGAAATCCTATAATATTTAATAAAAAATAATAATAATAAAAAAAAACAAAATTCAATTTAAATCGAAAATGTTTTTTTAAAAATTCATCAAAAACAACTTACCATACGTGGATACCACTAATTATGAAATTTAACAATCATATGGAGCGCAAATGAGAGAAAGTAGAAAAAAGAAAATAGACAGAAAATATTGATTTTTTGTATATAATGAAATTTGAAATAAAATTAGAAAAATAGAAAATATGTTTTTTATACCTACACCACTGTATGTTTAGTAGAAGGTCGGATAATAGGCAGTTGGATGCAGAAAAATGATTTAAGCTACCTGACATTGGAAAGGGCAAGGACAGACCTCCTTAAATCAGTACAAGAAGACATTACAATGCATTTGCAATGAATAAAAATTGTTACGTTTAAACCTTTTTTAAAACGTTGAGTTCTTTTAAATTGCTTTAAGGAAATAAACGAAGCGAATTTATTGCTTTATACAGTCTTTATTTCCGAAATAACTTTATACAAAATGTTCAACTTATTTAACTTCTGCTGAATACTTCATGACTGAGCCTTTTATAGTAACTTAAAATTAGTTTCGAACGTTATAGTACATTCCACAACCTACTATTCGGTTTTCGTTAAGATTTGAATTGTATATCCGACTGAATGTGAAATTGGCAGCAGTGTTAAAATAAATACAGCCTTGGCGGGTGACTTTTGCCTTGACATAAAGCAAAATAATAGCCACCATTATAAAGTTTATAGCTACAGATGCCGGTGTTTTTTTTTTTAATTCCCTGTTCTCCTATCCCAAAAAATTTTTTATCGGGAAATGTTACATTTTTCAATATCGAAAATGAAAAAGTAGGTATTATGAAAGTCAATTAAAGAGAGAATGTGATGACAAATTTGGCGAATAAATTCCATTGAGTATTACATTGGATTTGTCCTAAAAATGAAAATAATTTAATTTGTTCGTATAAAAAAAAAACTGGCTTAACGCACCCAAAATTTCCCTGGTATTTTTGTAAAAACCATGTTTGTTAAAATCTTCACTAAAAAACTCAAAATTGAGTTTTTGATTGCTAATGGTACAGGGAAATAAAACAAACGTCTTAAAAAATTGTTAGCTTTCTATTTACAAAAATACCGACTTTATTAGAGAACTTCAAGAGCACATTACATCAAATGATTTTTTTGCATAAGTCAACATATTAGGCCGTATCAAAGGAGTAGTAGAAGAAAAGTAGTTTTAAATAAATATTATACTCCATTTACCTATGGAGTTAATTTTAAAATTTAATGTGCACCTTAATAATAAAAAACCAAGTCAAAAGTTTGTGGCCTCTATCTTTTATAATTACCAAGATATACCGTAACAACTATTTATATTGTAGAAATGAACTATAAGCCCAAAATTCTACTTTTATCTCTTAATTGGTCACTAACAGTGCAGTATTTGCTTATGTACGTTTGAAAACACCTTTTGGTGGATGATTGCTGTTAACAAACAAAAAACTTTGCTTTAAAAAAGAATAATATAAGTTTAGAAGATTTTAACCTGATTTTAACCTCTCACAGGCCTTCATTAACTGATTCTGTGTTCAACATAATCAGTTTATAATCATTGAACACACACAAAAAACTATTTTAGTTTTATTCAAGTATACTTAGAGGTGTCCCTCTATGTTTGAAATAGAAAGATTTTATAACTGGGAAAAGTGTATTCCCAGGAAATTTCCAGAATTTGGCTTATAAACTTAGTAAGCAAAACTATATCCCAGTCTTATTTGCATACTTTAGGGAGGTCAATTTAAAAAATTTGCAATTCTAAATGTCTGGTAAAAACATTTTAATTAAGAGCTAAAAAATATACTAAAATCATATGACCTAATTTTTTATACCTAACAGCTGACGATGGCAAAAAAAATCGATAAAAATTAGAGGTCACATTGATTTTTATTAATAAACAGGGCAATTAATGCTATGTCCGCACGAGACTTAGGATTACTTCATTCTGTGTTTGTATTACTTAATTGGAATCTACAATTCGCACAGCACATTTTAACAGCTAGCATATGAAGTCATTGCTGCGAGCTACCATTGTTTTGTTTGTTTTCTTTAGTTCGTTTATTTTGTTTTTTCGTACTTGGCAGCATACTTAGGGAGGTCAATTTAATAGATTTGCAATGTTAAATCTATACTTAAAACATTTTGATTAAGAGCTAATAAGTATGCCAAGCTCTTTTGATCTAAGTCCTTTAAAAATTAGAGACGACACTGATCTTGAAGTAATACAAATAGAAATACTTACAATTTGAGTGATTCTCTCTCAAGATTTTGTATGGAAATTTATTTATTTAATTCATAGTTGGTGGTTGTATTATGAATGAGACAGCGAATAACGAAAAAACGGTGTCGTGCGTACATAGCATAATATTGGATGACATACAGCTCGTATTATTCGGTCTTTATTTCGTTCATAATTAGATATTTAATTATGAATGAAAATGCTAATAAAAACATGCTATAAATTTGTTTGACATTATACATTATTCAAAATTGATTTTTGTGAAATATGTTGTGTGTGTGTTTCTTTTTTTTAAATTTAATTTAAATGTTTGAAAATTGAAAGAATAAAACTGTCACTAACAGTTTACTTTCTGCCTTAATTCTTGTTTTAACTAAATAATTTTATACAAATATTTGATTATTTATTTAAAAATATTAAAAAAATAAAAAAATAAATATTAAAAAAATACATGCATAGATAGAAAAATAAATATTATATTACATATTATTAAAGAAAATAATATTATCTTAAGCAATAAAGAAAACGTACTCGCACTTAAAATATATATAGAAAATAGAGCAAAGAATTTCGTTTTAATTTTGCTTTTTTTTAATATAAATATTTAACATTCGTACATACACTCACATATAAATAAATAAACAAATAAATAATTTAACTATACATACATCTATATATTTATATTTTATGACAAATTTATGTATGTACATTGTTCAATACATAGATAGATAGAGAATATAGCTTAACATGTTAAAACATGTCAAAAAGCAAAAAATATGTTACAGTTTTCCCAGAAGGTTAAGAAAGTATCAAAACAGGAAAGAAAATAGACAATCGAAAGCTAATAAGAAATACTACATAAATAAATAAATTGAAATATGGATTTTGTCAAATGTACACATCTATCATATCGAAAGATACATACGTATGTATGTATGTTACATACACACATATTTGTAGTTATTTATAGATTAAGCAGAATATACAAAAAATACAAAATTTGAAAAAAAAAATGTCTAAATATCCGAAATCAATTGTCTAAAAATTATAACGAAATGAGTAGTAAAAGTGAATTACGCGATTAGATAAATTTTATAATAAAAAATATTTTAAATTTAAATTATAGAGAAGTAAGTCCGTATAATCCGCAGTAATTACATAGAACCTTGCAACTTTTGAGTAATTTAAGTTCAACATTACTTATGTCATTTACAAAATAGCTCTAAAGTTCTTGAAAAAAGTTAAAAATTGAACTGACGCCATGTGCAAGTAATTTCTAGTCGTGGAAGATGCTACTATTATCGTAAGTTAGATAGGTTTTATATATAAACACACCATTTATAATAGAACTTAGAATTTTCGCAAATTATAATATGAGCCAAAAATAACAAAAAGTTTAAATAAATCAATGAATAGACATCAGACCTGCCATATTTGCCGATTTATCGGCCTTAAAATTATCAAAATCCCGATTTGGCGATCTTGGCTCCAGAATTGCCAATTTTCTGAGGTAATCTAAAAACACGGCAACTTTATTTGTTTTAGTAAAGCTTACAATTTTTGTGGTCACTGAAATACTTGCTACATATATAACCAAATGTTTTTCACTCAACGCATAATCGGACAAAGTAACGTACGAATACTTAAAATCCAATAATCGGCCAATAAGTAACAATTTCCATAGCCTTTGTAATCTAGAATAGATAGAAAGCTTCTTAGAATTGATTTTGAAGAATTTTGTCATACTTCCGGCTCTGTAAAGTTCAATATTTTTAATAAAGTCACTTTAAGCCAGCGTTGGGAACCCACTGGGTAACACAATTAAACCACCAGGATTTTATTGGATGATGGGATTTTAAACTTTTTTGTACAATCAGTAAAACAAATTTAATATTTACAAAGAAGTAAATAAGATTTATGTACTAACTAGTTTTTTTAGCTCCAAAAATGATTTTTTTTTAATAATGAATTGACAATTAAATTAAAATATTCTAGATCATTGCTTACAATTTTTCCTTGTAATATATAACGCCTCCTTGGCCCCACCAAAAGTGCAAAATAACAAAAAATAATAAATAAAAATACATCCTAATCGTACTAACAAATAAAAAAAATATTGTAGAATTGCACGAAATTTAAGAGCAGTTATAAAACTCAATAAAACATTGGCTGGGTTTAAAATAACAGTTTTTTGTAAACCCTGTTTTAAGCTGTCGTATCTTTTTGATGGACTCCCCTAGACAATTCATTGAAAAAATGTTCAATTACTTAATTTCTGGGTTCAGCGCAAGTATTTCTTAAAGTTTGGAATAGTTAAAGATCAACGAAAGCTTTGTGACACCTGGCGTGTGTTTGAGATCGTTATATTGATATAATTCGCTGTTGTTGGCTCTACCCAATTTCCCTGCACTTTTTTTACATTTTTTTCTAACATAAGATAAGCAAATATGACCAATATATTAACAATAACATTATATATTAATATAACATTTACGTGGGATTTTTGTCCCTTCTCAGTCGACATGTATTCTTAGGCTCTTGCTTTTAGTCGTCAATGAGACACCTACGAATGCACATGTGCGAAAAATGTACGCATATTTTTTAGGCACAGAAAAATAATTTAAAAAAAGATTTTACGATCTTGCTTTTAGTTGTCACTGAAACAGCGACGAATGCACATGTGTGGGATGGATGCATGTTGATTATTTTTTAATTTTTTTTTTTAAACATCAATTTTACTCTCTCTCAGAGAGCAATTTCCATGTTCTCACTAACACAACTGCATTTTTACTTTTGCACATCACTGCACTAGACCATAGTTGAACAGATAAGCCTTTTTGAGCCTTATCTGGCTGAGAATTGTGTATAGCGTATACGTATACAACCGACCGTTAATGAGCAGATAATAACAAGATATTAAATAAAGCAACAAATGTTATTTAGTTGCGTAAGCGATCTCACGTAAGCAGACGTATGTTGCTTTGCTTTTAAAACTTGTTTGTTTGTGTTGTTTTTTACCTTTTTCGTATTGCTCTTCGGCGCACGCAGCATAAATTCACTAACGCTAACGCCACTTCCTGGTCACCCTGGCACTAGACGACTAAAAAAAAACAAAAACAAAAATAATAAAAATTTGAGAAGCGGCTGAATCTATGAGCATCTCTATCGAGCAGATTCTTTATTTGAACGCAGATTTATATCTTGATATGAAATAGCAATCTAAACGGATTTTTGCGCTGGATTATTAGCATCACTTTAGAAACCAAACTTTGGATTTTTTGGGCTACAGTGAGTCATTCGGTTGACACAGTTATTCACATCGCTTAGCTTGATAGGATTAGAAATATTATCCGTGAATATTATCTGAGCTTTAAGACGATTTCACCTAGCAGAGAAAATTGGGCCGAATTGGATAAGTAGGCATGGTACCTTCATGGTAATATAGATTTTTGTATAACTTGAGAATGAAAAAAATATGAAATTTTTCATGTGTAAACAACGGTAACAGTTAAAGCTTTCTTCCACATCAGCTAAAAAGCAGGTACAACACAAAGGCTTCCAGCAACGCGGGTGGTCAAACGGTCATAAAACACATTTTGTTTCCAAAAAGAGCTATATAAGTTCAAGATCTATTGGCCTTCGATAATTCTGAGTACCTGGACTATTTAATATTCTTCCCGGCTTGGAAAGGATATGAAACTTGTTTCTGAGCTCAAATTATTTAAAAAGCAAAGTTTCTATAAAAAAGTCATAATTTTTTTATGATAAAGGCAAGAGAGGGTTAAAGATATAAATAAATGGGCTAAGGATTTTTGTCAAACGTGCAAGTTTTGATTGTAGAAAACGTCTTTTAACGTTTTCTTTAAATTTGAAATATGTTTTCATTTAGAAATTATACAACTACTTTCGTTGTTTTTTATGTAACTCTTCTGCATTTATAACTTCGTATAAATTAATAATTTTTTTTTTTTTTTGATAAAAATCACATAAAAGAAATTAAATTAGCCTGGCACACCTCAAAGCCCTTAACCCCATAGCTCACGAAAATATAAAAACAAAAAAAAAAAAAACAACAAAAAAAAACTTAAAATTAAAATTAAATAATAGCTTTTCAAATTTGAGATAAACAATCTAAATTACATTGTTTGTTATTCAAACATGGTTACGCTAATAAATATAATAAAAAAGATTTATCTTGAAAATCTTTAAAATTGTCCTGAAAACGAAAATAAACGATTTTAAACACGCTTTTACACACCACCAAAGTAAGTGCAAAAACACACCCAAACACTCAGACAATAAATTAAACTTTATCAAGTCTATCAATATGATATTGTTTTGTGAAATGGTGGGTGGTATAGGGTCCCGTCCCTTGTCAGCCATATGTTGCAACTACAAAGGATAATCAATTATCGGCATGCCACAATGATTTATACAAATGGCATGTTGTACAAATATGCTTTTGTATTCTATGTTCTCTCTACTTTAAAAGTAAGCAGGCTGGCAGGGGCAAGAGTGTGTGTAAAAAAGTGTGATTTATATGCCACTTGTTTATATGGGTTACGGTGATACAATATTAAACGAGAATATGATTTTATGTGCCATTAAATTGATTATGATAGGCACCTGTGAACTGTGAACTTTTGATAAAATTTGAGTTCTTTTTATTATTTAAAGAAAAAAAATTTTTTTTTTTGGGATTTTAGCAGGTGCTAAATATTTTCTATTTTGTGCATAAATTCTTGAAAATAATAGACTGAAAATAAATTGATTTAATGGCGTCTAATAGCAGGGTTGAAAACATAAAACAAAGTTAAGACAGTTTGTAAAACGGGCGATAAATATATAATATGACATGACCTTTAAATTTAATTTGTAAGCCATACAAGAGTATACTTAATAATTTATGTAAATGTATAACAGGGCCACATCAAATATTATATGTAATATTTTAAAAAGGGAAGGGTAAGTTGCAGATATTATGTTAAAAATATTATCAAAACCCTTTTAATACAACACTATGTGAGGAAAAAGAACAAAGTTAAAATAGGCATGAAGTAATTTTATTATTCTGATAGGTGCTGCCGAGTACAACAAGAATTTGAAGAGTTATGGATGAAAAAAGGGTTTTTCTTACTTTCATGCACTTTTAAGCTATTGTCTTAGCTACAGTAGTCAAAAAACTATTCGGTCCCTCGACAGACCTCTGTCGATAGAAGAAGTATAATACTCATTTTGAATTGGGAAAATCTGAAAACGCCGTATCAGAAAAAGTTAAAAAATCAAGAACAACGTTCATTATATAGGGTCTGCCATCTAACGTTTTTTTCAACTAGTGCTTATTTCGTGAATGGTAACACTTGTCTGATTTGACAGATAATTAGTTTTATCCTTCCGTTGAACGAATATGGTTCTGTATACGCTTCGCTAAGTGGGTTTGCGATCGACTTACAGAAGATGCCGATTTTGCCAAAAAAAAAATCATCTTTTCAGATGAAGCTCATTTTGATCTTGGCGGGTATGTAAACAAGCAAAATTGTCGCATTTCGGGCACAGAAAACCCGCACGCATACATCGAAAAGCCGATACACCCAAGACGAATCACTGCTTGGTGCGGATTTTGGTCCAGAGGCATAACTGGGCCATTTTTCTTCGAAAATGAGCAAGGAGTAGCCATTACAGTCAATGGCAATCGTTATCGGGCCATGTTGAACGAATTTTTTTTCACAAAAATTGAGAGTGTTACGCCAACAAGCCAGAGACAATTGACCCTTTAAAGGACGATATTGTGCTTAAAAATTGGACCGATCGTGTAGGCTACTGCATGGCCAGCCGAGGCAGCCATTTGAATGAAATTATTTTCCATTATTAACCGGAAGAATTGTACTTTCAAATAAAAAAGGAAATTTGAGAAAATATTCAGTAGTTTATACCATTTTCAAAAAAAAAAAAAAAAAAAAAAAAAAAAAAATTATTTGGAGGACCCTTTTCTTCATCATTTTAAATTGGGAAAATCTGAAAGCGCCATATGAGAAATAGTTAGAACATCAAGAACAACGTTCATTATATATGTATGTAATAAAAAAAGTGAGAAAACTGTGGTAAAGGATGCTGAAAGTGGTCGTCCTTGAAGACTTACAGAAGCAGATGAACGACGAATCGTGCGTGAAGTGAAAAAAAATCACAAAATTAATGCATCTACTAGAGTACTGCTCGAATAACTCTCTTTGCTACCCACAACGAGTAATCCATAGCATTGCATTCAACTCATTGTTGACAATACAAAATGCAACAATGAGTTGAATGCAATTCTATGAATTACTCGTTGCGGGTAGCAAAGAGAGTTATTCGAGCAGTGCTCTAGTAGATGCATTAATTTTGCATTTTGTTTTGTCAACAATGAGCGCGTATTTGTGTTTTGAATAAATCGAGTTTTTGATTAACTCAATCATTGCGAGTATTTTCATTTGTGTGTACGATTCAAATCAAGTCGAATGAGTAAACAATTTGTTTATATGAAAATAATACAAAATCAATTGTTTGAAGCGAGTGACTCGAGTGATTAGAATATTTTGTTTGGCTGTCGGACAAAAAAGTATTTAAATTATTTGATGTCTTTAAAAATAAAAACTTAAACATTTCAAATGGAAAATATGTATACAATCCGGTTGGTATATCTTTAATATAAATATTAAATATCCACCAAAAATTTGCATCTGTACCTGTCCGATGCATTGTATCGGAAATCATTAAATGATTTTCCGGTTTTATCCGTAATAATTCGCTTTAATTTTGTTTTTGGCCTCCCACTTCTTCTCCTCCCTGCGGTTTTGTGTGGCTTCCTAAGGATATGGCCAAGATTATAAATATTCCTTATTTGAATACTAATATTGTGTGGGAAGATAAATTTGAAATTATATAACAAAGCCCAAAGCATATTTTTTTAGCATGTGTAAATTTTTCTTTAGCGGAGCATTGTAAACAGCGGAATGAATGATACAATGATCTTCTCAAGGTAAATTTATGACAGACCGCTGAAAAATTGCGACTTTTCGGCCGATTTCAATTCTACTAAGATAATAATCCCAAGCTTTTGGTCATCAATACAAAGCTTAGGTTTTCATATAATTGCCTAAAAGTAATAAAAACTCCGCCACAATTTACTGATCTAAGCCCCATTAATTATTTGTGAGTCACTTGAAGGAAAAAAAATATATCAAGTGACTTTACGAATAAGAATCAGTTGGAAGATATCATACAAGACGAGTAGGGCAATATTGATTCTTAATATACAAAAAAATTGGTAAGATCTATGCCAGAAAGCTTAAGAGATGTTATAGTACGCAAAAAAAGCAATTTGTTTTAAACGAACAACAAATGTTTTATAATTTAAGGATATTTTCCATATCGAATACTTTTTTGTTTAAATTATTTTTTTATTTATGTTTTTTTGCAAAAGATTCTTTTGTGATCAAAATTTGTTACTAAATATAATTCTTTGCTCCCCAATAAAGTTCTTTCTAATTTAGTTTTCTTTTTAATTACACATTATATAGTTTTTGCTCGATTACTTAATGAATTTTTAAGCTCATGTCGAATAGTTTTTTTGGCTACTGTAAGTCAACCGATTTTTAGTTTCTCTGCAGAGACTTTACTAAAGTAAACTTAAGAAAACTATGTGTATTTCTTGAGCAAACACATTTCTTATAAATTTTTTCCACATTTTTTAAGCACTAACGTGGAAAGAAGAGAAACAGACCTTTTAAACACTATATGCTTACGTTAAGTAAACTTAAAGAATTTGTGTTTATTTCTCAAGCCAATACATTTTGTAACAAATTTTTTTAAATTTTTTAAATTTAGATACGTTTTTTCGCACCAATTTATATTGCAACTCTACCATTTATGAATTAATTAAATAAAAGAAGTCTTAATTTTTACAAATCGATTGAAAATTGACGGAGTTGTTACAATTTTTAGTAATGCAATTCATAAAAATATCATGCAATTGTTACCACTTTATAAACTTTTTTAAAAATACAGTTTAGAAGTGAAAAAAGGATACCGGTTTGCTAAAAATTATATGATATTTACGTAAGTTGCTTTATTAAAAAGCTTAATAACTCGGTCTATTTCCATTGGATTTCTTAAACATGATTTTATTTTCATTCATAACTAAGCGTCGTTTTTTAAATTAATTAATAAATAGTTCGGCTCCAATATAAATTAGTGCGCAAAAACAGCTCTAAACTTAAAAAAAATTTTAAAAAATAATAAAAAATGGATTTTCTAAACAAAAACACACAGATTCCTTAAGTTTACTTAAGTAAAGTATATATCATTTATGTCTCTTCTTGCCAAATCTGCATAGAAAGTGGACGGAGCCTCATGCCACACAGCAAGCACTACAATTGATTTATTCAAAGAAACTTTTGATGAATGATTAATTTTACGTAATGGTCCACTTAATTGGCCACCAAGATCGTGTGGTTTAACCCCATGGGGGTTATTTGTCCACGTCGATAAAGCAGAGACAATTGAATACCTGGAAATCAACATTTGAAGAGTTATTGGCAAAATATGGCGCCTTGTACGTGCCAGCCTTTGTGTCCACATGGCCGAAATCATATTTAAACATTAATGTCATCCAATAAATCCTGCTTCGTTGATACTAAAAATATGTTTCGTTGCTTTATTATGATTTAAACTTCCGTAACTCTAACTTCTGTATCTTATTTTTTGAATCAAATAAGTTTGAATGTAATTACTTTACGCACCTGTTTTCTTTTTAAACAATTAATGAAAAATTTGAGTTTCTTCTTAAACCTTTTTTTACAGCAATTGTACTCTTGGTTTATTAAATATTATCTTTGATGGATTCATATGAAAATAAATCCCCAGCTCAGAGTAAAATAATTTCAACAAAAGTACCATTTGTTCGGAAAAAAGCTAAAAGTAAGCAGCCAGCCATACTTTATTTGCTGTATTTTATTGTTTTTTTTTTCACAGCAACTGATTTTAATAACAGTTGATGCTACAAAGTAATACGCTTTCTGAGAAATAGTAACAGTTAAAGCTTCTCTCTATCAATTAAAAAATGTGCAACAATATTTATAAAAAGCCGATTACAAAAATACATATTGAAGCCAAAAAATCGAAAGTACAACACAAATAAAAAAAATTGTGAGTGATTTTGTTGTCATTAATTTCGATAAAAGAAATAAAAAAACAAAAATAAAAACGGACAATAAAATAATGTTACAGCCGCTAGATAGTGGTTGTTGCCAAAAATAAAGGGAAAAAAGGATGAATATGAACGACGCTCTCAAAAGTGACCTGGTGAAAATCTCCGAATATTAACGTGTGAACAGTGTCCATTTTAATGCACGCAAGACAATGTTGGTGTGGCGTCATCTGTGTCTGTGGATAATGTAGATAGGAATCAGATACTCTTGATGTTCTGAGCATCAGAATTCACTGTGACGTCCGTAGGAACGATCAAATATTTCGAGTGTCGAAAGAAGCATTCAGTTGTCTCGATTTTTTAAAACATTGCAAAAATCACTTCACTCCATCTGATCTCCTTAATATTTACAAGACCTACATCCGACATAAAATGGAATACAACTCTGCTTTAAATCCATTTTAGAACTTCTGTTCCAGGCACAGAAGAGGTCGACGATAGGGTAGCCAACTATATCGATTAGTCGCAATGCGGCGTGTGTTCATTGTTCTATCGGTACTATTGGGTATACAAGTCAATAATGTCGATTTGGACAACATATGGCATAACTATCACATATGGTTTGTGTTAATAATAGCAAATATGGTATTTAGGAGGGTAAACATCTGACATTCTGATTTAGTATTCGATAGACGCCAAAGTGTAAACACACTTTTTTTTCAATCGCCATAATAACGTCGAATTTTGTGCTTAAAAAAGATGTTTTGAGGGGAAGTCTGATAAACTTCTATTTGAAGAAAACAGCTGCCAAAAGGTATGGACCAACTCAAAAAAATAGTGAACGATGGTTTGCGCGATTCAAAAGTGTTGATTTCGACACATAAGATAAGGAGAGGCCTGGTCAGCCGAAGTTTGAAGATGAGGAGTTGGAGGCCATTATTCGACGAAGATTGTTGTCAAATGCTAGAAGAACTTGCATTATCATTGGGAATTGCACAACAAGCTATTTCCCTACCTTTAAAAGCGCTGGGATTCATTCAAAACAAGGAAATTTGGTCACATATGAATTGAAGCCGGGAAACGTTGAAAGGCGATTGTGCATGTCGGAAATGATGCTTGAAACGTGTATATTACGATAAGCCCAAGTGCAAAAAGTCATATGTAAAACCCGGCCAATCAGCCAAATCAACGCACAAGCTGAATATCCATGATGCCAAGGTACTGATCTGTATTTGGCGGGATCAGAAGGGTGTTTTGTATTATGAGCTGTTGAAATCAGGTCAAACAATCCCAGTCGACAAGTATCTAACACAATGAAGAACGAAAAACATCAACGAAAAACGACAAGACACGAGGCCATAATCTTCCATCATGAAAACGCTCGGCCACTTGTTGCAAAACCGGTCAAAGACTATTTGAAAAACAGTGGATGGGAAGTTTCGGCTCACCCACTTTATAGCCCAGTCGCTGCCATCTCTGATTAAAATTTGCTTCGATCGATACAGAACGCACTTACTGGAATACGCCGTATTACCTTTACCTCAAAAATGGACAGTGCTTTTAGCGCGGAATCTCTATGCTACCAGAAACATGGGAAAAAGTAGTGGCTAACGTTGGACGATGTATCAATTCATTTCGTTATTATAATAAATGCATTTTTCAAGAAAAACAATCGACATTATTAACTTGTATAGCCAATATAATGGAATGTGTTCTGACGAAATCAAGAAATTAATTTCTAATAATCATATATTTTTACGTAGTACTTGTATTTTTCGTAGAACACATCCCTTTGTAGTTGATTATCTGTTAATACTCAGCTATGTTATAAGCTTATAAGTGCATGAAAATACGAAAATCAGGTTTTTACCCGTAGAACAAATTTTGAGGGTATTTCGAAAATTTTAAAAACAGATTCTTGTTCTACTCTATAGAGGCTATCCGAAATTTAGTATTACTTCCCAGGCTTTTTTTTCAAACATATCGTAAGAATTCTACAGAAACTACAAAAGCTTTTCATATATCTTTTCGTTTAATAAACTAAAATTTTCCCAATTTATAGTTAAAGCTGTAGTGTCTCAGAAGGTCTTACTGCAACTTTAATACAATTCTTTCACGACAAAAAGAAAAATAAATTGGGGCAATTTAAACTTTCAACACCGTTCATAAGCGCCAGTTGTTAAAAACAAAGGTCCTTTGACAAAGGATACGTGTGGTTTGGGATATAAATTTATTTAAATTTTTTGTTGCTCTAGGGTGTTAAAATTGTCATTCATTCACCAAAGAAAAAATTAATAATAATGAAAAATAAAGTAAAATTTCTGTGACATCATTATTATAAATGATGTTGTAATTGTTTTATTGGTCTCCAAAAAGAACATCAACGAGGCAAAGTGTATACACATGCCTGATTATTTATATGAAATTTTTGATTCATGCGCCACATGACACAATTATTATTTTTGAGAAAATTAATAATTTTTTGATGTTAAAATTCCATGAAAAAAGACAACAGAATAACAGGAAACTAAAAGTGAAAAGTTTTTAACCATGTATTTGGTGATGAATGGTGTAAATATTAAATAAATAAAAAAAACAACTAAAAGTTAAAAATAAATTCAACATGATAAAGAAATTTATCACGTTTGCCTACAAAAATTTAAATTTATGAAAAAACTACAAGCCTGATGAAAAATTGTTGAAGCCATTAAAGAGAATTGGCAGATAAAATTCTTTTACAGCTCATCATTAAAGAAATTACGCCAGAAAAATAAAGGGTGGTCCAACCGTAATGCACAATGTTAACTGTGAGCCACACCTTAACATCAAGTTTTTTGCACAACTTCAGTGCTTGACAAATTCAAGAGTATTGAAGCCTTTCACAAGAAAGTGCTCTCATATCAAAATAAATTTCGTACACTTCGTTATTTTTTTTTTGTCAGCATAATTGTGCGCAAATTTCAGCAAAAAGGATGTGTAGGAAATGTGGATACAACTGTACATGCTCGCTCTGGTCGTTCTGTGAAAAACATTGCTGTTGTTCGCGATAGATTATTAGCTATATTAGAAAATTGTGGGATTTGGTGTGTGTCTTGGGTAAATTAGCGAAATATACATGAAAAAAGTTGAAAAAAATATATGATTTTTATACATTTATGAATAGACTGTGCGAAAAAAATGACTACTAACACCTAACATCATGGTTCTTACGCCATTTTTAGTGGAAAATATTGAAAAAAAATATATATTTTCCACCAATACGTTTTTGATCAGCCAAAGTGACAAAACTGACTGAGAACCCCTGATAATGCGTTTATTCAGACAAATATACGGAGAAAATCGAAAAAAGCATCATTTTAGAAGAGAATTTGCTATATTAGATAATTGTTTGATTTGGTGTGTGTCTGGGGTACATTGACGAACCTCGAATATAGTTGTTGTGAATTTTGAAAAAAGATTTGAATTTACACGCTTACAAGGTTCAACTGGCTCAAGAGCTTACTGACCATTTCAAGCGTCGTCAATACACCGAATGGTTAGTTGAACAGAGAGAAGTGAATGGTGGCTTTACAAAGAAAATCATATTCAGCGACGAGGCTCACTTTCTCCTCAGTAGATTCGTTAACAAGCAAATTGCCGCATTTGGCAAATGAGAATCCAGGTGTGATTGTTGAAAAGCCGATGCATCCACAAATATTGACAGCTTGGGACGATTTTCTTCGAAGATGTATTTGGCCAAGCAGATACCGTGAATGTTATTCGCTATGGCGAAATGATAACGGACTTCTTGTGGCCAGAAATTGAGGAAATGGATCTGGACAATATGTGGTTCCAATAGGATGGTGCCACTTACCACACAGTCAACGAAACAATGGCTCTTTTGCCAGAGAAATTCAATGGCAGTGTAATCTCATGTCGCGCCGATGTTAATTGGCCACCACGATCATGTGATTTGACAACGTTGGACTTCTTTCTATGGGCATATTTAAAATAAAAAGTGTATGCTAACAAGCGAAGAATAATACAAGAGGATGAAATAATTCGGCACCTTAATGACATTGAACCTTAATTGTACCTCAGAGTCATTGAAAATAGGGATAGATGGATAGAGGTAGGCCACCGAAGCCGTGGCGAACATTTAGCCTATATTTTATTTCACACATGGATCCTGCTATCATAATAAAAAATATTAAGGTAATTATCCGAAAACTTGTTGTTTCATTTACAATTGGTTAGACCACCCTTTATTATAAAGAATTTATACAGAATCTACGATGAATCTACCGAAGAATTTGGCACACGAACTGCTATCTCATTCCAGTATTACCAATTTAAGAAATGGTTGGATGATTAAACAAAGAACTTATCAATAAAAAAATAAATGGCCTTGTTTGAGATCCTTACAAAGTTACATTACACTGGTCTATAAAAAACAAAAAAATTTGCTCGCTTTTAACTAAAACTATATGGAATATAATGATTTTGATGCGCTGAATTCAAAACTGTTTTCAGTTTTTTTCCATCGGGCTCAAATTTTTTTTATAGGCTTGGGAAATTTTTTCGCCAAAAATATGGTAGTTATGTTAATATTTTTCATCATAACTTGAAAACTACTCGACCGATTTTGATGCAATTAACTTCAAATGTTTAAAAACAAAATTTCCTATAAAACACCTGAATAACGTCATTTTGTAATCTCAACATTTTCGGAATTAATCACAACTGAGCTGCGAAAAAGAAAATTTTTCGCGCAAATTAGCGAATTTTTTTTTTTCTTGTTTTTTCAAAATGTCATACAAATTTTCTTAAGCCCGATGGAAAAAAGCTGAAAACGGATTTGAATTCTGCGTATCAAAACCATTTTTACTGTAGACCAGTGTTATTTAATTAAAAAAAAACTTGACTGAGTGTAACAAACCATACGGAGGCTATCTTAAGAATCAAAGTGTAATTGGCATTTAGGAAAAATTCTTTCTATGGATTTATTGCACGTATTGTCTTAATGCACCATAATATAAGATGCTATGTTTTTATTTTGTCACTTTAATCAAATTATTTACTTACTATTTTTAAATTCCTTGTTTTTGTTTACAAATATTCTAATTCTAATTTTATTTTTTTTTTTTAATTTTTTATCTAAAATCCAATTTGATGAACAAAAATTTCATTTTTTTTACATTTTCGTTTTTTTTATTATTTGTAAAAAGTTGAATTATGTTAGAAAATATTGTTGTAAATGTTATCGTGTGCAACATGAAAAATATTTGCCAACAACACATAGCACATGTAAAAAAAAAACAAAAATTGTGTTACAAAATAAACGTGATTGCTACACATTTGTTATCTTCTGGGAATATTGACACCTGGTTGGATAGATGAATGTGACAAAATTAACAATAAAAAATATATAGACGAAGAAAGATTGAAAAAAATTAATAATAAATAAAATGAAATATTTTAACAATATAATGTGTGTGGCATACATATAAATAAAAACAGGAATTACACTGTGCGACCAAAAATACCCAGCAAATGATAATATTTTTCTGATAGGCGCTCTCGAGTAGAACAAGCGTACGTTTTTGGAATTATCGAAACACCTTCAAAATCTTGAGTTGCGGGTAAAAAATCGGTTTTTCGAACCTTCATGTACTAATAAGCTAATAACTTAGCTGAATATTACCCTATTTTAAGTTTCATTCAGGATTTGGAGGGAAAGAGACCTTTTAATTGATATACTGAGAGCGTCAAAATAAAGTGTATAAAAGCATTTGTTTTAAAATAATTTTTATTTCATATTTTAAACTTACGATTTTACATAACATTCCATGTTTTTTAAATCAGTACTCAGTTCTCTACTTAAGCCTAAAAAAATAAAAATAAAAACTTACAACAACAAAAGTTGTAAATCACAAATAACATCTAATCCATATTTTATGCATCAAAAGTCGACGTTTAACTGCAAAAAATTCCTTGTATTTGCTTGTTTATTTACTTTCTTGCATTCTTTGAAGTCACTATTAATGTTTTACATTAGTTAGACGCAATTTTCGGAGTATAACCCTTTTGTTGAAAGTAGATTATTATTATGGGAAAACAAACATCCACAGATGTTCGAGAACTGGTAGTAAAACTTTGGAACAAGGGTAAGACTCTTCGTGAAATTGAGCTTATTTTAACAGAAGTCATAGTACAGTCAAGAAAATAGTTAATAAGCACGAAAAATTCGGCAAAGTAGAAAATCGATCAGGTGTAAGGTTTTAAAGGGGGCTAAAATAAAGTCTATACTGCATGATGTGAAGAAGAATCCCTTTAAAAGTGTTGTTAAAATATCAGATGAAGTTACAGCTACAAAAGATACCAACGTATGCAAATAGTCTATATGGTCGATTACCGCAAAAGAAGCCACTAATATCGCCAGTGAATCAGAACAGACGTATTGATTATGCAAAAAAAGAATACGAAAATAAAGAAGTTTCTGTTTGGAGTAACGTTCTGTTTAGCGCTGAAAGTAAATTTTAGGTATTTGCCCAGAAAAAACCTATAAAAGTATGGCGAACAAAAATTATGGAGTTTGCCGAAAAAAATTCAATATCTACGGTTAAACATGGAGAGGGTTCGGTGATGGTGTGGGATGTATGTATGGCTGCAAGTGGAGTTAGGAGCCTGGCTTTTGTAGAAAATACCATGAATAAAACGGACTAACTTAATATATTGAAAAACAATTCGCCATGCAGAGTGGAGAAATTAAGATTAATTATGATCCAAAACACACTGCAAGGATTGTTAAAGAATGGCACCTATATCACACTCCCAAAACATTAGCTCATCCTCCCCAATCACCGAAACTTAATTCAATCGAGTGTTTGTAGGAACATCTCGACCGCCAAATACGAAAGAGCTCAATTACTAATAAGGATACGCCTAAGTCGGTTGTAATGGAGGAGTGGCATAAAATTTTATCTGCCATAACCAAAAAGCTAGTTGAAACGATGCCACGAAGACTTAATGCCGTTATGAAAAAAAAGGAAAAGCTACCAAATAAACAATAACAAATAAAATTTGTACACTTTTCTTTGACACGCGAAATATGGCATAGATTTGTTTATGTTTTACAACTTTTCTCGCTGTAAGATTGTTTGTTGTTTTTTTTAGGCTTAAGTAGAGAATTGAATACTGATTTAAAAAATATTAAATGTTCAATAAAATCGTATATTTAAAAGCTAAATAAAAATTATTTTAAAACAAATACTTTTGTACACTTTATTTTGACGCTCAGAGTTTAAGTAGCCTTGAAGAATCTGGGTGTGTTTCTTAAGCAAACTCATTGTTCAGCAATTTTTTTTTAAAATTTTTCAAGCTTAGATGAGCTTTTGCGTATTATTTTATATAGGAATCGTACTATTTATGAATTAATTAGGGAATTATATTAAGCTATGAATAAAATGAGACCTAAGGGCCGTCGAATATTAACGGAGCTACTCGTATTACATTTTTGAGTAAAGCAACTCATGATGAAATGTCTTATTCTCTTCTTCCGAAATCCGAAAAGGATATTTAAAATCGGCTAATATTCAGCTAAGTTCTTAGCTCATAAGTGCATGAAGGTTCAAAAAAACCAGTTATTTTTATCCGTCACCCGAGATTTTGGGGGTGTTTCGAAAATTCCAAAAAGAGATCCTTGTTCTAGTCGATAGCGCCTATCACAAAAGTAATATCATTTCCCAGGTATTTCAATTTCGTTGTTTTTTCTGTCACATAGTGTTATCTATTGAAAAAACGTTTGACGCCAACAGTAAAAAAGTGTCAAAAATTATTTACCATATAAAGAAAACAATAAATAAATTTAAAATAGAGGGGGAAAAATTATATAATAGGTATGTTCGTTGAGTTATTGACATGTAATCAACTGCATAGCAACATAGTAGAGCATTAACCTTCTCTAACAAAATATATATATTTTTTTCTAACAATAAATTATGATTTCTTTCAACTGACTTTTTGTTTACACATCAACGACACGATGCAATTTAAAATAAATTTAAATCCGTTTTCTATTATGGCCATTTAATTGTTTTTCTCTTTTTTGTTTTTGTTTCAAATAGAAATATGTATAACGTAATACTTGCAGTTATGCTGTTTCATTTTAAATATAAATAATAATTGAAAATATTTGAAATGTATTTCCATTTAATGTTATTTTTCTTGTTGTTTCTGTAGTAAAATAAGTACTGAAATATATTATGGATTGCAAAACTATAAACAAATATTTAAATTCTGAATATTTATTTGTATTTACAACACATGCACATACACACACACATACACTTAAAAAAACAGAACAAATGCAGAAAATTGTATTCAATATTAACTCTTTTTTAAATTTATTATTTTATTTATTTTTTAGTTATTTTTTCAAGATGCACAGTAAAAACCTGAAGTGGTAGCAAAAAAACAAAAACAAAATCGAAAGAAAAAATATTTACCGTTTCATATTCCGGAGCTGTTGTAAACTATTGTTAGTTATTGTATTGCGGAAAAATGTTGAAAAAAAAAAAAATAAAAATATAATATAAAAAATATTTTTTAAAATTATTTCCCTTTTGTTCAATTGCTTAAAATCGTTTTTCTATTTTTATTTTTCGACACAATAACATCAATAAAAACAAACCAAATAATACTACTAATAGTTTAATGCTTATCATTTGAAAAGCACATAGACAGTAAAGACTCGATTTCCGGATTTAAAGAAAAAAAAAAAAAATTCAGGAATAAGACATTCTAAAGAGTGGTTCAACCATACTGCCCGATGTTAATTGTGAGTCACACCTTAAAGTCAAGTTTTTTGCCCAACTTTATTTACGGTTTATTTGTGTCAGAGATTGACAAATTCAACCCTGGAGAGGTACACAATTGAGCAGCGAGTTAAGAATATGGGCGTTAAGATCAAAATTCGTGCAGTTCGTTATTTTTTTGGTCAGCATATCCAAAATCGGGAGAATTATGCGCAAATTTCAGCAAACCGGATCTATAGAAAATCTGGAAACACTTGTGTTTAGACCCGGCTTTTTGCCAACCCTGCTCTAGAAAGAAAATCATCATAAGCGAATATGCACACTTTCACCTCAGTGAATTCGTTAATAAGCAGAGTTGTCACACTAGGGCAAATAAGAACCCATGAGTGTTTGTTGAAAAGCCGATGTATCCACAAATAGTGGCACAGATGCTTCAGTTTTTTAACAATCACTCGGAGAGTCTTATTCTGCTTGTTAACAAATTCACTGTATTTTTCAACTTGTTTCCTCTTTACTTCTCTTTGTTTATTTTTTGCTTATTTTTTGCCTATGCGTGTGACTACGTAAAATAGAAAATAGAAGAGAAATCTCTTTTATCTGTTCAACTAACTATTCCGCCTATAGATGGCGCTTGAAATGGTCAGTAGGCTTCAGCTCTTTGGTCAATAGAACCTTGTAAGCGTATAAATTCAAATCTTTATTCAAAATTTTCATTGGTGATGCTCGTGAGATTTTCAATTGTTGGGGACGACAACAAGTTGACAGGTTGATAGCTCTTCTGCCACACTATCGCGAATAACACCTATTTCCACATTTCCTTCAGACCCGGTTTGCTGTAATTTGCGCACAATTCTCTCGATTGTGGACACATTTGGTCAAATATGCTGACGCAAAAAATCACGAAGTTCACGAAATGCATTTTGATTTCAACAACAACAATCTTAACGCGTTGCTTTATTGTCTACCTCTGCATGATTGAATTTGTCAAACACTGAAACAAAGATATGTCTTTATTTAAGCAGTGATATCAACAAGATGGTAAAAAAAACCAAACAAGCGATGTGAAGTAAAAGTTCAGCAACTTAATCAGCACCCAATTAGTGTTCACTAACTGAACGCAGGGACTATATGACTAGACATACCCCGCTTGCTTTTTAGAATTATGGCTAATTATTAATCTATGCTAGCAAGTCAAGTTAGCTACGTCTGATGAAGAACTTTATTATTTTATAAACGAAACAAGAATTT
The DNA here is from genome assembly GCA_023159175.1 of Wohlfahrtia magnifica. Taxonomy (NCBI): domain Eukaryota; kingdom Metazoa; phylum Arthropoda; class Insecta; order Diptera; family Sarcophagidae; genus Wohlfahrtia; species Wohlfahrtia magnifica. Next base: position 4,905,814 of record JAKWBJ010000482.1, on the reverse strand, counting down.
TGTAAAACTAAATTTTATTTAAGAAATTATTTATTATTTGTTTAATATATATAAATATATTTGTTTCAAATGAGCTCTACTTATTGAAAAATCTTAAAACAAAGCAGACTAAAAGCAAGTCAGCGAACGTAAATCGAGTCTTACCTGTACATTTTGCTTTTTCTCTAACAAAAAAATCATTGAAGAAATACAACAAATTTGTTTTCATACAAACAGTTATTAATAAAATATGAATTTTGAGCAATAAAAAACCTCCTTAAAATATAATAATTATTAATATTTATGATGAAGTATTAAAAAATAAATTTAAATTATTTTATTTAATAATAAAAAAAAAATTTAATAAAACAAAAACCAACACAACATCATTTAAAAATAAATGAAGTGTTTTGTTATAATATTTCTCTGTTTGTATTTGAATATTGAATGTTTGTTTTGTTAGCATTTTATTTCGTTAATTGTTTGGTTAAAAAAAAAAACTTTTGTTAAATATTTGCATTGTTAAGATTAATAATTCATAATAAAAACGGAAATAAAATATTTATTTTATTTTATTTAATATTTTTGTATAACAAGAAGAAAAAATCATTTAAAATTTATGATGGTTGTGAAAGTGTTTTTGAATATCTTATTTTACTGAGTGCCAGTTGATGTGTTGAGGATGTAAGGTGGAAACTATTACTCATACGCTATGGAGTTAATGCAGGTTTTGTTAGGTTCCATCAGGTTTCAAAGAAAATTTAAAAATTTAATTCAGTTTATTTCGTTTGTGTAAAAATTCATAAATTTTTAAGTATTAACAAGTAATTTTAACAAAGTAATTTTACTAACCAATAATAAAAATACTAAGCAAATCCTTCACATTCAACGTTTGATAACATTATGCAACAAGCAAAAATACCTTTGATATTTAATATATATATATATATATATATAGATATATATATATATATATATATATATATAAACGTTGATGCTCTATGGTTGCCTAACTTCTAAAATCATCAGCATTTCATATTCTATGGAAACATTTTTTTTAGATTTTTTTTTTACTTTTTCTAAAATGTGAGATTTCTGAAGAGGCTGCTTCATACATATTATCATAACTTTAAAATGACTTATTCTATTTCGTGAAACCATATGTTAAATATTCCCAAATTATACCAGCTTTAAGTCATTCTAATATCATTTTTTTAATATAACCCATAATTTTGAAGTTATTGAGAAACAAATTATCATTTTTTTTTATTTTTGAAAAATTAAGTTTTTTTTTTTGATTTCTAAAAATTTACCAAAAATAGAAAGCAGCAAATAATTACCCGTTTATTCATAAAGTTTCAAACAATATATCGGGTCCGCAATCTAACGTTTTTTTTCAACTAGTGCTTATTTCGTGAATAGTAACACTTAGCTCATGTCTGATTTGACAGATAACTAGTTTTATCCTTCCGCTGAACGAATATGGTTGTGTATACACTTGAACAACGCTGGGAAATATTGCGACATTACTTTGATCGACCGAAGATGCCGATTTTGCCAAAAAAAATCATCTTTTCAGATGAAGCTCTTTTTGATCTCGGTGGGTATGTAAACAAACAAAACTGTCGCATTTGGGGCACAGAAGACCCGCACGTATACATTGAAAAGCCGATACACCCAAGACGAGTCACTGTTTGGTGCCGATTTTGGTTCAGAGGCATAATTGGGCCATATTTCTTCGAAAATGAGCAAGGAGTGGCTGTTACAGTCAATGGCGATGGTTATCGGGCCATGTTGAACGAATTTTTTTTCACAAGAATTGAAGAAGAGGATATTAGCAACATTTGGTTTCAACAGGATGGCGCTACGTTCCATACAGCCGAAGCTACACTCGATGTTTTGCGCCATGTTTTTGAAGATCACATTATCAGCCGTAGAGCTGATGTCGTTTGGCCACCTCGGAGCTGCGATTTGATACCGTTGGACTATTATTTGTGGGGTGCCGTCAAAGATAAGTGTTACCCCAACAAGCCAGAGACAATTGACGCTTTAAAGGACAATGTTCGTGAATTAGTGAAATACAGCTGTACACAATCGATAATGTGCTTAAAAATTTGACCGACGGTGTAGGCTACTGCCTGGCCAGCCGAGGCAGCCACTTGAATAAAATTATTTTCCATTATTAACCGGAAGGATTGTACTTTTAAAAAAGAAAAGAAATTAAAGAAAATATTCAGTAGTTTTTTTATTGCATTAAAAAAAAAAATATGTGGCGGACTCTTTAAATAAAATAAAACAAAATAATTTGCTGAGAGATATGCGAGAAGGTTAGGGTTTTTTTTTTTTAGATGGAGTCGACTGGAGGGAAGTTGAAGTATTCTTATCAAACATTCGAAAACATAATTAACCACAATTTTCCACCACTGTACGTAAAAATGAATGTATGTGTGTTTGTTTGAAGTCTATAGAACCGATTATCTTGAAATTTTTACAATATCCACTGTATGTCTGGAAGAAACTATAGGCTGCATATATTTCAAAATTCCAAATGGGCGGTGCCACGCCCATGCATAGTAAATATTTATACGCCTATATCTTGAAAACGGTAACAGTAAGAGTCTTTAAATTTGCTCCAAATAGCTTCAATTAATAGCAATCATAAGTCAAAAAGTTGGCAGAATTTGGCGAGTGGGCGTGTTATCTACCATGCAAACTAAATATCTAATTCTGTATATCTAGAGAACAGTTAAGACTAAAGTTTCTGAATTTGGTCTAAATAACTGTATGGTAAAAAAAAAATTACTAGTCAATAAGTAGGCGGAATTGGACAAGTAGGCATGGTGCTCACATGCAAAGTTAATATCGTTTTTTGAACATCATGAGAGCGGTAATAGTAGATATTTCTCAATTAGGTTCAAACAACTTAGTGAACAATAGACATTATCATTCAGTAACTGGGCGAGATTAAATTTAGATTTATCAAGTCAGTCAGCCGAGAAAGTCGTGGCTGCAGGTTTTATGAATGCACGCAGCTATTATTATTCATATCGCTTATCTTGAAAAGCAAAACAATTACTAACGCTTTCAAATGACATGATAATCATCTATCTATGGATACTACCCAAACCAGCATACTCTGCAGACTTAGGCCTGATAACAGACATTCGTATCAAACGAATTATCAGACGGCCAGCGTATTTTATCCATTTACTAAAGATCATGAACAACATAACCGAGAGACCAATTTAATCATAATCATAAAGGAACACATTTTAATGACAGTTAAGGTGAATTATGAAACAAAATTCACTTCTTCGAGATATTTGTGAAAACCTCTAACAGACCTACATAAGTCCTCGTGTAAATCTTTTTTGTTTTTAGTTGCCAACATGAGAAATATTTGACTTTTGTCTATAAGGTACAATGGCAGCTGTAGTCAAAGATCGTCTACAACATATATGGCCATAGTAGTACTGAAATGCACTAGTTACAACGGCTCCCTATATGTATACACCCGAACGAAAACAAAAATACTCAACAGAGAATAACAAATAAACAACAATTTCCTTCAGTTGTGTGATAGCTTTTCATGAAAGCACTTGTATATCGCTTTGAGTACAAAAATTGTATACCTTTTTTGTTGTTTACCTTCTTAAATTTTTACTTCAGCGCACACTGCAATAATTTACTAATACCCACTTGACTTAGGATTCGCTATTAGTGAGAATTTTCGAAACAAAAATATTTGTTTTTCAAAAAAAATGCTTAGCAGAGCATAGAACATTGCTATTAATTTCATAAAACTTTTGTTCCTTCTCAATTAACAGATATTCTTATACTCTTGTTTTTTGTCGCCACTGAAACAGCGACAAATGAAAACGCGTGTCAGGTATATTCTGATATTTTTCTATATTTGTTTTTGTTTTCTTGTTTCTGTAAAGAAACTGTAGAGAAACAAGTAAACATCTTTCGTTTTTAACATTGAGCGGCGAAAAATGCAAAAGCGAATGTAACGGCAAAAACAGAAGAGAGCACAAGCAAAAACAGAAGAGAGCAAAGCAAAGTTATTCGCTTTAGATAGAGATTCGTTAAAGCGTTGCTGTTGATATTACAGGCAAGCGTTCGGGATCGAGGGATTTGCTGTCACAAATTGAGAGACTGGTGAACTCTATGAGTTCTTTTTCGTTTCGCTTCCAATGGTTGTTTTCGACTGTTTTATCAGAGAAATGTTTGCCAAACGTTCGAAGGTAATGTTATTATCGAATTTCGTGGTCAAGTGGGTATTACTACTACTAGTACTACTACTACAAACTAATATTAATCCATTTTACAATTGTGGTAGTAATTTGATAGCTATCACTTAGGCCAATTTGCACTGTATTTTTCCATTTGTTTTCTCTTTACTTCTATTTGTTCATTTTTTGCCTATGCATGTGACTACGTAAATGTGAAAACAGAAGAGAAGAGCAGCTCTTTACTTGAATCTGATCTAGAAGCTTATCAATAAAAGAATTTATTTTTTGCACAGATTCTTGCCAACAGGAGATATGATTTTTTTTTTTTTTTGGCTTTAGCAGGAGGTATATTAAATCATTGCAGATTAATAAAGAAAGTGATTATATATCGAAATAATATAATACTGCCTATGGTCAGGGTTGTCAGATCCTTTTTAAGCTTTTTTGCCAAATTCAATTCAAAAATCGCCAAAATCGTCAAATATTCATGTTTTTACAATTTGACAATAAAATGTATTTTTTTTTTAATGAAAAACATTTTTGAAAATAAATAAAAATAATTTGTTTCGAATGACTAAATTTCGCCATAATATAGTTATGGTTTGTTAATTTCATTAACCAATAATATGTATTAGTAAAAACAAAAAGTGTACAATGTACACTTATAAACTAATAACTGAATACTATCCGATTTTAATCTTTTCAGAGTATTTGGAAAGAAGACAAGAAGACTTTTTGAATGATGTTATACTTAATAGCTTTGACGTATACATATTTGAGAAAATCTCAAGCAAATACATTCATTTTTCCCACATTCTTTAAGCTTAGACCTTTTTTCGTACCATTTATAAACCTGTTGTCGAAAATAATAATTTTAAATTTTCGTATTTTTTATCAAAAATAGCCCACAAAATCACCAACTAATTAAAAAATCGACAAAAAGTCGCCAAACCGAAAATTAAGTCGCCAAATAAATTTTGAAATCGCCACGTTTGGCGAGAAATCGCCACATCTGACAACCCTGCCTATGGTTGCGTAAGGTATTAAAAGGAATACTGTGGGATTTTCTACACTATTTGAAAAAAAAAAAATAAATAAAAACAAAACAGACAAAAAAGAATAATTCTTTTTTACGCTTCTTACACTTTAAAGCACCACCAACACATTGTAGTACCAAATAGGGCTGAGCTCTTAAAACAAAAGGTAAAATACACATCAAGTGGAAAAGGAAAAAATAGCAAAATTAAGGACAACAGGAAATGAGAAATTCATTTCTGTGTGAATGTATAATTTTTCTTCAGTTTTCTTTTCATGTTTAAGTTGACTGTGAAAATGAAATGAAAATTAAGCTCTACTATAAGGTAGTAGGTATTTGGTAGAAAAAATATTCGCTAAAATGAAAAGATGCTCCTTCACTAACGTTTAACAGCTGACATAATCTTATTAGGGCTTTTGAAAGTCTTTGCCTTTCACTATTGTATTTTTCAATTGTGTTTTTATTTTTTTGTTTGTTTTTATTTTGAAAAAGAAATGGGCTTTCCAACTACGCAAAAGATGGCTAAATCTTAAATGCCCTTCTGTTTAAGAGCGCTTATAAGAAAAAATGCAAAAAATATTTGGTGCTAATGGAAAACGCCTACTAAAGGATTTATATTTTGAGAAAAAGTCATTTGCCACGTACTACATACATACATATATGAGCATAAAATACTTATGGAGAACAAATTGCTTAAATAAAAAAAATAAATAAATAAAAAAAACCTGGAAGATCTTCCCAATGAAGAATTTTATGCCCTATACCATTTCAGTAAGCAGAACAGTCATGAAAAGCCTTAATTTTTGACGGAGCTTTAGTTTAGCGAATAGATGGCGTGCGTTTTTAAAGTAAACGATTTTTTGTTTGATTTTCTTGTTTTAATTTGGTACATTCGATACATGCTTACGGGGTAAAAAAAAGCCCTGTTACTTAAAGTAAAATATGCCTATTTCTTAATTTTATTTTTTAAAATAGTCTACCTGTTGTTCTCTATAAATAATCTAATTTCTCAAGACTCTCAATAATAGAATGATTTAATGATGGCGTATCTGCTTGAAAAAAAAAAACACTCCTTAAAAATTGGTAAATCTAAGTAGTAGCCAGGAGCTAAAGCTAACTAGAGACTGTACTGTATGTAAATGGTAGCCCAACCAGAATGCACGATGTTAATTGTGAGTCACACCTTAATGCTAAGTTTTTTCGCCAACTAAATTTGAATTTTGTTTGTTTCAGTATTTGACAAATTCAACCATCGTGAGGTACACAATTGAGTAGCGCGTTAAGATTGTTAATTGTTTTACGAAAATGGACGTTCAAATCAAAGTGTATTTCGTGCAATTTTTGATTTTATCGGTCAGCATAATCGACCAAATGTATCCACAATCGGGAGAAGTTTGTGCAAATCTCAGTAAACCGGGTCTGTAGGAAATGCGCATGATCGCCCAGTTCGCAGATGGTGTGGCAGAAGAGTTATCAACCTCGACTCATTGTCGTGTCCAACAATTTAACATCTCACGAACATGCCTACAAGGCTCAATTGACTCCAGAACTGAAGTCTAGTGTTAATTTCAAGACTTGTCCATACCACGAATTTGGTAAATTTTACACATGCATTCATATGTATGTATTTATGTACGTATGTAGGTAGCTACTAGCTAGTGGTCAAACTAAGCAAACCTTTAGCTTTTCTTATTAATTCCTCTCAAAAAAACAATCTATTAATTCACATAACATTCCATGAAGAAACATGGGGACTTCTATCAGCCCCGATTCTATTTTAAAACTCATTGAAAGGGACCTACATTTTAACGCCGGCTCCGAACGGCACACGTATTTAGAGAAGTTTTCAATAGTAGTAATACACATAACCAGTTACTAGCTAATATTATGAGGTGATACCGCTGTCGAAAAACTTTTTTCTTCTATTGACATGGTCCAGCTTAGTATTGAACCGCCGACTTTTTGGTTGGATGGCGGTTGTCTTACCTACCATACCACAGCGGCACCTAAAAAAAAACAATAGCAATCATTTGTGCCACCACTCTGTCATTACTAATTTCTCCACCTAAATATTCTTAGACAAGTGGCGGCTCTTACATACTTGAGGAATATTTTAGTGTTATTAATGTTTGGAATTAATAAAAATTATGAAAAAAAGTGTTAAAAATATCAATATAAATATAATTGAAGTGTAATTGAATTAAATAAAACGAAAAATTGTGTCTTAATTAAAAATCAAAAGTTAATGAAATAGAAGAATTTTACCTACAAAAATATCAAAATTATAACACAGAACAACAAAAAATATAAAGTTTTCCGACGAAAGTAAATTTAACTTGTTTGGCGTTAGTGTAATGAATAATTTTATCCTCAAAACACTGAAAAAAAAAACTGTTAAGCATGTAAGCTTAGCCAGCGATGGATTGAACTCATATGGCAACTTCAGGTCTGGAAATCTTCATTTTATTGAAGGTACAATGAGGAAAGTCATTTGTCTTGACACTTTAAAGAATAATGTAAAGAAAAGTGCTCGCATATTGGGTATTATTGAAAACTTTAAATTTTATTAGGGCAATGACCATATGGATATATCACTAATAGCGAAAAATTGGCTATAGGAACAGGTATTATAAATTGTTATAATAAGCATATTGAATGTTGTAAATATATATGGTACATATGCATTAATCAACTACTACAGGTTGTGTCTTTAGAAACACCATCAGTTTTGTTCTCTCAATGAAAGTGTAGGTGACGTTATATCGGCCCTTTCTGTTTCGTGTGTAAAAGAAAATAGAATTTATTATACCAAAAATTAAAAACATAAATAAATAAAAAATAAAAGAAAAAATTACAAAATATAAGAAAGACACTAAAAAGTAATAAACGTGGAAAAATATAAGTACTGATATAATTTTTAACGTTTAATTTACTGTTTTTTTATATTCTACTTTTATTATTTTTTAATGTCTTTCTTATATTTTCTAAATTTTTTCTTTTATTTTTATTTATAATTTTTGGTATAAATAATTACTAGATTCCTTTAAAAACAAAATAGAAAGTGCACCTATGATGCATTGCATATTTTTATTGTGAGAGCAAAAACTAACGGTATCCGTAAAGTCGTAATCTACTTTGTTATGCGGCCATTTTGGTAAACATTAGACTTGACAGCTCATATTTGGCAGTCGTGAAGTAGAGACGTGGTAAATTTATAATGAAAAAATATTCAGTAATCCAATGTGTTTTAATCCTTAAAACATTTTATATGAGAAAAATCATAATGAGTGACGAGGCACATTATCATTTGAATGGTTATGTGAATAAACAGAATAGTCGGTTCTGGGCAATGGAAAACCCTCAAATTATTCATCAATCACCTTTGCATCCATTAAAAGTGACAGTCTGGTGTGCAATTTTGTCAGGAGGAATCATTGGACCTTACTTTTTGAAACTAAAAACAGCGTAACGGTAACTGTCAATGGGGAACGACAACGTGATATGATTGAAAACTTTTTAACGCCACAACTGCTAACATGTGGTTTCTACAAGACGGTGCCACATCGCATATAGCCAGGATTACAATGGAATTACTGTGAGACCTCTTTCCACAACAAATTATTTCAAGGAATGGTGATGTTGATTGGCCTCCACCGTTGCCTGATTTGACTGCTCCGGACTTTTTTGAGGGATAATTAAAAGCAAGGTTTATGCAAACAAACCAGAAACGCTGGAGCAACTCAAACAAAATATTCGTGATGAAATTAATAAAGTACCGCGTGATATGTGTTAGAATATAATAAAAAATGTGCTCAAAAGGGCTCGCATTTGTAAGGCTGACAGAGGCATGCATTTAGCTGATATTGATAATGAAACATATATCAATATAAGATTCATTCTCTTTCGTATAATCAAAAATTATAAGCAAACAAACGTGGTTACCCTGTAGATACATACCAGGATTGGTAACCCACTGCGTAACCCAATTAAACCCATCCGGGTTTTGTACTTAAAAAAACCCGGGTGGGTTTTTTATTTAAATGTTTTCGTAGTTTATTTACAACAGAAATAAGTTAAATTCACATATTGGGAGTACAAATTAATTTGGTCCGCTATTTTTAGCTCAAATAATAAGTAAAAAGTTAATCAAAAGAAAGTTTTTTTCAAATAACTGTTTACACATTTTCCCCACCTCTAAGCCAATTTCCGAATCCCGTTTCAGAAAAACTTATCATTATTTGAGCCGTTCCAACTTTGAAGCCGGTTTTGCATTTCTTACAAAGAAGTGCTTTCGTGGAATGGTAAAAGATATTAAATATATTCGTAAAACAGCCAATAGTTAGAAGAATCAATGTGCGGAGAATGCGGTGGGTGCGGCATTTGGACGTTTCTGACAATCGTTTGGCAGCTTTTGCGATATGAGACCGAGCGTTGTCATGTAAAAGAATAACTTAATCACGTCTTTGCATTGTAGCCGTGTTTCTCATAATGCACTGTTCAAAAGAAGTAATTGCAGTCAGCGTTAGCAGTCCATTGTACCAAACACATCTTTGATCCAACCAAGATTTTAAAATTGCAGCAAAATATATTGTCGATTTGAACAAAACACAGTTATAAAACCAAAAAAAAAACTCATCTAAAGATGGTGGGCTGGTTTAAAAAAAAAAAAAACAACGGGTTTTCGCCAACCCTGAAAGATACAGTTTGTCAAGAAAAAATTTTTTCATAGCGAAAAAAGAATTGGGTTTGACTCTTGTCATTAAAAATAATAGGTTTTGGTTTAGTTTTTTGCATTTTTTTTAATTCAATTTCATCTAGATATTAGCTAACAAATAACAGAAAAAGAGAAAAAAATAAATTTTAATTCAAATATAAGATAAAAAACAAACGAAACTATAAAATTTTGTTGTTGAGAAAATGTTTTTACAAACTAACATAATATTAATAAATGGGATGAAAATATTGAGTTGCAAGATGATCAATATTTTGTATAGCCAACATTGGCATCAATTACAGCTTAGAGACGACTTTTCAGGGAAGAAATAAATTTTTGCACACATTCAGTTGGAATTTTATCGCATTCATTCACAATTACGGCCCCTAAATCACTTTGGTTTTTGAGACGACTCTTGGCAGTACTTCTTTTATGATAAGTCAGTAAATTTTCAATTGGGTTTAAATTTTGACTCTGAGCATAAATATCCAGTATAATAATGGTTCTCAACGAAATGACTTTCTCCTAGTCCCTTACTAGATATGCACCCATCAAACCACTACTAAAGTTTTCCATATTTTAGAGTTTGAATTGTGTTTCGACTTTCCAAAGCTTTTAAGGTTTTTCTCATACTTTATTAGGGCCGTCATTATATAAATATAGTTTGATGGTACAGTCACAAAATATAATTTGATCCCAGTACTCGTCGAGTTTGGAAATAGCAAAAGCAAAAGACATTTACCTTACTTTGTGTTGAATTGTAAGCAGTGATTTTTTAGCATCACTTTACATAACAGTTGTTCTTTTTCAAGACTTTCCTTACCGTTTCGTGGGAAATTTTCATGCAACATTCTTCTCTGAACTCAACAGAAAGTGTTCTTGTGGATACCAATGGATTTATGACACACGTTCTGTTTTTTTCTTAGTATTACGTGAGAGCTATGGTGAATGTAGTAATGTTAGCCTATTTTTTTTAGCGCGTCTTAAGCTTTAGACGTAGTTTGTTTCCTTGTTGAGAACATTTCATATAATGCTTGAAGCGTTTTCCCGACCGGGTGACTATAGCAAACCAACTAATTTACATCCGACACTATTCTATTGAGAGGTATTTTAAAGTCTCGTATATTCAGCACTTATGTTATAATAAAAATAAATACTTTAACTTAAACGATACAATAGTTACTCGACTAATGAAACAAAACAATAAAAAAGTATTTGGGCAGCAAAATCTACCAGATTAAAAAGAAAAAAACATAAGTGGTTAAAACATATTCGCGATAACAAAGTTGGGGACTTTCTATTATTTTTTATCTAATTTCCTTATCTTAATTTTTAATTTTTGTGTTCTCTCGCTGTTATTTGTTAGTTAATAATCAGATCATTTTGAATCAATAAAAAATATTGGAAAAAATAAATCATAAAATCAGTTTTTTAATGAAAAGATTTTCTTGACAAACTCTATGTATGTATGTATGTCTCTACTAAGCATTTCATAATTTTCTTTATGATATTCGGTAATTTTTTCTTATAACTACTGCACTAAAATGTAATTTTATTAGCTTTATTTATGCTGAACGCCTAAAATTTGCCTTCTTAGCTGAAAGCAGCACTCTTTTGGATTTAGTAAATTTGTCTATTTTGAAATTATGGACTTTTTAATTTTTGGTTAAAAATTCGTATGACAGCTAGTTTATACATAAATAGACAATAATTGTCTAACGTAGAACTTTAATTGGAACTAAATATTGCCTTAATTTGAATCAACCCTGATTCAAATCCAAAAACTTATAGGCTTACTTTCTAAATAAAAACTAGATCGTCTTAAGCCTAAACATAGTCAAACACTTCTTCGAAGGGAAGGTTGCGATTATGGCCGTCGTTTATAAAAACTTTTTTTTGCCAAGTACCATATGAGTAGGAATTTATCCTTATAAGAGTAGTAACTTTTCAAATTTGTGCAAAGTTGTGCTCGTTTTAGCACAAATTGTGACATGTTTGTGTATAAATATAGCACCTAAAATTGATTTCTATCAGACCGTCATGCATAAGATTCAAAGAAAAAATAAATTATATAATGCCTATTGTGGATAAGCTTTGTACAAAGCGGCTAAAAGGAAGTAATTCACTTTGAGGTCTATATTGTGTTTACCTGCTTTCGTTTTATCTATTGTATTTCACTTTTTTGTTAAATTTTTCATTAATATTTTTTTGAAATTATTTTTTATTTGTTTAAGGTTTTCTGCATATATTTCTCTTTTTGTTTTTCATTTAATTTTATTTTACAAATATTCTCCAAATAATGAAAACAAATTGTTCTAGGAAATTGCCAAAAGCAAATAAAGTGAACACGGTTTTTTGAATTTTATTTTATTTGGAAATACTTTTTTTTTCGTACAAATCAAACGATTCCTTTTAACTGCTTGAGTCGCTTACTTTTTGGGTAAATAAAAGATAAACAAAAGGACCTTTTGTTAAAGTTTATTTTTTATATTTTATTTTCATATGTATTCCTCTGTTTGTTTATGTAATTTCTTTCCTTTTTTCCAAAGGATATAACGATTTAACGGTTTTATTGTTATACTTTAATAGAATATTACAGTTAAGCCATATGCGAAGAAGAGGAAACCTTTTCTATTTTATCACACAGTTTTCTAATAAACGTTCAGGTCAAAAAAGGGGAAATTGTTGATTACTTTCCTTAGGGTAGCGAAAAGAAAAATTAAATAAAATAAACAAACATGTCCTAAAATCAAGACCCTTTTTGTTTGGCAACAATTTAAAGCTGGTATATAAGTATTCTGTATATAATAATGGGGTTAAATATATGAAAGTAAACCCGGATAACTTTTTAAAATTTTTAAATTAAATTTAAGCATTTCGAGTAAAATTTATTAAAATTTAATTTAGTTTTCCCTGTTCCTAATACCTTAAGCTTATTTTCTCACTGCATGATAAATGATTTATTTTAACCATAGCGCATAAGCAGTTCATAGTTTTATAATTTCTTATTAAAAAACAAAAACTATATATTTCATATTTAATTTGTTCTAATTTTGTGTGTCCAAAAACAGATGCCAAATTGGATTTGTTTGCAATTGAATAATTAATTTCGTGCTACAAAAACAAATAATTCATATTTAAGGCATGTGGGAAATTAAATCTTTAATAAAGACAAAAACCAAGTCAATATGTTGGCTTTAAGTAATCAGCTGTGTATGAATTAGTATATCTTGTATCTTGTAAATGTTTGTTTAATTACGGAAAACAAAATTATAGAAAAAAATACTTTGAAAATATGAATTATTATTTATATAATGTATGTTGCAATCATGTGTTGCTGTTGCCTGTAAGAATGTGTGCATGTGTACGGACGGATACATGTGTTACAATTACAATAAAATTATTTTCTACATATGTATTGTTTTTTTTTTCATACTCGTATAGCAGCAATTTATGTTTTACAAACAAGTTGAGGGCACAAAAGTAGCACTTGAAGTTGGTTTTTGAAAACTGAAGTACGATTAAACTTCCGACGAATGATGACAGAGAATTTTATAAAAACATAGAATTCCTTGATGGCATTCTGCTAGACTTGTAACACTGAGGAGTAGGAAATCGCTATTGTTTAGAAGGCTTACGAAATCGGGGTCTGGTATTAATTATATGCTTTAATCGAGAGCGCGTGCTGATAAAATGAATCATTAGTATTATATGGAGTATTTGGATAGAGCCGAGTCTAATTTCAGTAGTAACCCGAAATGCTTTTATGATTTCGTTCGTGTTAAACGCAAATCATATGCGTTTCATACTGAAATATTCTACGTGGAAAACTCGTCTTCTCATTATCTAAACATTTCGAATATGTTTACCGACTTCTTTCAGTCTGCGTATAGACAGTTGGACTATCTCTTGCATTCGGGGGGATATTTTTCATATCCATATTCAAAAATTTTGTGTTGAGTCCGTTCTTGAGTCTTTGTCTGGGCTAATATCTACACACTTTCCCGAGCCTGATGAGATTCCTGCCTGTGTCTTGAGTCGCTGGTCTAGTGTTTTGAGTGGTCCACAAACGTTTATATTTTGAAACTTTTAGAAATAGGTAATTTCTATTGTATTTCAAAGGAGTCTTATATGTTTGCTTTCCAATAGTCGGGTAGGAGGTCGAATATATCAAGTCATAGGGGTATTGCTAAACTCAGTGCTATTCCTTAACAAATGGAGAAGTTAGTGACAGATTATCTCTATTTTCAGACGAGGTCTATAATGTCGCCTCTTCTTCTACGAGGAACTTTAGTTGCTTCGTTGCTAGTGCTCAAACTGATGTTATTAATATTGACGTAAGTAAGACCTTTGATAAAGTTGAGTTGAGTTTTACTGATTGACTTCATCGTTAAATATACTCTTACCTCCCCTTTAGAGCTCAGAGACTTTTGATTCGGAACAAAAAACAAATTTTACAGGAGAAGGTTCTTTTAAATATGTTTTGTTCTAGTGAGTAGATAAGAATTTTTTTTGCTGTAAAAACATAATGGTACATTTTACAACTATAAAATTCCATGTGATTAAATAAAATTCCATGATTAAATACTATCGATTTTTATCACAAAACGAAAATCGATAATCTTGGCGCTTACGTCTTTTTGGAGGTTATGTTTAATATGTCACCGTGGCAATACCGTAATTATTTGTGTTATTAACTGTGTTACCAACTGCATATTAAACTGTTTTACAAATTCAAGTTTTCGATATTACAGTTAAAATTAACGGATCTGAATAGCCAATTTGAGAAGGTTTGAGACTTTACCAGAACATTCGAAACTGTTGGCAGTCAGGTATATAAGAAAGGCTCTTTGTCTACATCAGTTAGTTATAGTTTAGCAGTCATAGTGTAAAGTCGTACTAAGAGTTGAATCTTGAGTAAATTGGTGTATTAAGCGAATATTAAATAACTGGGAGACTGTATAGTTATAATTGTATAAATAAAAACTATAAAGTAAAACATTAAATTCGCTGCATTTAGTTTATTCTACGCGTTTTAAAAAGGGTGAAACGTATCGATTTTTCAGGGCACGCTGTTCTACAATGACCACAACCTGAAGAAATGTAAACATATGGTTTTTTACCACAGCAGTGAAATTCTTTTCAGGTATACAATTGGTTCTTACCAGTTAGCGACCCTTACTACCTTTCTTGATCTAGCTGTGTTATTGGACAGAAAGCTGTCTTAATCATATTAGCATGACGACTTGTAAGGCTCGGGCTGTTCTTGATTTTATAAACAGATGGTCCAAGGATTTCTGTCATCCTTTTATTACGAGACAGTTATACATATCACTTCTTAGGCCAATTTTGGAGTATGCCTCTGTTGGTTGAAATCCTTATTATCAGTGTCATATTGATTCAATTGAGTCTGTACAGAGGCAATTAGAAAGTTGTAATGAAGTGTCTGATATCTTTCAATAAACTTGGTACCAGGTCATGAGGACCACCCTGGTAACGAAAAAGTTGACAGTTTGGCGAACAAAGGAAATAGACGAGTTTTTATTTGGCCTAAGCCATTTTTTGATGTCATTGTGGCATACTCAAGGGAGAAGATTGACTCCTGGAAGAATTCCTGAAGTTTACCTGCCTATCTTCTGGTGAACCCAGAAGGCTGTTATTGCTCCGCGAAAGCGATCTATTGATCTGACACTTTGGTTTAAGATTCCATCAGCATCACGATTGCTAACTCTCAGCCATAAGTGCAACCTTGTGATCACTTTTCAGGAGTATTTGGCGATATTGTGAGACAAAATTTAATGAAGGATTTCTTCATATAAACGTGCACTAGAAGAGGCTCAGATGAGCCTGTTGACAAATAAGGTTACTGCCTTAAAAGCTTTAACATAATTACTGATGAATACTTTTCAAAGCTGTTTGAAAAAATAAATGTCTGGGTGGAAACAGATTTTTGTTAGCCAATTTCGGGGACCTATAAATATGTGTTTTTTTTTTGGAAGTAATACAAAAATATATATTAGAAAAGTAATGGCAAAAATATATCGAAACCAAAGAAAATTATTTTCAGAAATAAAATGCTATTTAGCAAAAAACAAACAAACTCCGTTTATATCGGGTTAAATTATCAAAAGCGGTGGTATAGAGGAACAGCTTGACAAAATAAACATTTTACTTAATAGCTATTTGAGGCAAAAGTTTATTAATGACGGTTGGGTATCCTATTCTATCGATTCATTGCAGTGTCTTAGTAATGTGGCATTTTTTGAATTTTTCTATCGATTCTGTAATAGAATGTGGTTTGATGAAATGAACGAAGTGCTTACTGGTGATCACATTTTCTTAAGTAGCACTCGTCTTTAGATGAGTAGAGCACAGCCATTTGGAGCTAATGATTAATTGATTGTTTCCTGCTTCAATCAAAGAATCAATTAACCATTAGTTGAACCGTTCGTTTACCTATTCAAATCAAATGTTTATAAACAAACCTCCACAAAATTTATTTTTCTGGCAATGGAATGTTCTACTCAAGAAACAAAATTTTGTAATTTTACAGTTACTTTAATTAAAAAATATTAAATATTTACTACGGAAGTTATGGATCTGTAAAAGTTTTTTTTTAATAATTAACATGAGTGCTATTTTCTTACCCTCAACTATTGGCATATATTCTCAAAAACACATAAGTAATTTATATTCATTTGTTTATAGATTTGTAAGTATGTATGTTAATATATATACATATAAATATAGCTGTGTCTATGTATGTATATTTTCATTAGATGGCTGTCTGTCGTTCGGTAAGTTGATGTTTAATTATATTGTTTGTTTGTATGTATGAATATAAAATTATAGTTTAATTTTTGATAAACATACAAAAAGAAAATTATAAAAATAAATATTAAAGTTAATCAAAAAAAAAAAAATAAATAAATATATAAAAAAATAAAAAATAAATTTAATTTAAATATAGATAATAAAATAACAGAGCAACATAGCTCACTTATGGCAAGCAGTTGTTACATAAACAAAAAATTACACTGAGAAAAAAAAATTGTATGAAAAAATAAATTGTATTCTACTACCTGTTTTCGTAAGACAAAAATTTTCAAACGATTAAAAAATTTTATAAAAAAGGAAAACAAAGTTTTTCAGATATTTTTGAGCACTTGTCTTATAACTTTGTGTGTCTTACAGAACTAGGCAGTTAATATTTAATACTCAATATTTAAACTCAACTATAAAAAAAATCTTTAAAAAAATTTTAATACATAATTTCTTTAAATTGTTTTACATAAAATTTTGTAATATGATAATAAAATATTCCAGTATATTTTTTTTTCTCAGTGGATTCCAGTGATTATACTTTATAATCAAATGAAAATATTGATTTTTATAAATTAAATTGAAATAACTTTGAAAAATATGAACAATCAGTAAATAACATTTTTGTTGCACTTACCGTTGGTGTATTGAGTAGAGGTGGTAAATTATTTAATAAATTCGATGATTGTATATCGACACGTACTGGTGGTGCAATTGTCGTCGGTGGGGCTGGTGTTGCAATAGGTACCAGTGTACCAAGCTGTAGAGTAGAAAGAGAAAATAAAGTTGTTTTTAAAACGAATTCAAATATTTTCTTATTATTGTTGAATAAGCCAAAATATGTTATTTTTTTAATAAAAATATCTAGAATGCATAAACCAAGAATGTTATACACAGTCAGCGTCCAAAAAAAGTGTACACCCTCATTCTCTAGAATTAAGTTTTTATTTCAGCCCTTAAAAATACGGTGAATTTAAACATGTTATTTTTTTTTAAACTATAAAAAAACTACATAATTATTAAAACTTAAGTTATACAACAAAACCGAAAGACTATTATTTACGCGTCAAAAAATAGTGTACAAGACAAAAAACTATGCCAAAAAAGAAAATGAGGTAGAAGGAAGTGGGAAGTGATAGAATTTTTTCCAAAGTTGCTGTCGAATACAGCATTAATTTGCTTTTAAAATTTTCAAAATACCTTCAAAATTCTGAGTTACGTTTAAAACCCCGGTTTTTAGTACCATAATGCACTTATAAGCTAATAACTTAGCTAAATATCAATCGATTTTAAGATTTTTAAAAGATATGAAAAGAAGATGAACAGACTTTTTAAATGATATATATACTACTTAAGTAAACTTGTGGAATCTGTGTGCATTCTTAAAGCAACTGCATATTTCATCCAATTTATCCCAAATTGTTCAAGCTTAGAGAAGTTTTTAAAGGCTATTTTATGTAGGGACCGCACTATTTATGAATTCATTAAAGAAGTACGTTTAGTTACTAATAAAATGGTACTTGGGTTTATAATATCCATTGGAAATTGAGTAATTAAAACACTTGCTTCGTAATGCACCAAATGTAGGATCTTTCAAATAGCTTTTTATATAACTTTGAAACTGGAAAAAATATTAAAATTTGCTAATAATCGCATGATTTTTTTATGAGCTGCTTTCCTTTTTTTGTAAAATATAGTGCACTTTTTGTTTTTGAGGTATAACTTTAGTTGTTGTAACAATTTTTTGTTTAAATTTGCTATAAATCGCCAGATTTTTCATGAGGTACTTTATGAAGTAGGTGCTTTAACTTACTCAACTTTCAATGGATTTTAAAAATCCAAGTATCATTGTATTTGTATACTAAGATCGGCTAACACTTAGATAAGTTATAAGCCTTTAACTGCATGACTCAAGATTTTGTAGTTGTTATGAAAATCATAAAGTACGATTTTTGTTGTACACAACAGCACTGTTAAAGAAATATGATCATTTCCCGAGTATTTCTATTTCATTCTTTTTTTGCCATAGTTTTTTGTCTTGTACACTTTTTTTGACGTGTAAAAAATTGAGTACCTTTTGTTTTTAAGTTGTTTTAAGAATTTTGTGGTTGTTTTTTAAGAAATTTGTAAAGCGTGAAATATAGTTTTAAAAGGACATAAAATGATTAATTTAATCACATTTTATGAAACTTAAATAAAAGCTTAATTATAGAAAAAACGAATTGTACACTTTTTTAACGCCGATTGTATGTATTAAGCTATCCAGCAGAGTCTTTGTCCTGCACTCGTAACAATAAGAATATCATTTTTAATTGTAAAGTCATTTAAATAAATAAATTTAGAAATACTTCCTTTGGGTTGAGATTCCTTTCCCAATAAATTAAAACACTCAAATAAATAAATAATTTTCTTTTCTACAAAAATAATTTTGTCACAATAAAATTGAAAAAAAAATTTCGATATAACACCCATAATATATCATGCACTATAAGCTAAATGCAATAGTGAGTGTTCAGTTTTGCAATAAGACACCTGTAAAATAGGTGCGAATTTTACCTATTGTTCAGCAAGAGTTATAATGCTGTTCTATATATTGGATAATTTTTCGATTCCCATCTTTTATATATCAGTAGAAAAGTATTTTTGAGATTTACAGCACCGTATATCTTCGTTTTATTAGTCAACTGTTACCGTAAAGTCAAACCTACCACACCCACAATGAAAGATAACTAAAGAATAACTTGTTCTCTATAACCTTACGCTTTTGCTTTTAGCGACTTCTTCAAATAGATGAGAAAAATTCTCTTCTTCTTTATTTGTAAATTCAATTATAATAAATTCTAACGAATTACGATATTCTTCCCTATTTGTTTTATACTTAATTATTGATTTAAATTTGTAAAAAATGTTAAAAAATAGAGCTTTTCATTGCAGCATAGATAAGTTCGTCTATGGTTCGTAGGCCAATTCACCTTCTTATATCTCGCAATAATTGCATCTGTTTCCTTTCAATTCTTCTTCATCCTTCTATTTTATCTTCTAGAATTCTGTGCAGCAGCTCATACTTGTTACATCTAAAGATATGATCAAAATAACGAAGTAAAATACTTTTCAACTCTTATTGCATTAGCGAATAAGGTCGTTAAATTTGTGTCCCATGTTGTAGTTTCTAGCAAGTAAGTATGCTAGAGTAACGTTCTGCTTTTTTATGGCCTTAACGGACATTTCTTCTTCTACAACCCAACAGCCATTTTCCTAATCCAGTGATTCATGTTTTACAGCGTATTTTATAAGAGATTCATTAGTTAGCGCCTAAAGATTGCTTGGTATATTTAACACTCAATATATGTCGACTTATCCTTGTCATCGATTTCCAAATATTTTCACACTTCAGCGGACATCTATAGAAACATAAATGCATGCACCACGTATCTAATAGTGTGTGTCACTGTGGTATGTTAAGCATGCACCACGTATTTAATAGTGTGTACCACTGTAACCTTGTCTGTAACAAGGTTTAAATTTGCTCAAGTGTTCATATCTTTTTCGATCTACCATGGTTTTCAAGTTCTTTGTGAGACGTTGTCATATATACAAAAATAGAACGTTATATATTAAATTTAGAAAAATACTTAAATGTTGAGTATATTTTTGCAATAAAAATATGAAAACCTATAAAAACTATACATATTTAAATTAGCCGGTTATTCGTGTGAAAACAACTGGTTTATTCGGTATTCGAAAAATTTTCATTTTAAAAAAACCGTATTCGACAAGACAAAAACCGGTCGAATAATAACTGTTCGAGTAACCCTTCCCGCGTTGCTGGGAACATTTGTGTTGTATACCTTTTAAATATATTTCTCGTAAGAAATATTTAAAAGACTGCCCACATTTTATATTGGAAAATCACACCATCACAAAGGGACAACTTATTTGTATATACATATGTATGTATAATATGGAGATAAAAATATTATTAATAGATTTTACCGGTTTGTTTTGCACTTATCAAAATTATGAAAATTTTTTATTTAGTATGAAGGGGTGATTCTACGCCCACTTATTTAATCTCGGCCAGTTATAGCAAGTGAAAAACCGATGGTCAGCGCAAAAATAAAATGATGATCGAAACAATTACTGAAAAGACTAAGTTCAGCTTTATAACTTTTTAGGAATATATTTTTATAACAGAAAAAAAAATTCCACTAATTTCGCAAGGAAAATATGTTTTCGTTAATTTCGTCAAAGTTGGGTACCTGCATTTAATTTTGAATAAAATCAGCAATAGCCAACTGCTTTTCATGATTTATAGTTTATTTTATTATCAAAATTTTAAGATTTAATTTAAATTCATAAAACGTTAAATTTTCATTTTAAAAAATTTTTTATGACTAAAACAAATTGATCGAATTTTGAGCGAAATTTTTATTTTTTTTTTTTTTTTTTTGGCGGCTAAGTTATGAATAACTCCAAAACTGTTGAAAATACAAAAAATAAAATAAAATATTAAGTTGATTTAGAACAAATTTTATTACTAAACATTTGCTGGTACTTGGATTAAAATCGGTTAAG
Source organism: Wohlfahrtia magnifica (assembly GCA_023159175.1). Lineage (NCBI taxonomy): Eukaryota > Metazoa > Arthropoda > Insecta > Diptera > Sarcophagidae > Wohlfahrtia > Wohlfahrtia magnifica. The sequence continues at coordinate 4,884,453 of JAKWBJ010000482.1, read as the reverse complement.
TCGCTGTCAAGTTATGATGAAATATATTGACATAGTTAGCATATTTTGGGGGCAAATTTTGCCACGCCCATAAAAAATATTTGAGCCCGTTGCAAAAAAACTGAAAAAGGATAAGAATTCAGCGCATCAAATTCATTATACTCCATATAGTTTTATTTAAAGAATTTTTTTTGCTGTAAACAAGTATAGTTAGACGGTTTTAGGCGTATATTAAAGCTTATTAATGAATATTATCAAAACCTACAATGAAGTTAAAGTGTGAAAATATTACCAAATTTATTACAAATCATACAAATTTAAAACTGATTTCATTTAGTTATTTTACTGTTAAAGTTTTAAAAAACAAAGAAAATATTTGCATATGTTTTTGTTTTTAAAGTGTCCTTTTCCGGTCGATTTACCAAGTACTTGACCTTTTCACGCTACTTTCGTTACAGAATTATATTTTCTTAGCCTCTGGTTAAAATATTTTTTTCTCACTAATATTTATGAGCCACTTTAATTTTTGTATTTTTTCATACAGTGTTTGCAACATCAATAAATTTAATACAAAATTGCCTTAAAAAAAATTTACATATAAATAGGAGTATATATGTATGTATCTATATAAGGAATATATCGGGAGAGAGGGAATCGATAAGAATATGGCTTGAAAACGCCAGATTGTTTATCATGTCCATAAAGAAAAGCATTAAAAACTTAAGATTTATTGAAATATTATGAACACACACGTAATATGCGCCATACGTTTACATTTTAATCGCATATAAATTAGACATTAACGGCGAGAGTAGCATATACCGGAAAAAAAGGATAATTTTTAACAGCAACAGTATCCTTTTTCACACATTGCTCTATTTTCACTTTTAATGCCACACAAAAGTATCTAAACATAAATCAAATTATATGGGAAAGAGAGATAGAGAGAGAAAAAAAGTATCTAAATGTTGTATAAATCAAATTATATTGAAAGAGATAGCGGTAGAGAGGATGAGAGAGAACAAGTATGTGTTTAATCTTTTGGGTAAAATTATATTTTATTTTTTCTTTTTTTTTTTTTGAAAAGGTACTTCAACATTAAGTATAAACGATTATATTTCTACTCCCCCCACTCTTTTGCCTTTTTATCACATTTTATTGCCATTAAAGCTTAAATCGGTTCAGGGCGACCGGTGCTGGTAAAAGACGGATGCTTGCAATCAATATTACAATCTTATAGTTTTTGTATACAAAATATTGGGTGTAAAACTTAAAAATATCATGTTCAAAACATATGGTGTATCTTTTATACATGGTTTGTGTTTTTAATACTTTATATGGCACCTTGGAGGGTAAATATTTATACCTCTTTATTTGCCATAGATAGGTTTCAAAACTATAGGCCGTAAAGCGAAATGCCATTAAAAAAAGGCCGTATAAAGAAATATAAGTGTACTACAGACGTTTCAGTTTCACTAGCCCGCAATTTTAATAGCTGTCATGAGCCAACCTGAAACTGTGTCACACATGACAAGTTAACACAAGAACTCACGCCTACCGACCATAGACAACTTTACTTACTAATCGAAAATAAGACTGAAGTAACTGCTACAGTGAAGGAATTGCGCTATCCAACAATAACTAAAAACTTTGTATGGACGCAATCGGAAGATGTTGGTGTGAACGCGTTTATTTTCAACAAGACGGAGCTACGTGCCACACAACTATCATGATACCGATACCTGGCCGTGTAATTTCTCGAAGAGGCTATCGCAATTGGTCATCAAGATCTTGTGACTTAACACCTTAGACTTTTTCTTTGGGACAATGCGTGAAAGACGAAATTCATTAAGTTATCGCAGGCATACAGACGCAAATATGCGAGTTGGTGATGGAAAATATAATGAAAAATATATGGACATACAAACGTGGCTGCGGCGGCCATTTGGATAAATTTGTTTTTCATTCTTAGTACCATACCCTTCGCTTAAAAATTCTCGTTTTTTTATCAATCAAAATTAAACCTTTTATTTGAAGACCCTGTGTAACGGACAAAGTTTTCTTTAAAACTATATAGAAAATAATTGTTGAGAAGTTTTGCTTCACTTGATAGATCAGACCCTGCCCTGTCCGACTATCATTTGTTACGAATGATGCAGAATACTTTCGTTGGAAGATGCTTAACTTTTGGCGCCGAATGCATATGTTGTCAGAAAGATAAGTAAAGATCATAACTAAAGATGTCCGTGCTTTGAATAAAGTTATATTGCACCATTGGTGTATATAAAGTACCAAAAACTCCACATTTTTAAGTTAAACACCCAAATTTTTTAACGTTTCTTTTTATGCTAAAATTTAATCGTTATCGTCATTGCCATCATCACCAGAAGAAACAGTAACATGGAAGCATCAGCTTTAGAGCTCTAGTGTCAGCTCTATCATCGTTTGCTTCATAATACAAGTTGAGCTGAGTTGGTATGTATACATATGTGTGTGTGAGTATAAGTTGGGTTAGTGTTAACAACGTTACTAACAGAATGCGTAATTGTGTAAATAATAAATCGTTTTTATTTTTTTTCGCACATTTAAATCGTGCGTGTTGGTATTTATGCAAGAAAATGAAGACGAAGCAAAAATAAAAATAGAAAAAATTAAAAGAAAAAATAGGAAAATAATATTATAAAGAAAAACGTATGTTATGTAAAGAAGAAAACAAAGTTTCCGCAGTTCAACCACATTTCCCCAAAGAACCATTTGAGAAATACTCATACGCATATTTAATTTCTTAGAAAATGTAAAACAAAAGTGACCAGTTTGGCAAAAAAAAGGATTTTCAATTACAAATAATTTTAATACTTAAAAAAAATTTTGGATCCTAGAATAGGTCTACAATCGACATGTAAGGATGTGTCTTACAATTTGCAAAGTCTTCGGTGATATTCAATAGATTTTCGGTATGAACAAGACACTTGTTTTTTAAAGATTACTTTCAAAAGATTAAAGATTTTAAAGATTCCTATAAGGAAGGATGTTTCATAAATACATACTTTTTTTATTTTTTGACCAAAAACGATTTGTCTTTTCTCTCAGAATAGTTTCCTTCAGACCCAGTTGATTTAGTATAGCATTTTTCTGAAAACCCTTAAAATTTTTATTTGTTTTAATGACAATCTTTTTGTTTGATTCAAATATCTTAACGTCAGCCATTTCTTCGACTTTGTTATCAAAAAGGTTGCTAGTGGGAAAGTCTAACGAGCTGGATGAGATGGCCATAAGCAGCCAAATTCATGGACTTTTTCCTGCAGTGACTACAATCTCGTGATCAAAAAGGTTGCTAGTGGGAAAGTCTAACGAGCTAGATGAGATGGCCATAAGCAGCCAAATTCATAGACTTTTTCCTACAGTGACTACAATCTCGTGTACCACCAGTCTGGACAATACAAAATAGTAGTCTTTCTTTCGATAGATGAGGTAAAATAAGCTTCAAAACATAGTTAATCTGTTCAAGAGTTCTGAATAATATTCACCGATATCTAACCCCACGACAAGGAAGAATGGGACGCAGACCTAGGGTGGTTACAAGTTGATCCACAAAAGTAGTATGCGTTTGGAACCTTCTATGTTCATAACTTTGAGCATGAGCACTTGATGCGCTAATTCGAAAGTAATACACGGGAGGATAATCAGAGTACTCTCAGACAACCAATCTGTCGTAAGGGCGCTTAGCAGTTGTGCATTTATGTTCAGAGCAATATCGGAATGCCACAACGCGCTTAATTACCTGGCTAGTCTGGGTGCCGGGATATAAGATGCACAAGGAGAATGAGATCAGGGACATCTATGCCAAAAGAGAGTAAGGGGGCAGATTCAAGGGACCCATTTCATCCTTTAGTTTTAACAGGAGTCTTTTGAAGGGAGAGATGCGAAAATGGCCGACATACGTTGTGAAGGAGCTTTAGAGCAACACTAGTAGCATCGACCATTCTGAAGAGAGGAAAGGTCTAATAACCACATACCTAGAGGCCCAATACTCTGCCACAGACTGGATGGTTACGAGCAGCGCACGACGAGATAAAAGATCGTCGGTGGATAGATTGGCCTCTGACGCGCAGAATGTTGCTGATACTAAAAGAACTAGAGATCTGTACAGAATTGCAACAGAAATAACTGGAGGCAGACGGTCTAATGCTTTTCCACTGAGAGACTCGTTGGGTGTAATTAATACCTCTGTGGATTGGAAATTGGTAATATGGACCGACTATTACGCCGATATATTGTCAACAACGAAACCCACAACGACGCTAATTTGTCATTGCAATGCTCACTAAATTAGATCGGACATTGCCAAAAAGTGGCAAAGCACAATATGTGGACAATATCAATCCCGAGCTGTTTAAGCCTACCCTCTTCTAACATGACTCACCCCCTAATTAGAGATTTTTGGACTTCCTATGAGCTGCGTTGCGAACTTGGTGTAGGAGTGATAATAAAACTGCCAAGGAAACGGGATCTTACTGAATATGTAAATTGGAGGGGAATAAATTTTCTCCCGATGATAAATAATATTATTGCTCACATTATTTATTCGAGACTGTCGTTTGCACTCGGGTCTGAACTCAGACAGGAATAGGCTGGTTTTAGGATTCAACGCTCTTGTATTGTTCATGTTAACTGCCTTCACATAGTGGTAGAACAATCTGTGGAATTGTGCTCTCCACTATATTGTATATTTAGAGATTTGCTAAAGCCTTTGCTCTTCTCCACCATACGGCCATCTGGCAAGCACTACCATGCAACGGAGTTCCACAGAAAATCATCGATGTTATCAGTACCCTATACCGGAACTCGACATATAAAGTGCTTCACAAATTCTCCGACATGGCTTTGTTCCCCACTATTTTCAATATAATACTTGATGTAATAATGGGTCAACTGACCAGTACCAGAAGGCCGACTAGATCTGTAGTATGTTAATGAAATGCTTATGTCTCCTCGCACACAATCGGTAAAATCGGCACAGAAATATAAACTTTTTCTGTACTTGGGCACCGCCATATACTCTACTAGGAACTCGAGAGAGGATATAGCAAATCGTATTAAAAAGTCAACATAGGCCTTCGGAGTTCTACAAAAAGTGTGTAAGTCCCCATAGTTCCTATAAGAACCTAACTTCGTCTTTTCGCCTCCAATGTGTGGCCTTCTTGCTATAAACATGCGAGTCGTGAAACACTTCAGCCTTATATACATACATAAGGCCCACCGGGGGCATTTACGGATCACTACGTACGTAAAAATCACCTGTACAGGATGAGCATTTGAACACTGGCACCTGCAGATTCTTCTGTAAGAAAGAAAAGTTAATGGAGTATCTCATCACTAAGCACTAGGCTGCACGCATATACGCTGTGTAAGCAGAACTTGTAAAGACTCACATTAGAGAAGCTTGACCGGTTCCTTGGAGTACTGAGTCCTTGAACGACCAGCGAAGGCATAATAGATCAACGGTAATCGCAGTGCAAAGGACCATCTTGGGCTTTTATTACATCCTTGTACTTTAAATTCATTGCATTGCATAAGTTAAAAGAAATAATGGCGTTATCAGCAGCTTCTTAAAAGAAGATTTGAGGATACCTTACCACCATATTTTAAATGTTTTAACGAATTAATCAATTATTGATATGCTAAGACGCCAAGCCCGAACAGACCCTAAAGATTGCATCATATCTTATGCGTAAATTTCACAGGCAGATTTGAGCAACCTTCGTATAAGAAGTTTGGTTGTCAAATAAAAAAAGGAGGATCTTCAAAGTCTACTCTAATGTTGCTTTGTCATATATGTATATGTACGTGGTGGTTATGGCTTAGGGCTTAATCGAAAGAACAAGCTATAAACTCAATACAACCAATGCTGAAAAAACTACAGCTTAGGTGTGGCAGGTTTCAAGCTCTGTTCAAAAAGAAAGTTGACAGCAGGGTTGAAAACCCACTGGGTAATACGAATAAACCCACCCGGATTTTTTTATTCAAATAAGTTCGTAGTTTAGTTACAACAAAAATAAGTGTAATTTACGTATTGGAAGTACAAATTAATTCAGACCTTTTTTTAGCCGAAAAATATAAAATTAATGCGTACATCTTTCCCCACTTCTGTGTTGATCTCCGAGTTCCGTTTCAGAAAAAATTCTCTTCTTTTTAGGCGATCAAACTTTAAAGCAAATTTTATATTTCTTGAAAAGTGATTCAGTGACATGTAATAAGATATTGTGTCCCTCGAAATAGTTAATGTTCAGAGGAACCAATGTCCGGAGAAAACGGCGTGTGCGACATTCGATCGTTTCTGACAATCGTTTGACAACTTTTGCAACGTGAGGCTAAGCGCTGCCATGCAAAAGCATGACTTAATCATCTCTTTCTTTGTATTCCGGCGATTTTTGTTATGATGCACAGTTCAAACGAAGCTATTGCAGTCTGTTTTAGCAGCCCATAGTATACAACGTCGCCTTGATCCGACCAAGAGTGCAGATTTGCATCATATATACTAAGCCAACGTAATTTTATTAACAAACAAAAGATATTGTCGACTTGTACGAAATTTGGAAGCAGTTCTAAATTTTTGTACCACAGGATGAAACTCTGAACATCTGCAGAAATCTAATCAGTAGTGATGCAATTACAAATTAGTTAAACATAAAAAGCTAATCTTCATTTTCGAAGAAATAAAGAGCAAAACAAATTTCATATGGAACACTTTTGTTCCAAGGATCGATCTACGGTTAAATATAATACCCAATAAAATCCGGGTGGGTAACCAAATGGGTTGCCAACCATGGATATCACTGACAAATTCTTATGTAAGTGCCTTAACTCGATTTTTTTCACAAGTTTTTAAGCAAAAGTAGCAGATTGCTTTTTCTGTAGTTTTAACTTATTAGGCCAACTGGTCACCCTAATGGTTTAAATGCTATAAAAATTAAATCATATAATATAGTACAACAGCACAGTTATTATGTTTTTTGTAAGATTTTAAATGTTTTTCCTTCTTCTTTTTCTTACATAGTTTTTTTTTTAAATTTTGCTTCTTTAAGAAATTGTGTTAATGACTTTTTTGTTGGCGCAACTTTCACAGCTGTAAAGACGACGTTTGTGGTAAAAACGAAACGCAAAGAACATACTCACAACCTTAGACAAGTGTTAACACAGTGAAACATGTTTTTTTAGAAGGGGCGGGAGGTGAAATATAGAAAAATAATATATTATATACACGTACACATATATTATTATACAAAATTATAAATTTTCATGTAATATTCACATAATCCATGAGTTTTTCTATCAAGATTGTTCATCAAAATATGATAAACGATTTTGTAGAAAAAAAAACAAAAAAATCATTTAAATGGATGGAATGGATAGCAGTTAGAGGGGTGCAAGACTATTTTCTTAGAAGGAAAATATAAATATTTTTTTTTTGAATCTTACAAGTTTGAATTCTATTCAGTTTATGTTATTTCTTTTATTAAATGTTATGAAAATGATAGATGATTGCAAATTTTGCCACTTAATCTTCTAAAAGTTAATGAATTTCCAATTTATTTTGCATGGACTGTGTTTATTGTTTCCCCTTTGATTTTGTTACTTTTTTTTGTAATTTACATTACGAAGAATTGTATGTAACATGCACGAGTGTTTAATAGAGTATTGCATTGTTTTAGATGCCCCCTTTTATAAATTTGTTAAACTATCCTGTACGTTAAGCCATTTACACTTATTAGACCTGAATTTTGTATAAAAGAACAAACATTTAAAATTTATTTTAACAAGATTTCCTTTTTTGAATCCATTTACAAGGTAATATCTACTAAATATATAGCTGCGTATGTGCTTTAAACCTTAACATGATTTTTGATTGATGTGTTTCGTTAACAAAAAGGAAGAAAACTTCACACAGGCAATTTCTATAAAGCATGGAAACTTTTCCTTTTTTTTAGAAAAGAAAAAGGTTAACATGTGTTTGAATTTAGAGAAATTGTTTGGTATTAAACAAATTAAAGTTTTGAAATGGGTTGACATATTGGATAAATAAAATAATGGATTTGAAATATATTACATTTTTCTTCTCTATGTGTTTGTGTGTGTTTTCGGATACTCTCTCGTTTATAGGCAAATTTTTAAAGGATAATCACAAAGTATTTATGATCTGGTAAATGGTTTATTTAAATATGTACGAGTATGTACTATATATCTTCTTTACAAAAAGCATGACAACATACATTTCAATTATTATAACGATAATGATTGTGCGAAAATTGTTTTTAAAAATGGGTTATGTAACCGAAAAAAGTTTATTTAAAAATATAGTCTATATACGTGAGCGACAAAATAGAGTATACTTATTCTCTAGAATGTATATATCTGTTTATGTATAATATACCTCACATTTATGTTCAGTCAAGGACTTAATTTTTTAAATGGGGTGAATGGCAAATTTATTTTCCAATTCTTGGATGAAGGGTATTTGTACTTATGTGTGTATGTATATATGTATTCGGGTGCAACCTGATCTTCTATATATCCACTGGGGCTTAAAATCTGGATCGAAGGACCAACAAATTTTATTGTGGAATACATTTCTCAAAGATATGTTTAAAAAATGTAAATTTATGAAAATAAATAACAAAAAAAAAACAATTAAAGGTTAATTAAAACAAGGGGTAAATTTCAATTTATTATTTTGGGGGTAACTTGCGCACAGTTCGATGGTTTAAACGAAACTCTCTCGAGTATATAAATAAAATCAATTTAGTCGCCAAAAAATGGTGCCTACAGATAGGAAAAGGTAATTACAATGAAAAAAAACGTCAAAATTAAGGCCTTGACTGCACATAAATGTGGGGTATTTCATCCATTAACAATATCACTCTCATATTCTCTTTATAAGATTTTCTGTATTGTATGTATTGGGTGGGCCATCTATCGGTTTAAATTTGAACCAGCGGTTTTTTCAAATCTGGCAATGCTTATGTCATTCTATTCTGTCGCAAAATTCAGTATATTATCGCCACTGAACGAAATGAGTCGATTTACGCTTGAGCAACATTGGGATTTATTGTAAATATTTTTCCAAAACAAAGACAATTGGTTGGAAATTTTAAAATAATTAAAAGAAAAATTGCAAAAATCATCTTCTCGGATGAAGCTCAATTTCATCTTGGTGGGTACGTTAGTATGAAAAATTGTCGTATTTGGGGCTCAGAGAACTCAAACATGGTCTCTCAGATGCCAATGCACCCATTACGAATGACTGTTTAGTGCGGCTTGCGAAGCGGAGGCATCATTAGCTTATACTTCTTTTTAAATGAGGACGGTGAAACCATTTCCATCAATGAAGACACCTATCGCACCAAGATAACCGATGTTTATGTGCCCGCTCTGCATGGCATGGATGTGAACGATATTTGGTTGCCACACATCTCATGTCGCAGTCGATTTATTGCGTCAAACGCTTGATGGCCGCTTAATTAGCGGAAATGGTGATGTCATTTGGACGCCAAGAAGCTGCGATTTGACACCGTTCGACTATTTTCTGTGGGGCGTCGTTAAGGACAAGTATTATGCCGACTCACCAGAGACAGTTGAGCACTTGAAGGCCAACGTTCGTAATGGCATTGATTCGATGGAATGGGGTACTGTGAGGCCAGCCGCATTAGGTATATGAATGAAATAATATTTCACTTCTAACTGGGACAATTGTACTTCATAACAAAAAAATAAATTTGTCTAAATTTCAAACCGTTTTTGTTTTATTACATTTTTAAATTTAAGCTTTTAACTGGCCCACCCTTTGTATACTGTATGTCCCCTTTATATTATCCATAACTTCACGAATTCCATCTTAAGGATCTGAAATCGATTGTGGGCCATTTGCATAGATCTTTCTTTTGACCTAACCCTAAAGAAAAGAGCTTAAAATGTCTGATCTTGTACACAAAACTTCTGTAGTCAGGCAAAAAAACGAAAATAAACGACGTCTATGGACATCAATATCTTCCACAAAATTCTTAATCATTGTTAGATAACGCAGTGCAGCAGCGTAGCAATTGTAAGTAAGATTCAATGACTGCACCAAACAGTCGCCCGTGGAGGAGAGAGAATTATTTAAGAATAATTCGTAGGTTTTTCGACCACCAAATGTAACATCCTGTATGTTAACTGATCAGAAGCATCAATCTCAAGGACTCAATCAGCAAAAACACGACGTTCGTAATATTCGATAGGGTTAATTTCTTCTGCTAATTGAACTTTATAATACTTAAGACCTAAGTCTTCATCCAAAATACGCCCAAAGAAATGAACAGACCTGGGTTTTAGTCAACACTATTAACTACAACAGCAATATTCTCAATTGTTCTTAAACGACGTGCACAAGTTTGGTCCTACACATCACTAGCTTGTTTCAACAGCTAACATTTTTTCACTAGATTCATAATTCTGGGTTCAAAAGTTATATCACGACCACCCAAAAATGCTTTAGTTTTGCTATCTATATAATTTTTGTCGTGTCTTATCAAAAGAAATTTGTTACACATACAGTTTGTAAAGTCTTTTTAAAGCAGAAAAAAAATTAAACTCTTATTTTCATTTAAGAATTCCAACAACAACAAATTTTAAAATGTTTATTTTTTTGCGCACATCTCGTTATTGTACCTCTGAAGGACTTCAAGACGTCTAAACTTTTAAGATAGGCCCACATATTACAACGCTAATACCAAAAAAGTTCTCTATCTGAATTCTTTGCTGTAAAAAAGTGTTTTCAAAAATAAGAAATTATTGGAATTTCCTGGAATTTGGGTCTTTTTTGAACAAATTTTGGTGGCTTTATAACTCGTTTCTTCATTCATTTCCAGCTCGGGATCTGGTCTTGTACAGAGCGCTGAAAACAAATCAGAAAATTTTCGAGCTGGTTTGACTTTGAAACAATGGATATATATACCCCAATCGTTTGAGACTCGTGTTGCTTGAATGTTTTTATTTAAATATAGAGTCACTTGTTGCATGATTGTCCAATCTTTTATTGCTGAACACTATGTGACGTCTTTTACATGCGATAACATTCATAAAAAACCCAAAATTTGTTCATAAAAGACCCAAATTCCAAGAAATTCTAAACATGAAACAAAATGAAAACACTTTTTTTACAGCAAAGAAATCAGATAAAAATTTTTTTGTATTAGCGTTGTAATATGTGAGTCTAGTTTAAAATTTATAACGTCTCGAAGTCCTTAAAAGGTACACTAACGGGATGTGTATAAAAACAAATAAACATTATAAGAATTTGCTATAGATATTCTCAAATGAAAATAAGATTTTTACTTTTTCTTTGCTTTGGAAAGACTATTTTTTTACAAACTGTATCTCTATTTTTCTAAACTCTTGCCGCTGCAGGTTACCTCAGAGTTAATTTGTTTTCTCGATGTATGGCCAGGACGTCCTCTTTGCTTGCGAATTCTACTCTATGGTATGGCCCTTCCACCGCCACTTGCGCTTCTTCAATTCAATCGAGAATGGCAGCTGATCTGTTATTTGCCAGAGCATATAATTAGACATTGATATTGAGCATGTATGATTAGCAGGTGTGGAACTACGGTTACCAGATTTTACGTCAAAGAAATTAGTACATAGCGAAACAAAAATCCATACGTTTGACAAACTTCAGTACACATTTTGTTAAAAATATATTTAAAGACGTAACGATAAACAAAAGCAACATTTATTATATTTAAAGCAAATGATCTTGGGCATATGGCAACCGCAGATGTTCTTGACGAAGCGAATTCATGGTACCTAATCTAGAGCCGTTGTCATTATATTTTTGTACTCAAGAGGTTCTTCGTTGGGAAGGCTGATCAAATTAGGGGTAGCGAATCGGGTTACAGAGTCTCTAGATCCATATAGTCGGTTATTTTCAGTCGTAGGAAGTCTGTTCTTCTCTCTATGAGTAAAGTGGAGCTGAGGCGAACTACGTGTGTCACTACATGCCCTTGCGGTAACCGTTTGATAACTCGTAGTTGAGTTACTGTAGGCTGTGCAGAGACAAAGAAGAGTTAGAGACGATCGAACACCTATTATGACATTGTCCTAGTCTTTCGGAAGGAGGCATAGACTCTTAGATCAATTCTCGATCCAAACTCTAACCTCTCTGGCATGTACTGACCCTACTACTATACTTCGGTTTGCCAATGGCCTCAGCTGGTTGTAGCGAGTTCAAGTTTCAAGTTTCTTTTGATTTTTTTTTATAATTTATAGTTTCTTCTCCACCTACAACTTTACATCTTCTTCTTCTTCTTCTTTCTCACTTTCTTTATACTTTAGTTTTTTCTTTGTTTAGGCTGATCACAATGATCCATATGGTCTCCGAGTGTATGAGTCCATTGGTCTACTGCGATCTGTTGAACGCTAGTCCTCAAACCAAGCCAATAAATGCTGAAGACAATATTATTATATTGGTTTTTTTCTATAGTAAAGTGTATAAAAGAATTCACTTAAAATAACGCTCAAAACATATATCTATTCATGGTGAATTACTCGATTAAAGAGTCTATGCTATAATTGATAGTTTTCATGGTTTTGAAAATTTAAAAAAAAAATAGAAAATTATTGCCATACAGAGATTTCATTTGAAAAAATTATATTTGCAGCAAAACGTAATTAAATTTGAATTTCATTGAAATCTTATTTTTTCTTTTTATTTTTTGTAAATTGTCTCTATTAAGGGGAAGAATTATTTTAACCCTCTATTGAAAGCATTAAGATTAAATATATAATTACATGGTAATGTTTAATTTTTTTCTTTCCAACTCCCCTTAACAATTATATTTTACACTTTACAACAATAAAACCTCCCCACTTATAATGAAAATTTGTTAATGTAATTTAAAAATAGATTTTTCTCCTCCACAGCCCTCTTCTATTTTAATTAAAATTTTATGCAATTATAAGCACACATATACACACAATTAATGCTGAAGGATATTTACCCCAAACCTTAAGGCTATTATTTGGCCTAAAGTATTAAATAAAAAAAGATACAAAAAACAATAAAAAAATAACTTAAGACAATTAAAAATCTACAATTTAATGATTTATTTTCATTTTTTTAATGTCGAGTTTTAACTGAAATTCATCAATAAACTTAAATCAAAACTTCAACTGCTGAAACGTAGTCGGCAGCGTCTTGTCTTTTTTTGTATTGTGTGTGTACTCTTATTAAATTGATTGTAAGTAATCATTTTTATAATCGTTGTCCACATGTCCCTTTTTTCATTTAACTGTCCTTCTGCTGTCAGTTTAAACGCATGAATGTATGTTATTGAATGTAATGAATGTAAATATTATTTTCTGAGAAAAAGCGAGCGAGAGAGCTATATTCGTTCATGTTTTTATGTAATTAATAATAAAAACTAGAGAAAATGCTCATTAATTTTAATTACAAATTGTGTTTTCGTGTGTGTAGGTGTAGGTAAGAATCCTTGATATTCCTGTTAAATGTGTAACAGATAGCGACAATTTTCATATATACATACATACTTATCCATAATATGGAGTAGTATTTCAATATAATTTCAGCAATTAAAATATGGATGCCGCACAATGTCATAAAGAGCAGGAATATAAGCAGCGAAGACATTCACGAATTTGTAGGTTTTTTTATAATTAATAGTGGTTCTTCAATTCCTTTCTGAAAATTAGAATGTCTGGTTGGTAAGTTACTGAAAAATTGATCAAATTTTGTAACTCGTGAAGCAAAACCGACAGACAAGCTGTAAAGAGATAGTGGGGGTACTTAACAGCAATCTTATGGCAGTTTTGGAATCACTTAAAATATGTTGGTTATTTACAAAACCTCGATGTTTTTACGAAATTTAATTGATCGAATTACCGTCAGTTGATTTTTTTGAATGGCCAGTGAATCTGCATGCTCTCAAAGCCTCGATTTATGGCAAGCAAGCTAATGTTGAAGATTCTACAAAAATTATCAATTAACAGCTACTATCTAATAATTTTTTTAGCAACTTTCTTTCTGGCAGCGTTATTTTTGGCAGCTCAGACGTTTTCGTGTAACATGCTACAATCAAACAAGTTTGGTCTAAAATTCAAGCATGAATCGACTTCGAAACGAGCAACGCTTGCAGATTATTGAATTTTGTTATAGAAAAAAAAAATCTTGATCGGTTAAGAAATTTTTTATTGGAAAATTGTGTTCAGCGACGAAGCTCATTTCCGGTTGAATGGATATGTGAGCAAGCAAAATTGTCATATTGGGTGCGAAGAGCAGCCAGAAACATTGCAAGAACAGCTAATACATCCCGAATAATGAAAATGGATTATGGACCAGTGGTATAATTGATAACAAATTTTTTTTGCTCATAATAGAAGATCTGGACTTGGCTGACATATGATTTCAACAAGACGGTGCCACATGCCACACAGCACGCAAAATAACGGCCCAATTATGAGTCGAATTCGGTGAACAGTTTATTTCACTTTGGAGTCGGTCAATTGATCGCCTAGATCGTACTATGTTAAGGCTCATGTTCATAGATACAAGCGTGCACCGGTTGACTCACTGGAAGACAATATTAAAGAATTTATTCGTGAGATATCGGCCGATATATTGGAGAGAGTATGACAAAATTGGACCCAGCGTCTTAATCATTTGAGGCATAGCCGCGGTCTACACTTACATGAAATTAACTTAAACACTGAATAAATAAAGATTTCATACATTTTTTAAAATTTTATGTGTTTTTTGCTTAAATCAAATCCGAAGTCTCCTAAAAAAATCACCCGATACACGCTTGACAAAGCTATCGGATGTTTTTTTGAGGTTCACAACTTTGAGTTGGCAGCACTGATTTATTTGACAACCGATTGATAAGCCTTGGCAAATTATTGTGATTTTTTATCAAAATAATGGTTCTGTTCTTCAAACTTCAAAATTCAAAGTTTTGTTCTTCAATGAAGCCTATTTTCGGTTGAATGGCTACGTAAATAAGCAGAATTGTTGCATTGGAGTGAGGGTAATCCACAAACTTTTGTCAAAACACCACTAGATTCACAGAAAATTAGTGTTTGTTGAGATATTTAGGCTGGTGGAGTCATTGGTCCACATGTCTTGAAAAATGATGATGATCAGAATGTTACTATCAGAGGTGAACGTTTTTTTGTACCTCAATTAGCTGGCATTAACCTTGCTAACATATGGTTCCAACAGAACGGAGCCACATGCCACACAGCGCACACCACAATTGATTTACTTATAGAAACTTTTGGTGAAAGAAAATTTATACGTAATGGTCCAATTAATTGGCTCCTCAGATCGTTTACTTAATCTCATTGTGTTATTTTCTTTGTGGTTATGTAATGTCACTTATCTACGTTGATAAATCAGAGACAATCGAACACCTGGAAATTAATATTCGAGGAGCGACATACGGTTGCAGATGCTACAAAAAGCTTGTAAAAATTTTTGTTTCCGATTTTGTCTTACACGCTTCAGCCGTGGCGGCCGTATGACCGATATTAAATTAAATTAATTTTATGACATTAATGTCATAAAATTTTCTATCCAATAAAGCCCATTTCAGTGATATTAAAAATAAAGTCTTTGTTTTATTAATATTTAAGCTTTGATGAATGTAAAGGGAACACCAGGTATCAATTCTGATTTTGTCTATTCACAAATAGACCGTTTAAACGAATCAATCAATAGATTGAGCCCAAAATTGGTTAACAGAAAAAGTATTGTGTTCTTTTAAGAAAATGTCAGGCGACAAACATATTTAGTAAACCGCTAACGCTAGAAACTTGCTTCGTTTGACTACTATTTGTCTTGGTAGCGTTTGCAAAGCTCTTTTGACTTTAAAAAATTGGTTAACTGAAGAGTTGCTTAAAATCATATAGGCAGCAGGTTTGGAGGCACTAAGGCGCTGAAAATTTCAACAAAGTGTTTACATTCTATGATTTTTGTATGACTATTTGATTATGAAAGTACTATCCGCGCAATGTATACTGCAATGGCTCAAAGTTAATAAAAGCTGCAATGAAATGTTGTCATAACATTTTTTCGTCATTCGTTCTCTCATTTATAATTCAACATCCAATTATAATTCGAATTACATATTAAAAGTTAAAAGAGAATCACCCAATTGTAAGTAATTCAATTTCAATTACTCTGCGAATTACTAAAAAAACAATGTGATTTCTAATTTTTATCGGTTATACAAAATAACAGAAACAGAGAAACATATTCAAGCAAAAGAATGCTCGCTTTCTGCTGATCAGTTTAGCTAACAGCTTTTCTATTTGATGAAAGAAATAATTATTTTATATATTTATTTAAACTATATTACATTTATCAGACATTGTTCACTTTCAATGTTCACAATTTAACAGTAAACAGAAAACCAACTAAATAGGTGCCGAACGAACTGTGTAATTCATGTAAGTAATTCAAACAGCGTACAAGTTAATTCCAAGTCTTATGCGAGTATAGCATAATGTTCATAAGCAATCCGAACATAATTTTAAAATTATGTTTTTGTAAATGTTGTTTCATCAAGGTAATGAATGGGCTGATAAGTATGTAGTCACACAAATAAATTCTGACTGATAAGGGATTTAGGACAAATCCCATTATCATTTAACCCATTTTTTAAACTTATATTTTCAACTGTTTGGTAACTCTTATTTTCAACAATGAAACCAATTAGTTGCTCTAATTAAAAGTCACACACTTACAACAAATATTTTCCTGTTAACCCACTACTACTGACCTATACGCTAAACAACAAAAAAGGAATTTATAGTTGTTTTATAAATTCCTGAGCTTAATTTTTTTTTGTAAAAAAATATGTTTTAATTGTTGTCACTAATATTATATTTTTTGCAATTATAGTGTGTTTGACAGAGTGTTTATTTGTTAATTATGCAAATTTATTTTATAGAAAAACCAATTATATTAGAAGACATTTTAATTATAAAAATGATTATTACTTTGCTTTTGTGTTTATTTTACTCTTACTTTTTCTGAATAATACGATACTCGTATATAATTAGTTACACCAACAAATTATGATTTTTTACAAATAACATTACAATTGTCAATTAAAAAATTGAATGTGTGTCATGCATGTTAAATGTTGAGTTAAATTTTTTTTTTAAATTCATCGCTATAATTAGTGGCGATTGACATGATATGTCTAAAGTGATACATATTTGTATTGAGAGCAAACAAATTAGATTTTTAAATTACAAGGGATAAATGGGTAATGTTTTTTCCTCATGCAAGTGAACAAAACACCGTTAACACACTGGCAAGGGCACCCGGGTCCACACTAGTTTTGTGGTTCCCTTTATAATAATCTATTTATTTTCGTAAATATTTTTCTAAAACAACATTATGTAAAAGTAACAAAAGGCTCAAAGTATGACTGCCATTTGTGAATAAAATGCAAAATATTTTTTTGGGGTACCCAGTAGAGTAAAGCAATTCCAAAAATATTTTTTTTATTTTTTGCCACGCCTACAAATACCACTCTTTTAGTATTTTCTTCACTGTGTCTACATTTTTAGCCCGATCATAACATTTTATATACCGGTGTTTATGGCGCTGTAATTACATTACATTTCTATCTTAAACTACCTCTTCGAATTCTAGTCATACGGCTTTATTTTCTTTCTAAAATATTTAGCATCAGAGTGGGTAAGAACCGAGTTTTTAAAAGTCATGATTAGCATTTTCTCAGGCTACCTACACACTGGTTAGGGTGTATCATAAAGATTACTCTGTTGCGTCACCTCCAAAAGGATTTAAAAAGCCAATGTAGATTTAATTTTAAAATTAATAGAAAAATGGGATATCTCAAAAAGCTTTAGCAAAATTCCTATTTAAATTCCTATTTAAAAATGAATTGGGTACCCAAGTACTCTGTCACTTCGTTAAAACTACTTCATAGCGCCAGTCCTAAAACATCAGAATAGAGCTACAGAAGTTTTCAAGAAGTTTTGGCTTTCTTCTGTAACCAATTCTAATTAAAAATGTATTTGGTAAAGGAATGGTTCAGATAACGTTCAACATCTTCTGTCTACCACCTCCAATGTAATGCAATGAAACACTGCTCCCATTAGTTGTTACATATAAGTATACGATTATTAACAAATTACTAGCAAGTCACGTAAATAATTGTTTTTTTTTTTTTTGATATGCATTGAAGGAAGACAGCCTGCTTAATTTTTAAAATTAATTCAATAAATAAATAATAAATAATAAAAAAAAACGTTAAATTTCAGCCATTTTAACTGAGCGGCCTTATCACATTTTTCATAACCATAAGCGAAGTTGTGTGAGCACTTCAAAGGAGTGTCAGGCTTAGGTTAGGTTTGGTAAGGTGGTGGACCTCCTAGAGGGAAAGAGTTCTACTTAGATTGTAATGCCACAAGCATAAATGCCAACCCAGGGATCAAGCAGTCTCCATAGCAAGCCATTTAGACTCCAAAATAAATCTCGCAATTGCGGTGGTTTTTATTCTGGAGAGTTCAGTCAAAGATGACAAGAAATGGAAGTACAAGAACTTTCGCCGTCTGGCAGCAAGGGCCGGACACTGACACATAAGGTGAAAGACAGTCTCCTTCTCCTCTTGGGAACCACAACTTCGGCAAAAATCATTCGAGGGAATTCGAAGTCTATCGGCGTGCCTCCCAATCAGGCAGTGGCCCGTTAGAACGGCAATTGGCGATGGATGGCCACGAGACCTAGGAAGAGAAGACATTTAGCTCTTCTTTCATCGAGGTTGGTCCAGCAGAGCCTGGCGATACCGCACATGACCTCATGCCGCCAACGATATTGAGCATCTACATACACTGACCGGAGAATATCCAGCTTAACCGAAGTATCGGGACACCAATAATAGGCCCTTGCTCGATAGTATCGAGCTCGGTAACCACCCTGGTCAATTCGTCAGGCACACAATTCCCGACGATATCGGAACCCATATAAGAGTTACCTTCAAAAGAGCCTAGATTTGCATAAGAAACATGCGGCATTTGGGGACTGGGACAGACGTGAAGGTGACGTTCGCGAGAGACCTAATCGTAGTCCGATTTTCCGAGAACATCAGAAGATTCTCATGAAAAATTCCGCAGTCCAACAAACATTGCACGGCTCTCAGTATGGCAACATTTAAGACAGTCTAGTGTCAAAATTCTTCACGAATATACCACATTTAATTTGCTTTTTTCAATAGGGTTCTTCAATTTATTGTTTCGGCTGTGTGGTATGTGGTACTGTCCTATAAAAAACACACCTCCGTAATAGCCCGAAGTTAAGTTGGGAACATCACTTCATAGGTTAATCCATTCATTGTAAAAAGCCAAAATTGTCACCGTACAATACAGCAAGCAGGGCCTTGTCAATAACTGCTCTTGGATTTTTGGATGTGGTCGTCGCGAATAGCTCTGAGTGCCGATAATTTTCACAGTACTGCTCATGGCTACCTTGATTATAGTTTTCCATAGAGCGGAATAGTCACTTTGAACGTGTTGAATCATTCTTCCTCATTTTCATTTGAACAACTTATGAAAAAGTAATAATAAAAGGTACAGAGTGTAACAGCAATTACTTCAACAAGGCAAAGCTTTTATCAGGGGCTATAACGGTTGTAAGTTATATTATGAAATAAAGTTCAATTTGCGAGTTTTATTTTTCATTTTGGAAGTTTAATTTTTTCGTTCAGAAATAACAATTTTTTTTTAAAGAAAACATTTTAGAAACTTTGAAGGTTGTAAAATACTTACGGCCATATGCAAAAAAACTTGCTAAATCTTTGTTAAGCAAAATTAATTAATGTTGTATGCAAAAACGTTGTAAGCTAATACCTTTGTTAAACCTATGTTAACTTGAAGAATTTTAAAGTAGGAAGCTATCTACTTTAAGAATGCTTTAAAGTGACATTTTTGTCATGAATGCTTACCATACAAATAAAAATAGCATGTTTTTGTGCCAAGGAATTTTTTTGTAAGCATAAAACCTTACGTAAAAGTAAATATCATCTTTTAGTGGCATGGCCATTCAAGCCAGACCGCTAAAATTGTCAAAGAATGACTGTCGTAACAGAAATTTTAATTAAATTAATGATAACCTTAAAGACCTAATTCCAATTCAATGCAGAATTTTTGGACAAAAGTAAAGTAAGGCCTGGAAAATTATAATTGGACTTCAAAGAACATGTTCAAGCTATGAGAACGAATATAATATGAATGGGACCAGGAATTCAAGAACACCGCAAAAAAGGAGTTCTAAGAACAGTTTTTAAAAATATAAGTTCCTCTCTATTTAGGCGGAAAATGTCAAACTAAGTGCATGAGGACTCTTTTGTATCATTGCCTTTCTTCAACTCCAGTATTTAATTGTAATTAGTTGTCTTAATTTTGTACGATTTAAAGAATTTTTGCAGTAAATTAATAAATTAATTCATTAAATAAAATATAAAAAGGTTATGAAAACTGAAACAGATTTATTACAAAAATATGATTTTTTATTAAATTAATAAAATTAAATTTTTTTGCTTAATTTTTTCATCACCGACACAATAAATTCATGGTATTGCCAGCTTGAAAACTTAAAATTAAGTAAAGCAATCATTAGCTAATGTAGGGCTTTTGCATACGTTTTTTTGACAAATGATTGTTAAGCTTAAACTACAAATCTGTTTTTAGAATTTTTTTGCATATGGCCGTTAGATGTTGCTTTGCGTTCTTAATATGAAAATTGTTTTTGAAACAAAAACAAATAACGTATCGCATCACCTAAGTGATTTAAAAAATAAGACCCTTTATTTCTTCTTAATTGTTTTTCTCATTCTTCAATAATTAATATTAAATTGAGTGTGAAATATGCTCTTTCTACGCTTACTTGTGTAGCAATAAAACTCTTACAATGAGTTTTATTTTTGAGAGTAAAATAAAAATATCTTTTTAACAGTTTCATATGACCTTTTATTCTTTCGCTGAAAAGCAATGGCTAAAATTTAATTTAGGAGTGCTTTCTGTATATCACCCCAGTTTCAGAAAGATCACTTCAAGACTGTTCATTTGGTATATAGCAATATATACATAAGTTAGTCGACTCTAACACTATGCTTTTTTTTTTAATTTTTTATGAATGATTGTTATTTGCGGTCCTTGGGTTTTATCACTGATATGTCAACAAATAAAAAAACATGTCATTTTAATATGTTTCTGCTTTACAAAGAATATGTTGAAAAACAATGAGCCTTTTTATCAAAAAAAAGTTTTTTATCAAAAAAGTCACTGAACTTATAAACTGCAATCTCAGTTAAAGTGAAAGAAGAAGTGCAAGGTTTACTGAGTTTTACTATATCACAACACCATTGACCCAAAATGTAATCATATTTCGCTCCCTTCAAAATAAATGACATATTTAGCACAACACAATCCCTAGAGTATTTTTAGAATTCAACGTTATTGAGACTTCATTCGTATATGGCCTAAAAAAAAAATTAAGTGATATATGGTATTTGCTTAATTTTATATCTTCATTTTACACTGTGTGAGGTTTGTTACCGCCTGAAAAAAAAAATAAATGTAAAGCCAAAGCAAAACTGATGACAAAAGCTTTAATTACTGTTTTACCAAGTTAAAGCAGTTAACTCGTGCTCTGAAATCTAATTAGGTTGCTACACTTGTATTCGAAAAAATAAAACGAAATGAAGATAAAAACAAAACGGCAAAAGAGCAAAATTGCAACACTTACAAGCTTGCAAACAGCTTAACACGATGCTGTAGAGATTTTATGTCGTCAGCATTAGGATGTACTGGCAAACCAAAAAAAAAAAAAAAAAAATACATTTTCAACTACTGTAGACACCACTGCACATGCAAAGGTGAACTAAAATGTTGCCTAATGTTCTTTAATATTGCTTTACAATTAAAAACTGCTACTAGGGCATATACCGATTTGTGTGACTGGTCACCTAACAGGTCATTCAAAAAGTTCGTAGGTCAAGTAAGAAAAAAACAGAATTTTGGCAAAACTCAATTTTATTATACAACATAGTTACCTTCGAGGACGACACAACGATTTTCCAACTTTTCGATACCACTTTTATAGTACGATTTATCTTTCTCGTCAATAAAATCCTCAGTTTCAGCAATTACTTCACCAGTGGACTTAAATGTCCTTCCAGCAAGCATTCTCTTGAGTTCTAAAAACAAGAAAATGTCACTCTGGTCTAAATCTTGAGAAAACGGTGAGTGGGTTAGCAATTCGAAGCCCAATTCACTCAATTTCGCCATCGTTTTCATCGATTTGTGACACGATTTGTGAGCTCACGCCGCACCCACTTTGAACAGAGCTTTCTCATACCCAAATGTTCGTATAAAATGGTAAAAACACTACCATCTGATATTTTAACAATGTCAGCTAGCTCGTACAACTTCAATTTGCGATCCTTAATAGCCAATTAGTGGATTTTTTAATGTTTTCTTTATAACAACCTCATTTGGGCCTCCACTGCGCTCTGCATCATTTTTACTGGTACGACCAAGTTTAAATTCAGCAAATTACTTTACCATTTGTCTCGGTGGAGCAGAGTTCGGATAATATTTCTCAAGACATTGTTTGGTGTCCACAGTATTTCCTCTTTCATCAACAAGCAGTGCCTCATCAACCTCAAAATTCAAATTTTTCCGGTTTTTTTCCAATAACAAAAGTTGCTCCACACAAAATGCTAAAGGGTCCGCCAAATAATTTTTTTTTTTTTGAAAATGATATAAAAAAAAACTACTGAATATTTTCTTAAATTTCTTTTTTTATTTGAAAGTACAATGCTTCCGGTTAATAATGGAAAAAGATTTCATTCAAATGGCTGCCTCGGCTGGCCATGCAGTAGCCTACACCACCGGTCCAATTTTTAAGCACATTATCGACCGTGTGCAGCTGTATCTTACCAATGGCTTCACGAATATTGTCCTCTAAAGCGTCAATTGTCTCTGGCTTGTTGGCGTAACACCTATCATTGACGGCACCCCAAAAATAATAGTCCAACGGTGTCAAATCGCAGCTCCGAGGTGCTCGATCAGCTCTGCGGCTGATAATGCGATCTTCAAAAACAGGGCGCAAAACATCGAGTGTAGCTTCGAATGAGTGGCACGTAGCGCCGTCCTGTTGAAACCAAATGTTGCTAATATCCTCCTCTTTAATTTTTGTGAACAAAACTTCGTTTAACATTTCCCGATAACGATCACCATTGACTGTAACGACCACTCCTTGCTCATTTTCAAAGAAAAATGGCCCAATTATGCCTCTGGACCAAAATCCGCACCAAACAGTGACTCGTCATGGGTGTATCGGCTTTTCAATGTATGCGTGCGGGTTTTCTGTGCCCCAAATGCGACAATTTTGCTTGTTTACATACCCGCCAAGATCAAAATGAGCTTGATCTGAAATGATGATTTTTTTGGCAAAATCGGCATCTTCTGTAAGTCGATCGTAGGTCCACTTAGCGAAGCGTATACACAACCATATTCGTTCAGCGGAAGGCTAAAACTAATTATCTGTCAAATCAGACATGGGCCAAGTGTTACCATTCACAAAATAAGCACTAGTTGAAAAAAAAAACATTAGATGGCGGACCCGTTATAACTCATGAATCAATTGTCGGATTGTTGTCAAATTTATACACGTATCGTTTGAAGATTAGTACTTAATAAAAATCATATGGACAAAATTCTAGTAACGCTATCTATGAGTCATCATACGGACTTATTGAGTGACCTGATATTTGGATTTTTGATGTAAAAGATATATATTTTTCTTTAGTGTTTCTGTATGCATCATCTTATATATAAAAATTAATGTATGTTTCTATGTATTTACATATGTATATATGTAAAGGGCTGAATTGATTAAAGATATTTGAAAAATTTCAACTGGGCGGTGCTATGCCCTTACAAAATGTCTATTTGTCTGTAAGCTTGGTACCTTCCATACGAACTAAATATTGAATTTTGTATATCTTGTGAATGGTTTAAGTGGAAGGGTTTGGTGAAAATGTTTTAATAGTTAATGCAAATCATCAGATAAAAAGTGGGTGAAATTGGGCATGGCATTACTTATACATGATTATTATCAAATTTTTTATATCTTAAGAATGGTTGAAGAATAAGTCTCTCAATTTGGTCTAAATTTCTAAACTTCTAGAGAAATTAATTTATATGCAGATGACTGAATATTTGTATGACAACGATGTGCTTTCCGAGAGTCAATCTGGTTTCAGACCCAATCACAGTTGTATTTCTGCGCTTATTGCCGTTTCCGAGGAGTGGAGAATAATATGATATCATTTTTAGTTTTACTTGATCATTCTAAGATGTTTAACACTGTTGAGCATACCATGCTATGTCAAAAACTTAAACAGACTGCTGTTAAGCTATTATCGTCGTAACTACGGGATAAAAATCAATATGCGTATCATGATTGTAACAAAGCATACATTTCTTAAATATCTAGAGGTGTGCTACAAGGCTCTATACTCGGTCCACTATTATATACCATTTACTCCAACGATTTACCATCAAGACTGAAGTTCTGTGGTGTACAGACCTATTCAGATGACTTTCAGTTATACATTAGCTACTTGCCGTCTAATGTATAAGTAAACTGAACCAAGACTTAAACACTGTATTCAAATGGGCATCGACGAATGGTCCTTGCATCAATCCGAGAAAATCAAAGGCATTAATAATAGGAAAAGTAAGCTCCACACCATCGTTTCCACCTATACAGATTGACAACGCTTCTATAGAGATTTTACAAAATGCTAAAAATCTTGGAGTAATTTTTAACAAGATTCTCAATTAGTTAAACCATGTTAATATAGTTTGTGGAAAAATGCTTGCTATGCTACGATATCTTTGGTCAACACAATACTTTACAGCGTTTAATCTTCGTATGCTGTTTGTCAAAATGTATCTCATACCTATGTTACTGTATGGATGTTAACTCTTATCTAGTTGTGATTCAATAAGCAGAAATAAATTAAAAATTGCATATAATAATATAGCCAGATATGCTTTTGGCCGCACAAGATTTAGTAGAATATCCCAATTCTCGTACAAAATTTATATTTCTTTTGAAAACTTATCCACACCGCCCAACCTCAATATCTTGATAGAAGATTAACATTTCCAAGACCTAATAGAGGACGCAAGATTAATTTTATTAGATATCGCAAACCAATTTCTGGCAGACACTTTTATATAAACTCCCGAATGATATACAGATATTAAACAATGCTAAGCCTTTCAAAACTGCAATATTTACACATTTTAATTAACAGCAATATATACAAATACAGGGTGTCCGCCGGGATGGTATACTACTTTGTTTTGCCCCCATTTTGGTAAACATTAGTCTTGACAGTTCAAATTTGGCAGTCGTAGAGTAGAGACGTGGCAAATTTCTTATGAAAAAGTATTCAGTAAACCAATGTGTTTTAATCGTTAAAATATTTTATCAAAATCAATCATCGATTTTCATGCAAAAATCATAGTGAGTGACGAAGCAAATTTTCATTTAAATGGTTATGTGAATAAACAGAATAGCCGGTTCTGGGCAATGGAAAACCCTCAAATTATTCAGCAGTCACCTTGGCATCCATTAAGAGTGACAGTCTGGTGTGCAATTTGGTCATGAGGAATCATCGGACCTTACTTCTTTGAAACTGAAAACGGCGTAACGGTGACTGTCGATGGGGAGCGATATCGTGATATGATTGAAAACTTTTTAACGCC
This sequence comes from Wohlfahrtia magnifica, assembly GCA_023159175.1. Classification (NCBI taxonomy): domain Eukaryota; kingdom Metazoa; phylum Arthropoda; class Insecta; order Diptera; family Sarcophagidae; genus Wohlfahrtia; species Wohlfahrtia magnifica. Next base: position 4,858,605 of record JAKWBJ010000482.1, on the reverse strand, counting down.
ACAAGTGCATGCTTTGGTGTTGACTAACATGTGGTTTCAACAAGACGGTGCCACATCGCATACAGCCAGGATTACAATGGAATTACTGCAAGACAACTTTCCACAAAAAATTATTTCAAGGAATGGTGATGTTGATTGGCCTCCACGGTCGCCTGATTTGACTGTTCGAACTTCTTTTTGTGGAGATATCTGAAAAGCCAGGCTTATGAAAAAAACCAGAAACGCTGTAACAACTCAAATACACTATTCGTGATAAAATTAATGAAATACCGCGTGAAATGTGTGAGAATGTAATGAAAAATGTACTCAAAAGGGCTCGCATTTGTGAGGCTAACAGAAGCGGGCATTTATCTGATATTGTATTCCATACATAATCATTATAATATCCATTCTCTTTCATATAATCAAAAATTACCGGCGGACACTCTGTACTTATAACTGTTAACTTCACATAATTATTAATTTATTTAATTTATTTTTGTTTTTTATATATTTATGTTTATATATATTTTTATACTTTTATTCCAAACTTTATTGTAACTTTGTCTTACTGGTACTATTAAATAAGACTGTATTTTGTTGTACTGCGTTTACATTTAAATAAATAAGTAAAGAAATAAATTACTTCATACTCAATACAAAGCCAAAAATAGGCAGAATTGGGTAAGTAGGCACGGCATTACCCATACGTGGTAAACATAAAATTTGGTATATCTTGAGAACGGTTAAAGCTAAAGTTTCTTAATTTGGTCTGAATGACTTCATGATCAGTACAAATGAAAATGATTTGATTAATGCAAATCATTAGTTCAAAAGTGGGCGAAATTATAAAAGTGGGCGTGGTCTTACCCGTACATTGTAAACATAAATTTTCGTGTATCTTGAGAATGGTAATAGCAGAAGTTTATAAATTTAATTTAAACAACGTTGTGAAGAGAACTCACTATCAATCAATAACTGGGCGAGATTGGACAAGTAAGCGTGGGACTTTCTATTCATACTAAATATGCTTTATTTTATATGTAAGAACAACAATTAAAACTTCATTATCTATCCACATCAGCAAAAAAGTAGAAGAGATTGGATAAGCGGGTATTGCACAAAGCACACCGGGTAAAAGCTTTCTGTATATACATGTGTATCTTATGTATAAAAATGAATGTGCGTTTGTTTGAAGACTGTATACTGCCAAAAAGCAGATTATACACTGTTTCTTGAAGGAATTAAAGGCTACTTTAAATGTTTGGGTTTGAACCGAATAGAGATAAAATAGGGAAAACACGGTAAAAACGATAATAGAGTTAATAATTAAGATAGGGTAGCGAAGTGCGCCGGGTTTTAGCTTTTATACTTTATTTATTTTTAAGTATTTCCATTAGAATTTTCTTTTACGTCTGCTTTAAATCATTGTTATCTGTTTACTTTCCAGTTCATTAATGTAAATTATTTTTATTTTTATACTAAATATTATCATTTAAATGTTAACAAATGTTTAAAGTGATGCTTATTTTCGATTAAGAGCACACACAGCACGAGAAAGTCAGTTATTGTCTGCGTATATTTATGTATATATTCCATATCAGTGAAAACTTAATGTTCAATTTAATATGCAAAATTATAAATTTTATTTTATGTTATTAATGGCTTTTATGATTTTAAGAGCTCTAGTTATTTTCTCAAATGGCACTTATATTAAAATAAAATAATAAATATGTTAATTAAAATACTTCAAAATAATAAAAAACTAAATTTTGTAAAACTAAAAGCTATTTAAGCTTTTAAGCCGATATAACTTAAAAGAAAAACATTTTTAACAATTTTCAAGCCAAATAATTGGATAATTTGAGGTTTTTTGTGTCATATCTATGTATTTTGCGTACTATTTATTGTGAGAATTTTGGAGATGGGGGTGTTATCATAATGCTGAAAAAAAAGTCACCAGGAGAAGGCAGTATATCAGGGAAATTCTACAAATAAAACTTATGATCGTTTCGAAAATTTGCACCGACAACGGGATACCAAACAGTTGGATGAATGGAGTAATTATAAAACTCTCCAAAAAGAAAAGACGGTTTATGAGACTGCAATAACTATTCTCTTCTGGTAATAACACTGAACCACTCCACGACGAACAAGCAAATTTTCGACAACGCTGTTGTTGCGTAGATCAAGCCAATATACTTCGAATAATAATCGAACAATCTCCCCTTATTATTTGCTTCAGTCCTTGATCAAGTTATGAGCGAAATCTACAAAAAAAAAGTCTAATTGTTTAGAGTTCGTAAGCAGCGTCCGGCAAACTTATGCCACTGCATTTTACAATTATAATTGGAAAGTCTGTCTCATAGAACACACTGCAAGAAAAAATGGTTTGTACAATGGCTGTGTACACTGGAAAGACTGCTTTCACATCTTAGGTTTATAATTTTAAAGTGAATTAAAAAAAAAAAACAGGAACAAAAAGCAAATAACTATAAATCTTACGAAAAAGCAACAAAACCAACAACAACAAATAACAACAACAATTACAAAAAAATTAAGAAAACAATAATATAATTCTTGATCAAAAAGTTTTTGGAATAACCCCTGTATGGCAGTCCAATCGTTCCGAACTGAGCTTCTTTTTTTTGTTAAATTGGTACATTTCTTGTTAATATTCCTGCTAAGGCGTCATAGCTTGACATTTGCATAAGCTACGTAGCCAAGAGCACAGAGTACATAGAGATAGATCTATGTGTGTTGGCCATTTTTTACAATTTATTTGTTATTTGGATCAAGCTAGTACATCAAGGAAAAACACCAAATTAAGATAAAATGAAAATAAATCAAACATTTTAATTATAAAGTTAATTAACATCAAAAATTAATCTTTTTTTCTCTCTGTATTTTTCTGTGTACTTTTTCTCTTGTGGGTATGTACATATGTGCGTGTGAGAGCAAAAGAGAAAATTTGCTCAGAGCTCTTTTTGCCGGTCGCTGTTTTAACGCTACATTGAAGATCTACATCTTGCAAATGATATTGGTTTTACCTGCCATAAACACAATAACATGCATAGTAAAATGGTCACTCTCTGAAGAAGTATTGGTCTAGAAGTCAATATTCCAGAGAAACCAGATTCCAAGCATAAACTGATATCCAAACTCTTCTATTTGGTGCTATACATCAAGTGTTTCCTCCGCGACCTGATGTATATTGCTTTGATATTTTCCTTAGTGACTTTGTTTTGTTGGTAGCCGTTCACGGATTGCCAAGGTTAATAAGTGATTGGTTGCATCATTCTAATTTGTCTATTAACTACATCGAAATCCGTTATGTAGAAAACTTTTGATATCTAGGCTGTATTTTGTTAGCACAAGGACGACGATGTGAACTTTCAATTGGGAAGTGCCGGAGAAAAGCCATAAAAGAACTCTAATTAACGGTAGCGAAACATGGCTTACGTCGAGCTCCGTACGCGCAAAACTTCTAACACAAATAAAAAAATTCATGTGAGTTAGATGGCCCATTTTTTGGCTTTGAAAGACATTGGCAGACAAAAAAAGCAATTAATTTTTGGAGACACCGAAGCAAGTAATAACCATATAGTGTAAGAGCAGAACTATTCAGCGGTTGAATAATCTAATCCTAACTAAATACAATCTATTTTTGTCGACTTATCAAGAATGCGTTTCATAATAGTTTTCTGTGCAATTATGGTTTTGCTAGGTTCAAACGGTGAAGTTGTAAATAATAAAAATCAGAGTTAATCGTTTCTTAAGGCTGTAATAACCCATAATAGATAAGTCGCTTTCAATCCCACCAAACACACAAGAAAACCTGGTTTGTCGCCAATTCAGGCTACAAAAATGTTTTGTGAGTATTCTACAGCCTTTGGCCGTGATTTTTTTTATTTGAATATTTCCATATTAAGCAATTTTGTATCTTACGTAATAATCCACTTCAAAAATGGTCCGATTTTGGTGTATTTCAGCATCGTTATACAAAAGCAAAGGGATTAATCAAATTGCTTTGTATTGGTTCATGTGGCTTCAAAATATCGAGCTACCCAGCTTTTTTTAAATGACTTCAAACTACCACTTAGTTGATGTTTAATGTCTGCACTATCTTTTGATGGCTTGCGTGCTGGTGGTGGTACAATCAGTAGCAAAATTTCATTCCCTCTTTTTTTTGACTGGCTGATCAGAGTAAAGGGCATCTTTGACTTTGAAGTTTCTTGAAAGAACTTGAACAAACCACTTTCAGATCTGATGTACACGTGCTGAAATGTTATCTTTCGTTTGACAATCGAAGAGAATTGCCGAGAATATTTTACTGGCATATGCCAGTCCTAATACTATCGGATAATTTTTTAAAAGCTTTATTGAAAAAAACACATAAGATTCAGAGAAATGTATGAAATTTATGTTTGAGTCGATAGAATGATCTATATAATTCAATGTTTAAAGATGATTTCATGTAAATGTTGATCGAGTTTACGCCTCAAATAGTTCATACGCCGAGTCCAATCATACCAACAGATCTTCAATATTGGCTTCTAGTGCGTCAACCGTTGCGGACTTGTCCCTAAAGATATGAGCCTTAACATAGCCACACAAAAAATAGTCTAAAGGTGTTAAATCGCACGATCCAATTGTCCGGCTCCAAACGTAAAATAAACTGTTCACTGAACTCTCCTCTTAATTGGACCCTGGAGTGGTCAGAAAACGTGAGTCGTATCATTATTATCATTGTATCATAGTACTTTTAATCACAGACGAATTTGTACAGCATAGTGTGTAAGGTCATCTTAAGAAGCATTCCCTGAGTTCATGCCATTGGTTAAATATGATTATTTAGCTACAGTCATGATTTGGAAGTGTTCCTTAAGGCCATGACTGACTATCCTGCAAAGTGGTCTGATAACGTCCAAATAAAAAACTGATAAATTTTTGCCCTACATAAGATTATCGAAGCAAAATGTGTGATTAGATGCCTAATTGTCATACAAAAATGGTGCAAAAACATATGCTTCACAAAAAACAACTCTGATCTAATATAATCCATTATTTTATTTTTGAAAATTGGCAAAAGTTTATCAAATCAGACACACTTGTCAAAAAATCTGTCATTCAAATATACCGTTTGTCCACACCAATATACTTTCTGAACACACATAAAATTTTTGACATATCGAACGACTAAATCTGATAGTCAGTCTTGTTCTTTAAAATGTACTGTCGAGCAGAATTTTGTGAGAGCTCATAAGGCTAAAAGGACCAAGACTGCTCTCAAAACAATTTAAAATCTTTTATAATTTATACTAACAGTGGTATAAAAAAAAAATGCCTTTGATGCTCTGAATTCAAATCCGTTTTCAGTTTATTTCCATCGGGCTCAATTTTTTTTTATGGGTGTGGCAAATTTTTCGCCCAAAATATGATAGTTATGTCAATATATGTCATAACTTGAAAATGACTTGACCGATTTTAATGCAATTACCACCAAATGATTAGGAACAAAACTTCATATAAATCAACTGAATACAATTTTTTTTTTTTATTTTCAACAATTTCGGAGTTACCTTAGTTGCGAAAAAAAAAAAAAAAAAAAAAAAAATTCGCGCAAAATTAGAGCAACTTTTTTTTCAAAAGGTCATAAAAAATTTTCAGAATGAAAATTTTACATGTTAAGCATTTAAATGAAAGCTTAAAATGTAGAGACTAAAATAAGCTATAAATCATGAAAATCGGTTGACTAGTGCTGATTTTATTGGAAATTAAATGCAGGTACCTAACTTTAACCAAAATTAGCGAACAAAGTTTTTCTTGCAAAATTAATGTAAATTTTTTTTATGTTAAAAAAGTTATAAAAAAAGGTACAAGAAAAAATTTTTAAAATTATTTATTTATATAACATGATTCAATTGTTATTGAAATATTTTATTTATTTTATATATTGCCTTTAAGTAAGACCGTTAATGTAAACGTTTTTATTAAAAACAAGTTGAAAAATAGAAAAATAAAAAAATATTGTTAAAATCATTTGTGGTAGATTTCTATAACTTCATGAAAGACCTCTTGTGCTTGCCATATATAAAGCGTGCTTTTCATAGAAGTATAGAACTTTAAGTTGGCATTACTTTTCAAGAAGGCGACCGATTTAACAGCTGTCAAGTAAATTGCAATTTTCATAAGCAAATTTTGGTTGAATGGCTACGTCAACAAACAAAACTGCCGCGTTTGGAGTAAAGGTAATCCTCAAGTGTATGTGGAAACACCGTTACATCCTGAAAAACTGACTCTTTGGTGCGCTTTATGGAATCATTGGTCCGTACTTTTTCAAAAACGATGGTGGCCAGAACGTTACAGTCAATGGTGATCGGTATAGAGCCATGATTACTAACTTTTTCATTCCTGAATTGAATAACCATGATGTCCAATAGATGTGGTTTCACTAAGACGGCGCAACATGTCACACAGTTCGTGCCACAATAGATTTATTGAAAGACACGTTTGGCAACCGCCTAATTTAACGTTTTGGACCTGTGAATTAGCCTCCAAGATCTTGTGATTTAACATCGCTAAACTACTTTCTGTGGGGCTATGTAAAGTCATTGGTCTATGCGGTAAAGCCACAAACACTTGACCATTTGGAAGACAACATTCGCCGTGTTATTGCCGATATACGGCCACAAAGTCATCGAAAATTGGACGTCCAGATTGGACTACATCCGCGCCAGCCGTGGCGGTCATATGCCAGAAATCATATTTAAAATGTAATGCCACAAAATTATCTTTCGGATAAATAAAATTCATGTCAATCGAATAATCCATCGTTGTTTTACTGCAACTTTAAGTTCTATACCATTATAAAAACACCCTATATTAGAAATAAACTTTAATAATTTCTAACAAAACATGATTGTTTTTAAATTATTATTTTGACTAGGCTGCATCCATTTGCTTTTAAAGAAAATTATATATTCCTTTTACAATTTTTTCTTAATAATCAAGCTTTTAATAAATTTCATATTTAAATCATTTTTATTTTTTTTTTTTATTTCTGATCTCCATAAATTATTTGTTGGCTTTTAGTTGTGTTCTCTTCTATTCTGTTGGTTTTTGTGGTTTTTATTCTTTTTTTCGGACGTTTTCTTTAAAAATATTTAAATATGTTTGTAGAGCATTTTAAATAAATTTTCTAATATTAAAAGTTTAGCAAAACTTTAAAACTATTTTGCTAATCATCTTAATGTTTCTCTTTTGGGTTATTTTTTTTTAAAGAATAACTTGACTTTCATGTGGTTATTTGTTTTAAAAGATTCTTATGGTTTGAAGAAAAAATTATAGAAAATAAAAAAATTAGATAATGGTTAGAAAATTCTCTAGGCAGAATTAGAAAAAGGCGCAGCAACAATTTATGGCAAATTAAATATTTGCTTTGTAGTGACCTTGTAAAGGCTTAGAGCTACATATATGAAGGAAAAGTAATGCTTTAAATATAAGAAAAGGAAAAGTTTTGAGCACGAAATTTTAAACTAAAATTATGACAAACCAATATTTTATTAACAATGCCAATGCTTCGGCTTAAAGGCTTTTAATTCAAATAACTTGGCCATTTTTTTTTTTGTTAAAAATTTTCTGAGAAATAAAATATTCAAGCAAATATTTTTGTAAACAAATATTTATGCTAATGCGTATAATTAAGTAAATAGGCCTTCAATTAACAAAGTAATGTAAATTTCTAATATGTTTACTTCACTTAAAGGCGTTTCTCCTTCCAAGTCTAACCTGCTGGGGAACTGTAATCAGTGTTGCCAAAAGTGCAGATTTATCTGTATTTTGCTGTTCTTGTAAGCATTGAGCAGTTTTGAAGTTTTTTGTTTTAAAAATAAGTTTCTGTAAATTGTGCATATTTTGCAGTTTTTAATATTTTAGTTTGTAATTTAAATTTTTTAATTTCTAATATAAGAATTTCACCCCATTTCAGATGTAGAAATTAATTTAATTTTTTTTTTGTGATTACATTAAATACTGCGTAAGTACGTACGTATAAGTTATATATTTGCTTCACTAATAAAATATTTAAGTGATGAAGCAACATAGTCGAATTGCAAACCATAATAAAGGCCGGGCCTTAGACTTAAATATAATATTATTATGGAGTTTCGGCTTTTTTTATTTTATCAATAAACAAAAAGTTTTCAGTTACGGGAATATGTATTGTGCAATCTCCTCCATTTTTTTAAGGGTATATCTCAAAAACAAGAGCTAACCCATAAAAGCGGTAAGCAGCACTAGATTCAGTGTACGTGAAATCGGTTTTTCCACCAGATGCCATGCTTGTCGAAAAGAAGTGTAAAATTTTACCAAAAATATTTTATTTTAAAAACTAAGTACTTTCACTTTATTGGGAATAAAACATGTATTTACCAATCGATTTTCATGAATTATGGTTTATTTTATTTTCTATTATATTCAACTTTATTAATAAATAGTGAAACTGGTAAATATTTGCGGCTTTCTATTTTTTGCGAATTTTTAGAAATCAAAAATATCGTAATTAAAAAAAAGTAATAAAAAATTTATAATTTGTTTCTCAATATCTCCAAAAATATTCCTTATATTAACAAATGTTATTAGAACGGCTTAAATCTAGTATAATGTAGTATTTCTTAATATATGCCTTAACGACATCGAACAAGTCACTTCAAAGTCATCATGAGGAGTATTAAACAGCCTCTTCTAAAAACTCAGATTTTAGAAAACAAAAAATTCAAAAAAAAAAACTTATCCATAGAATCTGAAATGCTGATGATTTTTGAAGTTAGGCGGTCATAGCGCATCAAATAATATAGTGGTTATCCAAGGTATTTTTGCTTGCATATTTTTTTCACTTTTCTAAGTATATGCAGTTTCTCACCTGAAAATCAGTTTTTTTCTTCTATATTTTCAGTTTTTCTACAAATATTTATGGCAACTCTGACTATAATGCAAAAAGATTTTAGCCTTCCTTGTATCAGGCTACCCAAGAACAACCTGAGGATAATAACTGACCTATTGATCAGGCATTAGATACTGAATGAACATTTGAGTAGAATTTACTTTCAAATACGGTGTGTAGATTTTGTGGAGAGGATTCTGCAGGCACTTGTGGATACATGTTTGCTTAGAAAGATTTAAAACCGAAATGTAATACATATTGGTTTAGTTTGTAGCAACTTTCTTTTTGGAAACACTGTTTTTGGCAGCTTAGCTGTTTTTGTGTAATGTGTTACTGTCAAACATGTTCAGTTTGTTCTATAATTTAACCATGAATCGACTTACAAACGACCAGATTATTCAGATTATTAAATTTTATTATCAAAATTCATAATCGGTTAAGACCTTTTTTTACCGAAAAACAGTATTTAGCGACAAAGCAGATTTCTAGTTGAATGAATACATGAACAAGCGAAATTGTCGTATATGTTGTGAAGAGCAGCCAGAGGCTTAGCAATAACAGTCAATGCATCCCGATAAATGAACTGTTTGGTGTGGATTATGAGGTGGCATCATTGGATCGTACTTTTTCGAAGACGACGAAGGCAGCAACGTTACTGTGAATGGCGAGCGCTAACCTGTGATGATTAAAAATTTTTTTTCCAAAATGGTCTTCCGATCAATTGGCCGCCTAGATCGTGTGATTTAACGCCTTTAGACTATTTTTCGTGGCGCAACGGTGGGCGCACTGGAAGACAATATTGAAGAATTTATTAGTGATATACCGGCCGATATGTTGGAGAGAGTATGCCATAATTGGACCCAGCGTATGAACCATTTCAGGCGTAGCCACAGTCAACATTTACATGAAATTATGTTTAAATATTAAATTATATAAATAAAGCTCTTAAAAACTCACCCGATAAAGTAAAGAATATCCTTTCAAATTTTTATTAAATCTATTTAATAAGACTATGCAACAAATGAAACTACATTGGATAAATATTATATTTTCTTGATGCGCTATGATCGCCTAACTTCAAAAATCATCAGTAATTCAGATTCTATAGATAAGTTTTTTTTTTTAGAATTTTTTTCTAAAATGTGAGATTTTTGAAGAGGCTGCTTCACTCATCTTATGATAACTTTAAAATGACTTATTCGATTTTGTTAAGCCACATGTTAAAAAACTTCAAATTATACAAGCTTTAAGTCATTCTAATATCATTTTTTAATATAACCAATATTTTTGGAGTTATTGAGAAAAAAAATCATAAATCCATCCCTCCATCCATTTCCTCTGTTTCTTGCTCGAAGCACTGTTTGTTGACAAATTGCCAGTCTGCTTGCAATTTCGAGTGCTGAATGATTTTATTTTGCCATTTCAATAAAATGATTTTATAAAACAGTGGAAAATATATATATTTTTTTAAATTAATGACAATTAAAAAAATGTATGCTAGCGTAAGCTATTTGCTAAATTTGTATGACAATAAGCTTAAATAATGGAAAAATAACTGGTATTTTTCTATTAAGGGTGCTGCCAGACAACAAAGACTTAAACGGGCCAAAGTGGATACAATGAATTTTTTGACGAAATTAAAAAAAAAAATTCTTCTTTCTGACCTTTAATTTAACTTTCACATATGGTATTTTGTAGGATTTAATACGTTTTTAAGTAATAAAAGAGATGCTTCTATTAACAAATGCCCGCCACTGTGTTTTCTTGGTAATTATAAGGCACAGTTAAATATATTTCTTATAAGAATTGTCAACAGAACTTTTAAAGCGAATTCATTTTCATATTAATATGAAAAAGCATTGTCTTTATTAAGTTAAATCAAATAAAGGATTGAATACTTATTAAAAGAAAAGTTAAATAAATAAATAAAAAATTGTCATGATGCTGAACCTTTTCCAATGACCCAAAAATTTATGGTCAAAAAAAGTAAAATTCTTTGTTATTTATTTTTTTGATTTTGTTCCTTGTGACGACACATTATACAAAATTTTAATATTAAACTTAAAAAAATATAATTGGAATGAAAAGAAATTGGTGAACACAATCAAGTAATCTGCAGTGTATATCGCTATTTGTGTGTAGTTGACTTTATCTTTAAGAGAACGTTTTAATTACATAAAAATACTTAAATTTTCTTGTTGTTTGACTACGGAAACTAGTTTTTCCAATTTTTTTTTCTTCCATCTTCAAAATTTTTTTTATTTTTTGCAAATTTCTTCAATTTATTTCCGTTCTCTGCAGAAAAAGAGAAAAAAAACCCACGCTAAACTGCTTCAACTGTCATTAGAAAGTAATTACCACTGTGTAGTCTATACACTTATACTCGTCCATGCTTGCAAACACACACATACACACATACCCAGCCACCACAAATTAATCTACACTTTGTAAACACACACACATTCACACATGCATAATTAAGGAAAACGCCTTTAGAAAAGCCTCAATTTAGTGAAGCATAACTCAATTAGCTAGCAATGTTGTTGTTTGTATATTTTCTCTCTTCATATTCATTTTTTAGTGTTTCCTCCTCTACCTTCTCTCTTATACTCAATATCTTTTGTGCTCTATTAAACATACATATATATACAGCTTCTTTCATTAAGTTTAAGAAACACATCCAGACACAATTTTATACTTAAACAACATTCACACGCAAATCCCAAATTTATATTTGTAATGAAGAAATGATAGAGCAGTTTAACCGAGAACTGAGATGTCCCACATTTGTATATTGATTTTAAGTAATTTTTTAATAACAGGTGTGACAAAAAAAAAATACCCGACAAGTGATAATATTTTCCTGATAGGCGCTGCTAAGCAGAATAAGGATCTGTTTTTGAAATTTTTGAAACACCTCAAAAATCTTGAGTTATGGGTAAAAAAGCGATCTTCGTGTGCTTACAAGCTAATAATATTAATATTACCCGGTTTTAAGTTTATTCTCAAGAAAATTCAAAATATACCAATATACTCACTTACTTCTATGGCCATTCAAGACCTCAGTTGATCAGTAGCCTAGCATATGAAAGCTCAAGCCTGATCCATCCAGTTCGACTATTCTGCAATTAGTAACACTATCTTTTAAAACTCAACGACCTGGTTTTTTCAACAGAGTTTAGGTCGCCTCGAAGGACGACATAAGGCCCTTCGGCTTCCGGTATTTTCACTCAGCGTTCGACATGTTCTAGATAACGCATCTGCTGCACTCTAATGCGCTTAACCACCTTGCTGACGGGATATAATTTATACGGTGTCGATACTGGTTATAAAGGAGATAGGACGGTTATTATTTGACCGGTTTTAACCAGTTTTTTTGGTTTTGTCAAATACGGTTTTTTAAAATTTGCATTTTTCGAATACCAAATAAACCGGTTAATTTAACACGAATAACCGGTTAATTTAAATAAGTATATTTTTTATGCGTTTGTATGTTTTTTTGTTGAAAATATGCTTATCGTTTAACTATTTGTAAAATTTAATTATTTTTGTATATATGACAACCTTAAACGTCGCACAAAGAACGTGGAAACCAAGATAGATCGAAAAAGATATGCACTCTTGAGCAAAAATAACCTTTTCTCATCTTCTGTAAATAAATATTTACTTTTATATATGGAGAATGATCATCTAGACTCATTGAAAGTCCAAAAACCTACAAACGCCGGTTCTGAACGTCATATATATTAGTTGGTGAAACTTTTCACAGCCTAAATACACATTACCAGTCGTTGTTGAAAATTGTCAGATGGTGTGGCCTTGGATTAAACCAACGACTTCTTGGTTGGAAGGTGGGTTCTTACGTAACATACCACAGTGACACACATACTATTAAAAACGTGATGCATAAATTTACATACAGTGCTCCTTGAAATCTAAGCAAATTTTCTTGTCGAGGCAATTAATTATGCGTATATTACTAATAGATTTATTCAAAGCAAAACATTTAATTTTTGCTATCTTAGGCACCTAAATTATAACAAACCTTTAATTCCTTTCTCTACCAAGCAATACAACAAAAACGAAATTAGCTCCTTTAGTAGCTGTTCGAAACTTAAGCATTTTTCAATACTTTGTGTAATAAACTTTGCTTTTTATGGCCTCCGTACACCGTTTTCTTAGTTCTTATGAGATTTGTTAGAATTAATATTAGTATTGATTGCCACTTAAAATTTAAGCTCTCTATCAGCTTCTGCTTTTTTTAAAACGACGTAGTCGAGCTCTGCGCATCAAGAATTAGGAACAATTATATTTAAATAAAAGAACCGGTTAACCGGTTATTTAAATTATTATTAACCGAAAATCGGTTTTTTAAAAAGTGCTACTTTCCGAATTATTTGAAAACTAGTTTTTGAAAAAAGTCGAATAATCGATCTCCCTCCTGGTTATCTACATATTATGCAGAGAATTTTTCGAGAACTTTTTGAATCGCCTCTTCCGTTTGTGTTATGACGAACGATTCGGCACCACACAGCACAACTGTTAGAATTAACATTTTGTATATGTTAAGCTCGGTTCTTCTACTCAAGGTCTTATCTCGAAAATGCTTAAAAAGACTAAAATAACATCTCTTTTTAAGTAAGATTCTCCTCCTTATCTCCAGGCTGATATGGCGGAATTGAAATAAATAAGTTATCCACGATTTCAAAGTTAATGTTATTACCTACTGATGGTCGAAGACATATGGTCTGTATACCCGTGGAGACCATTAACTCTGTCTTGTCCTCTTTCACCACTAAACCCGCTTTAGCTTTCTCAATTATGAAGAATACTGTTGTGACTTCTCGAAAATACCGGACCATTATGTCAATATTATCGACATAATATATGGAAGCATGTGGCTGTTGTTATAAATAGTGTCTTTCTTACTATTGGGAGATTTTTTAAGAGTTTTCGAGTTAAAAAAAAAAACACAAAATTTAGAGAAATGTAAGAAATCTTTATTTGAGTCGATATAACGACTATATAACGATCCGCAGCTACGCCTCAAATGGTTCGGTCGGCCGGTATATCACGAATAAATTCTTTAATATTGGCTTGCAGAGTGTCAACCGTTACGAGCTTGACCCATAATCCGCACCGAACAGTGCATTCTCGGGACGCATTGGCAGTTCTTGCAATGCTTCTAGACGCTCTTCACACCATATACGACAATTGTGCTTGTTCACGTATCCATTCAACCAGAAATAAGCTCCGTCGATAAACACAATTTTCTGACAAAAAAAGTGGATCTTCATCCAAATTTGCCAACGCCCTTTCACAAAATGTTAGCCGTTGTGGTAGGCCTTGTGGCTCTAAATCTTGCACCAGCAGAATTTTAAAAGGTTTTAAAGCCAAATCCTTCCGCAAAATTTTGCACGTAATCGAGTAACAGAGGCCCAATGGCTTCAAATCTTGCACCAGCAGAATTTTAAAAGGTTTTAAAGCCAAATCCTTCCGCAAAATTTTCAACGTAGTCGAGTAACAGAGTCCCAGTTGTTGCGAACGGCGCCGAATAGATAACTCACAGTCATCTAAAGCACTGGCGAATACAGCTGAGATATTTTCCTCTGTAAATTTGATGCAAAATTTAGTCACAAAATTCGGAATAACCGTCTCAACAGGTCGCCCTAACTGATCATAAAATGGAAGAAGTGCACGATAACATTTCTTAACCGATCATGAATTTTGAAAATAAAATTCAATAATCTGCAAGCATTGTTCGTTTGTAAGTCGATTCATGGTTAAATTATAGACCAAACTGAATATGTTTGACAGTGACATGTTACACGAAAACAACTGAGCTAAGTTGCTAAAAAATCATCCGATATTTTTCCACTGCAATATTGAAAAGGCAATACGATTAACTGTCTCCCTGTCTGAGTCCTCTTTTAGTCACTAACGCTTCCGAAAAGTCCATGCATATTTTCACTGAGGATCTTGTATCTGTGAGAGTCATCATCCCACACAGTCGTGTAAGCTTGGCACTTAGACATTTGGTTTAAACAATTAGTTTCGTAAAGAAATATCGACAATTGGATTATATTTATCTGCTTTTCTTTGGTTTTCTTCAGTATTTGACGTAATGTTAATAATCGATTACGCCGAGTAGAATTATACAAGAGATGGGTAGAAGACAGATTATACAAAAGTTGGCGCAGAGGATGTTATTGCACTTCTTGCATAGAAAAAAATAAACTAATAGACTCAGCTTGCTCAAAAATCGATAGTAATTTCGTAATACCTAACAATTAATGATAAGAATAATGCATTGAAAATTTCCGTGCTTGAAACATAAAAAATTTCAACCTGCTACAGTAATTTATTATTCAGCCCCTACTGATATTATTAGTTAGCACATCTCTGTCATTTAAATATTTAATAAATGGCTTATCTATTAAGCTTTTGTCTTTTGTTCTGATGCTCATCGGCTGTATTTTACTTATAGTTGTGGATGTATCCATCTATACACAATACACACATACACACACTCATACACCTAATTTTTTTTGTTCAGATGTATTAATAGATTGAATGTCAGTAATTCATTGATACTAAGTATCCTTATATTTGCGTCTACTCATCATTGTATGTATAGCTGATAATATCTCTAAATGTATTAAAGATTTGACTCTTTGTCTTCTTAGGGTAGCAGTAGAAGCAGCCAGTTACTCAATTTACAAGTTAATTAATCATAAATTTGTAATTACTTTGATATCAAACAAAAATATTATTTGAAGATGATAAATATAAAGAAGTAAAAATAAAAGCAAAACAAAAAAAAACCAAAGCATAGATAGGAGGATATGAGAGAAGAAGTATAGAGTAAAGAGTGAGTAAAAACAATAAAATAAATTTAAACCTTTTGTTCTGCTTGATGTGAGTAGATGCCTGATTTATATGAATATTTAATTTGTATGTCTTTTAAATAATTTACAATAATCTGATATAACCCTGTCGGATCATGAGTAGCTAACTACAAAACTAACTAACTTAAAGTGAGCTTTTATATACTAACTTTAACCCATCAATTACTCAATGCAAAATTTATAGGGTCCGCCAAATACATTTTTTTTTTGAAAATGCTATAAAACTACTGAATATTTTCTCAAATTTCTTATTTTATTTCAAAGTACAATCCTTCCGGTTAATAATAAAAATAATTTCATTTAAATGGCTGCCTCGGCTGGCCATGCAGTAGCCTACACGATAGGTCCAATTTTAAAGCACATTATCGATTGTGTGCAGCTGTATTTCACCAATGGCTTCACGAATATTGTCCTTTAAAGCGTCATTGTCTCTGGCTTTTTGGCGTAACACTTAGCTTTGACGGCCCCCCACAAATAATAGTCCAACGGTGTCAAATCGCAGCTCCGAGGTGGCCAAACGACATCAACTCTGCGGCTGATAATACGATCTTGAAAAACAGGGCGCATTACATCGAGTGTGGCTTCGGCTGTGTGGCACGAAGCGCCGTCCTGCTGAAACCAAATGTTGCTAATATCATCCTCTTCAATTTTCGTGAACAAAAATTCGTTTAAAATGGCCCGACAACGGTCGCCATTGACTGTAACGGCCACTCCTTGCTCAATTTCGAAGAAAAATGGCCCAATTATGCTTCTGAACCAAAATCCGCATCAAACAGTGACTCGTCTTGGGTGTATCGACTTTTCGATGTATGCGTGCGGGTTTTCTGTGCCGCCAAGATCAAAATGAGCTTCATCTGAAAAGATGAACACACATTCTGCAACATTACCATGATTTTTAAAGTAATGTCGCAATATTTCCCAGCGTTGTTCAAGCGTATACACAACCATATTCGTTCAGCGGAAGGATAAGACTAATTATCTGTCAAATAAGACATGAGCTAAGTGTTACCATTCACGAAATAAGCACTAGTTGAATTAAAAAACGTTGGATGGCGGACCCGATACATCAACCAAAGTGTATATTCTGTACATCAAATCTTTTGTTTTTGATTAGTTGTTTGTTCTTCAATCAGGATTCCCCATATTGTTTCACACTTTTCGTTTGGAAGACGCTAAAATTGACATTAACAAAGAAGTACATCCAAGAAGTCGTCGAAATAAAATAAGGCTGCGTATACATGCACAATATTTTATGCTTTTATTTATATCTACAGTAGCGAAAACACGGCGTGCTTCGTTGCCCCCATCTTAATTATTATCCTAAACGTTTAGTTAAATTTTTTCCATCTTTTGTCCACTTCCGGTCCTTGAGATAGCCTATAGTTCCTTCCAGAAAAACACTGTAGAATCTACTTAATTCCTCAATTCAAATTTGTTTGTATATGTTCTAGTTAAATTTACGCTTCATTCAGCTTCATGCAACTGTCGGCTACTGTGTTCGCCAACTTCAATGAACAGCTTTAACTACGGTCTGATTTGTCAAAAATATGGCCAAATACC
Organism: Wohlfahrtia magnifica; assembly: GCA_023159175.1. Classification (NCBI taxonomy): domain Eukaryota; kingdom Metazoa; phylum Arthropoda; class Insecta; order Diptera; family Sarcophagidae; genus Wohlfahrtia; species Wohlfahrtia magnifica. The sequence goes on along the minus strand of JAKWBJ010000482.1, from coordinate 4,841,214 downwards.
TTAAGCACTATTTTATAGAAACATTTGCTTTTATGTTAGTGTCTTTTAAAAAATTATTAAAAAACAAATAATAGTACAAAAAATATTTAAATTTTTAAATTTCTTAATTTAAAAAAAATAAACAATAAAAGAATGAATATTTCAATAAAATATTTTATTAAAGAGATCATTTGCATATACTTATATGAATTAAGTATAAAAAAACATTAAAAGTTTGAATAAAATATTTTATTCTAAATGATAATTTTAGCAGCTAACTTAACAATAGTTAGTTTGTAGTTAGCTAAAAAAAATAGTTTTCACCTAACATGCACACAACTAACTTTTAGGTGATTTAAATCAAACTAATTTACAGTTAATTTAAAAAAATCTACTTATAACCAAAGGAAAAGCGGTTAGCTTACAGCTACCTCCAAGAAGTCTACTAAAAACTAAGGTTTAGAAAGTCAACTTTAAGTTAGAAAATAATGCAGAGTTGGGAAATTGACTACCGCCTAGGACATCGCAATGTTAAAATATTTATTTGCTGCTATTGAAAAGTAATCCAAGTGTCAGTCAGCACTAGTTGTACAATAGTTAGCTTAAAGCTAGTTTTAAGTTAACTCAATTTCCGACAGGGAATATACACACACCCCCCATACACATAATTATAAATACAAACTCACTTTTTGTTTATATATATGTAAATGTACATATAATTTAAATCAGAGCTGGGAGTTTGGGTATAATTAAACAATTTCTAATGAATTGGTTTTATAAGATTAAAAACTTTTGTTGCTTTCAATACTTTTTATTAAGAAATATAATTATGGTTTTAAAAATGATATACAAGAAAAAACTTTCATGGTTAATTGGAAATTTATAACTCTTTTTTCGATTGCAAACCGAATACATACTTTTCAAAATTAAAATTTTCTAGGATATCTTTAAATGCTTTGGAAAGTTTCTTAAAAATACCAAAGTTTACTTAAGGGCCAGTGTTTCACTAGAGAATTACGTTATTAAAAATGGCACATAATTGTGTATGTATAAGTTTTTTCAAAAATTTTTTGTTCACGTTTTGACATTTTACTTTTTGAAACATAAATATTAGAACAAGAAGTTTTGCTAATCGTAACAATGAATTCAACTTCACTCGAAAATTGCTTTAAATTACTAAAAATTTACTATGAGAGCGGAGGTTCTGTAAGGGTGATCATTTCGTAAAATAATTTCGGTCAACATAATTGTTCTTGTAATGCCGCTAATAGGAATTATGATCGATAAATTTAAGTCGTCTGGCTCGCTACGTTCAAGTGAAACATGACAACTATAAGCAGCCGTGTGGAAGACTTACAAGGCGCATTATCATTATCATCATACCGACAAGGTACTGTTGCATTACACTGCGACCCATTGAATCTTTTGTGCCCCTACCGGTCTATTGTTTGTTCAGCAGATCTGCTGCCATCCTAATGAACACCAACAGATCTAAAACCATAATTGTAGATATGCTACCCAGTGGGAATCTTTATACCTGTGAGCACAGTTTACAAGCATCCACACCTGTGACCGACCTCCTTTTCAGATGCGCCCTTAGTTCACAGTGGCACGAACGAAACTCCGTTAGAAGTTTCAAGTTAGGCCTGCCATACTTGAGAACCTCAGAGTGATGACCAAATTCGGCCAAAGTCGGCTGTCAGAGAATATATTCATGGTTTTACCATTGAGTTTACTGTTTAGTTTGATTTTCCCACATATGGGAATGGCCAAGATCTCAGGCTGGAAGACACTTAGCGATCGCCCCTGTAAGATCAACAAGTCTCCATGAACGCCAGCACTAACATAGCCATTCATTTTTGAGCCATCAGGATACCAGCTTAGATCAAACTCACTCCGAACTAACTGCAATAGGCTAACAATTACAAGGTGCAACTGGCATATAAACTAAAGCCGAACGACCATTTACTTCTTCGTAGATTCGTTAAATTCATTGAAAGGCTATAAACGTCTGAAACGATTTTCTTGAAATTTCTACAGTATCTCTCTGTAAGTTCGGTATGGTACCAGAAAAAGTCTTAAGCTAGTGGGCGTGGTACCTCCCATACAAAGTAAATATTGATTTTAGTATATCTTGAGAACGGTTACAGCTAAATTTTCTGAATTTGGTATGATTACATTCATAATCAGTATAAATATCAGTCGAAAATTGGGAGGATGTGGACAAGTGAGCGTGGTACTTCCCATATAAACTAAATATTTGAACGGTTCTTGATAGGTTTAAGTGGAGGTGTTTAGGTAGACATAGGGTCTCATTGGGAGACATACCTACCATTACGGTGCACAATATATTCCATGTGTCGCAGTGTCCTTCAATAGTCTCTGGTCAGGGAAAAAATATCAATATCTTTTAGTGCTAAGGCATACGGCTTTAGCAATACTTGGATAATTTTAAGAAATGCAGGCGCTTTTAACTATTTAAGGATTAAACAAATAGCATTAGCCATTGTACAATCTTGTGCTCAAATATAGATCAGGCCAAAATTTGGTCAGTTTTTTAAATGCTCTTAGCTAATAATTATAAATCACACAATATGAAACAAGGTAAACAGTAATGCTTACTTTTGATTCGTATTAAGGTCGATTGTTAATTAACTTAATATTTATTTAATATATGAGATGCCGCACCCACTTATACCGATTCGTCCACTTTTTGACTAATAATTTCAATTGACTACAAAGTTGTTTGGATCCAAATTGGAAACTTTCGCTTTTCCTTTCTCAACTTATAGAAAAGTCAATATTAACTTTGTATGTGGTGTGGGAGTGGCACTTATCCAATTTCGTCTACTTTTTGACTAATGGTTTGTATTGACTACAAAGTTATCAGGACTAAATTTAGGAACTCTTATTATTACCATGTTAACAATATAGTGTTGGTCTGTAAATTTGTTGAGTGGTTTTCAAGTTATAAAATGACGAACATAGAACAACTTTTTTTTATATATGTATAAAAAAAGATACATCAACATTAGTACATTAAGGGCCATTATTACAACTTGCCTTTAAAGTTGGATTTATTAAGAGGTAACTTTAGCTAAGGTGAACTTTAAAGTCACCTTTAACTTTTTTGCGTTATAAAAACTTACTTGTAAAATAAAGTTAACTTTTTTTTAAAATAAGCCAGTGCCGGAGTAATATAGATAACTTTTACCAAATTAAACAAGTTCTTTAAAAACGCAGTGGCATCGACGTGCTTTCTTTTTTTGTTATGTTTGTTCATTAACTATTAATATACTATTCATTTCTTTAGCATGTTTATATATGCGGTAAGTTCAAAGTTAAACTTAACTTTAAAAGTTAGAGGTAGGAATATCATCCCTATAGCTTAACGCTCACTTTTACATTATTGTATACATATAATAATGAAGAACAAATTATAAACCCGTCAAAATACTGCCTTTAGTTAAAGGCAAGTTGTAATAATAGCCCTTTGAGCTATAAACTTTATTATGGAATTTATTCTATTGGTTTGTTTCAAGGCCGGTCAATGCCGTATTTATTTATGTTATTAACGGTGTTACCAATTGAGTGTTTAACAGTGTTACGAATTTAATTTTAGGTGTTAAGATTTTACATTCAAATTAACGAAACTAAATAGAAGGTTTTAGTATTTACTAGAACATTCGAAACTAGTATTGATTTTCTATATAAGGCTTAGTCAGTCATTCATAATTTAACAGCTAAAGAGTAAGATTATGCTAAGGCGTTTGTTAAAGTGTTGAATAAACTTGTGTATTAAGTTCGAGTTAAATAAGTTAGATACCGTATAAAGTTAAATTCAAATAAACGACTGTACAAAGTAAAACAAAAGTTCGCTTTATTTATTTTCTTCTACGCAATTTTAGAGAACTTAAAACTTGTGAAAGTGTTAAAATGTAAAAAAATATATATACATATTTAGACAGAATCATATTGATATACTTGACCGGTATGTAATCTACTTACTGGTTTCATAGTAATATTGTGCAATTTTTCTTATTACCTACTCAATCTACTGCATAATATCATTTTAGTTGTCTTTATTGCCCAAAGTCAAAAGGAAAAATCTTGCATCTTGACAAAAAAAAGAAAAGGAGAAGAAAAAGCCCTAAAGGATGAAAAAAGTTTCAGCAACTGTAATAATAAAATCAGTAAATGAATTATTATTATTCCAGTCATATTTCATCAATAAATATTGATCATCTATTATACCCGTATTATATTCCAACTAACAAATCAAATAATAAAAAAAATGAATTGTGAGTGAGTGCATCCGAAATACTCAAGTAGAATAAGAAGAAGAAGAAAAAAATTTTACAGGATGCCTTTAGCGTATAAACATCAAAGTTATAGTGAATAGAATGCTGAGCTACAAGATCTTTTGAAATTATTAATTCGATTACAAAAACCAAATCAACTGGAAAGAATTATTAAACATTTGGATTAGAAGACGATATTAATTAAAAAAGTGATATAATTTGTAAAAGTTATAATTCCTACTTTTTCATTTAAAGTTTTCTTTATAAATGGTACGACTTTTAAATTTTTTCATTACTTTATTGTTTGCATGTCCTGTTACAAACTTTATCTCCTTTTAAGTTTGTAGGGGCATCAGCATCAAATTGTCGAACAATAATCAAAACATCTTTGCACAATGACGTCTGTAAATTTGCTTTCTACTTGACTTTTGAGCATAAAAGATCTATCCAAAGAAGACTTTCTTATCAAGTTTAACTGGTTTTTCTTTTTATTATTATTTTTTTGTTATGTTTCCATAGACTATTGAGACATTTTTTATTTTTTTCTTTGAGTTTCTAGTCGGTTTCTTTCTTTTATGGCAAGTCGAACATAACAGACACGTGTTGGTTTTGGTTTTATATTAAGGTTCTTGTAAATAACCCAACAAACGTTTGGAGAAGGTTTTACTGTTAATGCCTACATACTCGTACATATACATACATGTTCAAAATCGATTATTTATTAAGCCTGTAATTTTTACAGCCTATGTGAGTTATATACATATCTAAAGAAATACGCCAGTTAAAGATTATTTTTTCCGTCAATCCTTTCATTTTGCTTGCAATCATTAGTATACACATTTGTCTTCTAGCTAAGCAAGTGATCGAGTCTACTACAAAAGGTGTAGAATGATGAAGTATGGTCATCTGTTTTTGCATAGAAATAACACCTTCTATGTATGTGGCACGGTACTTAAAAATTCGGCTCGTGAACAGAATTTTTTTTATTTTTTAATTCGTGAACACGAATCATATTTTTACTCAAATTATTTTTTGCTCGACTCGTGAGCGCAAATTTAAAATTTTTTTAAATTTGTCCTAACGAGTTTTGTTCATTAAATCGTAAGCACATATTTTATACTGAGAACGAATTAAAAATGAGCAACAAAGAAGCCAAGACGAACAATTCATTTCGTAGCATGTTATTTGTGTAAGATTAAATACGTAATACCATGCATTCCTATGTGGGTATGCGGGTATATTTTGTGACCAATAAGTATCACAGACATGCATGTTTTATATTACACAAACAAGATTTACTAAAAAAACTTGCTCGTTTTCAACTCGTGGTGATGCCTTTCGACTCGGTTTGTGGTCCGAATTTTATGTTTAAATTCTTTTGTTTTTGATTCTTCAGACGAGTCGGATTTAATTTTTTTTTTTTTTTTTTTTTTGATTTGGCTCTCAAAATGAATCGTTCTTTGCGCTCGAATTCAATTGGAGCACTCTTCCTACTCTGGCATGTGGAATAGTAGTAAGGAGTCCCCAGCCTTGTTTTTCTGTTTTTTTTTTTTCGAGAGAGGTGAGAAAGCATATGATGTTTTTGTGAATAATAACCATTTTTTAATTTAAGGTGACCCTACTTTAGAGTTTCCTGGCTGAAAAGTGTGTAGGGGATCGAAGCTTCTTTTATTATTAACCCTCGAATTACTTCAAAAAAACGTGTTTTTCTAATTTTAACTTCCCAGTAGTGCTATAGTAGAATAAAACAAAATGGATCATAGAACTCAGTATACGGCAAATCTGTGAAATGAAAGGCTTCGAAAGAGATCACTCTCTTAACTGCGAATCATTACATTTAAGAGAAAATTCAAAAAATTAAGGCCGTTAAAAAGCGTATTGTGTATTAGAGGGTAAAAATTCGAAACCATGATAAAAAACATTTTCTTTGTATTCGCTGGGATTTGAACCTGTACTGCTACAGTTTTTGTAAGCAACACTTAACGGCTACTCCACGCCACCTCCATTAAGGTTCTATAAAGTAGTAAAATTCTGCAAAATCATGCCAAAAATTTTCAAAATATACGGCACAGATTTTGTAAATCGGACGCAGGAGTGGTTTGCTCAAACTCATTCTGAAAAATTCATGTCAAAGATCGACCTTGCTCTGGCCAATCAGTAGTAGAAAAGTGAAGCAAATTTTAAACTGTCGGCGCAAAACCGACAGTGGATGGGGGAGGTGTTAAACATCAATTGTATGACAGTTTCAAAACATTAAAAAATATTGGCTGCTCAAAGAATCACTGCGAAGGTTTTCGAATGATTGAATGGCGATCAACAAAACAACGAAATCGTACTATTTTCGAAACAATGTTAAGTGCTTGGTGGTATTAGAAAGGAACTTTCTATTACACATATCAACTCTGTGACTAAATGATACATTCTAATTCTACTGCTTACACTTCGACCGTTTTTAGTTGATAAAATCTAACGGGTGTTCTTTTAGAGGTTCATAACTTTGAGTTGCCAATACTGCCTTATTTGACAATCGATTTAACAGCTGATAGCTGCTTCTTTGTTAGTTTGGTATGACATTTCATAATGGACATATTTGTACCAAAGCAACGCTTGCAAATTTTTTAAATTATTTATCAAAATAATAGTTCTGTGCGTCAAACTTCAGAATTCAAAATTTTGTCGTTCTATGAAAGCCATTTTAGGTTGACTGGGTACATAAATAAGCATAATTGTCGTATTTGGAGTGAGGATAATCCACAAGTTTTTGTCGAAACATCATTACATCCACAGAAAATAACTGGCTGATGCGCACTATGGGCTGGCGGATTCATTGGCCCATATGTCTTCAAAAACGATGATGGTGAGATTGTTGCCGTCAGTGCTGAAAGGTGTAAGGACATTATTAGAAATTTTTTCGTATCTTTATTAGTTAGTGTTAATCTTGCCGAGATGTAGTTCCAACTGGACGGAGCCGATTGCCACACAGCGCGCACTACAATTGATGTACTCAAAAAAACTTTTGATAAAACAGTAATTTGACGTAATGGTCCATGCAATTGGACACCAGAGTCGTGTGATTTGACTTCATTGGATTATTTTCTTTGTGCTTATGTAAATCTAATTGTCTACGTCAATAAACCAGAGACAGCTGATGACCTGGAAATCAACATTAGAAGAGTTATTGGTGAAATACGGCCGCATATGCTGCGAAGAGTTTGTGAAAATTGGTGTTGTAGGTTTTGCCTTTTACGCACCAACCATGGCAGTCACATGGCCTATATCAGATTTAAGCATTATTGCTACAAAATTCTCTATTCAACAAAACCCATTCCATTGATATTAAATATATATTTCTTTGTTTTATTATGAGTTAAACTTGCGTAACCGTAAAAATCACCAGATAGTACGATCGGTCAACAGAAAGGTTGTTAAATTCCATAATGACATTACTAGGCCACACACAGTTTACTTGACGGGAAAGTTCTGAAGCATGCACAGTCTCACAAACATTTAACTCAGTGTCTGCAAAAGTCAAAGTTTCACTAGAGGCACTTATCAATAAAGAAATCGTTTTAAAATTCACGTGATTTTGACAATAGCTCATACTGGTCATAGCTTTTTAAAGACCACTTCTATTGTAAAATATTTTGTTGATAATATCCAAATATATTGCTTGCTCTTATTAGATTTTTGTGTGCTGCTGTGGTATGGTAGGTAAGACACCCGCCTACCAACCAGAAGGTTGTCGGTTCAATACCAGGCCAGACCATCTTAAAAAAAGAAAAAAAGTTTTTCGACAGCGGTATCACCTCATAATATTAGCTAGTAACTGGTTATGAATATATTACTACTATTGAAAACTTCTCTAAATGCATTTGCCGTTCGGAGCCGGCATAGGTCCCATTCAATGAGCTTAAAAGTAGAATCGGGTGCAGCTCATTGACTGAGAGAAGTCCCCATATTACTTCATGGAATGTTATGGGAATTAATATAATATATTATTAGATTTTACAACATCAGCTGAAAGTCCACACAACAAGTTCTACGCATTTTCGCATTCTAGACGTCTGTCGAAATGTGGAATCAGTGAAGTTGCAGAACACAAATCGGTAGGAGGTCATGGCGTGTGGAAAACATGGAGTGTGTATGTTTGCTTCCTCTTTTGTAAGCAAGAAATGTAGTACTTTAGACCGTACTCCTCTTAAATTAGTTTTGGGGCCTTATATGTAGGTTATACAGTTCCTAAAAGCCCATCAAATGATTTATTTGTTCTATAGATAAGTATATAATACTGTTTAAATATGATGTGTAATCAAAGTAATGTGTTAGCTAAAGTGTGCTTAAAAATGATAAGGTCACTTGAATATTTGCTCAATTCATCCAAACTCTAAAATGTTATGTATGGTCACCTTATTCTACGTCAAGATTCTACGTTCAAATAAGTGAATAATAAGCCGGTAAATAAGTGCAAAATTCAGTGCGTCAAAATGATAAGGTCAGTGATTAATAAGCAATTAATCTAATCAGAAGGTATCACAATTATTTATTTTTTTTTTGTAATAATTTATAATTTAAATAATATCTGCGCCAAATCGGTCGCGGGAAACCTTTGTCATCTTATGAACAACGACAAATTGTGGCACTTCATGAGCAGGGATTGAGTATGCGTGGAATGGTGAAAAAACTGGGACGATCTTTGTGTGTTGGGTAAAATGTTCTTAAATTTTTTTTGAATAAGGTGACTATACATAACATTTTATAGTTTGTATGAATTTAGCAAATATTAAGGTGACCTTATCATTTTGAAGCACACCTTATATGCGCACAAAGCCTAATTATATTTGAAGTTTTCATATTATAAACGACAGCTAACGTTTTATTACGTCACCTAAAAAATGTTTAAACACTTTATTTAATACTCTTAACGCATCATTGATATTTTCACATACGAGTATAATTATTTTTAAATAATTTATTAAATATTCAGTTGGGAATCACTGCTACTGCTGTAGCTTCTGGTGCTTCTACTGCTGTATGATATGACATGATTGGGTTCATTGCATATTTGTATTGTATTGATACTTGTTAAGAGACTAAGCGTGTGCATGTGTAAGAGTAAGAGTGTTACAATCTGTTTGTCGTCAATGTATTGCCATGTGCGTGTGAACGTGAGTTTGTTGGTATATGTATCGAAGTCTTACACTTGAATGAATTTGCTGCAATAGCAACAACTTCTATAATAACAACAATATTACAAAGAAACATGTGTTAAATGTCTGCTTTCTGTTTAATTTTCCTTTTTTTATTTTCACAATGTATTGAGAGGTTGCAGCAATTTTATGCTTCATTTGTAAATTATAAATATTATTTTTTTCATTTACATCTTTAATAAATAAAACAATTTTTTTTCAAATCCATCCTTACATTGATAGTGAATGCAAATAAATAAATTAAATATATAATTAAGCAGGAGCAATTGAAGAAAAGGTAAGAATTTTAACTTCGTTATAAAAAAAGGTTTTCAGCTTTAAATTTCTTAAAACCTTCATTTAATATACTTTGTAATATTTAAAGTGAATGCTTATTTTAAAGAGTACAATGAATTTTAGTTAAAGTACTGTACGTTCTATGTCAATGGATTTCGTTAAAAAACCACAAAATGGCTTTTTTATTACCCTTAACGAATCACGCCTATATATGAAATTATAATCCCATTGGAACATCATATTTTTTTTACCGTTCGGCTGTATGCAGCTACGAACATGTTTGGATTTCGGACTTGATCAACTGTGAGAATGGTATTAATTACTTTGATACATCGTGTAGATCTGGTACCCCCCGAGGAACAGCAGATATCACCGAAACTGCGTCTTAAGGCTAAGGAACGTTAAGCAAATGAACGTGCCTGGATAGAAAAACGGAAAATTAGGTGTATCTTAAGAATTCACTTCACTGATTAGTAGTCTTTTATAATTTACGTTAATGTTTTTATAAATTTAACAGAATTCAAAACAACCCTGCAAAAAACGAACGTAAACTTTTTAGAAAGTAAAGGAGATATTATGACTTGATTTTTGCCTTTGTATTTAAAATGTTGTTGTTGTATCTTATTTTATAAATTTTCTAGTCATCATTGAAGTAATTGCTTTTATCCGATAATTTTAGATTTGTTTATAGATAAAATACATATCAGGTATTAGTTTTTTAACATCATGCCTTGACCCAAAATAACTGAAGAGTACCAATGGTACCGTATAATATGCTGTTACGTTTACACGACTAAATTTAAAGCAACGTAACAAAATTGCAAAAGAATAAGTTATTTGATGCAAGAGATTTGTAGATTGCCGAACATATAAAACCTTTAATATTCTGAGTTCAATTAGCGATGTTATCGCATGTCAAATTGAGGTAACAAAAAAGTTTAAAAATTTAAGTTTTTCGATGTAGCACGTTACTAAGTGTAATTAATTAAATAATAATTTTTCAATCAATCCTAAGCTGCGATCATACGATTGACGCAATGCATCAATTTTTCATACGGCAATCGTGTGAACACCCAATAAGTAATAATGTGGCAACGAAAATACCAAAAAAACTCTAATATTAATGGTATTCTCGTGCGACAATCGAAGTTGACAATACGTAGCAATAACTAAATTTTTTAATAATATTTTCGCAGAATAAATTGGGATAATTTTAATAATTTATGTCAATAAAGCACAATAGAAATTGTGTCATATTGGTACATTTGCATGATTGTGTTCCTAGCTTTATACATAAAATGTATGTTTTTTTGTTTGTGCGTTATAGACAGCTAAACGGCAGAACTGATTTTGTTTAAATTTTTAAAGTATCACTGTGTATGCCTGGTAGGTATTTATTTGTCAATATCTATAAAATGCTAAAAGAAAGAGTCTCTAAGCTTGGCATAACTAGATTCATAGTCAATACAAATCGTCAACCTAAAAGTGTAGTAATTTTTTTCATATTGCATTGAAATGAATGAAAACAAATTTATTTTTTAACAAGACAATAATTCTGTAAGTGGTACGGGCGACTGCACAAAGATTTGGCGAAAATCGAACGACAATATCACGGATTTTGGGACAAGAGCATGAAGAGTGAGACCAAAGCTTGAAACTTTTTTTATTGAACAAAAGAGACATTAACTGTTAAAAATTATATAAAAAAAAAATATTTTATGCAATATCTCGTAAACTAGAAACAATAACAAAAAAATGAAGTGCATTTTTGAATTCGGTGCATCAAGCATACAAATAGCTTTTAATTGCTCCGATCTAGAACTGTACTATAAATAAGAATATGAAAAAAGTTTTTTATCCATAAAATGTATGTGTTGTTACTTATTACCTTCTTTAAAACGTTTGAGTTCTTTTAAATTGCTTTAAATAAAAAAATAATGCGTAGTTGTTGTTTTATTTCACAGTCTTTATTTCGACACTTTTACTTTATACAGTAACTTTTTTAACTTCCACTTTGTATACAGATTACTCAGCAGTTTGACGAACGCCTTAACGCGACCTAAACTTATGAGTGTTAAATCACAATTGAATAACTAAGCATAAGGCGCCGCCTTTTATATAGAATGGGTACTAATTTCGAATGTTCTATGTATTACAACTTTCAATCCATGTCCGTTAATTTAAAATAAAAGTTCATAATTAAATTGGTAACACTGTTCAATATGCAATTGGTGATATTGATAATAACAAAAATACGACGGTTGTTTTCACTTACATTTTAATGACCAAAACGCTTGCTGATCTTCAGATGGGATAGTTTTTAAAGTGTAAGCAAAAATTGGATTTTTTTTTAGTATGTGCAGGTATATTTCAAAAAATCTACTCGCAACACTGGTTACAGCTAAAGTTTCAAAATTAATAGTAAATACAATTTAACGGTCAAAAACGGCGAGGAATTGGACAAGTGGACGTGGTACCTCCCACACAAGCGAACTATTGATTTTTATATATATTTGAAACGGTTAAAACTAAAGTATCTACATTTGGTCAAATTTAATAATGATTTTCATGTATCTTGAAATCGATTAATGCTAATGTTTTTAAATTTGATCGAAATGACTTCGTAGTTATAAAAATCATCATTTAAAAAATGTGCAAAATTGGTCAAGTGGATATTGTACTTCCCATAAAAAAGTAAATATTGATATCAGGCATATCTTGAGATCGGTATTACTAGAAGATTCTAAATTTAGTTCAAACAACGTCGTGAACATACACATTATCAGTCAGTAACTGGGTGAGATTGGATAGGTGCAAGTGGCCCCTTTCATTCATATCAAACATGGAATTTGATATAAATATATGTGGAGAATGGTAAATATTAAAGCTTATTTTTCTATCCTCATCAGATAAAAAGCGAGTATTGCACAAAGCCTGTCTTAATAAAGACTGCATATAGCTAAAAAGCAAACCCTACAGTGTATTTATGAAAGGAAATATTATTTATTATTTGCTCCAATACTCCATTAGGAGCTTAAGACCAACAAATGATTTTCATCTTTTTCTATTTTGTGCGACATGTCCTTAGTTCGTTGAATGATTTGCCAGTTTCAGTAAAAAATGCAATTTGGGCTTTATCAGATGTTTTGTTTTGGACCGGAAGATGATAAAATGGGAAAACAAAAAGGTAAAAATGAGCCTAAGGTAACAGTTAAGATAATAAATGGGCTTTATCGAGAAACAGCATTTCTCTAGAAAACGAAGTACATTTTTCTTGAATTCTCGAAAACTATTGCAAAGTCAATTGTCTAACAAGCAAATTTCGTCACAACTGCCTACTCAAGAAATATTTGGCATTGCCAAATTATTGGTGACAAAAATAATCTTAAGACTATCCTTTAGTGGATCAGCATTTTAAGTCCTTGCTCTTTTTTGTTCCTCCACTGCTCAGTTACTAATAAAAACTTGTAAACGATTTTTTCCAATCTTTTTTTATTTTTATTTCCCATAACGATTAGGAAATTTTTTAAAATATAATTTCTTTTTTAAAATTTATTTAAATTACTTTTCTAATGACATTTAAATAACAAAAAACTTTACGAACTACCCTTTCTTCTCATTCAAATATAAAAGAAAACCATTTGCTATAGAGAAAAAATAATTACGAAAAAAGGCAAAATTGATGATGTTGAAAAATACAAATTGAATAGAATAAAAATTTCTTTTCAATTTCCCTATGGACATCAGTCCAAAGTTAAATAAGGATAAGAAAAAAAGTTTAAAATGAGCAAAAAACTATAGAATTTGTAAAGAAATGTTAAAATGTCTCTGGTTAAAGTTTTCTAAATAAATATTTGATCACCACCATTTTATTTCTTGTATGTCACTATTAGCATTTCTTTTTCACTTTTTATTCGGACTTTTATTTATTGAGTAAAAAGAAATGAAATTTCAATCTAAAGTGTCACTAAAATGAAAGAATTTTTTTATTTTATTTATTACGTTTTTGACACAAAACATTCAAGCTCTGATGGAAAATAATTTAAAACGAGATTACAAAAAACAAATCTTATAACAGAAAAAAAGAGAAACAGTTGTAGTTAAAATTAGGTAGAGAGGGATTTATTTGGAAAACTATTAAGAAAGTTTTACAATAAAAGTTTTTGTAGTTAAGGGCTAATGAACTGAACACTAATAGAGTTATACTGAGATATTTTAATACACTTTAAGGACACATTTTCTTTTGTCCTTGTTAAGCTATGACTGCTGTCCATTTTCCGATATATAGTGACACACTAATAGTAGACAGAGAAGGCAATGTTTAGACATGCAATACTTCCCAATTTTAATGCATTTAACGCATTATTATGGACGATTTTTTTACCAAATAAAAATCTATCGATGAAACCGGACGAATCTAAACACTCTTAGTAGGTAACGAAAGCCTAGTGGGTAGTGTGTTAGTCTTTCAGGTCGATTCCAACCAAAGTCTCTTAAATAGCCAATTTGAGGCGACCAGACAAAATTTTCTAGCACTGAAACGCCCGTTAACGTTCTACAAGAGCAGTTAGAATCTATTTCTAATATAGTGGTTGGAAAGTTTTGCCTCACCCGGCTTATAGTCCTGACTTTACTCTTTCCGTTTAGCATTTGCATCGATCGATGCAGAACGCTCTCACTAGAAAACGCTTCGATTCAGCAACACGTAAAATTGGATTGATTTATTTTTGGCCTCAAAAAAATTTCAAATTTCACTTCTTCTGATGCTGGATCCATGTGTTGCCAGAAAGATGGCAGCTAACTATAACAAAAACTTAATATTATTTTGTATTAATACAGAATCCGCCAAATAATAATTTTTTTTTTTTTGAAAACAGGGCACAAAACATCTAGTGTAGCTTCGGCTGTGTAGCACGTAGCGCCGTCCTGTTGAAACCAAATGTTGCTAATATCCTCCTCTTCAATTTTTGTGAACAAACATGGCCCGATAACGATCGCCATGCGACTGTAACGGACGCTCCTTGCTCATTTTCGAAGAAAATTGGCCCAGTTGTGCCTCTGGATCAAAATCCGCCCCAAACAGTGACTCGTCTTGGGTGTATCGGCTTTTCAATGTATGCGTGCGGGTTTTCTGTGCCCCAACTGCGAAAATTTTGCTTGTTCACACACCCGCCAAGATCAAAATGAGCTTCATCTGAAAAGATGATTTGGCAAAATCGGCATCTTCTGTAAGTCGATCGCAAGCCCACTTAGCGAAGCGAAAAATGCGTATACACAACCATATTCGTTCAGCGGAAGGAGAAAACTAATTATCTGTTAAATCAGACATGAGCTAAGTGTTACCATTCACGAAACAAGCACTAGTTGAAAAAAAAACGTTAGATGGCAGAGCCGTTATTTCACAATAAAATCGCAAAGACCCATTTTTAATTATATGAACATCCAATACATATCAATACCGACCTTAGGTAGAATTTTTTTTTTAATACTCCTTTTGAGGAGCATAGGACTTCCACAAAGCATCTACATCTTAGACGGCTTTCTGCCGTTGTCTTTGCTTTTCTCAAGTATTTCTTGGTCGACCGCTGTTCTTGATCTTTGAGAATTCAAGTGCCATCCTTGTAATACTATGGGGATTTTTCCTTAAAGTATGGCCGATCTACCTCCACTATGGGCTCTTCATTTATAAAATTCAATAGAACATTGCCATGCTCTTATCTATCTAGTAAGTCAGCCGTGAACCCCAGATCATAATAAAATTTCGGTATTGTATTGGGTATACAAGTTAATGTCGATTTGGTCAACATATGGCATAACGATCACATACGGCTTGTGTCAGTAATAACAAATATGGTATTTTTGAGGGTAAACATCCGTCATTTTGATTCAGTAGTCGATAGACGCCAAACACAATCGCTATAATAATGTCCAATTTTATGCCTAAATAAGATGTTTTGAGGGGAAATCTGATAACCTTCTTTCATTTCAAGAAAACAGCTGCTGAAAGTTATTGGTAGAAGCTTATGGTCAATATGCACCAACTCAAAAAACTTGCGAATTGAAAAGTGGTGATTTCGACACAGAAGTTAAGGAAAGGCCAGGTCAGCCGAAAAGGTTTAAAGATGAGGAAGCATTACTCAACGAAGATTGTTGTCAAACACAAGGAGAACTTGCATTATAATTGGGAGTTACACAAGGCATTTCCCTATTTTTAAAAGAATTGGGATTCATTCAAATGGAAGGGAATTGGCTCCCACATGAATTGAAGCCGAGACACTTTGAAAGTCGATTTTGCATGTTGGAAATTAAGCTTGAACTCTACAAAAAGAAGTAATTTTTGCATCGTATTGTTAAGGGCGATGAAAAATGGATACACAACGATAACCCCCAGTGCAAAAAGTCATATATAAAGCTGGGCCAACCAGCCAAATCAACGCCGAAGCAGAATATCCATGACGCAAAGGTAATGCTCTGTATTTGGTGGAATCAGAGAGGTGTTTTCAATTATGAGCTGTTGAAATCGGATCAGACGAACACAGTGATCCTATACCAAACACAACTATTTCGTTTGAAGAGAGTAATCAACGAAAAACGACTAGAATATTCGACCAGACACGAGACCATAATCTTCCACCATGACAACGCTCGGCCATATGTTGCAAGACCGGTCAAAAACTGTTTGGAAAGCAATGGATGGGAAATTTTGGCTCGTCCGCCTTAAAGCCCAGCTCATGCCCCTTCTGACTACCATTTGTTTCGAACTACGCAGAACGCCCTTACTTCAGAACAGGGTATCAGAAATTTGCTTGATTAATTCTTTACCTCAAAATCAGAGCAGTTCTTTTGTCGCGGTGTCCGTATGCTACCAGAAAGATGGAAAAAAATAGTAGCTAACGATGGACAATACCTTGAATAATGTATCAATTCATTTTGTTATTAAAAAAATCTAAAAAAAAAATCTAAATTATTAACTAGTATACCCAATACATATATTCTTTTAATTTTGTGTTACTATTCAGTTTGGTGAATATCGGTTTATATATAAGTCGAGCTGCCGAAGGTATTCGGAAAGCATATATTATTTCTTTGCGGCCATTTATTTATCGCCAACAAATTGCTAGAAGAATTATAAACTAATGAATTAATTTTAAGGAGGAAAATCTTCAAGATCACAATTTGTCTTTTTTTTCGCTTATAGGGTTACACATAGTTACACATAAGGACTTTAGAAAATTTGTTAAAGCCATACCAACCACCTAGCCTACATACTAGAAAATTTATCATTTAAAAGGCACAATGTAGTATAGAGTGACGTGGAGACTTTACTTTAAAACAATCTCTTGTCATATGATTTTAATCTTTTTTTATGTCATTTTTTACTAAATTAATATTTCTAATCGACATTTCGTTTTCCTTAAGTCATTTTTATTTTTTTGTTTAATCTGAACTTTCTTTTTTACAAAATTGTAAAGATATATTTCCATGGATTTTTATTAAAAAAAAAAACAACAAGAAAAAACTTTTGAGAAATGTTTTTTCTATTGTAAATATCAAGGAAAAAAATATTTCCTCGTTTTTTACATTTGGCAACACGTTAGAGTTTACAAATTGCCAGCAATTAGTTTGTTTTTGGTTTGTTAAGCTAATAAATACAATTTTTCTTTACACTTTTCAATGTTTTTCTTTTTTTTCGTTCGAAACCTATCCATATGCTACGATTTGGTTGCTGCAGTTTTAAGAGAGAAAAAAAGAAAATGTTTTTTTGTTTCAAAAACTGGAGAAGTTTTCAATTTCCTTTTATTCTAAATTGAATTGAAAAGAGTGATACAATTTTTCTTGTGCCAATTAAAATTTATTTACATTTTATTTTTCTCTTCTTTTCTTTCCTGTTCTTCAACGCTGAAGTTAATTTTTATTATTATTATTTTTTTTATTGCAGACTTTTTATTGTTTTCTATAACAATTATTTTTTCCTTAAAAAATTTTCTTAAGATTAATATTCGTTGTTCAGAACACAAGCCCAAAAAGTTTTGCAGATTTTTTTTATTAATGAAATTTACAACATAATTAAGAAATTCATTAAATATATTCCCTTTTGTAATTTTCTATAATTATTATTCTTTATTTTGGCTTTTATTTAAAAACGAAGTCTGTGCAAAGCGTTAAGAGAAATTGAGAGAAAGTTATTTTAATTAAATTGATAAAATATAAAACACAATTAATTTTGGTTTGAAGGATTCACTGGTTTAAGAAAGAAACCATAAACATATAACTTTTTTAATCCAAAAACATCAGTTTAAGTAAAATTTGTTAAAAAAAAGTTTGTTTGAAAAGAAAGTTTTTTACAAAGATTTTTGCATTGATGCAGTGAAATATAGAAAATTAAGAAATTTAAGAAAATTTTGATTTTCATTTGAAGAAAGCGTGTCGATTGGTGTTATCAGATGATTTATATTCAACTAAACATTCTATTCATGTATTTTAGGTTTATGCCCTCTTTACAAATCATCTGCTGAAGTGTTTTTCAATACCCATTTTGTTTTTTAATACAAAGTTATGCAAGTAATTTATATGAAATTCATTAAATTTTTATTACATTGAAAAGATTAAGACTAAGTAGGCTAACTAATATCGGATAGATGTTAAGGTCAAATCAAGTGTTTTGTCTTTTAAGGCATCAATGGATTTGATTGGCTCTGTATAGACTTTATCTTTTACACAGGACTACAAAAAATAATCCAGTGTGCTCGCAAGCAATTAGCACCTAAAAATAGTTCCTGGTTCAATCAGTCGTGGTAAAATGGCAGTCAGATACAGAGAGTAAGCGTTCTGGAATTGGTGCAATAAGAAATGTTAAATGTGAAAATGCTCCATACGAGCAGCGCCTCGTACTAAAATTTTTACTTTTCCGCGGGTAAGTGAAATCTTTTGGTCATTCGTGAAAAAGCTGAAGAACAGCACCAGTTCGGTTCCTGGCCGGTTATGAAGAATGAGCAACCATTCACGGACCCAGAGGAAAAGGCAATCCTTTTGATTGAAATGTTTGCAAATTATTCTCATTTACCGATGAGCGTTCAATCACTGCTCGTACTTGAAAGAGTATCAGTAACTATGCCTAATACGTTCATTCGAGCCGGTACTATAATAATTGTTCTTTCAAATCTCAAGGTTAACAAATTACACTGGTCTGCAAAAAACAAAAAAATTTCTTGCCTTTATATAAAACTATATGGAATGCGCTGAATTCAAATCCATTTTCAGTTTCGTTCATCGGGCTCAAATTTTTTCTTTATGGGCGTGACAAATTTTTTCGTCCAAAATATGGTAGTTATGTCAATATATTCCATCATAACTTGAAATCGACTTGACCGATTTTAATTCAACTACTACCAAATGTTTAGGAACAATTTCCTATAAATCAACTAAATAATTTATTTTTTTTTTTTTTGTATTTTCAACAGTTTCGGAGTTATTCGTAACTTAGTTGTGAAAAAAAAATTTTTTCTTTCGCGCAAAATTAGAGCAGTTTTTTTTTTCCAAAAAAACATAAAAAACTTCAGATGAACATTTTACATATTAAGCACTTAAATTAAAGCCTAAAATGCTGAGAATAAAATACGTTATCAATTACGAAAATCAATTGGCTAGTGCTGTTTTTATTCGCAATTAAATACCGGTACTTAACTTTAACCAAAATTAGCGAAGAAAGTTTTTCTTGCAAAATTAATGGAATTTTTTTTTATGGCCAAAAAGTTGTAAAAAATTGCTAGAATATAAATTTTACATTTTAAACATTAAAATTTAAGTCAGATAAGGTGAAAGTAAAATAGCAAAAGTAGATTGCTCATTTTTAATGGCTATGGTAAGTCAAAAATACTCTAAGGCTGGATTCACCCATTGTTTCGGAACAAAAATTTTTTTTATATGTAGTTTGACGTTTCTATTTTTGAGAGAGAGAGAGAGAGAGAGAGAAAAAGAGAGAGAGCGAAAGAGAGTTAACTTACTTCAAAACAATCTCAGCTTGAATTGGTTTAGTTTTAATTTTTGAACTGTGCTGCCAGCTATTCAATTTTTTAAGCAAAGTTGAACTGAGCTGCCACATCATATTATATGTACATATGGATGTATGTATAATACAATAGATACATATCACTTGTTTTGCATTGTTTGCTTTAAAAAGTTACTGTTGATTAATATTATTATATTAAAAATAAAATTAAATAAATATTAACAGGGGATTATATGAATCAGTTGCACTGAAGCTTATTTCAGAAATAAAAAAGTCAGGCAGGGAATGCTTGTATGATATGAAAGTTATAAAGTTAACAAAATAATCATATGAACCAAGGTGTGTGGGTAACAATAGCAACCTCTATTGGAATGGGAAGTAAGTTAAATTTGGTAGATGATTATCAAAACCAATCAACAAGTTGCGTTTAATTAATTGCAGGAAACGAATGCCAAGCCGTTTGGAAGAGTTTGCGTAGAAGGTACAAAACAGCTAAAAGCAATTAATTTATAATTTGTTTTTACAAAATAACTAATATAGTGTGACACAAAGAAAACAAATTGCAGTCATCTGCTACTGTGCTGCTAAATTGTAAAACTAACTCGCCTCGTTTAAAAAAATGAATCGTTTCAGAGCAAACTGTCAAGAAAGCAAAAACACGCATTTTGTTCCGAAAGAATGGGTGATTCTAGCTTAAGAATAAGACTTTTTATTATTGTGGTAAAAACCCAGTATAAAATGGACTTATAAGAAAGATAACACAATTTTTTTCATCATTCAACACTTATTTGCAAAACCGAAAAGACGAATCCTATCAGATATTTGATTTTATCAAAACCAAAAGTTAATATTGAAAACTACTATAAGGACTATTTCCGTTTTATTTATTTTTTTTATTTTGTTAAGTGTTTTACAAAATTTATATATAGAGTTAGTTTATTTATAATGGATTTTTGTTTTAGATTACAGTATGTCAAGGGCTTGGACTTGCAAAAATGCACACCTGTGTAGAATTTAAAACCACAACATCATAACATAACTTCTCGAATTAAGAATGATTATAAACATAACTTTGGATTTCCTGTCGATGGAAGAAACAAATATTGACTGTCAAAAATGTTATAATATTTGTGTAAAATTTTTAAGAGGTTGGCTTGACTGCAATAGTAAGATCATGCCATATATGAAACCACAAAATCACGAACATGATTGTTATTTATACATGACCGCTACGCGTAGATTTACAAGAAAATACAAGCACAAAATCATATATCCGAACATTTCATCTGACTGACCACCGGTTCATAAATATTTATAAATATGTATACAATGTGTTCTAACACACATTTCCTTTAAATTTTACGACTTAAAAAACATTGCTCTGATTTTGCGCGAATTTTTTTTTTCGCAACTAAGCTATGAATAACTCCGAAACTATTGAAAATACAAAAAAAAAATGTTGTTCAGGTGATTTATAGGAAATTTTGTTCCTAAGCATTTGTTTGTAGCTGCATTAAAATTGGTCAAGTTGTTTTCAAGTTATGATAAAATATATCGACATAACTACCATATTTTAGGTAAAAAATTTGCCACGCCCATAAAAAAAAACTTGAGCTCAATGGAAAAAAACTGAAAATGGATTTGAATACAGCGCATCAAAATCATTATATCCCACATAGTATTATTTAAACTCTTTTTGCTGTAGACCAATGTTATCTGGGCCGAATTGCATATCAGTACTGCTCTTAAAGCAATGCCCTTTGACGCTTGCGCGTCCATTAGCTAACCTTTTCATTGTGTCATATCGCGTTGGTATTTTTCCATCTTGCTGGAAGTTTGCCACTGTAAAGCCAATACCTAAAAAGGGTGAGGCTAGTAACCCTGAGAACTACCGCCCCATAGCAGCTTGTTGCGCACTCTTTAAAGTTATGGAGGGTATTACTAATCACCATCTTGTGAGATATTTGGAGTCCACCATTTTTCTAAGCGATCGCCAGTATAGTTTTGCAAGGGCGAATCTACTGATGTACGTCTGGCGTTGCTCTCCGAGAAGTGGAACAGGTCCGTTCATGGTTTTGGCGAGAGTAAGATTGTGCCTCTGGATATTTTTAAGGATATTGATAGATTTGGTCATGAGACTCTCATTTCTAAAATCATTGCTTTTGGTGTCGGTAGACACTTTTCTTAATTTATATCCAACTTTCTCAGAGACCGCTCTATAAACTTAGGGGTACCGCAAGACAGATGACAGCAACATTTGTCATTTGAGATGGGAGCAAAAAGGATGAGTCAGATCAGTCGTGTGAACAGGGTCGATTTTAATGCGTTAAAAATCAGTACTGAATTTTGACACACGGATGCGGTGCTGTGATGTCATCTGTGTTATAGGTAAAGTAGATACTGAGAAATCAGATGCTCTTGATGTTCTGGGCATGAGAATTCGCTATGATGTTCGTTGGCATGATCACATATTTCGAGTATCAAAAGAAGAATTCAAGTGCCTGTGTGTTTAAAGACGATGCAAGAAATGCGTACTTCACTCCATCTGATCTACCTAATATTTACAAGACCTATAGCCGACCCAAAATGGAATACAACTCTTATGTATGGGTCGCTGCTTTAAAGTCTATTCTGGATCTTCCTAACTGCGTACAAGAGAAGGCTAAGGTACTCATTAATGCCGGTAAGGTGTTTACTTTAGATACTGTAAAATGTTTAAGAAAATCGGTTCAGTCATATAAGCTTTAAACATGCAAACATACATATGTATGTACATACAAAAATAGATATAGACTTTATAGAGCCATCATTCTCATGGTAATACAATTACAAATTATATTCTTAGTGTTACAAGGGAAGTGACTTAGATATAACCCTCGTTGTAGTGTAACAGATCCTAGACTCTAGTCACAGTCGTACAAACATTTTAAAAATCAAAATTGAATTCATTTTAACCATTGCAAAAGCTTTCTTATCTTAATTCCAATTTGGCCTAATTGAAAAGCAAAGTTCTTGTTGAAAAACCCGTTATCTTAAATAAAATGATGCTCTTTTTCAAATTTCCATCAGTCTAAAATATTCGCTTAAATTTTCATTTTCATTCCATTCTCGACTAGTGCTTCATTTGCTTTAAGGAAAAAGAATCTCCAACATTATTGACTTAAACTCAGATAGAGACTATTAACGAGAGACTTTTGATGTTAAAATGCATGACGTGCCGTTTTGGTACGCAACACAAAGTGATTTTCAGTTTCATATTGCATTGTATGCCGGCTTAAGACAGAGAACTGAATGAAAATTCGTATGTTTTGAGGCACTATACCACACACACAATTACCACTCTGATACTGCCAAGAATTTAAAAGAACTCGAAGAAGAAACAAAATGTCGGTTTTATGGCATTCGTTAAAAACAAAAAAAAAAGATAACAAAAGCAGCAAGCAACAGCAGCAGTAGCATTAGCGAGAAAAATAATAATAACAAACATTGTATAGTTTGGCAGTGTTATCATGTGGTTGACAGTGGGGGAAATTCGATTAACTCGTGGTGTGGTTTATGCCATGTTCACACGGCAACTTTTTTTTTGTAATTAGTTCATTGATTTGAATTTTAAAAGTGAATATCATTCAAATTGCAGGAAGTTACCCTATATATTAATATAAAATCAATGTGATCTCTAAATTTTGTCGAGTGTTTGTTCAAGCTAAATATGTTTATTTAATTTTCTAAAAAAAATATTTCCATTTCTAAAACACAATTTACTGGCAAAGAATAAAACAATAAATAAAATCATTAAAAAAAAGTATAAAAACCAATCAATCGAATTACAATAGTGCCATGTGAACGGTATAATTCGTAAAGGTCAATGAAACAGTGGACTAAGTGTTTAGAAGTCTCGTGTGAACAAGCCATTAAAGTAAATTAGAACAATTTCAGAGATAGTGGCCTCAATTTTAAAACCTGTTTACTTGTTTGGCATTTTTGATAATCTATGAAAAACTTATGATGATTTGGTCTTCAATTTAATTTTGTTTTATTTTTACTATATTTTCAATCTCCTCTAAAATCATTAAAATTTTCCTTACTCTTAAACGCACAACCCATAGTGTTCTTCAGCCATTTGCGTCACTCCTATGCACACTTTTTTCAGATAACAATTGTTAAGGGATTATAAACCATTCATTTCAAACCAATAGAAATTTTCAAAAAAAAGAATTTTTCTTGATAACGAAACATGTTGTCAAGTGGTTGGTAGCTGCAACCCATGACAGCGATAGAGTTAAAAAGAAAAGAAAAGCAAAACAAAATATTTAAAACTGAAGAGGAATATTTGTTTTCTTGTGATTTTATTTTTATGGCCGTTATTGTGTCAGAGAGTTAAATTTTGTTTTCCATTTCACATTTTAAGTTTTTTTTTTTTTTTTTTTTTTGTTATAGAAATATAGATAAAATTTCAATTGGAAATATAGAACAAAATAAAGTGGGTTTTTTTATTTTGGGAAAAGAAGATAAGAAAGCTTCATATAAAGGATAATTTTGTTGTGGAATTTATTTTTTAAATTATTTTTACAGCTTTTATTGGAAATATCTAATTTTTAGAGCACAAAATTATTCTTTAAAAGTTTAAAAGTTTAAAAAGTTAATTTTAACCCTTCACACAAGATAGTACACAAACGCGTGACGCTCTTTAGTTTTCGTATCAGGATCAATTGTTATTAGAATTCATATAAATGGCCTAAATAGATCAATCGTTCTTTACTTATAAGATACCCATCGAAAATTACTGTTCGATATCTTGTACTATTAGCGTAAGTAAGTATTCGCACTTCAGTGTACATTGGCAGTTTAATAATTCCTTGAATTTTTTGAACAAAAGTTAGTTCTTTTGGCATAAAAGCTTTATTTTCGCAATAAAGGCTCTTCCTTAAGCATTTTATGGTTTTTTCTCCTTCCAAAATACATAAAAAAATTTTTCCATGATTCTGACGACAAAGAATTTTCTAGTGAGAATTTTTAAAATTTTATTGCGGATTCTTTCTCGGCAACGCAACTTTTCAAAGTGTTCTCAGAATTTAAAAATTGTTTATCTACGTGATAAACCATGGGATATATATGATCCAGTCGTCGTCAAGGGTAAAAATTTAGGAACAAATTTTGTGGTTTCAACAAGTAAGCAATGAGCGCTAATTAGTATTCATGATATTAGAGTGTAAATGCAGCTGATTAGTTTGTAATTAAATATCCGACGGTTTCCATGCCCCAATTTATGAATAAATTCATGGATATGAGCAGATTACGTCGGTTCTATAAAACTGATACTGAAATTGTAAAGCTTTTGAACACATCGGATAGTGAAGAAGAATTACACGTTGAGGATAGGAATACTTTGGCAGTTTTACGGATTTAGCGATAGGAGAAAATAATGAAGATATTCATCAATCTGAAAAACCTTCAAGATGTAAATAGTTAAGGACTTATGTGCCAATTAACTTTTAGTAAGTTTTCAATGGATTCCTGTTGTATGGGCAGTTTTCAATCCCGTATTAGGAGGCCCCATTTGTTCTAGTAGCCATCAATTCAGTTAGTGAGTTCGACATACTAATAAAGTGCATAATTCCCCAAACACAACTTTATTGCAACCATAAAGGCTTAATATTTTCTATAAGTTAAGAAGAGTTGAAAGCATTTTTTGCAATGATTATAGCAGTGAATATAAATAGATTATCAAAAATAAGGTTGCACCGGTAAATTTTTTTAGTCTTTTAACTGAACTGTTCGTGTTTTCTTTGTTTCTCTGTTATGAAATATTAAACAAAATAAAAAAAGATACAAAAATGAATTCGCTTTAATTTGTACCTTTGCCGACATACATACCATATGTCCCATCATAGTTTCAGCCACCTCGAGAAAAATTTAAAACCGATTCAATATACTTTGGTTCACTGATTTGCATAAGGCCTTGATACATATAATAGTAAAAGTTTAACTAACTGTAACAACTAGAACGCGAGATATTTGGAAACAAAAATTGAAAAAAAAATTTTTTGACTTTGAAAATGTGGAAAATGTTGGAAAATGTGTCTGTAATGACGAAGAAACCAAATGGGAAATAAGTGTCCCGTTCGTCGTCAAAGGGTTAAGAATCTCTTACCATCTAGCCATTCCTTCAAATTTAGAGTACCCTCAGACAACATAAGCGTTCCAGGTTCGAATCCCCAATAGAAGGCATGACATGAAAATTTCATTTCGGCTTTCTAGTATTTAATTAAGGAACTTCATACCCCTCTAGACAAAACCATGCAATGGAAGCGCCCTGATATTCCAGCTTACCTCTAGCGACATTGACAAACATCACAGTAAGGATCACCACCACCACTTAGCAAGGTTCTTTACTACTATACAATCACATGTAGGCACGTTATACTGTAGATTATTCATCCATTTAGTTTAAAATGAACTGATTAATGTAACTGGATCAAGGCAAAGAAGTGACGGAGAAAAAAAATTTGTTCGAATTTAAGAGCAAAAAATAGTCAAAAAATTTCAATACATAATGACTGCACACTTTAGAGTCAAAATATTTTTCTTTGAATCAATACTTAATATGATTAAAGCCTTAGACTAATATATGCCGATAATAGTTTTGCTTATTTTAAGGTAAACGATGAGAATAATAAAACGTGCAATTCAAAAAGAGAGATACTCAGATTAGCCTTTTTTTTACGCCTTTACCAAAGGAAACTCATTATCTGTACTTTAGTCTTTAGTGTCTTGTAATATATCCCTAATAAGACGAACTTAAGTTACAAAACGATGCAAAAACTCGTCAGGGTTGCACTTGCACATGTCTAAAACTTTTTCTGAGTGATCGACAATTGTTCTTCTAACGCAGTGTCTACAAACATGAGATGTCAGCTGCCTCAGCTGTCTTACGCGTTTGCATTCTTAAATCTTTTGTTATCATTCGATAAATTTTATAAACTATTTTTTTGCGAAATGGATCCATTACGACAACCTGAAGTGCAAGAAATTGTATAAGAAGTCCGGCCAATTAGATAAACATCCGCCATACCGCCGAGATATTGCTCTGTACTTGGTATTAGAAGTAAACTTTCTTGTAATATGTTACCATTTTTTTTTTAATAATTTAAGCAATCCTTCAGAAAGCTAGTTTTCGATGGCACTTTTTTTTCCTTTCTTCTCTTTCCTCCTCAACGTCATCATTTTAATTTTTCAAAAGTAATACCAAGGTTTTTATGTATATGCGGTTTTGGACAATGTCTAAATCAATTAAATAACCTCGCGGAGCAAAGCAGAGTGAACAGGTTACCATGGAGACAGGGAATAAAAAATCGAATGAACTGGAAATAGTAAGCCTGGATAGACCAAAGCTCTTCGGGGCAATAAGTTCAGAGTTGATGAAATGAGCGTTAAGTGCCAATGTCGTACTTTAAAATATGGAAGTAATGGGGAATACTACAAAGATACTTCGGAGGAATTTCAACTGCAACCCGAATATTATGGAACATGACGCTTTCTAACGCGGCACAGGTTTACGGGCACACCTGAATAGCGTAGTAGTGTCGAGAAGTAGTATTTTTTGAGGATTTTTAGTAAGGATCTGACAGTGCCCAGACTTTCTTAAATATAGGTCATGGTTCTCCGGAAACAACACGCTTCCAGGCATTTCCCACCTCAGGTGTCTCGAATGGAGGACACTAAGACAACATGCCTATAATACAGATTTCATCAGAAAACTTAGTGAAGTGAGTTGAATAGCAAGGGCGTAATAAGCCGAGCTCTATCCTAAATATATCTCTGCGAGCATGAGACTGTATTTAAATGTCTCCTCCCTATTACCTACCTACGTACCAGCTTACAACATAGCTTATCAAAAGCTTCCAATAATTGAAAAATTAGTTTAATAAGTCCTTTCAATCTCTCATACCCTAAAGTAAAATTGGAAGGATTTCCATATATTCTCGCATATGAACAGAAATAAAATAAGCATCATGACGACTTTGCATTTGTCAATGTGGTACTTGAATTCATGTCAGTTTATTTGCTAGATTTTATGTGATTTGGGCTCATGATTTCACAATCGAATGATTTTTCCTTTTTATTTTCTTCATCATTTTTTTTCTTTCTATTTTTTAAATGAATTTGTCTTGAATTTGTTTGCGTTGTTTTTGATCGCATTTGATTTTATTACTTCTTTCAATTTTTATTTTATTTTTGATATCGAAACGAAAACCCATCTGTTGGTAATAATGATGCGCTTGAAATCGAGCAGAAAAATAAAATCCGTAACATCGAGAAAACAGCAACAATCAACTGCAAAACGAAAATCATTTGAAATAACTTGGAATCATTGTCAATATACTCACTCGTAATATAATAATGTTGCCTAAGGGAACGATTTGATTTTTTTTCGAATTTAATATGTTTGCCATAAAATTTTTGTGTTATTTTTATTATTCATATGATTGTTTTTGTTGCGGAAAGGATATGATAGCGTTGAATGTCTATGGTTTTATACATCATATGAGAAAGCTACGAAAAGTTGCATAATACAATATATTTTTGATAACACTATGCAACAAATGAAAAAAAAAATTCTGACGTTGGATAACCATAACTTTTTTTTGATGCGCTATGGTCGCCTAACTTCAAAAAACAGCAGCATTTCAGATTCTATGAATAAGTTTTTTTTTTTTTTTTTTTTTTTTTTTTTTTTTTTTTTTCTAAAATGTGAGATTTTCGAAGTACTGCTTCATACATCTTACGATAACTTTGAAATGACTTATTCGATTTCATTCAGCCATATGTTACAAAATACCAGCTTTCAGTCATTCTAATATCATTTTTTAATATAACCCGTATTTGACATTTTTGAAAAAAAAAAATTCTAAAGAAAACTCATTCATAGAATCTGGAATGCTGATAATTTTTGTGGTTAGGCGACTATAGCGCATCAGAAAACTGTAGTGGTTATACATAATTATACATAATGGTATCTAGGCGCTAAGATCGAATGCACCCGTAAAGATAAAGGGTGATCCAACCATAAAGCACGATGTTAATTTTGAGTCACAACTTAACGTCAAGTTTTGTGCCCAACTTAATTTGACATGTATTTGTTTGAGTGTTTGACGAGCTCCACCATGGAGAGGTACACAATTGAGCAGCGCGTTAAGATTGTTAAAACATTTCGTGCACATAATCGTGGTCAGCATAATGGACCAAATGTGTCCACAGTCGGGAGAATTGTGTGCAAATTACAGCAAACCACAGATTTGGGAAATATAGAAGCACCTGGGCATGCTCCCTCAGTTCGTTATGCAGAAATCTTTGCTATTGTTCATCGTGTCCAACAATTGAATAACTTACGAACATCACTGATGCAAATTTTGAATAAAGATTTGAATTTACACGCTTATAGGGTTCAATTTACTCAAGAGCTGATACCTGCTGACCATTACAAGCGTCGTCAATACGCTGAATGGTTAGTTGAACAGACAGAAGTGAATGGTGATCTACAAAGAAATTCATCTTCAGCGACGAGGCACATTTGCACCTCAGTGGTATAGTTAACAAGCAGAATTGATGCATTTGGGCAATCCACGAGTGAGTGTTGAAAAGCCGATTCATCCATAAAGAGTGACCGTTTGTTGCGGTTTATGGGCTGGCGGCGTCACCGGGCCGTATTTTCACACAAGCAGTTACCGTGAATGGTGTTCGCTATCACGAAATTAAGGATACTAGTGTCACTTGCCACACAGCAAACGAAACAATGGCTGTTTTGCGCGAGAAACTAAGTGACCGTGTTATTGCATGTCGTGGCGATGTTAATTGGCCGCCACGACCATGTGATTTGACACCGTTGGACTTCTTTCGTTGGGTATATTTGAAAGAAAAAGTTCACGCTAATAATCCAAGAACAATTCTAGAGCTAAATGATAAGACATTTCGGCACGTTAACGACATTGAACCTCAATTATGTCTCAGAATCATTGACAATATAGACGAATGGATTTATACCACCGAAGACGTAGTGAGCATTTGGCCGATATTTTGCTTCACACATAGTTGTTATAGATTCTTCTATTACAATAAAAAATATTGAGATAATTCTCTGAAAACTTTTTGTTTTATTTACAATAAACATTGTTTTATTTACATTGTTAAACCCAAGATATACAGTTTTTCAAGGAGCCAACAAAGGTAACAAGAATAGAATTTGTAGACAAGTAAGATAAACTCAAGATCATTCCAGGCTATCAAACGTCATGTTTCGAACTCAAGTTTAATGTCAAATTTTTTTTAATGTCAAATGTAGTCTGCAATATGTGGGCTCTTGGCCAACATATTGCTGGGACAAATAAAAAACAAAAAATGATTTTTATAAAATTTATAAATAAATTTCAAGATTTCAATTAATGGATTATGTCCAATTATGGGCTTATATGCAAATTTATTTTGATAGTCAAATAAAAAGAAATTTCTACTTCTCGTAGACTTAAGGTATGTATTATTTTTTTAATAACTAGGGACGGAGACTACATATAGATAGATCTTGATCAGATTTATTAACGCAAATGAAAACTATACATTCCAGTAATAATTCTGGCTTACTGCCAAATCTGAAAGTACCCGAAACCCAAGAATTTATAAATATCACAATGATACTCACACTCAGTGTTTTAAGTCTTTCAATGAGAAAATCGGTGAATATTTAATGGATCGATTGATTATAATTTTTACTCATTGAGAAAACAATACAAACCTTATACAGCCTCACCTCCCAAAATTTTCTTTTTCTTAATTTTTAAATCCACTGTATTTGTAAACTCTATTTCGTGTTTTAACTGTATCTGTATACACTCACATATGCGTTAATATATATTTATATGAATGTGTATGATATGTTTTTAATATACTCTTAAGAGAAGACAAATACAAAGAAAAAAACAAACAACAAAAAACACACAATCAACTCTTATTCGAACACATATAACAAAGCTTAACAACAATTGCTTAAACAGCCATTACTTTGATTTTGACTTTTTCACTCAATAGGCCTCACTCATACATATTCTTGGTTCTTATTGTGCTTTTTCGCAAAATTGAATCATGATGTTCGCATTAAAAGAAGGCATCAAACTTTAGCTTTTAATAACCTTTTCATCTTCTCTTATTTTGTTATTTTATTTTATTATTATTATTTTTTTTTTGACTATTTTTGTAGCACAAGAATTTTAGGGTATAATGTTTATTTTTTATGGTATATAGTATGTTTTATTCCTAAATAGGCAGAAGAGTGTTTTTTTTAGGAAATTATAATTTCGATATTTATTGCACTCGTATTTTCAATGCAGTTATTATCAATGTAACACTTCTTAATTATATTAAAGGAAAAATTGAAAGAGATTAGAAGAAGGAGTGATACTCGTCCTACCTTTTTTACTTAAACGTAGGAAAATAAAGAGGATGTCGATTCTGTTGCCTTCCTATCGCCAACGAATTGTCAAATTTGTCAAATTGTACAGTCCTCGACTAGTATACAGTTTCTCTATAATATTCCCTTCAACTTCGTTGCCCTGACGAACTTAAGGATTTTGGTGGCTAGTAGGCGCCTAGGTGCTTCTTTCTA
This sequence comes from Wohlfahrtia magnifica, assembly GCA_023159175.1. Lineage (NCBI taxonomy): Eukaryota > Metazoa > Arthropoda > Insecta > Diptera > Sarcophagidae > Wohlfahrtia > Wohlfahrtia magnifica. Next base: position 4,809,789 of record JAKWBJ010000482.1, on the reverse strand, counting down.
AAATTAATTAATCACTTAAAACTACCAAATATGTGTATATGTGCTTCGGTAATTTGGTTTCTCCTCCACAAAATTTGCACTCTGTAAGTGCACTGAAAGTATTCCCATTCCATTCAAATGATCATTTATTCTGCAATGTCAGGTCAATAGGCCAATTATCATGCTCAGGCGAGTCATCATTCTGAGAAGCCTGAAACAAGATTGAAGTCTCTTCATATTACAGTTCCTCAGCAAAAGTTTAAGACAGTCTTATTAAACCTATTTGGCTTGAAAATAGCATACGCTTCTCAACGACGACTATACTAGTCTTGCATTTTATGCATGTACGAATTACAGTTACATGCATAACTGGCCCTTACAAGCCATTTGACGGATTTCTGCCTGCTGTAGCAACTCCTTCCAGGCATTTCTGCTTAGCGAGCGCTTTCGCCAAATGGTCACACCCACAGCGGACAGGGCTTCTTCGGCATCCTCTACGCCGACGTCGACGCCCACTGACTTCCACATCGAACACTATTCTCGCCGGAGTATTTGCTTCCATTCGAACGACATGTCCTCGTCAGCGTAGCTGCTGGAAGTTAATTCGCTGAGCAACATTCATGCCGTTATATAACTCGTACAGCCATGGTCAGTTAACCGCAAAGGACCAAAGATCTTACGTAAAACTTTTCTCTCGAGCACACCATGTTTCTGCTCCATAAATAAGAAGAGGGAGGATGAGCGACTTGTTAAATGTGAATTTCGTCGCGCGAGGTCTCTACTACTTAATTGCCTATTGAAACCATAATAACACCTATTGGCAATATTGATTCTCTTCTTGACCTCAAGACTGAATTAGTTCACCACACCAAGTGTATAGTTGTTAAACGTGACCTGGGAACCAATACGCCGCACTTCCATACTTGTCCGCAACATATACTTCGCCTTGGCCTCATTTACCGTTAGACCCATTTTTAAAGACTCTTTTTCTATGGCGTTGAATGCAGCAGTAAAATCTAGCTTAACCTCGCACGGTCTCAAAAGGTTCTGAGAGTTGCCTTCCTATACATTCAGCAGTCTTACCAGTTTTTTGGGTATACCAAGCACTGACATTACGGCATACATGAGATCTCTTATCAGGCTATCGAAAGTTGCTTTGCTGTCGAAAAAAAAAATGGTGCGTATCGAGTTGATTCTCATGAGTCTTTTCCAATATTTGGGGTAATGTAAAAGTTTCTGGTCAATGGTGGACTTACCAGGTCTGATGCCGCATTGATAGGGTCCAAACAGTGCGTTAAGGAATGGGAGATGGCGACGCCTTGTAGTTGGCACAAATTGTAGGACAGGACAGAGGACACTGACATTCAAATCGCTGGGAATATTTTCTACAAACCATATTCTACCGATAAGGCCGCCATATCATGATACTGAACTCGCCATGGCTGGGCGGCTGAATTTGCACTCTTCTGACGGCGAACGAGATAGTATTCTTGTGCAAAAATTGGTTGCTGTTAAAAATGCTCTTTCACATTCTGTTGAAGATGGATTCACCGTTTGAATAGCCGTTTTTGTTTTAATCTTTGTTTTGCTATGTAAGAAAAATTCTTGACGCAGCATGTCAAAATCTTTTATTGGAGGCTCAGCGAAAGCTCTATCAATGTCTGCCTGTAACTCAGATTCCATATTGTCAATGTTATTCTCTTCACAAGCTACATAGTACCTTGTCATAACAAACATTATTATCCTTTAAATTTTTAAATCCATACACGTATAAGCGCTTAAGTAAAAGTTTGGAATAACTCATCAAATCCTTTCTTATGATATTGTCGGGTTTGAAATATATGCTGCTAAGTTTATAAGCTTTTCGTTTTGTTTTATATCCATTATATTTTTAATAGATAATAACATATTTTTAGCAATATGTCTTTTTTTGTGTTCCAATTTTTTTATTCAAAAATTACGTAACTCCTTCAGTTTGTACTTATAATACCTGATCTGCAAAGGGCTTTAACTGTAAATTAACCTGGCATTTAGACATTAGAAAGTTGGGATAGGAATTCAAGATCGATATTTTCAAATGTTTTCATGGATGATAATTTTTTCAAACTATCCCCTATGCAGTCCAACGCGCAATGGCTTTTAAAAAAAGCATTAGTGCTTTATTATGAGCCTTTATCTTATATATAAAAATGAATGTGTGTTTGTATGTTTGTTGGTTTGTGCCTTATGAACAGCTAAACGTAAAAGCCGGTTTTCTTGAAATTTTTACGGTATCTCTCTGTATGATTAGAAGGAACTATAGGCTATATACATTTTAAAAATGCCAACTGAACGCTGCCACGCCCATACAAAGTCTATACTTATTTTTATGGTACAATGACAGAAGGATTATCAAAATTTCGCAAAAAGAGATGTATAATCAGTACAAATCGTGAGGCAAAAAGCGTTGATGTAAATGTTGATTTCATTATAAAGCTAAAGTTTCAGTATTTGGTCTGAATAGCTTCGTACTCAATTAAAATTATCAGTCAAAAAATGGGCTGAATTGTACAAGTGGGCGTTATACCTCCTATACAAACTAAGTGTTGATTTCTGTATACCTTGAGAACGATTAAAGCAAAAGGTTCTGAATTTGGTATGAATGACTTCGTAGTTAATACAAATCATCAGGCAAAAGAAGGGCGGAATTAGAGAAGTGGGCGTGTTATCTCCCATATAAAGCATATATTAATTTTTATATATCTTGAGAACGGCAATAGTAGAAGATTCTAAAAACAACATCAAAAAACAACATCGTGAGCAATAGACATCATCAGGCAGTAACAGGACGAAATTGCATAAGCAGGCGTGGTAGCATCTTCCATTCATACTAAATATGGGATTTTGTATATGCGCAGAATATCAACTATTATCTATTATCGTTATCTTTTTCAATCAGCCAAAAGCGGAAATAGCAGAAATCACACTGCATAAAAGCTGTCTTTATACGTATACTATATAAAAATGAATGTGTGTTTGTTTGAAGATTGTATACCGCTAAAAATCAAAACCGTTAGCGTTTTTCTGGAAAGAACAAGTGATTGGAATTTGACCGGAAGTCGATAAAATGTGGAAAAAGGTTAAAGAATGTTACATAAATAGCAGTATAGATAATAATTGAGATGGGGTTAGCGAAGCACACCGGGTTTTAACTAGTTATTATAAAAAATTTCATTAAAGTTTGATTGAATGAAACACAAGCTTTTGATTATTCAAATATACTTTTTGTAGGTATTTTAACTGCCTTTGTACAGAAACAAGAGCGGTGAAATATTTTAAATTTAAACGCACGATTCACAGTGCGATTACGATTAAGTGGTGCGGTTAACAGCGATTACGATTACAATTATAGTCGATTTGCAGTGCCTTTACGACTGATACTATTTATATTTTGAGAACTGACAACACTAATGTCAATAGCTGAAATCTGGCAACACCCTAATAAATTTTGACATTTTTTTAGCATAAACGTACTCACCACGTTTTGATGTGCAAGTGCCATTTGTTTTGCTTACAGTGAGTTAAGAAAAACAATTTGGTCAAACAATGGCAATTTCAAAAAAAGCTTTTCATCGGACTATTTTTCAATTATCTCAACAAGAATGTATCAATGAACTCAGTTCTTTGTATGGCGATAAAGAACCGTCAAAACCTACAGTATATCGCTGGTATAGTAAATTCAATCGTGGTCATAGTTCGGTCGTCGACGAATTCCGCGAAAGTCGTTCGAAACCGGTTTTTAGTCCACAAAACATCGATGCAGTGCGTGAACTGATAATGCAAGATCGTCATGTGATATATTGTGAGATAGAGACATTCGTGCACATTAGTTTCACTTCAACACATACGATTTTCCATGAACACTTAGTTGTAAAAAAATATTTGTTTTCCTTGGCTACCCCATAATTTATCAATCGCTCAAAAAATGAAAATAATTGAAAAATTCGAACGTGGTGCTTCAAAAGAGGTGTATAAAAATGTCACAGGTTACAAATCATGGATACAGGCGTATGAGCCGGAAACAAAACAGCAATCGACCGTATGGGTATTCCAAGACGAGCTAAATCTAGCAAAAGTTGTTCGTGGGAAAAGCACAGCAAATGGTCGCCTGTTCGTTTGGCCGAATGGGTCATGTGGCTACTGTTCCGCTTGAGCAACGTAGGACGGTCAATTCTGAGTGGTACATAACCATTTGTTTGCCAGAAGTCTTCGCATAAATTAGTGAAACCAACCACCGAAGGCGAATTTTTCTCTATTATGACAATGCGGGCTCTCACACATCTCGTCAAACAGGTGAATTTTTGAGGATTCAAATCATCGAATTGATGTCTTATTTTCTGTACAGTCCTGAGTTGGCACCCAAAGACTTATTCTTGTTGCCGAATATCAAAGGTAAACTGCACGGTCAACGATTTAGAATAAGCAGGCAAAGCATTCAAAAACTTTGTTTTGGAGGTGTCCCAAGCTTTGAGAAATAGTTTAAACAAACGTGAAAGTTTATTGATCATGAAGTGGGATATTTTGAAAAACAATAAAGCCCTTTTCATTTCAAAATATTTGTTATTATTTGCTATTTCCGAAATATAATATGTTAAATTAAACAAATTTTTGACATTTTGAATTTAGTGCGTGAAGTTTTTTTCCCCCAAAATAACACAAGATAATGCTTTTCGTTTATTAAAACGAAATTAATTGTCCAGTAGTTTGGTTATAGCCCTATTGTTCTTATTATTTTAAATTCATTCTTTATTTGCATAATCTCTGTACAGTATGAAAAAAAAAATTGTATATTTTTTTTATTGCTTTAAAATTAATTGAAAATAAGTCCCCAAAAATGGTTCATGTTGACATCAATTTCTTTGTAAATATTTTAAAATTATTTTCAAAAATATTTATTTAAAATTTCATTGTCTGTGACATGCCAACGGCAAGGCATGTCATATTCATTTTTATACTGTTCCCTTAGCTGATTATGATTTGAAAATATTTTTTTTTTTTCTTGACATGTATTTCATGGGATCATCTTTCTACATTATAAAGTAACCAGCAACACTTATGCAATATTAAGCAATTTGCATACAACATTGTTTTCATATCTGTTGTATTCCCCTACATTATCATGCATATTTAAAGTGTATCGTGTTCATAATATTGTCTGTAACCTAAAAAATATGATGAATCAAAACCTAGTTTTAACTAAAGGGGCCTATTCTTATATTTTGGCCATATTATTATATATATTTAATTTAAATAAACATATAAACGACTTATTTATCAACTTCAACCATCTGATAGAAATTAGTCTGTTTGTAGGCCAAAACTTTGTAAAATATGCACACAAAAAAATTCCCCTCCAGGCTGGTGGTGTCTGCAGGGCAGTGGCGCTTATCCATATTGTTCGACTGTTTATTTATTCTCATCCTGAATATTACAGCCAGGGTTGCTAAAAGAAAAAATTTTTTCTGAAATGTGCCAAAATTAACTGTATCAACCTTTATTACATACTCTTTCATTTTAAATATTATACAGTATTTATTGATATTGATATTATATATTAATTCCCATAACATTCCATGAAGGAATATAGGGAGTTCTCTCAGTCAATGAGCTGCATCCGATTCTACTTTTATACTCATTGAATGGGACCTACAGTTTAACACCGGCTTCGAACGGCAAATACATTTAGAGAAGTTTTCAATAGTAGTAATACTCATAATCAGTTACTAGCTAATGTTATGAGGTGATACCGCTGGTATTGAACCGACGACTTCTGGTTGGTAGGCAGGTATCTTACCCACCATACCACAGCGGCACATCATATTATAATTCCTAAAAAATTGTTTTTGTTTTTGTTTTTTTGTTTATTTTTCTATAAAAAACTTAAGAAATTGAAATAAATTATCAATGTTAAAAAATCGTGTATAAAAAAATGATTACACTTTGCATACATCATTTCAAACGGCAACCACAATTACAACAAAAATTAGGTGTGTGAGACACAAAAATTTATCAGTGGCTTGTTGGTCGTCAACAAAGAAGGGGTGTAGCGCATGTTCATGTGTTTATATAATTTTAAGAGATTTTGAAAAGAACAAAAATTTTGATTTCTACACCGAGAAGTGTTATTAATAAGTTACAAAAATATATGCATGCTTGTACTATGTATGAATACCTATTTTTTCACAGCGTTTTAACTTCAATACTATATATACAATTCCATATATATATTTGCCTGCTGCAGATTTTTATATGCTACCATATTAAAAATTATTTTACTTTTGAATGCAGCAGGCACATAGCTCATCTTTTAAACGTAATGGAAATTACTGTCGTCTCGATAAACCAAAATTTTCATACTGGTTTTTAATTTTTGGACTTAAATAATAATTTTAAGACACATTACGAAATTCCTTTTTAAATGTTTTGCACTGACGTAAATTAAATTATTTGAAATTGTCAAACATATGTCATATAATATGCGTCAAGTCCACAGGGAAGCCGAAAAATTGAAAGACCAGCCCATACGTGTAGAAGACAAGAAAATGCTTCACATAGCTAACTGGAGCTAAATGAATGCATTAGCCTTAGACAGACACAGCTGGAAGGAATTTGTTACGGCATTATGATCGTCTGTGAATCGTTATAGAAATTGAGAATAATAAGCACAATAATAAATTTTTGTTTATGACAGCCAGCGGTGTTATGAAATTAATATGGTAGCATATAAAAATCTTACTTTTGAATGCAGCAGGCACATAGCTCATCTTTTAAACGTAATGGAAATTACTGTCGTCTCGATAAACCAAAATTTTCTTACTGGTTTTTAATTTTTGGACTTAAATAATAATTTTAAGACACATTACGAAATTCCTTTTTAAATGTTTTGCACTGACGTAAATTAAATTATTTGAAATTGTCAAACATATGTCATATAATATGCGTCAAATCCACAGGGAAGCCGAAAAATTGAAAGACCAGCCCATACGTGTAGAAGACAAGAAACTGCTTCACATAGCTAACTGGAGCTAAATGAATGCATTAGCCTTAGACAGACACAGCTGGAAGGAATTTGTTATGGCATTATGATCGTCTGTGAATCGTTATAGAAATTATAAATAAAACGCACAATAATAAATTTTTGTCTATGACAGCCAGCGGTGTTACGAAATGCATTATAGTACTTAAAATCGGTTTCTTACCGTAACACCAAATCTTTCAAATTTTTGGTAAATTGCGCAAAAACATTATTGTTTCTACAGTGACTCAAAGTGAGACCGGGACATTACGCTCTTATATTTTTCACTTAAAAAAATATAAACCTAAAAAGTTTTACATAAATTAAAATGCATTTTTCTGGAGCCGTATCTATTGAGATTCTAAGCCGTAATATAGATTTATTTTCTTTACCTTAGTAAAGAAAAAAAAATTAAGAAGTTTTATACGGCTACTTTTGACCTCAAATTTAAAGTGGGACATGTGTCAACTATTTGCAACTCGCTTTGTTTAATCTGGCAATACTTTATATGTTGTTTATGTTGACATTTATAACAGTAGTTAAACAATAATAGACGTCTATTGCACATTCAATGTACTTTGACAAACTCTTTTACATTTTCTTTTAAATTTTGTTTTGCTTCAGATTTTGTTTTCTTTCTCTTTCCTTCTGTTTTTTTATATAACAAACTTCACTGTGCAAAATAAAAAATAAAAGAAAATGTCCCTCACAAACTCAAGACTTTGCAAAGTACTTTGAACATGCAAAAGGTGTGTCATAGTTAAAAAAATTTGTTCTATAAAAACCACAAAATTGAGCCGACAACATGGCCAAACTTCGGTGGCCCTCAGACTACAAGTTATAAAGCACTTTACAGATGGAAAATCGATTCGAGAAATTGATAAAATCGTAGATAGGAGCCATTTAACAGTGCATAATATTATAAGACTAATAAAACTTTAAAAATCAGTCGAAAACAAACAAAAGAAACGTTATAGCACAAAACGAATATTTTCTGAATCAGATGAAAGGTGGATAATGCGACAAATTAAAGAAAAATCCAAAGCTAGGTGCATCAAAACTTACAGGATGCTATTCCTCAGAAGCCATACGAAATATTTTACGAACCATAATTTTCATGGAAGGGTGGCACTAAAGAAACAGACTGAATTTCGTCAGAGAATATCAGAATAAGAGAGTAAATGTAACCTTTTTCGGTCTGATAAACGCTCATTTGTTTGGAGGAAACCCAATTAGGAGCTGCGAGAACACAATTTACGATAAGCTGTGAAACATGGTGGTACTACATGTCAGCAGTAGGGCCTGGAAACCTTTGTATAACCGTAGATTGGTCCTACAAAAAAATTAATGTAAATTCTAGATCAAAATATTCCTTTTTCTTTATAGAGTCCATCAGTACAATAAAAAAGACATTTTAGTCTTGTTTTTTTCTGTAATATAATGGATCACAAAAGCAACAAAATAGAGTAATCCTTTTATTTTTGTTTTAACCTGAATGATAGCAGTCATAACAACGGCCTCGTTTTTAAGCTGTCTTTTGCGATTCGCAAATTTTCATTGATAATGGCCCAGGAATATTATCTCCATTTATATTGACAGAAATATATACATATAACATTTGATAGAACCGCCATAGATGACCGATTTGTTTTACGCTTACAGCTGTACGAGTAACAGCTGAGCATTTTATCAACCCTGTCGACGCCACCTTGTGTTGCGTTATAAAATGAAATTATCTCCGATAACTTTATTTTATAACTACCAATAATAGGTTAGCTATGCAGAGTACTTAAATATATATGTTTCGTAAAAGCTAATTTGGATTGCTAAAGAGGCATATTTTTACACAGCTTGGGTGAATAATTTCGTTTATTTTTGCGCAGGGTTCCTACCATGGTTACGTTTCTTTATTAAAGCTTTTGTCAAAATTAGGAGATGAAAAAATTTTCATTGTGACATAATAACCTTTTCAACCTTCTATTAAGTCGAGAACGACTCGCTCTTCTTGATTTTTTTCTGGGATTTCACTTATTCCCTTTCTCAAAGACGGCTGAATTCGCCATATATAACATGTTTCAGCTAAAACTATAAGTCAAAATTTAATTTTTTTTAAATGTATTTTTTATTGAATGCGTGTAAACGACCACTCGGGAAAGGCATTAAATTCTTTGGACACATAGAGTGTGTCCTCAGTTTCTTTATTTGAAACGCTTCCAATTTCACCCTCACTCTGGAGGGAAGAATTTGTTATTTCATCAGGTTAGAAATCACTATCTGTTAAGTTCTCATTTTCACTTTTCTTCTTCGTTTCTGTCAAATGGTGGAACTGAGAGTCCAACTGATAAATTTTTCTATTATTATTAGGTGGCTTTTGCCTACATTTTCTACATCATACAATGATTTTACAAAAACAAAATGCTTGTGAAATAGAAATAAAGCAAATAACGTAACATCGGCAGTAGCTATTTTGTATTGAACATTTTTGTACCACAGGATGGAATTATGAGCATTTGAAATTACAACAAAACTTTACAATGAATTTTTCTAGAATATGCAAATATCTAATTTGTAGTGATGCAGTTACAAATTAGTTAAACATAAAAATTTAATCTTAATTTGCGAAGAAATAAAGAGCAAACCAAATTTCATATGGAACATATATGTTGCAAGGATCGATCTAAGGTTAATAAAAATATGGATCAAAATAAGTACCTAGTTTTCCTTAAAGCGAATTTGAAGGATTCTGCCCAAAAATTGGAAATTTCGGATGATTTTTAGTATTACAAATGTAATGACCCAAAACATAAAGCTCACAATGTTATAACTATCCCATTGTTTTAGAACCACCTGCTTAATCACCTGACTTAAACCCCATTGAGCCACCTTTGGGCCCACATAGTAGAACAAATTCAAATACATTCTAATATATCCAGCAAAACTCATTTCGAAAGAGTAATTAAAGAAGAGTGGACAAAAATAGAACCCGCGTACTGCTCGTATAAAAATGACGTGTATCTTCGTGGTCGCTAAACTTAAAAACTATTGATTTTGACCAAATTTAGTATACATGTTCTATGGAGCGTGTGGAGTGTTTCTGTGTAGTTTGAAGTTCGTACGACAGATGGCGCAATATTTAGTTTTTTTGTGTTTTTGCACCGTTCCTCGAGAACTACTGCACCGATTTCGACCAAAATTAATATACATGTTCTATGGGGCGTGAGGAGTGTTTCTGTGTAGTTTGAAGTTCGTACGACAGATGGCGCAATATTTAGTTTTTTTGTGTTTTTGAACCGTTACTCAAGAACTACTGCACTATGCTGAGTTTCGTTGAAGGCGTTGGTTCATTAATCAGCGTGTAGTGGCATTAATTAGCCTGATACCGACTGAAACCTAACATATTTTTGTGAAAAAAATATATTACAAAAAAAAGTAAATAAATATCTATCACTCTTTTTTAAACTCTATTTGCGCAATAAGCCTGTGAATGTTAGTTTTATACCAAAATTATTCACAAAAAACAGTTCAACATAAAAGAAACATTTGTGGCCAACAACGCGGATCGGGCCCAGCTATCAAAAATATATAATTCCATTTCAACAATAATTGCTATGTCGATTTAGTGTACCTTTCATTCTTCTTCTAAATATCAATCAGCCCTGACTTTACATGCAAACCAGCCTTGCAGTGAAAATAAAATTCGAAGGCAAAACAACGTTTGCCCGGGTTTGCTAGTATATATAAACTCGTATATATAAAGAAAATAATAATCATTAACAATTTTAAAATAATAAAAAAATATAAACACTAATAAATTAAACAACAAGTAATTAAAACAATAATAAATTAAAACAATAAAAACTTAACAATAAAAATATACAAAACTTAGTATCAATAGTGCCTAATGAATTGCCAAATACAATCCATTAGAAAAGTGTGTCATTATTGCGGTCCTAAATTGCATTGCATTGCTTTTCAACCGAATATCCGATGGAAGTTGGTTCCATAGACGAATAACTTTAATATAAAAACGTCTTTCAGATATCTGCCTATTATATCTTACAGTGTTTATCCTATAACCCCTATTAGATTTTGAAAATTGCAACCTATTATACAAATTATTAAGCTGTTTCCCATAAATAATCTTATGTGAAAAGATAAGAGTACGATATTTAATAAAATTCTCCAATGACATATTGTAAATTTGTCTTGAGGAAAGTAAAATACTACTATTTCTATTGCGTCCATATATATATCTGGCAATGTTATTAAACGTAACATTGAGTTTACGCCTGCTGATCGCATCCAGACCCACGAAGAGTTTGCATCCATACATAAGTGCAGGAATTAAATAAGTTTTCGCCAAAAGCATACGTATATTTCATGAAGTATAAAACTGAGTTTTCCATAAGTCCTCAACATAGCATAAGTCCTGTCGCAACTAACATTGATATGGTCAGTCCAATTGAGCTAGCTGTTAAACATTATACCGAGATTCTTGATACATTGAACCATCGGTATAGAGGAGTTTCCAAGAAGAAGTTATGGCGGCTATTCTGACATGCAGTTAAACTTCCCAATTACAATAGCCTTCGATTTTGTCGCCATTAGCTGAAGCCCACTTATATATACTATCAAGATTGTAGTTCAGATTACGAATACAATTGTTGACGCCAGTCCTTAGACAACTTACATAGAGTTGAACACCATCAGCATACATTTGAGTTCTACAGTAAGTAATACGAGAGGGTATTTCGTTAGAATATATTGTGTATAATGATTGACCAAGAATTGAACCCTACGATACACCTACCCTCAACAAGCAACTAGCTGACCTTTTATTACCATTATATACAGATTGATTTCTATTACAGAGATACGTATATATTAATTTCACAGCGGATGAAGAAAACTTAAATTTGTTCTCTAACTTATGACATATTATGTCATGTCCACGGTATCGAAAGCTTTATAATGGTCAAAAAGTACCAGAAATGATATCATGTTCTGATCTACCTTCAATCTTAAATCGTCAGCAACATCCACTAACGCTCTAATACAGCCATGTTCCGATCTAAAGCCTGATTGGAATACTGAAGTAATAAGAATTTTGTTACACAAATGCGATATATAATATGGTTCAATATGATTTTAAGAAACTTTGGATCCAATTGAATTTGATTTAATGCAATAAAATTATCTTTCCACTTCCCCAGGAGTGACATTCGCAAACTGGAAGCCAGCATTAACCAGATCCAAAGTCTCACCAGTATTCGAAAAATCATAATAGTTGATATTAGAGCTGGGCATTGGTATATTGGCAAATTCAAAATTTTATTAATCAACATCTAAATCGTAATCATCTCTCGTGCCTTTGCTTAAAACGCCCATGTTACTAATTTCCCTCCATTTACGCCTAGATGATAAAGCAGTAGAAAATTTGTCCTGATAGAGTTTACGGTTAGCAGCCCTTATTCTATAGTTAACCTCACTTCGGTGTTTTAAACCTTTTCCATCACTCGTACGCTTTATTCCTGTCATTAACTAAGACCCTAATCTCATTGGAAAACCATGACTTCGTATTAGCACGTAGCGTTTTTGTTCTTAACAAAACATATTTCTCATATAGACGTTGAATGTTCTCATGCAAGAAGGACACCTGTTCATCAACGTGTGGCATTGTGAAGACCATGCTGCAAGGAATGCTCCCAAATTCAACCTCAAAAGAGAAAATGTTTTGTAGTCGTATGATAGAAAAATTAGATCATAGGTTGAGAAAAGTGATGCAGATAATTGATCATATAATTGCACATGTGAAATATTATCAGTAAAGATAGGTGTGTAATATATCGGCAACACTTTGTTAACTAGGTTAAGACCCATCGCACTCATGTCTAACATAAATCTATTATTGACCAAGATATTCGAATTAAAGTTCCCAGTTAAAACGACATCAGAATATCCAAGCGTAAGAGAAGATAAATTGTCAATGAGGGGACCTATTTCTACATTCCTGTTTGGTCTGTATACAGAACCTAAATTTTTTTCATAGTTAAGTATCTTAAGAAGCATTAGTAAAACACTGTCACCACTGTTAAAACCAATAAGGGCCTATCAACAAAATATTAACATTTAAAAACTGATCTAAAAGTTTAATACATAAACGCGTGGCTTAGTTTTATTTTGGCCTTTGCCACTTTTATTTTGAAACTAGCAACAGTTTTTTATAACATTTCTCGTTTTACTTTATATATTAAAATAAAAAGTTAAAAAAATCATATGATGTCCCAGTTTCACTTTGAGTCACTATATATTCTATCAGAAAATTTGTATTACAGCTATATTTACTTTTTGTGTCACTGCGCTATTCTAATTTAGATTGTCTGTCATTTTTTAATCAATAACACTCACCGCAATGTATTGCCAACCTTTGTTGACTCTCACTAATAGGGCTTCCTCTTCTGTTATATACGCTAAAGTACCCGGTGGATTCATGGCAGATTTCTGTTGACACAACATCACAAAAGAATAAGAAAAAGATTAATAAAATACATTAAAATCCATTTTTAAACAACAAATTGTGTTTAATGATTAAAAGTAAAAAGGATTTAAAAGAGAGAGAGAGAGAGAGAGAGAGAAAAGAAGAGAATATTAAAATTAAATTTGTGTTTACCTTTGTCATCTCATCAATATTGGGAAAAGTAACAGCTCCGGGAACGATACGCATATTCCAAGATGAAGCTGCTGAATAGTATGGAGTCTCTTCTTCTTCATCATGATCATGATGACGACTGCTGCTGGCAGGTGGTCCAGGTGGTCCTGGTGGACCGGGCGGGCCTGTTTGAGTTCAAAAGAAATTGAATTAAATTTCATACAGAGAAGAAGAAACATAAAGATAATAATAAAAGAAGAAATATAAACAAAGAAGTGGAGGATAAAACAAAAACTAATAAAATAAAATGGAAATAATCATAAAGCACAAACTCACATACACACATATAGAAAAAAGAAGCGCACTACTTTCATAAGATACAAGATAAGAAAAATAAAAAAAGAGAATCTGAAAAAACAGCGAATATTTTATAGTTGAACATGGACAACAACACAAGGAAATTATTATGATGTTGTAGCAACACCATGCAGTAACAACAGCTATAACAATATTAGTAAATATTGTTGCTGATGTTGTCGTCGTCATAGTAGTAGTAACAGTGATGGTGAACGGAAACGGAAGTGCAAAAAGCAAACAACAATACAAACAGAAACAGCTAAATATGAGTTGCACTCCTAAAGTAGTCATGAGTTGGCAACATTTCTTTTTGTTGTTATTATTTTAATAACTACTGCTCTAATGCTGTTCCAGCTTATTTTTGCATTTGCCCTCCACTTTATTTTATTCCTTGAGGTTTTGATTTATTTTTTGTTTTATTGCCTGGAACTTTAATGGCCTGGCTGGCCATTAACATACACGACACACAAGACGTACTATATAACACAATAAATTGCATAATAAACTATAACTCAGTAAATGAGAGGAAAAAAAATCGGTTATAAAAAAAGTTAAAAAAAAGTCTAACAAAATTGAAATAAATAGCCTGAGAAAAAAACAACAAAATACGAAATATAATATGTAAAAAAAACCAGGCACAAAACATTATGTACTACAACACCATTTCCGGTTTTGGTTTTTATGGGGAAAACTACATATACAACAGGAATATAATTTCATATTTAATTATGCATTTAAAAGTTGTTACAGGGAGTTGGTAATTAAATATGTTTAAAAAAATCATTTTTGTAATAGAGCTGCACTTTTACTTTATGCATAAAATAACATGTTAAAGTGCCTAAAGGGTTTATATTTTTGTTTCCAATGAAAAGGTATCACTTGAAAACTGTCAACTTTATTTGAATTAAAAAGTTTTCCACGTAAATTTAATACGAGATTAGTTTGTTAATACTGTGACGTCCAGAATACGTTTTATTTCATTTACATAGTCCCTCTATGCTATGTTTTTTCTCCGTCCATTCTTTTTTCTCCGTCACTTCTCTAGGGGGCATATTGGCCTTCCACAAAGTATTCATTGCTTTGTTTTAGTTTCTTTAATCAATTTGATCTTTCAAGCTAAGTAGATGATTGATCCACTGTAGCTTCCTTCATATGATTTTGCGTAGTGGTGAAGATTCTTACTAATTGGTGGTAATCTTTAGCATTGTAATCTTTTCATCATTCATCTGATATTTGTCATCATGGCTAGAGGTATGCGGGAAGGTCAGGGCGGCTTCTTTTTATTCTTTAGATGGAGTTGTCTGGTGGGTAGTTGAAGCCTCTTTATTAAACATTCGAGAGCACAATTTTTTTTTTCTTGGTCATGTCCTCTGAAGGGACTCGAACCTGGGTCTATTTTAATTTTAATCCCTTTAAGTAGAATGATTATTCATAGAAACAAAAATTGCCGAAGGTAATCTCCTGGTTTGATCGCTCTCTTAAAACGCAGTCCATTTTTAAAATTTTTTGAAAACATATAAAACAGTGATATGGAAATAAGATAGAAAAAATGCTTGATGAGGTAGCAATTGGATTTGTGTTCTACATTAACTGCACAAGTGTAAATTGTCGTTTTTTGCTTCAAATCAGTACTAAATCTTTACAAGAGCTCTGCATATTTGGCAAACTTTTACCCTTTTCAAGGTAATCGGTGTGAATAATAAGTCGTATATTTAAAAAAATTTTGATCATGACCTAGTTGGCCGATGGAGTCAGCATAGTCTTGTTTTGTGCACTTTCACACAAATCCACAAAATCAACAGCTTTTGATGCCACCGTCTAGTACAGGATTCCCCATATCACCTTCGCCGCGCTGTTGATCTACAGGATGTCGATAAGGTAGTGTTAACTCCCACACAACAACTTGGCAGGTGTTTAGGCCCCTTTTTCTACAAAGCATGCACGAATATAGGTTTTTTTTTTTATAGTTTTATAACTTTGAGTTTGCAACACTATTTTATTTGACACTCGATGTAACAGCTGATAGTTGGCTTTTGTTTAGTTTGGTTTGACATTTCATTATGGATAGGCTTAGACCAGAAAAACGCTTGCAAATTGTTGAAATTTTTGTAATTTAATTTTATTGAACTTCCATTCAAAATACTGTTTGGTGATAAGAAATTTGTTCGACCCATTTATTAGCTGGCATTAATCTTGCAGACATATAGTCCAATTATTCGATCACCAAGATCGTGTGATTAAACGCCATTGGCTTGTTTTCTTTGGGGTTATGTAAATTCACTGGTATATGTCGATAAACTAGAGACAAATAAACACCTGGTATTCAAAATTCGAGTAGTTATTGGTGAAATACGACGGCATATGCCGCAAAAGGTTTGTGAAAATTTTTATTCAGATTGAGCCTTGTAAAAACATAATATATGTGCTCCAAATATGTGGTCTTGTGATTTAATTACCGTCCAATGACCGGCTAACATACCGGTTATCATTTTTATGCTATTTTTAGAAAGCTTGTTATCAGACTTAAGTCTTTTCTTCAGTTGTTGCCTAGCAAACTGTGTCAAGCCAGTTTTGTATGCTGTTGTGGCGAATGGTTGGTAATACACCCTTCTACCAAACAAGAGGTTCAATCCAAGGCCAGTATATATATATATATATATATTAATCCCCATACCATTCCATCAGGGATCATGGGGACTTCTCCCAGTCAATGAGCTGCACCCGATTCTATTTTTAGACTCATTGGAAGGGACCTAAAGTTCAACGCCGGCTGCAAACGGCAAATGCTTTAGAAAAGTTTTCGATAGTAGTAATACTCATAACCAGTTACTAGCTAATGTTGTAAGGTGATACCGCTGTCTGGCCTGGTACTGGACCGAGGACCTTCTGGTTGATAGGCGGGTGTCTTACCTACCATACCACAGCAGCACACCAATCCCAGGCCAAACAATCTGATAATATTAATATTAATATAACGTCATAACATTACTAGCGAGTGGCTGTGAGAGACTTCTCTAACTAATGCTTCTGCCTTTCAATGAGTCTAAAAATAGAATTGGGTGCAGCTCATAGATTGAGAGAAGTTTCTACTGCGGAAGTCGCGGGATATATGTACGCATGTAAACCCATGTGCCTTGACTGATGAATTCTTCTTTCAAAGTTACAGCACGCAAATAAAAATCATACGGATTGCATTTAAGCCAGGGACTGAAACCGAACCCGAAACCGAACCCGTTCAGGTTCGCTGTTTATGAAAATATTCAAGACTGAAAAAAAGAAAAAACTTTCTACTATTTTGGGAACAACATAAAACGGGAACGCTAATACTGTATCACGCGGCTCAGATTATATTCGCAGTATCTACTACGCAAGTAAGCATCGAGGAAGCCTTTTCCGCTTTAACATATATTTTATCGTCACAAAGAAATTTTTTTTTTTAAATTATATTTGTTATAAAATGAAACAAAAATTACTTTGAAAAATAAACAAATTTTATATCATATTGTCGTGTGTTTCATCACAGACTCAATGAACTTAATGTTCGATGAAGTCGTGATTAATTGAAAAGTACTCGCCTATTTTCAGGCACTTTTGTAAATGGTGTAAAAAATGTAACAAAATTTTAATTTTAACAATTTTTGATAAACCTTAATAGTTTTTTTTTTTTTTCTTTGACTGACAAAAACCAAATAAATATTTTCCAACTTTAAATATTATACCATAATCAGGCTTAAACATCAGAAAAAGAAAAAGAAATTGAAAAATCTACAGAAGAAACCACGAAAAGAAATCAGAGCAAAAGTGAATTAATTGTTTAATTTTTTTTAACGTTCAGCTTTTCTGATCCTTACGCCCGCCATCTTAAACTCGATTACAATGTTGAGAAATAAGTAGAATGAAATGGTAATGAAACTTCATCATCATCATCATCATCATCATCACTGCCATTATCGTTATTATTGTGCAACGTTAAGTAGAAGAAGAAAGTGAAATAATTAAAATGTTGCTGTGAATTTGGTCTGGCTGTCGGAATTTTAATTCCATTGATTACTTTTATTGTTTCTTTTTTTTGCTTTCATTTTGTGCATTACAAAGCAATTATTTTGACTTTTAAATTCTTCGCTATTTTCTTGATTTCCTTTAACTTTTTATAGAGTTTTGGCAAATATTTGCTCAAAATTCCGATTTTTTAAGCTCTTCTATACCTTTAATATTTGTTAACAGTTTTTATATAAAAACCTATAAGTGATGCGTAAAAATCGGTTTTTATAGCAATAAAATCGCAGTCATTTTTTTAATCAAATATCTCATTTACGTAAAGCTGATAAAATAAACTTTAAAGTTTAGTAAACAGCGCGAAAAATTTGCTGGGAATTTTTTATCTTATGGTTAAATCGTCTAACTATCTATTCGATTTTCGAAAAATCCGAAAAAAAATATATCGAATTATGTTTAAGCTTTCCTATGGTGGTCGAGATGGTAAAACATGTTACTGGCTGAAATAAAAAAAATTTTGAGCGGGGTCACTTTAACCACAGCGACTGTAGGCGAAACTTGGCTTCCATATGTGTAACTCTTAATCTTTGTAGTGAGTTTATAATGGCTTTTAGCTTTCAAAAGAGAAAAAATAATTTCGACAAATGTTTTAATTGACATATAGGGTTCTGATACAGTCAGGATTAACCCACTAAAATTTTCTTAGATGGGTTGGGATGTTATGACAAATTATCTGAGTATGTTTTATGAATGTCTTTCTTAATTACACTGGTCTACAAGAAACAAGAAATTTTCTTGCCTTTGAGTGAAACTATATGGAAGGAATATAATGATTTTGATGCTCTAAATTCAAATCCGTTTTCAGTTTTTTTCCATCGGGCTCAAATCTTTTTTATGGGAGTGGCAAATTTTTCGTGCGAAATATGGTAGTTATGTCAATATATTCCATCATAACTTGAAAACGACTTGCCGATTTTAACGCAAGTAGCAGCAAATGTGTAGGAACAACTAAAAATCTAAAAATCATCTGAATAACATTTTTTTGTATTTTTAACAGTTTCGGAGTGAATTATAACTTAGTTGTGAAAAACATTTTTTTCGCGCAAAATTAGAGCAATTTTTTTCAGAGTGAAAATTGTACATGTTTAGCACCTAAATAAAGGCTTAAAATGTTGAGAATAAAATAAGCTATAAGTCATGAAAATCGGTTGGCTACTGCTGATTTTATTCAAAAGTAAATGCAGGTATATAACTGTGACCAAAATTAGCCAAAAAAAATTTTCCTTCAAAATTAGTGGACTTTTTTTCTTTTGTCTCCAAAAAGTTATAAAATAACTCTTACAATGACGCTATGGATATATACCGCTATTATCTGGCTTATTATTAGTTATTCTACTACTATGTATACGTTACGCAAGATACAGAGACTCGCCATTGCAAAATGTGGTTAAAAATTTTGTGAAAAGATCGGACGTATGCCGACGTGCTAGGGTTAGACATTTTCTCGACATCATTCTCCATTATTAATTCCCATATTTCTATTTTATATTGGTATGAATAAAACTGAATTTATCATAAAAAAATTTTAAAAAATGTGTTTTTAAGCCAATTTACTTCCTAACCTCAAATTTGCCTTCCTTTTATATTGTTCACCGTATGGAGTATTATAATGCAACTGACAGCCTCAGAGTGAACCTGATTATTATAGGCAACATGCCTGAGTCTTAGTCTTAGTCTTATTTAACCTATTTTTTTTTTGGTCTGCAAACTGCAAGCTACTTTAAAAAAAATCTTCAAGGGGCATGCTTCTGGCTTGCCTTAATATCAGCAAGAGTATATAGATATTAATTTATTTTTTTACTTTTCTTCGTTCAAAATTTCTATCAAAGTAATATTAACGGTTTTCCTTATTGCACTGTTTGCCATTGTTTTTCAATTAAGTTTTTATTTCCTTTTTATGTGTCTTGATCTGATTTAACTCAAAACGAAAAGAATTGTCCATCTTTAAGTAGATGAAAAAAAAAGTCAACGAAATTCCAATTGTTCTAAGGCAATAACAATTTCATTTAATTTTCAAACATGATTTTATTTGCAGCTACAAAACATTAAAGAATTTTTTATAAAGATTTTTAATGCTTTTTCTTTATCTTTTAAAAAAAACCCTATTCTCCATGAAGAGCAGAGTTAAAAGCATTGAAAATTGAAAAAAAAAATCTCATCATTATCAGCAGCAACATTGATTTGTCCTTTTTTATATCTTTTTTCTGTTTTTTATCTGCAAAAAAGAAATAAAAAAATTTTGTTTTTGTTTTAAATTTCCTCTCCCTGCTAATTTTTACTTCTCTTATATGTTTTGGAATTTAGAGAACAACATTTTTTGTTGGGATTTAATTAAGTAGTTTCCGCTTTGATTTTCAGTTTCTACATATCTTTTTCTCTCCTTACTTTTTCATTTTAGTGCTTTTTCATTTTAGGCATTAGCAAGGGGAGGTCCTTTTTTTGGTATTAATTAATTTGTCGAAATGAAAATGTTTTGAAGGACATAAAATATGGAAACTTTTTATTCCTTACAAATGAATTACACACAGATTTGGACAAGTTTTTTTTTATAGAAACAACTTAATACTGGGGAAATAGCAAAAAAGCCAATTAGTTTCGATTTTTCTTTAACAATTAAAAGATGCTTTACAAAGAAGCATAAGAATGTTGAGGAATTTTTTAATAAAAAATACATATATTAAGTTTTCTCTTTAAAATTTATTTTTAAATTTAATAAATTTCTCATTTTAATACTAAATTTCATCATATTTCGGGTGTTTTTTTAGTGGTTCATAACTCTGATAAATTGTGGTCGAAGCAAAACAAACGTTGTTAATTGTAAACAAAACAAGAAGTTTTCAGAGAATTATCTTAATATTTTTTATTATGATAGAAGGATTCATGACAATTATGCTTGAAACCAAGTATCGGTAGAATATTTGCCACGGCTTCGGTGGCATAACTCTATACGTCGATCAATATTTTCAATAAATTTGAGACATGATTGAGGTTCAGTGTCGCTAATGTGTCGAATTATCTCATCCTTTAGCTCTGGAATTGATCTTGGATTATTAGCGTTCACTTTTTCTTTTGAATATCTCCAAAGGAAGAAGTCCAACGGTGTCAAATCACATGATCGTGGCGACCAATTAACATTGCCACGACATTGAATTTCTCGTGCAAAAGAGCCATTGTTTCGTTGGCTTTGTGACAAGTGGCACCATCCTATTGGAACCACATATCGTCCAGGTCCATATTCTCAATTTCTGGCCACAAGAAGCCCGTTATTATCTCGCAATAGCGAACACTATTCGCGATATCTGCTTGGCCTCAATTTCTGACCACAAGACGTTCGTTATTATTTCTCAATAGCGAACACCGTTCACGGTAACTGGTTGGCCAACGTCATTTTCGAATAAGTACGGCCTGATGACGCTGCCAGGCCATAAACTGAACCAAACAGGTATCTTTGTAGATGCATCGGCTTTTCAACAATAATTCGTGGGCTCTTATTTGCCCAAATGTGACAATTCTGCTTGTTAACGAATGCACTGAGGTGAAAGTGTGCCTAGTCGCTAAAGATGAATTTGTTTGTAAAGTTACCATTCATTTCTGTCCGTTCAACTAACCATTCGGCAAACTGACGACGTTTGAAATGGTCAGCAATCTTCAAGTCATGAGCCAATTGAACCTTGTATGCGTGTAAATTCAAATCTTTATTCAAAGTTTGCATCAGTGACTTTCGGAAGATGTTCAATTATTAGGCACGACGACGAGTCTGCCACTCTATCGCGAACAACAGCAATTTTTTCCTCAGAAAGAATTGGACAAGCATGAACAGGTGTTTCTACATTTACTACAGACACGGTTTACTGAAACTTTCACACAATTCTCCCGAGTGTGGACACATTTGGTCGATTATGCAACATTTTTATTTCAACGGCCGTTTTTGTAAAAGGCTTCAACAATCTTACCGCGCTGCTTAATGGTTGAATTTGTCAAACACTGAAACAAAGAAATGTCAAACGAAGTTAAGTAAAAAACCTGATGTTAAAGTGCGACTGACAATTAACATCGTGCATTATGGCTGGACCTCCCCTTTGTTGCTTTTTGTTAAGCTCGGTTTGAAATTTTATTATGGATACACTTATGCCAAAGCAAAGCTTGTGAATTCTTGAATTTTTTTTTATCAAAATAATGTTTCTATTCGTCAAACTTCAAACTTCAAACTTCAAACTTCAAAATTTTCTTCTCCGATGAAGCAAATTATTGGTTTAATGGGTATGCAAATAAGCAGATGTGTCGTATTTGGAGTGAGGATAACTCACAAGCTCTTGTCGAAACACCACTACATTCACAAAAAATTATTGTTTGGTCCTCTTTATATACTAGCGGAGTCTTTGGTCCATAAGTCTTTAAAATCGATAATGGTCAGAATGTTACTGTCAATGGTGAGCAGGACTGCGAGATTTGTGGTTCTAATCCCAAATTAGGGAATAGTTAGGATTTTAATTGGGGATATTTAACAAAAAAGTAAAATTTTTTCTATCACCGCTCAGAAGGTTGAGCGAAAGGTAAATATCAACAATAAGATTATAGAATGCATAGCTACACGTATATAATATTAATTCGTTCGAAGATTGGCTCTGATTATTAGGCCAATCGTTAGGTATGTATCCATTGTTTGTTGGCCTAAGGTTGAACGAGTGGTCGCTAAGAAACAACTGAGCGATCTTCAAAGACGGGCTTGTCTAACTGTCACCAATAAGGCTGGTTTACATCACAGCACATTTTTGTGAAGAAGAATGATATGAGGAGTGCTTTGATCGTATGGTGGTGTGTTCGATTACATATTATATGCATCGTAAACTTGTTTTCGAATAGAGGTTCGAGATGTTCCGTGATCGCGGGAAATAAGTTTTATAGTCTTGTGTAGATACCAGAAGTCTAAAGTGGTTCCCGGACCAAATACAAAGGTCTCCGTACTTATGGCCAAGTGTCTTTCAAGCTGAAATTCACATAATTTCAGAGTGGGCTGAATTAAACCTACAGAGGGGGATCAGATGTGAGCACATAATCATATTTTCGTATAGTCAACCAGTACTGTGGGCACCGGTTTCATGTTTGCTGAAATCGCAGTTAGCTAAGAGTGCTTTGGCTATCATCAATTGGGTCGTGCCGCTCTTGTATGACAGGTATAACACCTGCCTACAAATTACCTCACAACCTTGCCAGCGACTGGTTATGAGTATTTACCTTATGAGGAACTTTTCTAATTAATGTATCTGCCGTTCGGAGCTGGCGTTGAGCTGTAGGGCCCTTTCAATGAGTCTAAAAAATGGAATGGGGTGCAACTAATTAATTGAGAGAAGTTACACTTGTTCTACCTGGGATGTCGCCGGAAGTATGGGTGTATATACAGAAAGAGTTTCGGCCTTCAGATATCTCTGTAACCCTCAAAGATTTTAAGTGACCCAAAGCAATTTAAAAATAAATTAATCAGCTTTCTATAAAAAAATGTTATTTAATTTAACAAATTTATTTTTGGGGATGTATTTTCAAAAATTTGGAGAGGATGGCAAAATGTATCTGGCAGCCCTGATGGTGAATGGTAGAGAGATGTGATTAGAAATTTGTGGCTCATGCATGATGGAGCCACATACTAAACAGCACGCGCTACAATTGATTTACTTAAATAAGCTTTTGATGAAAGAGTAATACACATGATGTTACAATTAATTGGCCACCAAGATCATGTGACTTAACCCCATTGGATACTCTTCTTTGTGGTTATGAAAAGATACTTCTCTACGTCCATTAGCCAGAGACAATTGAACATCTGAAAATCAACATTCGAAGAGTTAATGTCGAAATACATTCGCATAAGGAATTCCAAGTTAAAATAAAAATAGAACGCAATTGGAACGTTCAAATTTGGGCCACTGTTTCGAACATTGCTGGCCGTATATTACGAATACCAAAGCGTCAAATTGAGCTTTTTTATTAGCATAAACCAGTGACTTCACTTGACCCCATACGCCACAATAGAAAAGTGTTAAATCGAAATCAATTTATCGGCAAATTTTGTTGCGTCCGCTATGACATCTCGCCTGGATCAATGTCATTCATTGTTACTAACAAAACCTCATTAATTATGATGCGGTAACAGGCTTTATTAAAAAAAAAAAAAAAAAAAAAAAACAGATAAAGCGGAGACAAATGAATACTTGAAAATCAACATTCGAAGAGTTATTGGCTAAATACAGCCGTAAATGCTGCAAAAGCTTGTGAAAATTGGTGTTCCTTGGCGGCCGAAATCATATTTAAACGTCAAAGCCATAAAATTTTCTGTACAGCAAAGCTTTTTTATTAATATTACAAATATATTTCTTTGCTTTATTATGACTTAAGCTTGTGTAACTGTAAAAAAAACACCCGATATAAAAAATTGCTTTAGAAATCTATTTTGAATTTATTTTATTCTTTTAAGTGTTTTCGGTTTCTCATTTCTCTCTCGTTTAGTATTATTTTTGTGATTTTTATGACCATTTGAAATTTGATTTTATTTTGTCTTCAGCATAGAAATACAAAACTCATTGAAATTCAAAATTGTTTTCAATAAAATTCTCATTCATCTTGTCTCTGCATAACAATAAAATAGAAAAAAATAAAATAAAATAAAATAAAATAAAATAAAATAAAATCACATAATTCAAGACAATATTTAACAATTGTAAGGAAGCAGATAAGAAATATTCCTTTCAACAGTATTATTTGAATTGCTTATGTAGCTGAATTTTGTTCACAGATAATGACAAACAAAGTGCATTCGCGCAATCGACAAAGAAACGACGTGAGTTCATCAGACTGTATAAATGAACAATTTTTTGAAGTTCTTAGAACGGAACGAATTTCAAGTTGCACTACATTGAACTTAAGAAATATTAAAAATAAAAATAAAAAAATAAATGAGTTTTTTAGTTCATGTGGAAGAAGTAATTACTGTTGAAAGATAATGAATTTCAATGATTTTTTAATTTAAAAAAATTATGAGACTGAAGATTTTTAGGAGACTTTTTTCATGTTTCACAACCATACAAAAGGGTAGATTCTACATTGGCATTAATTACCGCAAATTTCGTACGTAACGATTATATGGAGGATTTCCAAATTGATCTTAGCTGACCAAAAATTTGACTTGCTTTTTGCAAACGGTTCTCAATGTAATCGCTCGAACTTCCGTTTGCGGATATAATAAATCCCATGTAGCAGAATTGAGTGCCAATAATAAATAATTCACGGGACGTCGCATTAATACGTAGAGTTTTAGTCTTCGCGACATTTATATTCGAAAAGCTATGAGCCAGGAGACAAATATCATCCGCATTATCTATGTTGTTTAATCGGTTTTCATCTCTCCATGTTATTCCTCTGCCGTTTAAGAGGGATTCCTCCAGGATTGCGTGCAGAACTACTTATATTAAATAGCAGTTGTGACAGGACACATCCTTGTCGAACTCCAATTCCCTTTTCTGTCGGTCCGCTTAATGAGTTTAAACGGAACTCCCTAACCAGCGCACTCCATATCGCCCCATGCTTCAGTTTATCAAAGACCTAAAGTTTTGTTATTTATTATTGTTATTTATTATTATTTGTTATTGTTATGAGGCTGCTGATGGAGCTCAGAATCTACTAGATGATTGGGTAGACAAAATTTTGTTATAAATACCAAAACAACATAACTGTGCTAACAAACAAAAAATATTATCGAATTCAACGAAATTTGGAAGCAGTTATAAAATCCAATAAAATCCAGTGGGTTTGGTTAAAAAAACAACAAATTTTTGCCAGCCCTGATTTCAGACTCATTATTATATGGAATACATTGAGAAGCTGCATGTGATTATAGTCAAAGACAATAGAATTCGTGTTGGCATCATAAAATGACCATTTGCAAAATATTGAATAATTATTTTTAAAATTTCGTTTAAGGTCTACATAAAAAGACAGGCCGAAAAACCATTTGTTTCGGAAGGTGTTGTCAGTTGATCGGCACACTCATAAGTGTGTGCTGTATCAGATGTACCGGTATGAAGTGAGCGTCAACATATGTATAACAAATTTTTTCATAGGAAACATTTATTGTGAACGAGCCTTATTTTTTTCTTTTTTGTATTGGCAATGACAACTGTCAAATATATTCACATTTTTTCATCGTTTTTTTTTCGTCACTCCTGTAGGGAGCATATTGCAATATCTATTGCTTTGTTTCAGTTTCTTTAATCGATTTGATTTTTCAAGGCAAGTAGATTATTAATCCACTGTAGCCTCCTCCATATAATTTTCCGCAGTGGTTAAGGTCCTTGCTAATTGATGGTGTTCTTTACTTTAGCATTGCAATTTTTCGCAGTAGGTGGCGTGTTTTCCTGATCATTCGTCTGATGTTTGTCATCATCTCCAGAGGTATGCGGGGAGGTCAGGGAAGCTTCTTCTTTATTTTTTGGATGCAGTTATCTGGAGAGAAGTTAAAGTCTTCTTATTAAACATTTAAAACCACAATTAAATTTGTCTTCTGGTTTGTGTTGTTATGCGTGCACTATACCACGCCATCCCCATCGTGTTAAAGATGGCGAATTTTGTACCAAAAAATGATGGTTTGCGGAAAGCATTATTTTTTTCATTTGAAGAAAAGTGTCAGAGAGTGGCATCGAATGCTAAAAAAGTGATTTATTTTCAGACTCCAAAACGGAAAACATTATGGGTTAAGTCGGGACAACCATCAACTTTGGCTGCAAAACCAGATCGATTCGGCAGGGAGAAAAGTGAGGAGTACCACGAGCTCTTAAAACCTAGTGAAACCGTTGAGATGGATCGCTACCGACATTAAATGATCAATTTGAACCATGCATTGATCGAAAAACGACCAGAATTGGCCGCCACACATCGCAAGGTAATTATGCAACATGACAATGCACCTGCTCACAAAGCAAAACCGGTTCAGGATACAATCAAAGCATTAGGCTGAGAACTGCTACCCAATCTGTTATATTCAGGAGACTTGGCACTTTCCGACTAGTATTTATTTTCATTAATAGAACAAGCATTGGCTGAGCAGCACTTCGATTCCTAGGAGGAAGTCGAAAATTGGGTGACTAAATGGTTTGCTTGAAAAGACGAACAGGCGTGGAATTCAAAAATTGCCTGAAAGATGAGCAATGGCCAATACTTTGAATGTTTTTTACTTTCCCATTAAAAATTATCATTTCATACCGGTACACCCGACATGACGGTTTTGCATGATGTTATTTACCTGCTTTTTTTACGTAGTGACCTTATACTCTGTAGAATAGGACTACACATGCAATTTCATAATTATTTAAATTTTTTATTATTTTTTAAAAATAAAGTTTAAATATATAAATATTAAATAAAATATAAGTCTTTAACAAAAACCTTTTTATTGTTGGGGAGAGATGCAATCAACTAATGGAACATAAAAGAAAAATCTTTTGAAATACTGAACATGTCGAAAATCCATTAAATTATTTTATGCACTATGGGGCATGACACCAAATGAAAATCATTCAAATCTTCTCTCATGCACTGAAGTACCACTTTTATTCACAAGAATAAGACAAATTATATGAAATCATTAACAAAAGAATAAACGAAAATAATTCTTTCGACCAGAAAAAACAAAGCTCTGGCAATAAGAGAAGCTAAGAAGGAGAAATATAAAGGCAAATATAGTATTTAAGAAATAACACATTATAGTGGGAAGGGGGAGGTAAAACAAATTGTATAGAATGCAATTACGAGCAAAGAGAAAGAAAAATTTGTGAAATCAAGTGAAAAATAAAAAAATGGAAAAACTTCAAAAGGAAAGAAACAAAATAACGAAACTTTACCCGAACTGCCATCTGGGCGATCTCTTAAATCTTGGAGTTCACGCAAAGCTTTTAGTTCATCTAAAGTGATTAACAATTTTTGTGTTTTTTGTGTTTTTTGTGTTTTTTTTTTTTTGGTTTTAAAATACAATGATAAGGATTTGTGTGTTTTTTTTATAGAAAAGGAAACATATCAAAGGAAACATATGGAAAAAGAAAATACAAGGATTAGTTTTATACACAATACTTGTTATGTATATGGTATAGACATAAACGTATTAGCAATATATAGTAACTGCAATCAGTAGTGGGTGGTTATCACAAACATATAAATTTCATTTAAAATACAAAAAAAGAAAAGCATACATACCCGGTCGACCATAATAAGAAGCATCACCATAGTAACCATTACGATTTTCCATGCCTGGTTCACCTTTTGGTCCGGTTATTGATAAGCCTGGCATACCTGGAGGACCTGGAGGGCCAGGCGGTCCTGGTGGTCCAGGCATAGGAACATATTGTACACCTTCTCCAGCTGCTGCAGGTAGTCCCGGTGGTCCTGGCAAACCATCACGACCATCTTGCCCTCTATCACCCTTATCGCCTTTGGGCTTTAAATTAAAAAGAAAAGAATAATTTAAAGCAAATATTTAATTCGGGTTTTTTTTTCTTCTCAAAATAAATTTCTCAAAGGACTTGATGTCTTAACAACAATATACGTCTTAAATGAAAGTTTTCTTCAAGGAATTTAATTCCAAAAAATACATTTTTTTCTTCTTCTTGTTTAGCAAGCGTATCATAAGTCTTTTTTGTGTTTTGTGTTTGTGTGTGTGTGTGTCTGTTTGCCTGTGAATTATTAAATAATTGTTCGGTTAATTCCCTAAACGACGATACTCTCAACCAAAATGCCACAATTTATTTCTTTGTATTGCATTTGAGTAGTATATGCTACTACTTGTGGAAGGAGTTGTGTCACGTATGTATACATGTTTGTACAAGTGTTTTTGTTTTGTTTATACATTTGCGATTGTCAATTAGTTGCAAACAATCCAGCCATAACGTAGCACTGTGGTTAAGACAAATTTATATTTTCAAAGAAATTTTTTAAGTAGATCTGTTTTTTCCAAATCTGATCTGACTCTGATCTTCTAAAAATCTAAGAAACACACTTTTAATTTCATAAATCCCTTTAGAATTTACTATGCCTTCAAGAGCAATCATACTAATACATTTCAGCATATCAATATAAGATCTGCCCTCCAAGTTAGAGGTGCGTAAATTTGGAATTTTCAATATACGGGAACAGTTCGATAATTTTTGTTGCCCTTCAGCAACTTTAGATAAAACTGTTACTTATTACTGAATTACACACCAATCTGGAGCAAACTACTTTAAAAAAATATGTTTTGCACCAATTGAGAGCAGACAACAATCACAGGTTTAATGAAAATGGAAAAAATGTGAATGCCGTTACTATCTTTACCAAAATCAACGATAAGCTAGAAATATCCTATGGTACCATTCTAAGCGACGCCAAACGCTTAGGTCATCCAAAACAGTCTGTCACACCGACTCAATAAAATCAAGGAGTGATCTCGCGCGAACGAAAAATAAAAGTGAGTGGGGTATGGGCGCCACAATAGCGAATGTTTGACGATATGCGTATAAAATTTGCACAAGTTTTTGAAACGTTTTGTACCGACAGACGAAAAGAGCTATTAAAGCAGTTTACTTCTGTCGGTAAAGACTAGGGCTGCCAGGTGATTTGATTTCACTTGATTTACAAGAATTTTTATAGCTTATCAGCAATCAAGGAAAAATATGGTTTGTCAACACATATTCATAAGCTGAAAAGGTTGTTGAACTTGCTAGTATGGCCTTGATGGATGTGGAGTCTATCAGCTTCTACTCTGACATCTCTTGTCCTATTTGTAGTCAACGGGGAAATTTAGAGTTTCTTCCATTAGAGAGCACTAAATTGGTGCTATCTCGAGAACGCTGTGGCTACTGAAAACCTCGCGCCACTTTATTTCCAAACTCATTGCGGTGTATACAGGTCATGGGATAATCGAAAAGCACGCTGAGAAAATGGGTTTGCTCTTCAACCTTCACTGCAGAAGCACTTCTAAGAGGGAGACAATCGTTCACTTTCTCAGCGATTGTCCTAATCTGTCGGGCGGACGATTGTGGTACTTTGGTGTACCTTTTTTCAAATCTGCGCAAGTCTGGATTCCTATGATCTTCTTCTTTCTATAATCAGCCCATGGTGGCTATAATTCTTTTTTGCTTTTAAGAGGGTGTCTAAAATTTAGGTTCATTTTAGTTTTAATAAAAAATGACTTTTTTTCAGATATTGACAAAATTTTTATTTCACTTAATTACAAATAGGTCAAGTGATCCCCCTACTGGGTTGACAGGTTCCCAATATTTTACCAAAATTATCAATCACATTTTTCAATAAACTGCTGTCAATGGTTGACATCAGCTCGATAATGTTGGTTTTAAGCTCTTGAACTGTTGTGGGATTATTGCTGTACACTTTCGATTTCAAAAAACCTAACAAAAAAAGGTCTAAAGGTGTCGAACTGCATGATCTTGGTGGCCAATTTACTCTCATCTACGAGAAATAATTCCATTTTCGAACTTTTTTTTCAAAACATCCATTGTTTCTCTTCCTGTGTTACAAGTGGCACCATCCTGTTGAAACCACATATTCTTAACGTCTAAATCAACAATTTTCCGCCACAAAAAGCTTCGGATCATCACTCTGTAGCGATTTCAATTGAATGTATGTTCATTTCCATTTTCGTTTTAAAAAAATATGGTCCGATGAAAATCATCATGATTTTCTTTACCCATAATTTCTTTAGCAATTCTGCTTGTAGGGCACCGCCGCTAAAGATTAAAAAAAAAAATTCCTAATGACATCTTGAAAACTTTTGTCATTTTCAAAAAAATATTTAATAATAAAAACACGTTGTTCCTTTGTGTAACGCTCCATATTAACTAACCGGAATGATTTCGGAATCTGAAAATAAAAATTTAAAATAAAAATTACAAGTAAAAAAAATGGAAGCAAAATTAAAATGATATCTTAATTTTGGATACCCTTTACATATTTTAAAGTTTTCCTTACACAAAGTCATATGAAAAGCTATTAAACATTTTAGTGAGTTAAGAACGTAAAGTATTAAGTGTATTTCGGCCCTATTTTAGTTTATTTTAAGAATTTATTTTAAAAAAATTTTAACAGGTGTTAGAAGAAGATCGAAAAAGACCTTTTCTTATATTTTGAAACGAGCTTTTCTAAACTATTCGTCATTTTTGGAGTTAACTAATTTTTCCATCAATGTAAACCATCTGAGCGAAAACCTGAACTAATTGCGTTTTGCAGGCTTCTAAAGAATTTAAATTTACAGAGATCGAAATATATGATAATGTGGATGTGCAAGTCTGGGTTATATAGTGGACATATCAAAACTTCCCATCCAAGTTCTCTCAGTTTCTGTTACAAGTGTGTATTGTCTGGCGCCGTCTTGATGTAACACAACAATCAATCAATTCTGATCAATTCTGACCGCTTTAATTCAATTGCTTGCTTTCATCTTTTTATTGTTGACAGCAGGTTCTTGGTATCAATCCAGACTTTGTCACTGTCTGCAAAGCTTCACCTTGCTTCTCCATAATTTGTGTCACACATTATTGTCGTACGTTCCACTTTTCATTGCCTGTAATCATTATGATCTATCAAACAAGCTATAATATTGAATTAAGCAATTGATATTAACAGATATATTACATATTAGAGCCATCTACTGACAATTTGTAACCGAAATTTTTCAAACAACCAATATTTTTAACTGTAAAGTCAAGAATTTTACAATGTTAAGTCTGGCAGCTCTAGTGAAGACTTATGTAGGTGAGCTAACAAAGTTGCGACCAGTTTTTATGAGAGATTCGCGATGTCGTTCACATCGATTATATTAAAAGTGAATAGTAAAAGGATTATCGGTGAATATTATTCAGAGATTCTGATTCGATCTAATTGCACAGCATTATCGTTTTTCCTATCCAGCATACCTACGGAGATTAAGCTCCTTGTGACTGTTTTCTGGCTCCATGTATAAAACAATGCCTAAACGTCATTATGTTTTCAAGGCATGTATGCTAAGACATATCCAAGTGAAAATTTAGGGTAAACTTAAAAATGTTGCTTGTTTGTATTACTTAACTGACTTCCGGTGAACCTGATAGCTAAACAGATGGCGAATACGTCTGCGATAAGGTTGAGGATGGCGGGGGCATAGACGGACAAGGGTCATAGGCATGCAGGATTAGTGTACATCCAAGCCATTGCTGAACAGAATGTTCTCTGTGACCATCTCACCAGAATCGTAAACTAGCCCGTATATGTTGAGGTGTATACGGATGGGTTGAAGTCCTCGGAAGGAGTCGGGGGCGGTGTCTTTATTCCTGCTAATGGGGTGAGATTATTCACTCTATATTCCACTACAGGGTACTACAGACAGAGGTCTCGGAGATAAAGAGGGGCAGTGGACTGGTTGAATACTACAGGGTATTCGATATTGATATTCGGATCCATACGGACAGTCAGGCTGTGGTGTCACTTGCCGCACTGCCAACGACTCTATGGTTCTTTTACGCGAGAAATTCAATGGCTTTGTTTCTCATGTCGTGGCGATATTAATTGGCCGCTACGATCATGTGATCTAACACCGTTGGACTTCTCTCTTTGAGCACATTTAAAAGAAAAAGTGTACATCAATAAGCCAAGAACAATGCAAGAGCTAAAGGATGAGATAATTTGGCACATTACGACATTGAACCTCAATTATGTCTCAGAGTCATTGAAAGTATAAGCCGACGGGTAAAGGTATGCCACCGAAACCGTGACTAGCATTTGGCCGATAATTTGTTTCACACATAATTGTCATAGATCCTTCCATCATTAAGATAACTCTTTGAAAACTTGTTGTTTTATTTACAATTAACATGGTGCGATTCGGTTAGACCACTCTTTAGAAGATGCGTTATTCACATAAAAAATATGAAAACTTTGCCTTCTAACACAGAAAATGTAAGAAATCTGGTGGTAGAAAAAGTTGTCATATTCCTTTTAAAAATTTTTTCCTTAAAAAGCTCACTGTTTCCAGTAAGATTTTTCCATAACGTTCAGAAAACATGAAAATAATAACGGCATTAACAGTGACCAAGAATGGCAAAACAACAACATTGATGGCAAGACAATAATGATCATCAGGTATAATGCGACTACAAGTTGTTATTTTTATTTGCTGTTCTTGTACTAAACAGGTACGAGTGTGTAATTATGTAATCTAAAGATGCTGGTGGAGAGGGTTGGTGACAATGATTGTCGCTGCTGTAACTCACATAAGTTTAAAACTCACAGAAATTTAACTTGTTTTGTCACAGTTTGACTTTAATAAACTCAGGGGCTGAGTATTTGTGGCATATAATAAGTATATTGTACTTGCTGTTGTTGTTGTTGTCATATTTATTATTGTTAAAGAACATTAACACAGTGTTGCAAATTATACTGTAACAGTAGCAGCAATACAATAAAACGAAACAAAACAAAGGCATAAACAAGCAAATCAACGACCAAAACTGTTGTTGGGACTGACACACAAACAAAAGCAGAAACAGAAACATTGACAAAATCCCGGAAAACCATGAATAGACAGACAACTTATTAGTAAAATGTCAGCAAAGCATTTGACTGACTGACAATAACGGAGTAAAAGAGAAAACAAGGAGGGTTAAAGAATTTTCTGTTGTTAGCTTGACACAAAACACCGGAGACACTAAACAATTAATGGAGAGAGAAAAATAGGTCGGTCAATCAGTTGTTGCGGTGGATGGATATATAATAGAAAGAGGTGGTAATAAGAAAATAAAAAAAATAAAAATATAATCATAACGAAGAGTTCATATGTCAAACAGCAGTAAATGCTAAAAGTAATGGAAATAATACAGCTTGTCTATTGGCCAAATACCATATTTGACATTAAAATGAGAAAAACTAAAAAATAGAGGAAATATATTTTGCATTTACTATGCAATTAAAATTTCGTAAATGTATACAATTTAGATTATTAGGGTGATAACATCTTTTAAAAGAAGTTGCGTCAATATATGCTCTGACTGCTTGGTTACCTTCCCCTGGCAAAGTTCATGTTGCTGCTTTGCTTGTTAACATAACACAACGACGTTAAAGTCATAATCATAAAAATTTATTAAAATTTAGTTGTTGCCTTTGTGTGTGTGAGAGAGAGTTGCTTTTATAACTGCTTTCTCAACTCTGTATACTTTGCTGCTCCCAGTTCATTATTTTTAAATCAGGAAGCGGACATACACGACACAGAAATAATAATTTTTCTTTTTTATTGAGAAGCAAAGTTTAATAATTTTTAGCTTTAAGGATAAGCGGTATTTTATTTTTCCGCCAAAAAATATTGTTTTCTCGTTGAAACCCAGAGTTCTTATAGTTTCGTTTTATATTCCCCAAATAAAAACGATCTTTAGAACTCTTCAAATAGGCTATAGTTTCAATGAAGACCTCTTCTTTGTTTGCTGCAAATCTTTTACTAATCAGGCATTTCTTGCAATTTTAAAACAGGAAAAGGTGCAAGGACTGTATATAAAGACAGCGTATGCTTGGTAGAGCATGGGGAGATGGATTATTCGACTTTTTTCAATAACCAATTTCCGAATAATTCGAAAAATTACAGTTTTTAGAAAACCGGTTTTCGTTTAAAAATAAATCAAGTAACCTGTTAACCGCTTCTTTCGTTAAAATAAAATGCTTCTCAATTCTTGTTACATAAGTTGAATAATTTAATTAATAATAAAGTTGATACATATTTGTCCCATTTTGTAGTTTCTAATAAGTTATTATGCTATAGCAACGTTTGGCATTTTTAGAGCCTTAACGGACATTTGTTCCTCGACAATGCAACATCTTATTATTTTATGTAGTGATTCATTTTTTAGAGCGCCTCGAGACTAGTTAGTATAGAATCAAGTTTTTTTCGCTGCACAATAACTTAAATCTTATAGACATATTTAACCCTTTATTGGCCGACGGTACTTACAAGTATCGTTACTTATTTTTATGCTTTGCTTATTACACAAGTATAATTTTGCCATATATGATAACTCTATAAAACTATATAAAATATAATGATTTTGAAGCGCTGAATTTAAATCTGTTTTCAGTTTTTTTCCATCGGGCTCCAATGTTTTTTATGGGCGTGGCAAATTTATCGCCCAAAAAAAAATATGGTTGTTATGTCAATATATTTCATCATAACTTGAAAACGACTTGACCGATTTTGATGCAAATACAATCAAACGCTTAGGAACAAAATTTCCTATAAATTACGCCAACATTATTTTTTTTCTTTTTTGTATTTTCAACAGTTTCGGAATTATTCACAACTTAGCTGCGAAAAAAAATTTTTGCGCAATTTTTACTTTAGAGCAATTTTTACTTTTTTTTTCAAAAAGTCATAAAAATTTTTTCAGAACGGACACTTTAAAGATTAAAATGTTGAGAATAAAATAAGCCTTAAATCATGAAAATCGGTTGGCTATTGCTGATTTTATTCAAACTTAAATGCAGGTACCTAACTTTGATCAAAAGTACCATATTTCCTTCCAATAACAAAAAATAATTTTAGCTCTTTTTACTCCTGTTGCTCATAAGACCAGTTATCCTTTAGCAATTCTAGCGTTAAGACGTGTTGTTGGATTGCGAGTTTAAGTTAATTTAAATATTATTGAAACTTTAAAAAGTGTGGAAACTATTTTTTTATCTTAATAGAGTACATATGCAAACGCTATATATAAAAATGGTAATAAAACACATTTCGTTTCTAAGAAAGTTCTATAAAATCAAGATCTATTGGCCATCGATAATTCCGAGTACTAGGACTACTCTATATTCGTCCGGGCTTGGTAAAAATACGAAACATTTTTTGTCAGATTAAATTATGTCAAAAGTTAATATTCTATACAAAAAAATGTATATTTTTTTCGTGATAAAAGGTCTTGGTCGATAAAGGGTTAAAGTGGTTAATAATTCCAGGTGTCGGAGAGCCTTTTCAGCATAGTATTTAAAGTAACTCAATTTATGTATACAGATTTATCCTTTCCATCGATTTCCAAACATTTTCACACTTCAAAGGACATCTGTAGCAATATATGTAAATGCATACACCACGTATTTTATACTGTATGCCACTGTGGTATGTCTAGTGGATCATCATTCTCCATATATAAAAAATTAATGTTGTTACGAAAATAAAAATACAACACTGCATTGTGGGATTTTGGAATATTTCTTGTCACCCTGCCAATTTGGCAGTAATATGGAAATAGATATGGAAATAGAAGATGATCGATATTTCCTGAACCTTCCAAGCTGTACGCAATTAGGTATATAAAGGGCTGCTTTACCTACACGTCAGTTAGTTATCATTTGGCTGTCGTAAGATAAAGATGTGTTAAAATGGAAATAAAAGTGTTGTATTAAGACAAGCAGTATACAAGTTATTGTGTATTGAAATCAATAAAACTGTAACAAAAACAAAGTGGTTTAATTTTATTTTAACACAATTTAAATGAACTCAAACGTTTTAAAAAGGTTAAAACGTAACAATATTTATTAACAGAAAATTAGAAAAAGTTATTGTTGCTCTTTTTCGATCCGAATGGTTTTCGCATTCTTTGTGAGACGTTCTAGGTTGTGATATATATAAAAATTAGACGCTATAAAAAGTATTGTTGCGTTTTTATCTCCTTAAAAACGTATATTAATTAGTTCGTAGATTGTAGTTAAAATAAAATAAATCTCTTGTTTAGCTTTTAATTAAAATACTTTATTCTACACAGTTTTGTGCACCACTGTTTGTAATCCTTTTACAAGCAACAACAATTTTCTATTCTTAATTACTCCATCTGTTTACAACTAAACTGGTTTTTTACTCCACAATTCACTTCACGAGTTTACTCCTTATCAACTTCATCACACAGAGTTCAAATCAATAAACTCTCTTCACGCTGAGCTTACTACACATAAACTGTACACGCTGATTGTTGTTCGCATCGATGTGTTTTTTATGTGGCTGAGTAAGCAAAAGCTCTCGATCATGTTGAAATTAAATAAGGTGAAGTTGTCTGTACAACAACTAATTTTTGTACAAAAAAAAACAGACAAAATTTTTTGTACATTGCATGGTAGATATCAAAAAATGGACACTGGGGAATAACAGGCAATAAAACAGCGCACGCATTGGCTAGGATAGCATGCAAACTATATTCTATAAAGAATATTAGATTCCATGGGTCGCAGTGTAAAGCAACTGCGCTCGGTCTGTTTAGTTATAAATGAAATTTTAATTTTTTTTTCGTTGCATTTGGGAGCATTTCTTGCATTATAAAGATAGGATATGTTCATATTACTACGAATAGAAATTTTGTTTAGAATTGAGCCCACAACCTTTATGCTGTCAGACTAGCCTATATTTCGCTAGGCTACCTTCACATCCTTATAGAGTAGCCTTTATTATTATTTTAGCCTTTTGCTTTTCACTGAGCTAAGAACAAGGTAGGGAGAAATCTGTGAATTTTAGTATCAGTAATCAGTAACCATTCATTCATTTATAGACTGATATAATTAACCACTAAACGCTTATATCGATTCGTTGCTGATATAATTAACCACTAAACGCTTATATCGATTCGTTGCTTTAAGCAAAATTACACGTTTCACAAAATGCTGCAATTTTTTTGGTAAATGACGGCAAGGATATTAAAGTAGGCCTTTTAAGCAGGGTTGGCAACCCACTGGATAACCCAATTAAACCCACCCGGGCAGATCAAAAAATATATTCGCACTTTAGCAACAATAACCTTTTCTCATCTTCTGTAAATATATATTGATTTTTATATATGGAGAATAAACAACTAGACTCATTGAAAGACCACAAATCCACAAACGCCGGTTCCGAACGACAGATATATTAGTTGGTAAAGTTTTTCACAGCGTAAATACTCATCACCAGTCGCTGTTGAAAATTGTTAGATGGTGTGGCTTTGCATTGAACCGACGACTTCTTGGTTGGGTTCTTACATAACATACCACAGTGTCACACACACTATTAAATACGTGGTGCATAAATTTACATACAGAGCTGCTCGAAATCTTAGAAAATTTTCTTGTCGAGGCATTTAAGGTCTCGTATATTACTAATAGATTTATTCAAAGCAGAGCATTTAATTTTTGTTATTATAACTATAATAACAAACCTTTAATTCCATTCTCTTCCAAGTAATACAACAAACACGAAATTAGCTCCTTGAGTAGCTGTTCGAAATTTGAGCATTTTTCAGTACTTTGTGTAATAAACTTTGTTTTTATGGCTTCCACACACCGTTTTGCCATAGTTTTTATGTGGTTTGTTAGAATTATTGTTAGTATTGATTGCCACTTTAATTTTAAGCTCTTCATCAGCTTCTGCTTATTTTTAAAACGACGTGGTCCAGTTTTGCGCTTCAAGAACTATGAACAATTTTATTTAAATAATAAAACAGTTTAACCGGTTATTTGAATTATTATTAACAGAAAATCGGTTTTTTAAAGAGCTACTTTCGAATTATTCGAAAACCGGTTTTTGAAAAAGTCGAAAATCGATCTCCCTAATAAACAAACAAAAAATATTGTCGACTTGAGCGAAATTCGGAAGCATTTATAAAACCAAAAAAAAACCCAAAAGAACCCATCAAAAAACCCAATAAAACTCGGTGGGTTGGGTTTTTTCTTAAAAACCTCTTTTTTGCCAGCCCTGTTTTTAAGTAAGTAAGCTTACTTACAGAAATCACAGTTTTAACTCGACTTTTGTTGGCCTTTTTTAAAATAATGTCGATGGTCTGCCTGTCCGTTGCAAAAACAATTAAAAACTGATTTTGCGGACGATACTTATTGATATTTCACAACCCTCTGTTGTCGAGTTAATCGGTCACTGAATTGCCTTAGGCGCATGTGAACGAACTTCTTTTATAAATACCTTGCTCAACACAAATGTTGCTGTCAGAGAGCGTAATCTTGGCTAATAAGCCAAGATTATTTTCCTATTATTTCCTATTTTCATTTTATTATTTATTGAAAAGTAATTTGTTATTAAAATTACACCGAAACGAAGTATTAAGAACAAGTTTTCCTTAGTCATCTGATTGTTAACTGCCCTACTTATTCAATGGTTATATGGCGACATAAGAGATCAGCATACTGTTATCATTATTATAGAGACAATCTCATAAAGCTTCTTTGTTTTAATGCAATATCTAAAAATATAGTCTAATACTCGTTCAAATTTCTATTTTTTATTTGTTCGCTATTTGCTATTTAACCAAATACATTGACTTTGTTGCAACAAACAAAACTTGCTGAAAGTTATTGCTATACAATACCTATTGTTTGTTTTTGTTATTTTTTCCTTCTTTTAGAGTTTCAAGTAAATATTCTTCTGCTTTTGCTAAAATATATTCGTTTAAATAAACCTTAAAATATGCTTTATAAATCTTCTTTCAGCTACTCCTTTAAAAGATGAATTTTTTTGTATATTTGTTTGTAAGAAATTAAGGCCCACACCCATACGTGTACTTTTTAAGGCTTACATATGCACGTACAGTTAGTCAATGGTGTACATACATAGTACTTTAAGCCAAGTAGTTAAACTGTTTCTTATAACAAAACAATATGTATTTATGATCTTAACTTGTTTTCTTGTTTTCCTGTTTTTTTTTATCTCATTCTTACCTTATTTGTTTTATGTTCGTTTATATAGAACAAATGAACTCTCTTCTCAACACTTTATAAAATATTGTAATGAGTTTCATTGTAATGAGTTTCATTATAATACCCTATACCTCATTATAAAGGTAGATGGGACTGATACGAAGTTTGTGGTGATGTTTGTAAAATATTAAAAAATCGAAACATACTAACCTATACACCAATCAATACATATAATATACTAATATATACACGCGTCAATAAACACAAATTTTTGGATAAAAAATCGTGTTATTTTTCTTACCCGGCACTCTTGCAGGAAACTGTGACCTTTGGGATAAATACTTTCCTTTCCGGCTTACAGCTTATTCAGCAGATCTTTCAAATGAACACCAGCAGATCTGAAACCCTAATGGTGGATATGTCTGCCAATAATACTCTATGTCGCCCCAAACATTTCCATCTAAGCCAGTGATGTGCAAAAGTAAAAATGTGATTGTATTAGTGGGCGCATGCAAGTTACTCTCTCAGAGAGAGTAATGTTGATGTTTTAAAACTTTAAAAAAAAATTTAACATGCATCCGCCACATATGTACATTGATCGCTGGTTCAGAGACAACTAAAAGCAAGATCGTAAGAATACGTGTGAATTGAACGCGAACAATTGTCCTATGAAACGCTCATGGCTGATCTAAACCAAAGGCGGCCAAAGAGAAAACTGCATTAGTGTAGGAGTAAATTTTTGTACTGTATGTTGAAGGAAAAAATTAAAAAGGTAAGTGACAACCCAAATAAATTATTTTACTAATCGGCTCTTAAGAAAGCCGAAGATTCTTTGAGCATTCCAGTGTTTCAAGTATCTGGTAATTTCTCAATCGTTGACTAGACTGAGAATGGTAGTAAGTGGTGCCGCATAGTAAGTTTCCGGACCAATATAGAATGTAACGAACCTTTCCAAGGTTATGCATCCGCTGTTTCGTTACCATCTATCCCACGGTGTCCA
Organism: Wohlfahrtia magnifica; assembly: GCA_023159175.1. Classification (NCBI taxonomy): domain Eukaryota; kingdom Metazoa; phylum Arthropoda; class Insecta; order Diptera; family Sarcophagidae; genus Wohlfahrtia; species Wohlfahrtia magnifica. The sequence continues at coordinate 4,768,986 of JAKWBJ010000482.1, read as the reverse complement.
GGTACCCAAAACAACTGAATTTGATTCTTAAGCTAAACGTATGGTAGCAATATTTGTTATTTGGAATATGTTAATGGTCTTATCCTTGAGTCCGCTGTCCAGGTTGATCTCCGCACATATGGCAGTGGCCTTGATTTCAGCGTGAAAGAAATTCAGCGATCTTTCCACTACGGTCGCGGTTGGGTCCATGAACAATAGCCCCGTTACAGTAATTTATTTCGAAGAAATCGGTATTCCAGTTAGATCAAACTTACTCCGAACTAAAGCTATATTATACCAACAACCCGGTTCTTGGACTCTTCTACTAAAGCACAGACATAGAGGAATGAAATCCAGAACCCAAGATGGTTCTCCGACCATCGTGCGTAGGATGGACAGACTTCGCGAAATATTTTGGAATCCCTTGACGAAAAGTTTTTTCATCGAATATGCCGCCACTCTCATCACTTAGATGTGAAGCGGTGTCAAGCCAATCAAGGCCTTCAAGGCCGCTATTTAACATGTTCTCATTGCCCCGGTTATAACAATTCAGTCGAGTCTCTGTAACTTATTCATAGTGCCCTTCTAATTTATTCATGGTGCTTACTTACTCAGCTTTTTTTCGCCAAGCCGAATAATAACGGCATATATCCATAGCGTCATTTGCGGCGAAAGATCCCTTATCTTACGGTAGGAGGAGCGACTTGCCCGAAGTGCTATTATCGCCTTGTTCTGGACGGCACCAATGTGAGATTTCCAACTGAGCTTTCTATCTAACACGACACTTAGATACATACTTAACCTCCTTTGAAAATAGATGGTAGAACCCATAACAGAAATACTGTTACATGATAACTTGTATCTCCTTTCAAAAAGTACAACAGCCATTTTTGAGGGATTTACCCAGAGCCCTTCCTAAGTGCACCAATCCACACCTCGCCCAGGGCGATCCACTAACCGTTATAACGAGGACATCAGTCTAATCACACTGACATCCCTACGAACCAATATCACCTATTACTCTCTATGGAGACGTCATTACAGTGGATTCCTCTCCATCCAGAGACATGCTAATGATTCTGCTCCAAAGCATGGAACTGATTCAAGCTATAATTGACTTCTCTACCCCTTTTCGCCCCAACAACCTAGCAATGGTGTCAAAGGCGCCCTGAATATGAAAGAAGGCACAAAGAGCCACTTCCTTATAAGAGAATGCTTTTTCAATACTGCTCAAAAGAGACAAAATGGCATCCTCAGCCGACCCTCCTTCACGTAAATGAACTGACTTGGGTGAATATGGCTTTTCAAAAGGTACCTCTCCCTTATATAGACGGCCATCAGTCTTCCCATCGTATCAAAAGAAAGTATGAAAGACTGATAAGCCTATACGACTTAGGCAGATCACAATTTCAATCTGCCTTTGGTATATAAATAACTGTGGCCGTGTATGAATTAGAAAGAAAATCCGAGTAAATCGGTTAAATAAAATTTAATTTTCAGACTCTCTCGCATATTGTGTTGTAGGTATACTATAGTCGGATATAACCGCTGCTTTTTTTTACGTGTTATGGGTTTAAGTTCTTATTTCTTTTCTGGACAAGAAGGAGCAAAACTATTGCATACTAAGCGAGTGAATTAAGCATAGAGGGAGACAGAGAACCAGATAGGTAGGATATAAAATCAGTTAAAAAGAAACATTTAACCTGAGCACCAAACGAGAAACTTTCTCCTTATAAGACTGGACTGAAGTAAAAAAATCAAAAAAGAACTCAACAAAACGGTGATAAATGCGTATGTGTGTATGTGTGAATAAGTGTTTATATAACATATAAAGCTAAAATAACTAAAGCAACAACAACAACATAATAAGAAAAATAATAATAAACTTCACTGCTGAAAAATGTTTTTCCAAAACAAATACTATGACTTTAGTTGTTCTATATCACAACCATTATGGGTGAGACAAGAGCTACAACCAAAACAGAGCGAGAAAGAGAGAGTGTGGATATTTACTTTACATGCTGATTTTTTTTTTTCTATTTCTATAAAGCATATGTATGTATATGTATGAAAGCATGTGTGTGTAGAGACTTTGTGTATTTGGCGTAATGAGTCTCTAAAGTAGTCAAGAAAAGTCATTTAAAGTATTATAAAAGAACAAGAGAGGCTTTATTAGTCGTTAAAGACTTATCACACAAACAAACACACGCACACACACTCTCACACATATGCTTTCTTCTCTATATTGTGTTCTTCATAACTATCAACACAACAAACGTTTAATAGACGACAAGTATGTTGACTTTCTTCGAAAACATACACACTAAGAAAATAGTATTATGCACATGTGTAAATAGATAAATATATATATATGTGTGTGTGTGCATGTAAGTCTGTTATTGAAAGGCGCTTTATTTCAAAAACTATTGTGCATGTGTATGTATTTGAAGGCGATTATTGTCGGCTTTAGTTAAATGTTTAAAGAGAGTTGACAAACAAAACTTAACATTACATTACAACAACAATATGAGTAATTTTATATATGCAGTACCGGTTAAAAAAAGTAGCACCATTGATACCTTTTTTTTAGATCTATGAACTGAAAAGTCACTAACTTATGATTCGCACATCAATGTGCAATAATACTATGCTAAGAGCTTTCTCTTTGAGGAAACTTGTTTTTAAAGATAAAAATTTTTCCTACGATCGATTTAATATAAAAACACGTTGATTTTTGGCAGTCATAAAAAGCACCGTTTCACAACATTTTGTTTTAAAGTAACAAATTTTAATTCAATAAGAAAATATAAGATAATCGAAATTTAAGTTTAAATAAATCAGCTTCACACAAATTTTATAATTTACTATAGTAATCCCTCCTACGCTACTAAGAGACTTTGTGTTGTACCTGCTTTTTGACTGATGTGGATAGATAAATAAAGCCTTAACTCTTACCATTCTCTACTCATGCAAAATTCCATTTTTTTTTTAAGTGATGGTTGCTATTCACTGCCAAATAACTTGGCAAATTTAGAAACTTCAACTCTAACCATTCTCAAGGTATATAAAAATCGTTATCTAATTTGTATGGGAGATACCATGGCTACTATTACTAATAAGTTATATCGACCAAATTCAGAATCTTCCATTCTATTGTTCTCTAGATATACAAAAATCAATAGTTAATTTGTATGGGTGATGCCACACCCACTTATTCAATTTCTTTCATATTGCGACTGAGAATGTGCATTAACCAGAGCTTAAATTAGCAACAGCACTAAAATTTGAGCTTTGCTTTAGTTTTTAGCTTTAAATTTATTAACTGCTTGCTGCAGACTTTAAAAAGTAATAAGCAAAAGCAAATTGCTTGCTTAATATTACAATGTGTATGTTTTATGGTTAAGCAGTCAGCAAAGCAATTACATTATCAAGAATTGCGTAAGTTGTTGTTTATTTTATGTTTACTTTTGCTAACTGTTTACTACTTATTGATTGACTACGTTGCTGTTGCTTGAATTTTATAATTGTTTGTCGTTTCATGGAAGAGAAATGGGTTAAATTGTTTTTTACTTATTTCAATTCTGACACTTTGATTTCTAAATTTTTTTTTATGTTATTGGTGACAGTTAAGAAAAAAATAAGTATACTATAACTTATTGCTTTGGCAAAAGCATTTTTTGATAAAATATTTGCTTTGCTGGCTAAGCAAGTTATTAACAATTTATTTTTTTTGCTTTTGCTTTTTGCTTTTGCTTATTATTTTTTAAAGTTTTCAATAAGCATTCAGCAACACAGTTATTTAATTTAAAGTTAAAAACTGAAGCAAAGCAAAAATGTTATCTTTTTTCTTTTGCTTTTTTACTTTTGCTGTGTAGCTTTCTTTAAGTTTAGTCAAGCAATTATAAATGTATTAAATAATAGAAAGTCGAACCTTAACTCTGATAATAAGATAGCCATTGTCAAGACAATTTTTCAGGTTATTGCTCTATAAGCATGTCCAGTTTGGGGGGCATGCGCAGCAACACATGTTAAGAGAATCCAAATCAGCTAAAATAAACTTCTTAAAATGGTCACGAATTTACCTTGGCACTATTCTACAAGAAGACTTCATCGTCTTTGTAATGTAGAATACAATACATATTCGTATTCATAAACAAATTTCAAACTTCATGCAGTCATTCAAACTATGCCTACATTGCGGACCTATATTAGGCCCTAAAAAATACTATTTTTCATATAAATTTCGTTTTGCTTTTTTCACGGTGTTAAAACCGCTTCTGTTGCGTTTATTCCCCATGTGCATTGTTTCTTGTATGTCCTATACATTCCTTTTTTGATAATTTATTGAAGGTTTTATTACATAATAATCTTCCTTCTCCGATGTAATTTATTCCTAATCATTTGCGTGTACATAAACTGATAATTATTATTATAGATATAAAGTAGCTTTAACCATCTCTCTGTAGATTTATTTATACATGTTTTTATAGAAATGATTTTATAAAAAAAAATATAAAAAAATAGAATGCATTAAAAACGCTCAAGCATTTTTAACGCATTTTTTAATTTACTACTTAGTAATTTAGACCAAATTCAGAACCTTCCATTATTGCCGTGCCAAAGATATACAAAAAACAATATTTACTTTGTATGGTATGGTGCTACTCCCACTTATCCAATTCGGCCCAATTTATAACTGATGATTTGTATTGACCATAAAGATATTTAGGTAATGTTTGGAGACTCTTACCTTTACCCTCTTAAAGATCTCTTAATTCCCATAATATTCCATGAAGGAACATGGGGCCTTCTCCCAATCAATCAGCTGCTCTCGACTCTATTTTTAGACTCATTGAAAGCGACCTACAGAATCTTTCAACAATAGTAATACTCATAACCAGTTACTAGCTAATGTTGAAAAAGTTTTTTTTTATTCAGATGGTCTGGCCTGGTACTGAACGGATGATCTTCTGGTTGGTAGGAGAGCATACCGTTTTAAAGATATAGACATATGAAAACAATTTTTTTATTGGGTTGGCACCTCAGAGTTGAACAATAGTGAAGGCGCCCACCCAATTAGAGCATTCTACATATGCTTTTAATATACACAGTTTAAAAAATATTTTCTAACTCCAACAAAGTGTAAATGCTGTAACAAATTTCGCTTTCAAGTAGAACTTACGCAATGCAAAGTAATTCACTCTAATGTCAATAACTCGCGAACTAATGGACCTACAAAAACTGCATGTACATAAACACCTTGGTATTGACTTCACCTTTAGTTTAATCGGTTGGCGTATTTCAGAGAACAACAATTACAATGCAGCTTAAAGTCCTCTTTTATATACAATATATATTTTAAGAGAAATGGGTTGTAACAAGCATTGTATGTCTGAAAAACTAAATTAAAATGGTTTCTGAATATAAAACATTTTATTTCGAAATAAGAAATTTTGTTAGATGTTCCAACAAAATGGTTGTTAAAGCTTTAAACTTTTTTTAAAATGTTGAAACACGTAGTCTCACATTAAAGGTTGATCGTTGAAGGAAGACCCCTTTATGCCAGCTACAGAGTTTAGGAAGCATTAAAAATGTATCTGTAAGTGTTGAAACTATTGCTCGAAGACTAAGAGCCAATAAATAAAATGCGTGAAGACCCCAAAGGTAACATTGCTTACACACAAGCACATTGCAAAACGTTTGTATTGGCTTGTTTAAAAGTTAAAGAATGTGCTATGGACAAATGAGTCCAAGGTTATTGAATTTAAGGACAAAGGTTTACGTTCCTATATCAGAAGACTCCCTAACACAGAACTATATCCATAGTTCGCATCTAACACCGTTATATATAGTGGTTCAAGCATTATGGTATTGGGGTGTTTTTGCTATTACGGTGTATATGGGATCAAAACAGCTATGGATAAGACAATTAATGTTAATTTCATAAGGCTTCTAAGGAAATGCCGTTGATATGGGTGCTTCAGCAGGACAATGACCTGAAGTATACAATTTTGCAAAAAAATTAAGGAGTGTCCCACTCAGCCACCTGATCTCAATCCCATTGAGAACCTTTAAACAGCTATAAAAAAGAGTGTATCTCAAATAGAACCAACCATTAATAAAGCCCTCTTGGTAGCTGTCCATAAGGTCTGGAATTTAATTTTAATTGAAACATGTCTAAACTTAGTAAATTCAATATCAAGACGCTTTGGAGCGGTCATTGCCAACACAGGGCATGTGACAAAATTTTAAATTTGAGATGTGCATTGATGATAATAATAGTGAATTCATAATGTTTTGTTTATTTATTGTATAGTTACTCATTTTTTATTTTTTTGACTGAGTTTTTTTAGGTTTAATTTTTAAAAACTTAAACTTTATAATAAAGACTAAGTAAAACGAACTTTTTTTTAAAAAATAATACACAGTCATATAAGCATCTTGTATTAGAGTTTCAATTAAATTAATTGAACCTCATTCAAGATATAAGACGAAGTATATTTTTTCCTACAGTGGTGCTATTTTCTTGACCGCAGATGTAAGTTTTTTTTGCAAACGGTCCCCTTAAGAGTCTGATGTATGTAATTGAATTTAATAGAGTTTTTATGCAAAAACAAAAGCAATTATGTAAAAAACAACTTTAAGAAGGAGTTTTAAATGAACCATTAAATCCTTCGGGATAGAAATTTAAAATTTAATAAAATCATTTAGGAGCTTTACAAAATTTTAATTATATTATTTTGCTTTTCTTTTATTACTTTGAATGCAATAGTGTTCTTATTTACGAGTGTTGCCAAATAATACTGAGAATTTATCGAATTTTCAGCAATATGTGTTTATTCAAAGTACTTTGTTTTTGATAGTCATTTAAAGCAGACAATAGTGCACAAACAAATCATCAATAAACCAAAAAAAGGCTTGACAGATACTATGTATAAGGACATTGTTACATCAGTTTCATCATTTCTGATGCAGATATCCCAAAAGTGGTTATCACTTTAAATGTATTCGATAAAATCTGTTGATTAATATTAGACGACCGAAAACGAATGTCCGTGGTTGTAGACATCTCTATGATAGATATACATTATATTTTGCACTAATATTTCGATATCAAAAGCTATTAGTCAAAAAGTGTGCGTAATGGGATAAGTTGGCATGGTAACTCAAATATAGAGAAAATACTTATTTTCGGAAATCTTTAGAACGGTTAAATTGGAAGTTTTTGATTTGGGTTTTTTTTTCTTGAAACCAGCACTCAGGGGATAACCCATACTAGTGCACTGCATTGTACTGGTACTAGGAAAATAGCTTGTAGGAAGGAGGACAGAAAGAATAGAGTTTATGGACGTTCGATATAAATTTGCTCATTTCGTAAGTGGCAAGAAGATTGTTTCACAAACGAACAGTGCGATCAAAGAACGAATTCTTTCCATAACTCGTTGTGCGAAAGAAAGGGATGCGCTCTAGGAGAAATATGAGTGATGCGTAAGAATATATAGGGTGGAAATTTAAGGGGTTTAGATTTAAAAATGCAATAAGACAAAAACGGGGTGAAATTTTGCCAAATTTATTTTGTTGTTGTGAAGTACAATTGTTCCGGTAAGAAATGAAATATTATTTCATTCATGTGGCTGCCGGGGCTGACTTCACAGTACCCCATTCGATCGGACCAATTTTCGATAACTTTTTCGAGTATATGGGGTCGTATCTCGGCAATGGCATCACGAAAGTTGGATTGTGACATGAGACGTGTAGCACGTTGCATCATCCTGTTGAAACCAGACATCGGTCATATCAATACCATGAAGATAGGAAACAAGTGTCTCCATTAACCGCACTGGTTGAAAATATGAAATATGGGCTAGTGATGCCTCCGCTCCACCAGCCGCACCAAACAGTCACTCGTAATGGATGCATTGGCCTTTGTAAGACCCCTTTTGGGTTTTCTGAGCCACAAATACGCAATTTTGCCTAGTAACGTACCCAACAAAATGAAAATGAGCTCCATCCGAAAAGATGACTTTTTTTTGGCAAATTGACATCATGGTGCAGTTTCTCGTTGGCCCATCTAGCGAAGCGAAAACGAAGCGGATGGGCATGCGTCTTCAACTCTTGAACCAATTGTAAGGCGGCATACCGAGATCTTTTAGCAAAATTCGACGTAAACCCCTGCGTGAAATGTTCAATTGTTGAGAACAATGACAAGTTGATATTGATGGACTCTCACGCGCACTCTCAGTCTCAGCTTCGATATTTTCGGTAACGCACTGTACGAGCACGCTTTCGTCTTGGCGCATCATCAATGAAACCAGTTTCATGAACTGTAGTAATAAACTTGCGTATACCGGGCACTGCTGGTTCTTCTTTGCAACCAAATTTTGTACGATAATTTCGTGCAATTTCCGACCAATTGTCTTCGTTTTGGAAATAAATTTCCAATAAATCCCAAATTGCTCAAGCGTAAATCGATTCATTTCGTTCAGTGGAGATAATATACTGAATTTTGTGAAAGAATGGAATGACCTAAGTAATGCCAAATTAGAAATAACCGCTGGTTTAAATTTAAACCGATATATGGTTCACCCGTTAATATAAATCATCAATTTTAAAAATGGGTGGAATTAGAAAAACTAACTATTGTGTGTCTTAAGAATGGTTAAAGTGTAACTTTCTGGATCTGAACTGAATGATTTCGTAATCAATTGAAATCATCAGTTAAAATGTGGGCGGAATTAGATAAATGGGTGTCTCCCATTTATAATAAATTTGGAATTTTATATATAAGGAGAACGGCCACAGTAGAACAGTCGTTATCTATCCACATCTACCAATAAGTGGGAGATATTGTATAAGCCGGTATTGCACAAATTCCATCGCGTTAAAGCTATCGTACCTAATATAGCCATGTGAAAAATAGTAATGACACTCATGTAGCACATTGAAAGTACGTAAAAGGAGGCAATTGTTGATAAATAATTGTTTTTATTTTTAGCAAATTAACTAGAGAAACAAGTTTCATTACATTTTTATTAAACTGTTGCTTGAATTTCAAAATAAATTATGATGGCGGTAATATTGTTGATTAGTGTTAATTTTCCTACTATGGTGTTGAACCACTGTATACCTTCCAATTCGTTTACTCCTTAACTCTACGTTCCAGTCAAGGATTAAACCTTTTCTCGATTTTTTGGGACCTTCTAGGACTCTGATGTACTATTGTCAGCTTTGTTTGCAATACGACTACATATCAAGTCAATATCAATAGCTTATAGCTACTTCCACATAGGTACAAACCATTGACATCAAGTATACTCTACAAAGACTCTTCCAAAAATCGTTTTACATTTTACAATTGTGGTTGTACTTGAGAGTCTTTCACTCAGACCACTCTGTACTGTGCTTTTACACTTGGTTTCTCTTTGTTATTTTTTGCATATCTTTTTGGCTATACGTGTGACTATGTACGTGTGAAAACAGAAAAGAAGAGCAGGTCTTTGCCGAAATCTAATTTAGAACAGATTTTTTTCTTTCAATTTAATCATTTATTTTATTCAAAATTTAAAAAAAAAAAAATTATACATAGCCCGCAAAGCTCATTAGCTTAACTGCAAGGAGCTGCTCTTCTTTTGTATTTTCACATGTACAGTGGTGGAAGAAATAATAGAGCTACTTTCATATATGAAAATAACTAGAACAACGTGAAATGGTCAGAAGAAACGAAGATTAATTTATTTGGGTCAGATGGAAAATTGTATGTTCAAACTTTTTTCAATTACAATGCATTCTTTATTTAATTTTTGCAATGATAAATAAAAATTTAAGAAAACTTTGATGTACAAATATTTGCAATTGGAAAATCCAATTTTGACAGAGCGTTAAATAGTGAAGTTGGTTGCAAAAGACAACAAATGTAAACAAAGAAAAAAAGAGGGAAAAAGTAAACATTTGCAAAAAGAGTATATGTTATTAGAAAATGGAGGTAAGTAAATATTTAAAATTAAATATGAATATTTTTTTATATATTTTTTTTAATATAGAATTTCAACGAGAAAATAATGGAATTGGTTCATCAAAATCCTTGTTTGTATGACAAAAGAGATATGAAATACAAAGAAGTTTTATTCTATTATTAATAATTAAATTAATAATTAATTTATTTATATTTCACTTCTGTTTATTATTTTATTGATTATGCCAATACTTTCTCTAAAAAAGCAATAGGAAAACATTAAATCACCCACCTTCTTTCAAAAATAAATTTGTAAAAGACAATGAATTTTAATATATTTGTTTTTTACACAATTTTTATTTCTTTTATTACTCTCACAAACTATAAGTCACACAACAAAGATATAATGTACTTGTCAAAATAAACAGGGTTGTAAAAATGTTTAAAAACCCAGTTTTTATAGTTTTGACGTAAGTTTGACACTTTTATTTAGGTATGGCCGCAGAGCGTAAAAGCTAAGCGGCAAAAAACATTCCGCCTGCCGCTCTTATTTAGGAATAGCAGAAACGCTGATCTAGAGCAGTGATATCCAAAAGTAAAAATGTGGTTGTGTTAGTGTGAACAGGGAAGTTGCTCTCTCAGAGAGAGAAAAGTTGATGTTTAAAAAAAAATTAAAGAAAATCAACATACATCCACTGCACATGTGCACTTGTCGCTGTTTCAGTGACAACTAAGAGCAAGAGCATAAGAACATTTTTTAAATTATTTGTCTGTGCTTTAAAAAAAATTGTGTACATTCAGCATACATGTGCATTCGTCGTTGTCTCATTGACAACTAAAAGCAAGAGCATAAGAATACGTATGAGTTGACCAAGGCCAAAAGTCCTATGAAGAACTCATGACTGATCTCGAAGCAGTACGTAGTAGGCTATATATCTTGTGTAATATATTTTATAGACTATAAACTCCGACTCATTACAGTGAGAATTCTATAATCAGAAACAGAAGAGATGCACTCTAAAGCCACATAGTATAGGAGTAAGCTCGTTCTTTGTTCAGGGTTTAGCGGCTAAATTTAAATCTATATTGAAATCGTCATATATTTGCAATTAGGGCATTTCAAGGTCTATGGTTTAAAAATAATAATTATTTTAGTTTTGTTAAAAAGCTAGAATACTAGATAAAATAGCGTCTTTTTACAATCTTAACACTTGACACATTCCAAAGTCTTAAAAACCTCTTTTGTTTTAATTTAATTTTTTTCCTGCTATTTTGTTTTCTAAGCCATCAGCTTTAAGTTCTATTCCATGTCAAATTTATTAAAATGCCAATTACTTTCTGTTTTTGCTTTTATTTCGGCACTTCATTCAATTTAATTTTATCTGCTTCTCTTTAACTCAGAATACTTGGCTTTTATTTCAAACGTATAGCTGAACTTTGTGATTTAAAAAGGCATATTTAAGATACCTGAGCAGCAGTGCTTTTTATCAAAAAGGGATAAGTAATAAACAAAGTTAAAAAGGTTAAATGGAACATTAAGGCCTTGAAAGCCAAATGACAGATATACAAAATCAAATTTCTAAAATAACGTTTAAGACTAAACCGTTTTATCTGTTAAATAAATGCATTAATTATTTTGTAATTTGTTTTGAAAAGTTATGTGTTTAAGGCAGAACAGAAGTATAACAGTTTTGTTCATTTAAGTACAGTGATGCAATGCTCCAGACGTCGAACTGGCAGCTTAGTAGGATCGAGCACTATCTCTTCAAAAAAAGCTTATCTACACTAAACTCTCTTAGTTCACACCAATAAACTCCACTCGTTGAGATTACTTCATTTAAACCGACTGCTGTTCGCATCGAATTACTTTTTATATGGCTGAATAGATGACATTTCAAACGCTTGCGACCTTCTCGTTGTTTCGGGTATGACCTTATTTACACTTCTTTCTGTTCAGTTCTGATATAGACAAGTTTTATGACATTTAATGAATCAAAGTGCTCGGCAACGAAATAGTTTACTATCTAGCTCGCAGTGACTAGGAGGCGACCATTATGAGGGTACATAATGAGTAAATGGAACAACGGCAATCTGTATTTTTGCAGGTTGTGCAAAGATATAGAGGAGATCGAGACAGTGGAGCACTTATTGTGCCATGGACCATGGCTTCAAAGCGTGACCAGAGCTTCAGCGCATAAGGCTGAGGTGCTACATGTTGCGGGGTCTGGTAAGATCAGATCGTGCATTATGGGAAGCAAGAATTTTAGTATCTTCATCCTATCTGATTACAGCCATGAGAATACGGTTGCGGCGACCTGGGAGACCTGCCCACCAAAGTTACATGGCCCACGACCATAGCGAACCTCCACCAAATGAGAAAGTTCGTGGCATTACAAGTGCGGAGAGAATTAGAAATACGCCGCTTATTATTTGGGCTGATGCCATAGCACACCACATTGCTTGGGGAAGCTCGGACATGTACGCAAGTGGTGAGCCTCTTTTTGATTTTATCCTTTGTAGTGGTTTTGATATAACACCTGCAAGGAACTTACCTTTGTAGTTTCGAATAGAAAGGAGGTTCTTGATGTGACCTTGGCCAGTTCCAGGCACTCAGATTTGGTTAGTGGATGGAGGGTTTCTGGGGAATGCTCCTTCTCTGGCCATCTGTATACTGATTTCGAGATTGCGGTCAAGTCACCTGGAACTAAGGTTTTTCAGAACGGGAGGAAGACAGACTGGGTTGAGCACCGCAACATCCTGTCCCGAACTCTTCTGGATCCGGCTTCTGTTAAGACTTTGACGGAAGCTTTCGATAGGGCAACAGGTTTGGCATGCAGACCAAGGGTCTGTAAGGGTAGGAAGCAACCACTATGGTGGAATTCCGAACTGGGCGACACCCGCAGGGAATGTCAATGAGGCTATAAGGGGGTCGTTTTATTCAAAAACTATGTGGAAATCAGATCATCATCAATTATTAAATTTTTGACGCAAAAAATCGATTGTGGCAAGTTGCATCATCCTGTTGAAACCAAACATCGTTCACATCAATACCATGAAGAGCGGCCAGAAAAAAATAGGTTTTAATTATAATTTTCAAAAAAATATGGGCCAATGACTCCTCCCATTTACAAGCCGCACCAAAAAGTCACTCATAATGTATGCATTACCTTCTGTAAGACCCCTTTTGGGTTTTCTGAGCCCCCAATATGGCAATATTGCTCATTAACGTACCCACCAAGATGAATTTGAGCTTCATCCGAAAGGATGACTTTTTTTTTGCAAATTCGACAACATCGTACAGCTTCTCGTTGACACATCTAGCGAAGCAAAAACGAAGCATGCGGCTTCAATTCTTGAATCAATTCGACGTAAACTGGTGCGTGAAATGTTCAATTCTTGAGAACTATGACAAGTTGATATTGATGCATTCTCACGCACTCTCTCAGCCACAGATTCAATTTTTTTAGGTGTACGCACTGTACGAGCTCTCTCGCAGCTTGGCGCATCAGCAATGAAATTATTTCAAAAAACTTTAGCAATAAGCTTGCGTATACCGGGCACTGTTGATCCTTCTCTTCGACCAAATTTTGTACGATAATTTCGTGCAATTTCCGACCAATTGTCTTCGTTTTGGAAATAAATTTCCAAAAAATCCCAACGTTGCTCAAGCCTAAAACGATTCATTTCGTTCAGTGGAAATAATATACTGAATTTTGTGACAGAATAGAATGACATAAGTAGTGCCAGATTAGAAATAACCGCTGGTTCAAATTTAATTTAATAGATGGCCCACACCATCTTTCCAATAGTCATAAAAACATATGTATGTGGTATGTAACTTCTTAATGAGTTTTACCGGAATTGTAGCCGTTTCTAAGGGACGTAGTGTATGTATGTACTTGTCTTACCTTTAAAGATAAGCTAAAAGAATACATATATTTTCATACAAATTTTTGTTAAGTATTTTCGGCAAAACGTTTTTTTTTTCCTCTTTTTTGTCATTTGACATGTTTTCTCCATGGATGACAAATACAGCTGGCTGGCTGGCTGGTTGTTGTGCTTGAAATTCGTCTCTAAAATTTATTTTTTTCTTTATAAAGAAAAATATGCTTTTATATTTCGTTTTTATATTTCATTTTGAAGAGTTGTCATTCATTACGCTAGAATTAAGTTAAACAAATCTCAATTGAGCATATTTTGCGATTCAAATTGAGAGATTTCTTTTACTTCTTTAGTTTCTTCATTTTTTTATTTTTTTCTTTCTTAATAACATAATTGATGGAGCAAAGAGTAAGGAAGAAGAAAAGGACAATTTTTGGTTTGGACAAAAATACAAGAGTTTTTACTTAGGCCATAGAACGTTTAAGTGTAGCTTGTTAAACAGAGCAAAGAAATTGAAATTAAATTTAATTTATGATTTAAGTTTACTTACCCCTTCACGACCACCTGTATCGCCTTTGGCTCCTTTGAGTCCCATGTCACCTTTTGGTCCTGGTAAGCCTGGGCGACCCTGTAAGATTAAAAATTATTAAGGGGAAACTAAATTAAATTGTTAAACATTTAAGCAAATGTGGTTTTGGTTGGAAAAAAAACTAATATAATATTTTGTAATATTGACAAGTGGTTTAAATGTCATCTAACCGCAAATGCAATCATGACAAAAAAAGTTATCATAGTTTCTCATATTTTCTAGTTTTTAGTTAAATATGAAATCTCTAATGTACACCCAAACACAATCATAGAAATACAACCAACTTACAACAGTTAACTTTAGTTATCAGTCTGAAAAATGTCCATATTGTTTAAAAGTTGTTACATAAATGTACCCTACTATCTGTAGTGATTCAAAAGATATATAAATTAAAGCCTATTTGCCTTAAAAAAACAAAAGTTGACGAAATATCATCAAAATTGGCTTAAAATTCCGTTTTCCGTTAATTGATAGGTTTTGTTTAACTATTTATTATTTAAAAAATAGAAAATATGGCTGAAAAATACTTAAACATTAATGAGCTATTTTTATTACTTTTTCAAAAAATGCTGTTAAGTTTTAGTATTTTTAAACGTTTGCCTCCCTTCAAATTGCGTAGAATAAAATAAATGCAGCTTTACTTTATATATTCGTTTATTTACATAATTATAATGATATGGTATAGTCTCCAACTTATCTAATATCCGCTTAATACACCAATTTACTCAATACTCAATACTATGACTGCTAAACTATAACTGACTGACTAAGCATAATACAAAAAATATATATAAAATTGGTGCTAATTTTGAATGCCCGTTAATTGAAAATGCAAGATCATAATACACGGAAATTGACTTTGTAACACAGTTCAATCCGTAATTGGTAGCACTGTTAATAACACAAATAATTACGGCATTGAGAGAGTGATACATTGCCAGCCTTGACACAAACCAATAGACTAAAATTCCAAAATAAAGTTTTATAAATACAAATGTTCTATTGTTGGTGTCCTATTCCATCGAACCATTAACAGATTTTGTTGCAATGAAAAAGGTAGACTAGAACCACTGTAATTTACTGTTCGCTCGCCAGAAGATCAAACTACACATTACGGAGGAACTACGTGTTATTATATGGGAAAGTCTTTCAGCAAAAGTCTTTCTAGCGGCTGGCATTGCTCGTTTGCCCTACTTAATCTATTTGCTTACTTCCCGCACAACACACTACATGAATAGGGGCCCTGATGTTTTTTATGAGAGAAAAAACTATCAACTATATAAGATGTTTTTTCCAATTCTAGAAACACTTTACACGAGCACATTTTGGTTTAATTTTAAGCTCTCCCAGCAATATATATATAAAGTATACTACGCAAGGGACTACTACACACGTAATCTAAATATACACTCCGGTTCAACAGGATAGAACTACTGGAAGAAAATCGGAAGCGTAACCTTAATATTTGATGGTAATTGAAGTATTTATTTGTCTTGGATTACCTGGACTATTGAATTGGGATCAATAACAAATATTTTTATCTTTCTTAACATGTTCTCACAAGCCTACGAATTATTTTTTAAAAAAAAAGCAACGAATTAAGTGTGACAAACATACGGTAAAAATTAGAGCTCACATTGGTTTTTTTACTAATCCAAAGTGTAGCTGAAACTGAATTACTTATAGATAAGTTGGGTTCAAATATAAATACGAATTACAATGGAACGTCGTCGTGTGAAAATGGCATTTCCTACCAATTGGTAGGCTTTATTATATAGTTTATGTGCTATGCTAGTGCGACTGATTTTCTAGTAGAACGTCAGTAGATTACGGACAAGGTTTGTTGACAAACATATAGTGTCCAGAATGCTCTTCGTCATTGGAACTTTCCCAGCTTTCCGGAACAACTTGCATAATTTAAAAAAAACATATTTTGAAATTAATGTTTAATGCAAAAAAATTTTAAGAAAAGTAGTGAAGCTTTTACAAAAGGAAGGCACAATCTTAAGACTAAATAACTTCACTGTTAAAATCAATTTAAATTTTAAAAACTTGAGATTCATTGCGATCTTGATTACAGCCAGCCTGCAAGTGGTGTTTGGATAAATATTTAGAGACTAGTTTCTTTAACGTATTCTTTGGCAGATCGATGGTAATCATCTTTTTTGTTTTACTATTGTAAATGCCTAACAATGCTTTGAAATCCTCTGATAAGCCTCTATAAAGACAGCAGAGTGTAATAACAGCTATCGCCAATCAATTTGCTGAGATGGCAATTGCATAAGAACCATCTTATGATGCCTTGTGTTTAAGAATAGTATCAGTGACACTTACTGAAATTACCGGTTGTCTTATAGACTTTAGAGACATTACACCATACAAAAATCAACTAAGGTTTCTTGATACATTTTTAAAATAAAATAGTTTTAAAGAAAGTTGGTTTTTGTCAAGAACATATTTGCTTTTATTTTTTATTATCTATGTATGAGCCTTTATCATTCTTCGCGTGGCTTCATAATTCCGTTGCTGTAGAACTTATGTGGTTTATTGGCGAAAAACTTCGTCAAGTGATTTTCAATGGCATGTCATGCATTACATTGTCATGAAAAAAACAACAACACCAGGATGTTGTACTTTTTTATGTAGAATACCTTGCTTAACGATATTTGACTAAATATCGATTTCAAACCACTTTTCATCGTTCGGAATGGTTCGCAAAATGGTTATATTATTACGAATTCACTGCAGTAAATCGGCTAATTAGTACCTTTTGTTGTAATTCATACGGTACACAAATGTTTAGCTTGTTTGAATATCCAAGAAACAAAAAAGGCTTCCAACGAGAAAAAAAATCAACCGAACAGAAAAAAGAACTCCATTTCTATAATAGT
This sequence comes from Wohlfahrtia magnifica, assembly GCA_023159175.1. NCBI lineage: Eukaryota > Metazoa > Arthropoda > Insecta > Diptera > Sarcophagidae > Wohlfahrtia > Wohlfahrtia magnifica. The sequence goes on along the minus strand of JAKWBJ010000482.1, from coordinate 4,751,693 downwards.
TATATACCCAAATTCGGAACGAATTTCGTAAAATAAATGTATGTACGCTGTTACTCAAGCTAAAAAATGTTTTTTTTAGAGTTGATGTTTTAGAGCTTTGTGGTTTGATTGACGTTTTAGAGTCGACAATGTTAGAAAAAAAGTGTTGATTTTTGGAGTGTTGACAAAAACGAGTGTTTCCATTTTCCCAAGTGCACTGTATTCCAAATTTTCATGGGGTTGATGTCAATTTCAAGTGCTTCTGGCAGTTGCTTGAGTCAATAATAAAATGTAATCCACTTTTTTGGTAATTGGTCTATCAGACAAACCACTTCTGGATACAGGGTTCACTTTGGTCATCTACTGACCAAAAACTGCGGCTGCGTTATATATGACCCAATAATATGAAAATTTCTGATAGCATGGTGGGCAAAGTGCTAAAGCAAAATTTGCATCGCGACTTTGGATTTTAAATAATTAAGAGGTCTCAGCCACCCTCTAGATAATTCATCCAAGAAAATCCATGACCCTCTCTCACTGAAGGGAAAATAAAAATAACATCAAATTCGAATCATCATCGGAAGGTTCACTCAACGTAAGCTGTTGAGGAAAAAAGGATAAAGACTAAGGCAAAACTCCGAACCACTACTATACCAAATATTTTATGGTGTTGTTTATAGGCAACCGATAACCTGCTTAGACTGAAAACAAAAACGATTACAAAGAAACGGAAACAAGGAAGAGATGCCACGCGGAAGCAATATGCTGCCAAAAAGAAGTTACGGAAGAAAAGAGGAAAATATATGTCGTTTTTAAACACTTTTGTTTGGAATTTCAGTCATTTAAACCAATTAAAAAAAGTAAAAAAAGGAGTACAACAAACTAAAGCTACTTTAAGCTTTGCCACCTTCTTATCTTTCCTGGTTTTAGGGCCAAAATTGTAGACATAATATTTAATGTATACGTAGGGTATTGATAATCTGTCTCTTGTACTTCTATTCCCTTAAGATGTTCTTGAGTTTTTCCCTGCTCATTTTCAGATTTTTTTTCAAAACTGTAACGCTGTGTTCGCAGGATTTATGCTGCATTTAAGTTTAGCTGGTGGATTTTAAAAGTTTGTGTGCAAAACACATACTCTATAAAAAAGGAAAAAAAGGGCGAATAAATATGGCAAGAATTTCTGCAGCCCACTTTATTTATTTAAATACGAAATAAACAAGTTTCAGTTGCCGCTTAAGGCAAAGTTTTCTGTTTTCAGTTCTGAGTCGTTTTTTTTTATTTTAGAAATAGTTGGGTAATGTTAGAATTTTTTAGCAGTAGGCAGCAGTGGTAGTAGAATTGGAGTTTTAGTTGTAGGTTCAGTCATAGCATGGTTGTATGAGTAGTGAAACGTTTTTTTTTTATTTTTTTCTACAAGAAACGCTGTTGTTATTTACACAGTTATGGGGTCAGTTGCGTTATAATGTAAAAAAAAATGTTTTTCCATTAAAAATTATTTCTTTTTTTATATTTATATATTTTTTAGTTTTTTATTATAGTAAATAACATCGCAAACTACAGAGGCCATTGTCACAGTTAGTTATAGAGTTGTGGAGAGTTGTAGAGAGATACCAAAAAAAAGAGAGAAGATTTTTATGCTGGTCTAAATATAAAAAAGTAAAAGAAACCAACAACAAAAACTAAATACATAATAAATTTTGATGGAAAAAAATCTGTTTTATGGCTGTGTTTGAGTTGATGTCAGATTTTCTAAAAATAAAAAGTTCTGATGCGTTGGGACTAGATTTGAGAGACTGTGCTGTTAGTTTATTAATAAAAAAACTTCTATGAGTAAAATTTAAGGATTAATTCTTGTTTTACCCCACACTAGTATTGGTGGTTAGGGTTACATACATGGTTGGCAAAAGCCCGGGTGTTTTTAAAAATTCCAACCCACCGGGTTTTATTGGGGTTTTTTTTGGGTTTTTATTTTTGCTTGTTTATACAATCACGTTATTTTAGTATTTATGATGCAATTGTGCACTCTTGGTGTAATCAAGGCGTCATTGTGTAATATGAGCTGCTAAAACTGGGTGATCGAAACAGACTGCATTTACTTCGTTTGAATGGAGGCAGACATGATTAAGTTATTCTTTTACATGATAACACCCAACCTCTTGTCGCAAAAGTTTCAAAACCATTATTAGAAACGATGAATTGAGCAACCGCCGTATTCTCTGAACATTGCTCCGTCAGCTGTTGCGACGAATACAAGATACTCGCACCTCTTTCTTTACATGGCATTTTGCTATACCGACCAGTTTGTATTATGGAACACATTCGCTTTAAGCGCAATTTACCTCAAAAAACGTAGATTCTCCGTTTTTAAAAAAAAGTGTATGGGAAGCAAGCGCAACACATATTCATCTCGCTTAAAGGCATTTCAGAAACTATAAAGGACTTATAAGGAGGTATGAGCTTATCTTTTAACATGTCAAACAGTCATTTTCTTTGAAGAAATACAAAATCGGCTTGATAGTTGGAGCGCCTTAAAAGACGAGAAGTTTTCTGAGACGGGATTTGGAAATGGAGAACAGAAGTTCGGAGTAATTTGATAAAATAACTATTTCATTATCTGTTTCAAGTCAAAAATGGAACAAATAAATTTGTAGTCCCAATACCATTGGGTAACCCAATGAAACCCACCCGATACGTAAATTACACCTATTTTTGTATTAAATAAACTACGTAAAAAACGAAAAACTTTACTCAGGTTTTTTATTTAAAGGTTTTCGTAGTTTATTTAATACAAAAATAGGTGCAATTTACGTATTGTGTGGGTTTCAATTTTTGTGAACAAATATGGCCCGATAACGATCGCCATTGACTGAAACGGCCACTCCTCGCTCATTTTCAAAGAAAAATGGGCCAATTATGCCTCTGGACCAAAAACCGCACCAAACAGTGACTTGTTTTGGGTGTATCGGCTTTTCAATTTATGCATGCGGGTTTTCTGTGCCCGAAATGCGACAATTTTATTTGTTTACATACCCGCCGAGATCAAAATGAGCTTCATCTGAAAAGATGATTTTTTTGCAAAATTGCCATCTTCTGTAAGTCGATCGCAGGCCCACTTAGCGAAGCGAAAAAAGCGTATACACAAACATATTCGTTCAGCTGAATGATAAAATTGTCAAATCAGATATGAGCTAAGTTTACGAAATAAGCACTAGTTGAAAAAAACGTCAGATGGCGGACCCGTTATTTCATTAAGTTTAAAAATATTGGCAAGCATTCATATAATGTTTATATATTTTTATTCTAGAGAATGTAACTTTATAATCAATACTGTTTACGGTGCTAATTAAAAGATGGAGAGCTTTTTTATAACTGAACGGACTTGCCTCACTTTCAAAATTAATAAATTATTGTTATTTATTTTATTTATTAATTTATTGGCAATGAAAAATTATTATTTATCGTTCATTTAATTTTTTCAGAATTCTTTCATTTCGCTAATTCAAATGTAATACACAAAAGTGGTCGAATTGGCAGTGCTGCCAAATACAGTTTTAAAGGCGGTGATGTGGTGTATTTTCTTTTAAGGCATTTTCATTTATGTAACAATATTTTCAATATTGTTAAATATCAGAATAATGAATATCAGAATCTGAATATTTTTTTACGAAAAACTGTTTTCACACAAAAAGATCTAAAATTACCATTATCCAGATTATTTTTTACTAATGGACTTAAACCACTCTCAAAATAAACAGCTTATATCTCAGAAATTTTAACTATAGTTTAGCAATGGGTTATAGGGGGTCCGAGTTTAACTATAGGCAGATTTTAACACAATATGCAATGAAAAAGCTTTTCGACAAATTACAACCCAATCTTAGTATACCCGCAGTAATCTCAGCATCAAAATTATTTTCACAATGATTACTAAGCTGATATGAGGTCTGGTGGCCTATAAGATAAGTAGATTTTAAAGCTTCAATTTCTAGTCACATTACATTTTATGAAATTTTAAGGAAATATATCGCAAATGATTAAATATGATCTATGAATCGACTTTAACAAAATTAAATTTGATTTAAGACAAATAATATTGTTACATTTTAACCTTTTTAAGACGTTTGAGTTCTTTTAAATTGCGGCAAAAATAAAATAAACACCACTTTGTTGTTGTTTTACAGATTTTATTTCCTCACTTTATCTTTATACAGTCTTAATACCGCGACTTATTAAATTGCGTTTATACAACATTATTCTTTACGACCTTATTTTATGACAGTATAACGTAACTATGAAACTATGCATAAGGCGCCGCCTTTTATATACAGTTGACATTATTTCCGAATGTTCTTGTTCTTGCTACAACATTCGAATTATTTCCATTAATTCAAATGTCAGACACAAAGATGGTCGAATTGGCAGTGGTGACATTAATACCAAATATAAATACCAAAATCCCACAATACAGTTTTAAAGGCATTGATGTGTTGTATTTTCATTTTAGTCATTTTTACTTTCGTAACAATATTAATATGTATGTCGTTTATGACAAATCATGGTTATCTTAAAACATCCGGCAGACGATGGGTGCAAGGTCCAGGCTACACTGTGGTTGCGTCAAAACTTCCTAGGCAAGTGCAGTAAATTGTTGAAGGCATTACAATGCCAGGCAACGTATATCATAGTTAACCAACATTTCTTGTTAGCAAATTATAGAGGCTCTTTCTTGAGCGTTTCGTTCAAATGAGGAAGTGTTGTAAGCAGTAGAGATCAGAATAGATATTTTCGCTAAATTTTTTTAGTTCATAACGGATTATACCCCTTATACTCCACCCAACACTTAACATAAGTCTGTTTGCCATTGACCCAGGGTTTAAAACTGTTTCTGCAAGGTAACTGGCCTTTAACTATGATTTCCTTTTATTTAACTCTTTCAGTATGACTTTTTGAATGCTTCTAGATCCAAATGGGCTTATCATTTAAATTTTTGTTGAAGTAATATTGTAATAGAAAGATTAACAGTTTTGCCGTTTTTAAGTAAGAAATCGCTTATATATATATATATTTTTTTGTAAGCAATCAGTAAAAATGATTCTATATGTCATCATGCTAAAATACCATTTTGAACCCACTTTTTTGAAAAAAAAGTTATTGAATATTATAATGAAATAATCATATTCATATAATCTAACTAATGACAAAAAATAGTTTAGGTTTAAAACTAAAAACATGTACCGAAAGGGTTAAATGACTCCGATGTTGTTCTACCACTTAAATAACTGATCGGCCGACCTTAATACATAACATTCTCATGGCTTACTTTACAAATTTTTAGCCATGATCTCACAAATTTTTTTTCGATTTTATAGTAAAGATACATTACAAAGCGTTTGATTTCAGACATTTCACAAAATTTCAAAACATTGTAACTTTTTACACATGCAACAATATGAAGAACCTTTATCACTAAATATGTTTCGTTTACCATAATTAAGAGACTAATTAGTCGAGTGAGAGTATTAGGTTGCTCCTTGGCTTATGTATGATCCATTTTTTTTAAGTGTAGGTCGTAACTCTCTCCAGAAATGTTCTCTATAGCAAAAAATTGCATTGTGGAAAATTTCAGGCAGATTGCTTCAGGCGAAGGTTTTGCTGTATCCGTCCAAAAGCTGTTAAAATATGTTAAATTCGTATGAAACAAGTACAAATGCTAAGTGAGGAGTTTATGGGCGTATGCGGCACGCCTGCCGCTGATGCAATCTACCTAAAATTTTCCACAACACCTTTTTTAGGCTACGGAGAACATTTCTGGGGGGAGTTACAGTGTAATTTCGCATTTTTTAAAATAAGACGCATCCCAGTGATTATTGAAATTTTCGTTGCATGTTGCAAACATCAGCACAAACGCTATATAACCCACTGAGTAACCCAATGAAACCCACCCAATACGTAAATTGCACCTATTTTTGTATTAAATAAACTACGAAAACCTTTAAATAAAATACCTGAGTAAAGTTTTTCGTTTTTTACGTAAAATCTGTAAAACAACAACAAAGTGGTGTTTATTTTATTTTTGCCGCAATTTAAAAGAACTCAAACGTCTTAAAAAGGTTAAAATGTAACAATATAATTTGTCTTAAATCAAATTTAATTTTGTTAAAGTCGATTCATAGATCATATTTAATCATTTGCGATATATTTCCTTAAAATTTCATAAAATGTAATCTGACTAGAAATTGAAGCTTTAAAATCTACTTATCTTATAGGCCACCAGACCTCATATCAGCTTAGTAATCATTGTGAAAACAATTTTGATGCTGAGATTACTGCGGGTATACTAAGATTGGGTTGTAATTTGTCGAAAAGCTTTTTCATTGCATATTGTGTTAAAATCTGCCTATAGTTAAACTCTGACCCCCTATAACCCATTGCTAAACTATAGTTAAAATTTCTGAGATATAAGCTGTTTATTTTGAGAGTGGTTTAAGTCCATTAGTAAAAAATAATCTAGTCTAATAATCTGCATATTGTGTTAAAATCTGCCTATAGTTAAAATCGGACCCCCTATAACCCATTGCTAAACTATAGTTAAAATTTCTGAGATATAAGCTGTTTATTTTGAGAGTGGTTTAAGTCCATTAGTAAAAAATAATCTAATCTAATAATCTACATATTGTGTTAAAATCTGCCTATAGTTAAACTCGGACCCCCTATAACCCATTGCTAAACTATAGTTAAAATTTCTGAGATATAAGCTGTTTATTTTGAGAGTGGTTTAAGTCCATTAGTAAAAAATAATCTGGATAATGGTAATTTTAGATCTTTTTGTGTGAAAACAGTTTTTCGTAAAAAAATATTCAGATTCTGATATTCATTATTCTGATATTTAACAATATTGAAAATATTGTTACATAAATGAAAATGCCTTAAAAGAAAATACACCACATCACCGCCTTTAAAACTGTATTTGGCAGCACTGCCAATTCGACCACTTTTGTGTATTACATTTGAATTAGCGAAATGAAAGAATTCTGAAAAAATTAAATGAACGATAAATAATAATTTTTCATTGCCAATAAATTAATAAATAAAATAAATAACAATAATTTATTAATTTTGAAAGTGAGGCAAGTCCGTTCAGTTATAAAAAAGCTCTCCATCTTTTAATTAGCACCGTAAACAGTATTGATTATAAAGTTACATTCTCTAGAATAAAAATATATAAACATTATATGAATGCTTGCCAATATTTTTAAACTTAATGAAATAACGGGTCCGCCATCTGACGTTTTTTTCAACTAGTGCTTATTTCGTAAACTTAGCTCATATCTGATTTGACAATTTTATCATTCAGCTGAACGAATATGTTTGTGTATACGCTTTTTTCGCTTCGCTAAGTGGGCCTGCGATCGACTTACAGAAGATGCCAATTTTGCAAAAAAAATCATCTTTTCAGATGAAGCTCATTTTGATCGCGGCGGGTATGTAAACAAATAAAATTGTCGCATTTCGGGCACAGAAAACCCGCATGCATAAATTGAAAAGCCGATACACCCAAAACAAGTCACTGTTTGGTGCGGTTTTTGGTCCAGAGGCATAATTGGCCCATTTTTCTTTGAAAATGAGCGAGGAGTGGCCGTTTCAGTCAATGGCGATCGTTATCGGGCCATATTTGTTCACAAAAATTGAAGATGAGGATATTAGCAACATTTGGTTGCAACAGTACGGCGCTACGTGCCACACATCCGAAGCTACACTCGATGTTTTGCGCCCTGTTTTCAAAAAAAAAAAAAAAATTATTTGGCGGACCCTTTATAATCTTTTATAAAAAAAGAGAACTTGCCCCATTTCCAAAATAAACGGCTCATATATACTCGGATTCAAAACAGTCAGTTTAAAATAAAGCTATATTTTTTTGTAAAGTATGATTAAAAGCGATATTCTTTGATTTGAATAAAAATCTGTACAAATCAGGCTGTGATTATTATCAGCAGTCACCAAGTCTCTTTTGGTCTAGAACGGTCAATAGTTATTGACTTACAAAGTTGTTTTTTTATCATTAATATTTTAAAAAGCACTTTTAACTTTAAAAATAAAGTGAAAAGTGAAAAGAACAGTTATGTATGTAGAGATGTATTTCTTAATTTTTCATCAAATATTTATTTACTTACCGCATGTCCCATTTCGCCCATTGGACCTGGTTTGCCCGGAGGTCCGATTGGTCCAGCTGTTCCCGGTTTGCCGCGACGACCACGCATACCCTTGTCGCCCTTGTCACCCTTAGTACCATTCATAGCCATGCCTTCGAAACCACCAGCGAAAAAGGCCTGTCCTGGTGGACCCTCAGGTCCCCGATCACCTTTCGGTCCAGTCAAACCACGCAAACCTTTTTCGCCTTTCTCGCCTTTTGCACCAGGCAGGCCGGTCAAACCGATCGAACCAGCTGGACCCGGCTCACCGTTCAAACCGGGTGCGCCATCATAGCCAGGTGGGCCGCGTGGTCCAATGGGACCCGCTGGTCCGGCTGGACACGTGCACTGTGTTGTGTTTTGTAAGCCAAATGGGGTATCAGCATAAATAATTTGACCCGGTGTACCAGGTGGACCCATGGGTCCTATTTCACCGGGTAAGCCGCGATCTCCTTTAAGTCCTGGTGCTCCAGGAGCACCTGATATGCCAGGTATACCCGGCTGACCGGGTTCTCCTTTTGCACCAGCCGGTCCATGAGTTCCAGTGTGACCCTGAAATGATAGAAAAAATGGTTGCAAAAGTTAACAAAAGTATTATAAAAGTCATATAAAATTAAAGCTTATCATTTATTTCCATTACGAAAGGGCGTTAAACTAATCTTTTTGATAGCTTACCGCCAAAATTCAATTTTCCTTAAAACATTTATGAATTTTACGCATATTCGTTAACTTGGCAGCAAGTCATCTGGAATGGCATTTAATAAAACCCCTATTTTGTTGTCAAGGATGTAGTAAGGCAAGGCATTATAAACACGCAAATATTCAGAGATTCATATATTCCTTTTGCCTTTCTAATGGCAATGACAAAAGCTTTTCCTTAAAAAGTAGACAATATACTTTCCAGAGTTCATACACTTAACAAAATAAATATATAAGGGTCATTTCACATATCACTGTTTTAGGAAATCTTAAAAATTACATTTTTCGTCATTTAATGCAAACGCCTAGTTTGGAACATAAGTTTCTAAAAATAAATTTCTTACAATTAATTTTTCTTTCATTAACAAATAGAATGACCCATATTCTTAAACATACATTGTCATGTTGTTTAATAACAATTTTAAACAAAATATTTTCTGAACTTTGCCTTAAGCAGATAGCGTTAGCGTTAAAGAAAGACAATTTTGAGCTGTTTTCACTTTATGAAATTTACTCCAAAATATTTACCTTTACAAAGCAGTTATGCCAAAACAACGTCAACAATAACTATAACAAACGACAACCTTTAAAAGGTAGAAAATAAGAGAAATAAAATTTAATATTTTAACCGCATTAACTTCATATAACCGTCTTAAAATTCCCTTTTAAAAGCATACAATGCCACATTACACTGCTAAACAACAGATACTCTCCATGCTACTTACTTCTCATTCTCTAGAAAGCACAATAGAAAGGTTGTATGAATTCAAATGTTATTATGGCGATGGTTACAGTTACGTCTCATAAGCCATCATCATATAAAATGAGTTGTTTTGCCACATAAATCCTTAAATTTGTTGCGCGTTACGAGTATTTTCCGTAACTTTTTTCTTGCTTTTGTTTCCTTTTTCTTATTTTTTCTTTTCGGATGTACAGAGCTACGTTTGAATTTTTAAACAAATGTATGTACATATATGAGTATTTCTGTGAATGTGTGTTATTTATTTGGATTCTCTAGCTAATTTGTGTAAGTTAACATTTTTAAATGTATGACAACCAACATAAACTTTCTGACCATATGGCGTTTCCACATACCCCGTACATGATGAAAATACAACGGTTTGAGAATTAGAAAAAGGCAGATACATAAAGCTAAGGTTTCCTTCAGAATTTGAAGTTAGAATTGATATGCGATATTCACTCTTTTCATGATTGGCGAGTCATAGTAGTTTTTAGAAAATTTTTTAATGAAGGGTGGTCTAACCAAAACACGCGATCTTAATTGTAAATAAAACAAAAGGTTTTAAAAGAATAATCTTAAAATTTTTTATTATGATACAAGGGTGACAATTATGTGCGAGACAAAATATCGGCCAAATGCTTGCCACGGCTTCGGTGGCATACCTTTATCCATCGGTCCATATTTTCAATGACTCTGAGACATAATTGAGGTTCAATGTTGCTAATGTACCGAATTATCTGATCCTTTAGCTCTTTAATTGTTCTTGGCTTATTGACGTACACTTTTTCTTTTAAATATCCCCAAAGAAAGAAGTCCAACGGTACCAAATCACATGATCGTGGCGGTCAATTAACATTGCTATGACACGTGATAACACGGCCATTGAATTTCTCGCGCAAAAGAGCCATTGTTTCATTAACTGTTGGAAGCACATATCGTCCAGGTCCATATCCTCAATTTCTGGCCACAAGAAGTCTGTTATAATCTCGCGATAGTGAACATTATTCACGATAACTGCTTGGCCGAACAGCCTGATGACGCTGCCAGCCCAAAAACCACACCAAGCAGATCTGGTTCATTTCAATTGGTTCCTGTAGACTCGGTTAGCTGAAAATTGTTCTCCATATTATGGACACATTGGGTGGCTAATGCTGCCCAAAAAAAATCACGAAGTACAAAAAATGCATTTTGATTTGAACGCCCATTTTCGTATATTCAAGGCTACCGACCATCAGCCATACGACTACAACAATAGCCATCTAACCAGCTACTTAATTATTTTAACGATTACAGCTACAAAAAAAAATGTAAGCAAATGTATCTATGAATGTTCTTTTTCAGTGTTGCCACATAAATTTTTTCGCGTTTTTAATATACATATTTTATGTATTGTATTTTTAAAACGCCTATTCATGCATTTTATTGTATTGACAGCACTAAACTGTTTGTTTTTGCCAAGAAAAATATAAATTAGCCTAAGCCGTGTTGCCGCTAAAATAATTATTTTCATAGGCACGCACTTACTCTATTTTTGACAGCTTGTAGTCTATGGTTGGTAGTCTTGAATGTTTACGGCATAAAGCTTTAACAATCTTAACACGCTGGCCAATGGTTGAATTTGTCAAACACTCATACAAAGAAATATAAAATTAAGTTTGGCAAATATTAATGTGAGACTTACAATTAAAGTCGTGCATTTTGTTTGGATCACACTTTAGATTAAATAAAATTTTTCAAATTGTTTTAAAATACGATAAACAAAAAAGCCGACCACGTCAAGAGCCATTATTTTTAGCAAAACTAATTTTTTTGTTTAGTCTAAAGATTTAAGCAATTAATCCAGCGCTTTAAACGTTTTGTTTTTTTCAAAAAACAGACCCAAAAACACAGTTTGCTTAAAAACCTAACAAAGGTTAATTAAAAAATAGGACTAAAAAGCAAAAAGTTACACCATTAGTGAGGTAATTCAGAGCTTCTAAGTGTGGTACTTCTAGAACAAATTAAGGCTACGTCCCTAACTTTGCCCTATATTCTCTACTAAAAAATTTTCCGCAAATACCTTAGCAACAATAAAAACGTATTTACTTTTCTTTTCTAAAGAAATATGTTGCCCATTAAAATGTTTATACTTTAAATATATTACCTCGTTCTAAAAAATGTTGCCCTTTGCCTTATCAGAAACGAACATAAAAAAGAATTTTCCCTCCAATACTGCAAGAACTTCGTCATCCATTTTAAAAATTAGTTTTGAAATTTGTTATTAAAAGGCGCTCTAAAGACTTTAAAATAAGAGCTTATCTATTAGCAAGGCGAATTCTCAAGATCATTCCTAGCCTATCAACAAAGAACACAAACATTCTTTGGTTAAAATGCAAGTTTTCTCATTAAATTTATATTAGAAGTCTAACCCTAAATTTTCCATGATCAGAAATTTAATTTTACTACTAAAGGGTCCGCCATCTAACGTTTTTTTTTCAACTAGTGCTTATTTCGTGAATGGTAACACTTAGCTCATGTCTGATTTGACAGATAATTAGTTTTATCCTTCCGCTGAACGAATATGGTTGTGTATACTCTTGAACAACGCTGGGAAATATTGCGACATAACTTTGAAAATCATGGTAATGTTGCAGAATGTGTGTGATGTGTTCAGATGAAGCTCATTTTGATCTTGGCGGGTATGTAAACAAGCAAAATTGTCTCATTTGGGGCACAGAAAACCCGCACGCATACATTGAAAAGCCGATACACCCAAGACGAGTCACTGTTTGGTACGGATTTTGGTCCAGAGGCATAATTGGGCCATTTTTCTTCGAACACGAGCAAGGCGTGGCCGTTACAGTCAATAGCGATCGTTATCGGGCCATGTTGAAAGAATTTTTGTTCACAAAAATTTAAGAAGAGGATATTAGCAACATTTGGTTTTAACAGGACGGCGCTATATGCCACACAGACGAAGCTACACTCGATGTTTTGCGCGCTGTTTTTGAAGATCGCATTGTCAGCCGCAGAGCTGATGTCGCTTGGCCACCTCGGAGCTGCGATTTGACACCGTTGGACTATTATTTGTGGGGTGTCGTCAAAGATAAGTGTTACGCCAACAAGCCAGAGACAATAGACGCTTTAAAGGACAATATTCGTGAAGCCATTGGTGAAATACAGCTGCACACAATCGATAATGTGTGAACGATTAACGAGATTGAATCAAGCAATTCAATTAAATTAGGAGAATTTAATTAGCAGAAAGTGTTGTATTCCATTATGACAACGCCAAATCGCAGATATCTCTTATAATCCGGCAATAACTGAGAGAGTTTGGCTAGGAAGTTTTAATGAATTATCGTTTATTTTCATCTCTGCAGAACTATATTGATGGTGTAAATTGAAATTCTACAGAGTCCTGCTGTTGGATCAGAAATCCCAAAAGTTCTACACTGATGGCTTAATCCCAAAAAATTGCAAAAGGTTGTCGATGAAAATGGCACCTATTTGGTTAATAAAAGCTCCTTACAAATATAAGATAATAAGACTTCTTGCGCAAGAATCGCATGGAAAGCACACATAGTAATCTTGTTTCGCTTTAAGTTGCAGATAATTAATTTTATATGTAATATCATGGCCACTAATTCCGCTTATAATCTAAATAACATAGTGTTTAACCCCTAAGTAAAGAGTAGCAATTGTTAGACATATTGCATTAAGCGCCGTTCTCATCCTGTCAAGTTAGCGTATAAATCACATTTACACACCTATTTTCAAGGCGAATTTAAAAATTTAATCAGATGTTATATATAGGGCTAGAGTTTCCAGTTTAAACTAGGGCTTCCTAAATAAAACTCATGTATGTATATGCATAAACAGAGAGTTAGCGTAGGGTCTTAAAAATTGATTTCCAATTTCTTGTCCTTTAATATGAACTGGTTGTTGTTGTGTTATAACCCACAGATCGTTGGCAAGAATATACGAAGAATTTTTAGCAGGCATTTGTTCATTAAAAATTTAATATACCGAATATCCTATAATTCACACACATAGAAGGATAGACTTTACGTCAAAGTTAAATACTTTAGGTATTTTTCCTTTACGAGTAAAAGTTAGATCTCCATAAAGAAAAAAGATTTAATTCTTTTAAAGGCCATTTAAAATTATAATAAAGTGATGTAGAAAAAGTCTAATAAGCTTTTCGGATGATATTTTGTATTTTCATTTACTATCATAAGTCCACGCAACAACACACCCACCCAAAAAGAAAAACACTTACACACTAACACATATATGATATTTATGAATACAAATATGTATACATGTGTGTGTGAGTGAGTGTATTAAGTTGGGCAGGCATATGAACTTATGAGCATATGAACAGAAAAAGAAATATTGGTTTTTGCATACGTTAAGGGGTTTATAAAACCATTTTATTTGGAAAATTGTTAAATAAGTGTGTTGTTTGTGTATGTGTGTGTTTAAACACCTTTTTATACATACATACATACGTACATAAGCATATGTATTGCTGAGAAGAATTAAAAAAAATTTTCAATATTTGTATTTATAGTCACTAAAGAGCACAAAAAAAGGTTTGAACTTCAACCAGCATAGAGGTAAACATGCAAATATGAGGTTATGTGTGTACAAGAACAAAAAAAGGTAGTAGAATTGAACAGTTATTTTAAAAAAAGCAAATTTAAGTAAGAGTTTGTATCTGTAATGTGTAGGTAATGTTTTATGCTCACACCATATTAATTACCGGCCGAAGGAATATTTGAGTCTCTGATTATTACTGTTGCGAAAATAAACAATATCCAAAAAAAAAGAAATGCACACCACATCAGCCTTTAAAACTATTTTGTGGGATTTTAGTAACACTGGATTTTTTCACGGTTGTTAATGTCCCACTTTGGCAATGCTGTGCTCATTCGTGTATTTGGCAGCATTGCCCATTCGGCTGTCTTTTTGAATTAATTTGAAATTAACGGAAATCGAATTTTGTAGGAAGAAATGTCAATTGTGTATAAAAAGCGGCGTCCTATGCATTAGTTTAATAGTTATCGTTTTGCAGTCATAAAATAAAGTCGTGTTTAGGCGTATGTAAAAGTGTGGTATAAACGAATATTAAGTGCAAAATAAATAAATTGTAAATTTGTATACTGTATAAAGTGAGAAAATAAAAGCTGTAAAATAACAACACAGTGGCGTTTATTTTATTTTGACGCAATTAAAAAGAACTCAAACGTTTTAAAAAGGGTTAAAACGTAACATTACCCTCTAATAAAATTCAGACAGTGGAGTTAATCCACCTGTGCATTGAACGGCTCAGATATTATTTATACTATGTTACTGTAAATTTTGTTGTCCGCTGCGCAAACAGGTGAGATCTTCGTGTGCCATAGTACTTAGGCGCGAAAAGACTCTATACGAACAGCGCCTACGTGCTAAAATTCTTACTTTTCCGCGGGAAAGTAAGGGCTTTTGATCATTCATTAAAAGGCTTAAGAACAGCGCTAATTCGAACTTGCCGGAGAGCGTTCAACCACTGCCAGAACTAGAAAGAGTATCAGGGACTATGCCCAATTCTTTCAAGTCCGTGCAGTAAAAAAGGTTCTTGCAAATCTCGACGTTAATAAGTCTTCTGTGCCGGATGGCATTCCAGCGCTGGTCCTGGAGTAGTGCTCTTTTACGCTTGCGCGTCCATTGGTTAACCTTTTCAGTGCGTCTTATCGAGCGGGAATTTTTCCATCTTGCTGGAAGATTGCCAATATAACGCCAATTCCTAAAAAGGGTGAGGGTAGTAACCCTGAAAACTACCACCCAATAGCAATTTGTTCGGCACTTTCCAAAGTTTTGTAGAGTATGATTAATCATCGCCTTGTGAAATATTTAGAGTCCAACAATTTGCTGAGCAATCGCTAATATGGCTTCCGTAAAGATCGATCTACTGGTGATCTGCTGGCGTTACCCTCTAAGGGGTGGAATAGGTCCATTCTTGGATTTGGTGAGAGTAAGGTTTTGGCCCTGGATACATCTAAGGCATTTGACAGAGTCTGGCACGAGGCTCTCATATCCACACTTATTGCCTTTGGTGTCCGTAGCCACTTCTCTCGATTCATATCGGGCTTTCTCAGAAATCGTACTATAAGAGTGGTTATAGACGGGATTTCATCCGACGAGTTCGTGATAAATTCAGGGGTACCGCAAGGCTCTGTTTTTCTCCAACTCTATTTCTAATATTTTTTAAAGACTTTCTTTTTCTCACTTCTAATCCTGTCTACTCTTTTGCAGATGACAGCAACATTTGTCATTCATATTCTTTTGACCGTAGGCCGAGCCTTTTGGAGATGGGGGCTAAAAGGCGGAATATGAACGAGACAGTTAAACTTCCACTCGCACGAATAAGTCGACTTTAATGCGCGCAAAACCCAATGTTGTTTTCTGACACACAGACGTGGTGGTGTGTTGTTATCTGTATCTATGGGTAATGTAGATATTGAGGATTCAGATGCTTTTAATGTTCTGGGCATGAGAATTCACTGGACCTTCTTTGGAACGAGCACATATTTCGAGTGTCGAAAGAAGCATTCAAATTTTTCGGCTTCTTGAGACGGTGTAAGAATTACTTCACTCCATCTGATCTCCTTAGTATTTACAAGACCTATATCCGACCCAAATTGGAATACAACACTCATGTATGGGCCGGTGCTGCAAAGTCTATTTTTGAACTTCTCGACCGTGTACAGGAGAGGGCGAAAGTTCTTATTAATGAAGGTAGGGTAGCCAATTCTATCGATTCATTAGAGCATCGTCACAATGTGGCGTGTGTTTCATGGTTCTATCGGTACTATAACGGAATGTGTTCTGACGAAGTTAAGGAACTAATTTCTAGTAATCGTATATTTTTACGTAACTCGTATTTTTCATCCCTTTTTAGTTGATTGCCCAGTAAATTGCACAAGGCATTATAGAGAGAATTCGTTCTTAGGTCGCACTATTCGTTTGTGGAACAAACTTCCTGCGAATGTCTTTCTTGCCACTTACGACATGAATAAATTTAAATCGAACGTCCACAGACATTACTCTATCTATCCTCCTTCCTACAACCTATTTTCCTAGTACCAGCAGAATGCACTACATGAGTAGCGGTTATCCCCTGAGTGCTGATCTTATTAAAAAAAAACTTAAACTTTATACAGTAACTTATTTATCTTCCACTTTATACAAATTACTCAACACTTTTACTAACGTCTTAGCATGACTTTATTATATGACAGTCAAATTATTACTGACCGATGCGTCGCGTTTTATAGTAAACTAACATTAATTTCGAATGTTCTAGTAAATTCTAAAACCTTCTATTCATCTACGTTAATTCAAATGTAAAGTCATAATACCAAAAATTGAACTGGCAACACCGTTCAAATAAAAGCAGCATTTACATGGTGACCGTAGCCTTGCCAAAAACTAATAGAATTATAAAGTTTATCGCATTAAATGTACAAATGTTGGTGTCTCTTTTTTGGGCATTTTCATTTTCGTAACAGTATTATCAAAACATTTTACTGACTCTTAGCTGTAAGTTCGTGCTTTTTAAAATTTTCATTTGATGGAAAACGGTCGCCAAACAAGTCGTGAATAGGCCGAAAAAATGAACTGTGATCATATAATGATTCTCAATTTCTGCATTCAATAGGCTTTGACGAAAGAATGGGTACCTGTATGCTTTACGAGCTTAACGACAAAAAAAAAAAAAAAATGAAATCGCCTATAAACTGCTTTTCATCATTTCGCTCTCCATTGATCAACACGCAGATATAATTAAGATTTTTTAGCGAATCGTCACGGGAGATGAATAATATTGCATATAAATTAGGGTTCAACAAACTAGTATTAATGCATTTTACAATTATGATAGTAATTAGGATCTCTCGCTCATGCCATTTTGCACTATGTTTTTCCACTTGTTTTCTCTTTACTTCTCTTTGTTTATTTTTTCTCTATGCGTGTGACTACGAAGGTGTAAAAACAGAAGAGAAGTGAAGCTCTTTGCCGAAATCTGCTATAAATCAGTGATGTGCAAAAGTAAAAATGTAGTTGTGTTTGTGAGAACATGAGCATAGTTGATGTTTTAAAAAAATTTTAAAATATTCAACATGCATCCGCCACACATGTACATTCGTCGCTGTTTCAGTGACAATTAAAAGCAAGATCGTTAGAACTTCTTTAAATTATTTTTCAATGCCTAAAAAAATATGCGTACATTCTTCGCACATGTGGTTGCGTCGGTGTCTCATTGACGACTAAAAGCAAGAGTGTCAAAATACATGTAACATGAAATGAACATCAATGCTACAACTAAATATGAAGCAAAGAAGGGAGTAGGTGGCTCCAGAAGAAAATGCTTGTCAACAAGAAGCAACACGACGTGAAAAAGACTATTCAAAGGACTATTGTTCTACATCAGGTTAAACCGGACTCGATATGCTCGAATAGAAAGTCTTTCAACATCTGGCATGTGCTCCAAATCTGAAACGACGGACTACCATATTTCCCTCTCAACGCGGGACGATACCTTCCACAATGAAGAAAACCTTTCATATGAGTGGTCGGAGGATGTTGTAAAAAATATTAAAAACGCTACGAACTTATTCCCCAACATAGGTAAAAAATAGCCACTGGAATAACGTGGATAAGGACACAGTTACAACGACTGAAAGACTGTGTCACATGAGCATCTGGAGTCGCAATATAGAGAAATCCTAAGTCTCTCCCACCATACAAAGTATTACCTGCAATGGCAGCCGAACAGAAAATAGTATTGAAAGTGGTGTTGGTTTTAGTCGGTAAGAATACGATATACATAAACAGGATTTGACACTTATGCGAGGTTACTAACATTTTATTGAGTCATATATGAAATTAATTTGTAGACTTTATGATGAAATAAATTAATAAAAAAACATTCATTTTATTAATTTTTGATCACTTTTAAATTTATCCACGTTTTTAACTGTATTTCAATAATGTTATTGCAGCAACTGTTGTTGGTATATTGAATCATTTACGTATGAATTTGTGTACATATTTAACAGCATCGTTGTAATATTCGCAGTAGTAGAAGTGGTAGTAAGAGTGGCAAGTACGAGTTTAGCAACAATAACTTCTAATGAATAATTAATGAGTTTTTCGTTTAGGACTAAAAGTGTCCAGTCATCTATTCACTCACGCTCTTTCTCTGAATTCATTCCTTATTTATTTTTTTTAATTCTCTTTTTTCTTTTTAGTATTGAATACATTTAGAGAAAATAGCCTGCTACCACAACCATTTCTACCTGTTTTTCCATTCAAATTTCATGGAAATGTTTCTGAAATATTATAAAATTCATTTTTTCTTTTTCCATGTTTTTTTTTCTCGTTCATTCCCTGGATTTCAAACACATTTCAGCCCTTTTTTTCCAAGAGAAAACCAAATTGGTCAACTTAATCATTTTGACCATTAGCTTAGTCAGAATGGCACTAATTTTTTAAGCAAATAAACGACAATTTCTTTTTCTATCTACCCATCTGTCGTCTGTCTGTCTGTCTGTTATTCTAATGAAAGTGACAAAAACAGGCCTTAAGTTGTTAATTATTTTCATTTTCTAGAGAAAATGGGGTTTGCGTCCCTTGAAAATTTTTTCAAACTTTTCTGTTACAGAATACATAGAAATGATATAGAATTAAATGTTAACTTTAACAAGGAATACATTGTGTGTATGTGACACATGGAAAAACTAGGGTAATACGCTTTTCTATTACTGAACTACTACTGTTGTATATGAAGGAGTCAGAATCTAGATTTCTTATGTAAAACTTTCAAAGCAGGCAATCGAGTTTATTTTAGCAAATTTGGAAAATGGGAAAAAAATCCATGAAAATATCATTGGTTATACACGTTAATATGTCGATTTGAACAACATATGGCATAACTATCACATATGGTTTATGTCAATAATACCATAACAAATATGGTATTTTGGAGGATAAATATCAGTCATTATAATTCAGTATTCGGGAGACGCCAAAGTGTAAGCTCACATTTTTTTCAATTGCTATAATAATGTCGAATTCTGTGCTAAAAAAATTTGTTTTGCGGGGAAATCTAATAATCTTTTTTCATTTGAGTAAGACGGCTGCTGAAAGTTATCCATTGTTGGTATAAACTTACGGTCAACACGCACAAACTCAAAAACTTGTGAACAATGGTTTGCGAGATGCAAAAGAAATTAGAGATTGTTGTCAAATGCAAGAACAACTTGCATTATCATTGGGAGTCACGCAACAAGCCATTTCCTTACGGTTAACAGCTTTGGGATTCATTCAAAAGCAAGTAAATTGGGTCCCATATGAATTGAAGCCGAGAGACGTTGAAAGGCGATTTTGCATGTTGGAAATGATGCTTGAACACTACAAAAATAAGTATTTTTACATCGTATTGTTACTGGTGATGAAAAATGTTTACATTACGATAACCCCAAGTGCAAAAAGTCATATGTAAAGCCCGGCCAACCAGCGAAATCAACGCCGAAGCCAAAATATTCATGATGCCAAGGTAATACCTTGTATTTGGTGAGATCAGCAGGGTGTTTTGTTGAAATCGGGTCAGACGATCACAGGGGACCTGTATGGTGCACAATTGATTCGTTTAAAGAGAGTAATCAGCAAAAACGACCAAAATATTCGACCAGACGTGGGGCGATAATCTTCCATCATGACAACGCTCGGCCACGTGTTGCAAGACCGTTCAAAAACTATTTGGAAAACAGTGGCTCACCCGCCTTATAGCCCCAGCCTTGCCTCGCCTTCTGACTACCATTTGTTTCGATCGATGCAGAACACCCATACTGGAATAAACTTCTTTTCAAAACAGGGTATCAGAAATTGACTTGATTCGGAGCAATTCTTTTGGCGTGGAATCGATATGCTACCAGAAATATAAGAGAATATAGTGGCTAACGATAGACAATACTGTGAGTAATGTATCAATTAATTTTTATTATAATAAATGCATTAAATAAAAAATTTACATTATTAATTTGTATACTCAATAGATAATCGAAGAACGAAAGTGTAACGATGTAGGCATGTCACCAGAGCATGTACATGACAATTTGGCTATGAAATTGACTTAATGGACTCTTAACTTATTACACTAAATTTAAAACGCAACCATATGATCCATTTAATGAAATATTTGAAACTACGGGGTAATCAGAATGAGAATTTGCACTATTTTGTAGCTTAGAATGAAACGTTAATGGAAGATAATATAGCAGAGAGAAAAATCGATCAAAACAAATTTATTTCTTTGGGTGGATATGTATCACGAAACGCAAGTTATTTTGTTGGTCAACAAGGTCATGACCAGTTTTTGTAAAATAAGCGCGTTGTCATTTACATCGAATACCTTAGAATGGTTAAAATAATTACCGGCGTTTTGAAGTAAAAACGAACATTTTGTTACATTTTAACCTTTTTGAAAGGTTTGAGTTCTTTTTAACTGCGTCAGAATAAAATAAATACCACTTTGTTGTTATTTTACAGCTTTTATTCCTAACTTTAACTTTAAACTTTTTCCTAATGCAGCAGCTTATTTATCTTGCACTTAATATTTGTTTATATAACACTTTTGTTTACGCCTAAACACGACTTTACTTTATAACTGCAAAACGACAACTATATCGAAGTAGGCAAAGTAGCCTTCTTATATACATAACTGCCTAGATTTTGGAAAGTTCCGAAAATGTCTCAAACGATCTTATATCCTACATTTTAATCATTTAATTTTAAACATGTATGGGTGTGTTACCCAAAAATGTCGAATTGGCAATGCCGTCAAATACACAAATCAGTACGGCAATACCGTTAAATACACAAATCAATACGTCAATAGCAGAGTAACACATTATCAACCCTGACACAAACCAACAGACAAAAATCCCATAATACAGTCCCTGATGTTATGTAATTTCTTCTTAGGCATTTTTATTTTCGTAACGATAGGTATGCATTTACAGAAAAAATTGCTCTTTATTCGATGATTTGGAGTGCGATCGGTCACCTTATCCAGCATAATTCCCAGATGATAGCATCATTTACGCTACGAAGTCTAACAGAACACTTAATTCTGGTACCATGGGAGTCTTGAGTTCCAGAGACCTAAGCCCATTGTGAGAGTAACCTATAGGCATTGGTGGACGTATTGTATTCAGTCTAGCTTTGAGTACCGTGGAGTATGCCAGCGTTGCGATACTTACGTTAATCTTGTGACTTACTTACTCCATAGATTTTTTTGTAACTCCTCTTAGGAGTATATGACATCCAGAATGCATCTTTGCCTTGCTTCAGCTTTTTTTGTAATAATTCTTTTCGTCCAGCTAAGCCGCCATCTGTCATTGGCTAGAAACTACGTCCTCTGTATGTTTGGTGTAGTGGAGTAGTTCGGTGCCTTGCTGCTGCTGCTCATACATTATTTTTTTTCCCCGAGAGTTGATGTTTCCTGACTCTCTAAACGACGTTTGGTAACTCACGTAACTATTTTTCCCCTTCGAAAGGTGGCGATAGTATTCACGGAGCTTCTTGAATACACCATCTGGATGGGCTAAAGACTTAGTTATTTAAAATACAAAGTACGATTATAATTTTTCTTATATTCACAGAGATTGAACCCAGGTTGCTTGTTATATGCAAGCACATAAATTACTACACCCAGATATACACCATTGTATTTCCGAATATAAGAAAAGGCTGGTTGGTAATAGAGTTGGGACAAACATAGGGGACATTAATGAACCAAATACCTATTTTACAGGTCGTAAAAGATAACAGAAAATTTCGGCTCATTTTGGTACAATAAATCATGGTTTCGTTGTGACATCTAAAAAAAGCAAGGTGAGATATCAAAGGAACTAAAGTGATGAGAGTCTCAAAGACTTATAGCAAGAATTCTGAGGGAATTAAACGGAAAGATTGACAGAGATAGCAATAGAAGAGTAGGGAAGAAGAGTGAGAAACAAACCAAAATCAATTAAAAACAGCAAACCACAGTAAGACTGGCTGTGAGAAGCACCTGGAGACCCTAATGCTCTAGACCCCATATTTTTTAGTTTATTGACCGAGGACTTCGAAAAGCTACTGAAGGATAGCAAGCCAAGAAGACTGAGGTGGTATTTTCTCAGCAAAGATCAGACACGGAGAGTGGAATAGCGTTTTCTCTTCTTTTTACAACACTACAACCAAGGCGAAGGATCCAAATCGACAGTGCTAATCAGACAGTGGCCTCTTTTTGGCATTGGGCCAATTGCAAGAATTCAGCATCACTACAAAAACATCAGTACGCAAAACCTCTAATTGTACTCCGACTATACTATCCCTTCCTTGGTCACACATCCGCATCAGACATAGAAATAGTCGCCATAGCGTCGATATTTCTGCAAGGGATCTTATCGCTACCTATTAGAGGAGCTAAAAACTTGATGTTTTAAGGGTTAAAGATGCCACTTTTTTTGCGGAAGAAAAATTGATACGATTTGGCTTTTATTTTCATGTCATAACCATGTATGATTCTTTAGAGATTGCCAGGATCTTTGTTTTTGTCATTCAAATGTACCTGAATGAAATATAATGAAAGAGCTATAAACAGTTTCGGAGTTGATTTTGCAGAATTATATCTAATGAGCAAATTTAAATTTAATTTGAGAAATTTAATGCACAATACAATCGGTCGGTGACTTCTGTAGTGGTGATGTGTGGTCGTCTTAATATATATATGACCAAATTTAATGGGATCTCTATATGTTTACACCTGAACGAAAACGAAGATGTTCAACAGAAAAAAAATAAAAAACAATTTCATTCATTTGTGTTATAGCTTTTGATGAAAGCACATGTCGCTTTGCGTATTAAAATTGTTTGTTTGTCTTTTTGTTTACATTTTTACCCGAACGAAAACGAAGATGCTCAGCAGATAATAACACATAAACAACAATTTCATTCATTTGTGTTATAGCTTTTGATGAAAGCACATGTCGCTATGCGTATTAAAACTGTTTGTTTGTTTTGTTGTTTACATTTTTAATATTTTTCTTCAACGCACTCTGCAAAAATTTACTACTACAAATGCACTTCTCTATTTGGCCACCCTTGGTATAGAGCAAGGCTAACAATTATTATCTTCTTGACATGTTTTGTAATGCTTTTACAGCTTATTAACACTTGTTTTACTTTGGGCAGACTCACTTTATGCCACTGTCAATAGTTTTAGTGTTGTAGAGCACTTTGGTTCGCTTAAGCAATACAATTTCATGGACATTTTTATTTTATCAAAAATTTACAATCTGGATACCTTGAACAAGAGAAGAAAGAATGATATACGCGTATAGTTGAAACTATAAACTTATGTTCAGAGCTAGTTAGTGTACCTAGATGAGTAAGCCAGATTATGGTCATTAGTTTTAAATATCTCATGAAACACAATACGAACCTTCGTTAACTAATCATTATCCCTAGAACACGCAAAATTATTTTGACAAATATTTTAAAATGTAAAAATTTTTTTTTATAATCTTTAATTAAAAACTACCTAATTTTATGTTTTGTCAATTATAAGAGCACTGACCTGCTTCCTCATATCAAAACATTTGTAATTCTAAAACAAAAATTCACATAAACTTTTTATCTTAAAAAAAGAAATCTTAAATTAAATGTTCAACCTTAAAATTGTTATTAAACATAATGAGCATTTCAGTAATTATTCATTTGATTAACTGTGCATTACTTTAAGGTCATTAATGTTTAAAGCTTTTCTTACTTGTTTTTAGCGCTACGGCTAATTATTGCCTTCCGAGAAATAAGCTCGTGAATGAATATTAACCCTTACGTGACTGACAAAAAAACTACACATTTTGACCTACATGCTACCTGGATACCTTCACATGAATTACGCAGTACGACAAAAATGAACGAAGTTGAAAAACCTGGGAAATAACACTACCTTTCTGATAGGCGCTGTCGAGAAGAACAAGGATCTATTTTTGGAATTTTCAAAACACCTCCAAGATCTCGAGTTACGGGTAAAAAACCGGGTTTTCGGAGCTTCGTGCACATATAGCTTAAGTTAACCTAAGTTTTGTACGGCACTATGCGCCACTTAACAGAATCGTAATCGTAACAGAAAAAGTCTTTAAATTTGACCCAATTAGATTCATAGTCAACAGTCAAAAAGCGGACGGATTTTCAGATTTTGGAGTCATTTGTATTAGCAATCATCAGTCAAAAACTGGGAGATATTTAACAAGTGGGCGTAATACCTCCAATACAAAGTAAATATTGATTTTATTATATCTGGAGAACAGTTAAAGAACACTTTTCAGTATTTGGTTCAAGTGGCTTAACGGCCGATACTAATCATCAGTCAAAAAGTGTGTACAATTGTGGACGGAAAAAAACGACAACAATAAAAGCTGAGTATATATCTACATTAGCTTAAAAGCAGGTATTCCAGACCTATATATGTGTTTTATATACAAAAATTAATACGTGTTTGTTCGAAGATTTTATACGGCTAAACGACAGATCCTACAGGGGACAAAAGGTAGAAAAAAGGTAAGAAATTTAACTAAAACAATAGTTAGGATAATAGTTAAGATGGCGGTAGTTTATAATAAAAAAAGGAAGAAACAAGAGACACTTGCACTTGTTATAGAAATGCATAAAGACAACCGGGTACCTTGTGTCGGACAGTAAGGATATTGAAAAAAACTAGACATGCTACTTCTATCTGAGTGTATTAATTATTTTCAAAATATAAAAGTTAGGAGCTCTCAATAACAACTTCAAGAAAAAAAAGCAACTTCAAAACGCAATGGTTACCCGGGTACCTTGTTGGTCACATAAGGGTTAAAACATTTTTTTTTTTTTGTCAAAACTGAAAGTCACATTAAAACAGTACTTTTAATGCTTGTTAGCATTTTGGTAATTACTTAAATATTCAATGCCATTAAATTTTGTCTTCATGGCTGATTAAATAAATACTTTCGTTTGTCGAAAGGGGCGACTGTGTTTAAAAGCCAAAAGCGACAACAAGTCAATTTTAGACATTAAAAGTTATAGAAATGAAATTATTTTGAGACAAAAACAAATACATGAACTGATACAAAATACAAAATAAAAAACTAAATTATATTCCAACTCACTGATAACCTTTGACATTTTGGTTATAGATAGACAGTGAAATAAGTTTCGATTGTTTTATTTACTCCTCTATACCCTACAATGTGGCACTTTGAATTTGCGCTGATGTTTATAATACCTTAACATCAGTTAAAAATTTTTAATTATACCGCTGAAAAATGACTATTCAACTGCGACTTCAGCCTTACAATTGAAATGCAAATCGCAATTAAACGTTTTCTTATTAAACTTGTTTCAGTGAAACTTTGAACGAAAATAGATGTGTATTTAGATTGAGATGGCGTGGTGCAGTGAGTAAAGTGAGCCGTAAGAAATAAAAGAATACAAACACCAACAACGAAACATCATAAGAAGATGAAAAGTAAATGAAACAAAAAATGTAGGAGTCTAAGATAAGCAGCAGCGACACTCTACACCGCTTCACCAAATGCACAGATGGCGCTGTTTCTAGACAACGGCAGAAGCGTCTGCCATCATTTATCCTAGACATGTTACAGCAAACCAGTCACCTGCTTAGCTGCGCGATAAAAACAACTGTTTCTACAAAAGAAAAAAGCTTCGTCTCTTAGTATGTATTTGAGGGTCATTGAAAGCGGAAAACCTCTTAATATTAACCAAAATTATCAACTACGAAACATATTAAGACAAAGGAAAAGGAAAAGAAAAAATTATTGGAGTCTATGTTAAGCAGCAGCGAGGCACCGTACCACTACACCAAACACACAGACGGTGCTGTTTCTCGGCAACAAAAAACGTTGTCTGCCAAAATGTATCCCAGACCTGCTCCGATCACCTCTTAACTGGACAACAAAAACAACGGTTATTCCAAAAGGGAATACAGCGCAAAAAGAAAGCGGAAAGCGCAAAACCTTTTAATTTTTACAAAAATTATCAATCTTCGGGAGCTGATTACGTCAATAAATTATCGCGGTAACCACAAAAGAACTTAATAAGTTTCATTCCAATGTAAATGATTTCAAACGTTTAAGTCGCTAAAAGAAAGTTTTCATGCTAGAAATGGACGATAACAATGAAATGATATTTGATATTTGAAATCAATAGAAATGCTTGTGGTGGTTTACGCTGTTTGTGGTATATCAACCGTGTAATCACTTCAATATCTACGCTTCCAACTAGGATTGTACAGTTGCGAAACATAACTAGGTAAAGGCAAGCGGGTTATTCTTTTTTCCCTCTTCGTCAGCTGAAACTAGATCGATGCTAAATGTGATACTTCCTGACGCACTATTCTTTAATTTATGGATGCAAGTTTGTGGTGCCACCCGAACCAATCAAGCTGATAGTGCAGTAGGTGCTGCAATTGCTCACATTACTTCTCTTTAATTTATTTTAATTTTAGTTTGTAGTATCAAAACGGCTCCATGATAATAGCTGGCTAACTTTTTAGAGAGTGTTACCCGAACCAACCACGCTAACTGTGCAATAAATGCTGCAATTGCTCACATTAAGCACAGCCGTTTGATATGTTCAAATTTCCGATGATCAGAGGTAGTAAAAAACATTAAAGGTTCATAACTTTATGCTGGCAACACTACTTTATTTGACAACCGATTTAACAGCTGAAAAATGTTGTTTGTTTAGATTAGTTTGACATTTCATGTTGTTGAAGATTTTTTTTATCAAAATAATGGTTATGTTCGTCAAACTTCAAATTTTAAGATTCTGTTCTTCAATGAAGACCATTTTTAGCTGAATGAGTACGTAAATAAGCAGAATTGTCGCATTTGGTGTGAAGATAATCCACAAGCTTTTGTCGAAACACCATTATCAGCATCGGCAGAAAATTACTGTTTGTTGTGCTTTATAGGCTAGCGGAATCATTGGAATCATATATGTCTTTAAAAACAATGATAGTCAAAATATAACCGTAAATGGTGAACTGTATAGGGACATGATTATAAGTTTTTTAACACCTCAGTTAGCTGGCATTATTCTCCGTTCAACAGAACAGAGCCATATGCTACACAGCGCAAGCTACAACTGATTTACTCAAAAAAGCTTTTGATAAAGGAGTAATATCACGTAATGATCCACATAAATGGCCGCCAAGATTGTGTAATTTAACTCCATTGGATTATTTTCTTTGGGGTTATGTAAAATGACTTGTCTACAATGATAAACCAGGGACGATACAACACCAGGAAATCAACATTAGAAGAGTTATTGGCGAAATAATGCCGCATATGCTGCAAGAAATTTTTGAAAATTGGTGTTCCAGATTGCACCGAAATGAAATTATAACATTAATGTTCAACAAAGCCCGTTTCATTAATAATTTTTAATTTTTTATTTTTTATTTTTAATTTTTTTTGTTATGATTTAAACTTGCGTGACGTAAAAAAATCTTTAAATTTAACCACTTGCATCTATTTTTCCAATTTGAAGATATGACGGTAAGATAAAACATTTGGTTTCTCTTGAGCGCCTCGAAAAAGCGTTGTTATCTCCAAGATATTACAAATTAAGGAAAACACTGGACTGAATATATCGAGATTAAAGAACACTATGTTGAGAAGATAAATGTTATCTTTTGATTTTTTAGGGTAGAAAAAATAAAACAAAATGTCACTGAATTATAAGCTCTTGTTGACTGTAATCTACGGTATCATATAGCCAGTTTTGACTTTACATTTTAGCTTTATATATACATAAAATAAAAAATAAAAATAAAAAAAATCATCATCATCTTTTATAGCAACAGTAGCACACAAAAAGTTTGTTATTTCGCATAAAAGTTTTTAGTTTTTTTTTTTCGGAAAATTTCAATAATAAAGTTTTAAACACCTTTTTATGGCTCTTAAAACCTGGAAACTGAAAATTACCCTATTGAACGTAAAAAATAAAAGAAAAAGAAAATATTTTTTATTGTTATAATAAAAATATCAACTGTAATATTGCAATTTAAAACTAAAGTTTAAAGTGCGTAGCTTAAGGAAAATATGTATGTCTGAGGTAATAGTTTTGAATGAAAATTGTTATAGGAAAACAAATTTATGTATGAAATTTTAAATAAGAAGAAATATTAGATATAACAAGTAAATTGTATTTGCTATTAGGCCATATAAAAAATAAATGGGGTTTTTTGGTACTAGATGATGTTGACGACCATTTGTTGGCCAACACTAACGCGATTGTGTTAAAAAAAAATTGAAAATCTTAAATTTCGAAATCATTTGGTCCGTAGTAATTATTATTTTTTTTTTTTTAATTAAAGCATTAAAGAATAATGAATAATGAATAAATTTAATTAAATACCCTTTGCTACAATTATTATTATCATTCAGACCGGACATTGATGTAGGAAACTGCGTCCAGTGGGATCTATTCATCTGCATACCAGTTCAGATCGAGCTCACCCCAAACTAAGCCCCTAATATAACATTATTCCCGGTGCGGCATTAAATTTTGAATCTCCCTTCAAAGTAAAGTTTCATAGACATGACATCCTGGACAGAAAACGGTTTTCGGACCAAGCTGAGTAGAGTGGATAGACTCCTCGATTATCACTGAAAAGTTATAATGGGCTGAATAATGGCAGTATATATCCATGGCGATATTTTGGGTGCAAGACACCTTAAACTTGTTCAAAAAGCCTTGTCGCCTTAATCTGTACAGCACCGATTTGCGAGTTCCAACTAAACCTTCTTTCCAGAACGATTTCTAGATATTGAATCTCCCTAGAAAAGTGATACTGGTGATCCCCAGAAAGAAAATACGCTCTCCTTGTAAAAGATACAACAACCGTCTAAAAAGTATTCACCGACTTGCATTTTTCAATGCACCAATCCAACACCTCGTTTAGAGTAATCCTCTTGAGGTAGCACAAAAGTACTCTAATATATCAAAAGGCCCATCGTAACAAGGTCTTCAGCAAACCAAATTACGCCAAATTGATGTATCGCTGACTCTAGCCCTAAGAAGGAACTAATACAAGTTATAATCGAGTTTCGCGCTCCTTTTCGTTTCAATAGTCTAGCAATAAAGTTAAAGCCTGTATTATCAAAAGCACCCTGGATTTCCTAGAGTGAAAAATAAGAACCACCTTATCAGAGAATGCCTTTTGTCAACAAGAGATAAAATGGCGCTCTCAGTGGACCCCTTCTCACGTTAGAGAAATTAGTCGTCAAAAAGTTTTTCTTAATCATCAAAAAGTTTTTCAAGTGATGCTGCTCAAAGCCAGTCGTAAGGAAGAGCAGAGTTTGTAGTAGCGGCAAATCTATATCGCTAACTATATGCTCCACTGGCAGTAGATTTATTTTGCAAAAGCAATCATTATATATTTTGGCTAGAATGTGATGAAAAAAAATCTTCAATAAAACCACATGTGCTTTTCATAAGGGCAAAAAGAACACAGTATTTTCACCAATAATTATAAAATAAAAATATATACTGGACCACATAATTCAAAGTCTGAGATAATTAGTGTAATTTTAACTTCTCTCAGCACAGCTCTATGTCAGACACTTGAAATTTTGGATATAATTCTGTTTCAAAATAAGTAACACGTAAAAACACAAAGTAATATATACAACCTTTCAAAAGTTATGACGAAATAAAAAAATTTGGGACCAAATTGTATAAGCCTAAGAGCAGGGTTAAGCGAACACATGGTTAGATCACATTAAAGGTGACTTCATTTTCGGTTGATTGTTCTTTAGTTTGTCCTTCGTTTTATAGGTTAAATTGATTTGAAAATAAGTGAAATATATATCAAGAAATACAGTGTAATGTTTTTTTATGTATAAAAAGGAAAAGCCGCTGCAAAGGCATGCTGAAAATTTTTTTAAATGTACGATGAGAACGATGTGAGTTTACGCCAGTTCCAGAAAATTTTACGTTATGCATGAACATCGCTTTGGTAGGCTTATCAGTGAAAAAGTGGATGATGTCTGATAATTAGTGGAGCAATATCAGTAGGAAAGCTGTCATAAGATAGCGTAGGCTAAACGTCAACCGTATTAAAATTTAAAATCATTTAAAAAATTGTTAAGAACAACTCAAGGTAGGGTGTAATATGAATTAACATGAAAAGGTGCGATTGTGCGAATTACTGTTTATATAAACCTGTTAAACACAACCTGTTAAACAACTTTTAAACCGGAACATAACAAGCATTTACATATGGGTCAAAATCGAAAACTTTAAACGAAGAAATCATAGTCAATGATCATAGTCAAGTAATTTTATATCTTGAAGTGACGACTCTTAAGGTTTAATTTTATCGATCAATGATCGTATTTCTATTGCTAAGAACTTGATTGCTTGAATCAGGCAATCAAAAAAGACCGCTTATGACAATGGTTGCACTTGGTTGGGAAATTTTGATGTACTCTTCGTGTAGCCTGTAAATTGCACTAACGTCTGTTTTGGTGTCTATAAAACTCTCCAGATGGTATAAAAATTCGACAATCCGTTTCAAAATATTTGGCCAAATTAAAGTTAATATGAACCAACAGACTGTTATAGCAGGGCTTTTCGATAAAATATTGGTTTATGACAAAAACACTTAACTTTTTAATATTTCTACGGTTTCCAGCTGTCGTGACTGAGAGCATGGAAATAACGCAAGGTGTAAATCCATCTTTTTAGTTATTCTTTTGGCTTTATAAATAACTAAAGTGACCATTCCCGCTTTGCTGGGAGCTTTGGGGTTGTATACCTACAAAATTAATTCCCCACTAGAAAAATTTAAAGAAATGCATTAAAATTAATAATTTGTGTTAGACCAACTTCAGAAACCGTCAATCTAATCATTCTCTAGATAGACAAAAATCAATATTTACTTTTGTATGGGAAGTGCCACTCTCACTTATCCAATTCCGCCCACTTTTTAGCTAATGATTACGATTGACCACAAAGTTATTTGAGCCAAATTTTTAAACTCTTACTTTTACGGTTTTAAAAATATAGACATACAAATAAAATTATTATATGGGCATAGCACCGCCCAACTGAACATAAACCATCAGGAAAAGTACACTTTTTCAACGCATGTATTGGTTTGGAAATCGGCTTAGTGGTTTTTATTTTTATATATAGATATTCTTTTTTTTAATTATTCTAGTTTTCAGTATCAATAAGTAAATCTTAAAAATTAAAATTCAATTGAATTCATTTTGCATTATTATTTTATGTTTTTAGGTGCCATAGCAAAAACAAAAGAAATAATAAAGATTTTGTCCGCAGAAAAGTTAAACTATTTATCTTTATCGATTAGAAATATTGACATGCCTAATTGTCCTAAATTCTCCTGGACTATAAGTGACAATCAGCTAAATGTAAAAAAAATTTTTAAAACAGGCAGCAGCAAAAAGAAAAAAGGTAAGTACAGATCTATTGCTTAATTTCATTAAAACTTTTACAATGTGAAAGTAAATTTAAATATAATTCGTGTAATTGTACTATTATTGTGATAAGTACTGAACCTTATAGCGACTTCTATAAGAGAAAGGTATTGTAGATTGTGGAATTTTGGTATATATTCGTGTCATCCTGTCAATTTGGCAGCACTGCCATATCGACCATTTTTACGTTAAATTTGAATTAACGGATATGGAAATAGAAGATAGTCGGTATTTCCTGAACCTACCAAACTGTAGGCAATTAGGTATATAAAAGCCTGATTTACCTACACGTCAGTTAGTTGTTGAGACATCGAGGGCCTGCTATTTTATTACAGGAGGGTGAATACCCTGGATTTGGTCAGCCTGATGTATAACACTGCACAGTGAGGTGGATGTCTGTACCCTGTTGTTGTTAATTAGTTCTAAGTAGTGTTTTAAGTATATGAGTGTTTCCGTTTTTTATTTTTTGCGGAATATAATATAAGAGTTGGTTTGTTTTGGTGCCGGATTGCGGCTATTCTGCAGTATTTTAAGTTTTAGTTGATAAGTCTATGATAACTATCATTGACGCATAGAATAAGTATTCACATGATTAATTAGTTTAAGATAAACTATGTAGAAATAGAATATTTGCATAAATAAAACAAAGCAAAGCAAAGCAAATACACGTCAGTTAGTTATTGTTTGGCTGTCAATAAACAAAGTTGTGTTAAAGTGGAAATAAAAGTGTTGTATAAGCGAATATTAAGTATTGTACTAAGATAAACTGTATAGCGTGGTACATAAAAGTTAGAGTGAAGTAAATAAAAAACTGTAACAACAA
Organism: Wohlfahrtia magnifica; assembly: GCA_023159175.1. Classification (NCBI taxonomy): domain Eukaryota; kingdom Metazoa; phylum Arthropoda; class Insecta; order Diptera; family Sarcophagidae; genus Wohlfahrtia; species Wohlfahrtia magnifica. The sequence continues at coordinate 4,718,675 of JAKWBJ010000482.1, read as the reverse complement.
CAAAGTGGTTTAATTTTATTTTAACGTAATTTAAACAAAATCAAACGATTTAAAAAGGTTAAAACGTAACAATATGCTATAATTCTTAAATTTTTGCCTTAAAATAATATTAAAATCCATTTATTTCATTTATTTACGTATAAAAGAGTCTGTTTCTATGAGTGCGTGCTAATATTTACAACCATAAGTATTTTCTAAAACCACCCTGTCAGAGTTTCATAGAAATGTGTGAAAAGGTATAAACAAAGCAAAGTAAAAGCTTTCTTTTTTGTTTCTTGGGTCTGATTTAGCGTTATTTTATTTATTGTTGTAGGTTTTTATTTTGTCAGTCGTAAGGCGATAAATAAAAAAATTCAAACCAAAGTAAGATAAATAATGTGACAAAGGTCAAATAAATCTTACGGATTTTTTTTCTTCGAAAACATTCGTATATATTGAAATGTCATATGCTACATTGGTTTAGAACAAAATAGGAAAAATGCAAAATTCTGTAAAGACCGGCTTTATGATATCCTATACAATAATTGCAGTATAGGACTTACCTTTGATGGTAGTACATCAGAGTTAAATTTAAGTGCTCGTTGGTTATTTAATTGGTATGAAGAGTACCCTCGAAACAAAGGGTCTGTTGGCATTACAAACTCGTCTCCATAAATAAAAAGACTGAAGTCAGGAAGTTTCGTAAATTGTGTCAGCTGATGAAGAGACAAGTAAATATTAAATAATTGCATAATCCTAATGTGGTTTATATCCGCCATGCTGAAAAGTTCGGCTCGGTGTGCTGAGCTTGTTCCGGCACAAATCCAGCACTCGCATTGCAGATGAGCCACTGTCGTCTTCGAATTTTCGGAATTTTGTGGAATTTTATTGTCATAACAGTATATATAAAAGGAGTTGTCCTTTTGTTATGGTGTGTTTTTCCGTATAAAATGTGTGCTTTCCTTTAAATTTTTCTTATATGAAATACATTTAATATGTATACAACACAAAAGTTTACAGCAACGCGGAAAGGGTTATTCTAGTAGACATAAGACACAAAAAATTATGAACCGATTTCAATCAAAAATTAAAGTCTGTTTGCTAATACAAGATTTATTTATTAGATTAAAAAAATAATTTCCATTGATATAATAAACACAACATAACCTCATCTATGGTAGTGTAGGTATGAACTTAAGAAAATTGAAAAAAATTACGAAAAATACCAAAAATCTCAAGTAAAAAAATGAAAAACATAAAATGTATTTTCAGTTTTTTTTTTTTTTCTTAACACAACCGTAACGTCAACAACAGCAAATATAGCACCGGTTTCAAAAGTAACAAAACAAAATTCTAAAAAATAAAAAATTTATAAAGAAAAAAAAAAAAATAGCAACTCAATGCAGCACCTCACTAAACAATCTTGAGAACAATTTGGATAAAAACATCATTTTCTTCTTTTTTTCCATTTTTTTTTTCTTTTGCTGTTGTGAACAAAAAAGTTTTGAAAGAAAACACATTAGGGTCATAATATATATCATATACATAATATAAGGAGAGAATATACGTACATATATATACTGAGTTGAGAATAATAGCACGGGAAAAACATTAAGGATTGCTTGGTTAGCTATTGCAGTAGTAGTTAGTCTCACATCACAAAAAAAAAGAATAAAAACTTTTATAGTTATAATAATCCTTGCAGCATTACCATAATTAAATTATTAAAAATTAAATTTGAATAAAATAATACTTAAAGAGGGAAATTTCAACAAGTTTAATAGGGAATTTCAAAGACATATTAGATATATTCACAGTATAGATAAACGCATATGGCGAGAATAATATGAATAATAATGAACGCCATACACAAGAATGGATGGTACAAATCTGTTTCGGAAATTTCAGTTGGTCTGGCCTGGAATTGAATTGAGGACCTCGTTATGAGTAGGTAAGTGCCTTACTTACCATACCACAGCGTCCGTTTCAGAAAAACTTCTCGTCTTTTAAGGCGCTAAAAAATTTGAAGCCGATTGTGTAATTCTCCTAAGGAAGTGATTCGGTGACGTGCTAAAAGATAAACTCACACCTCTTTTTACGAGCTAGATAGTTTCTGAAAATGTATGCCGTAAGTCGAAATGCCTTTAAACGAGATATATATGTGTTGCATTTGTTTCCCTTACACTTTTTGTTAAAAAACGGAGAATCTACGATTTAAACGGATTGCTTCATATTTCATAAAGCCGTTATATCGAAATGCCATGTAAAAAGAGCTCGTATAAATAAATATGGGCAATGTTCGAAGAATACGACGGATACGACATTTGATCGTTTCTAATAATTCTTTTGAAACACGAATATATTGCTTAGCATTTTGTTTTCCAAAATATGACACCATATATTCATTCACGTTGTTTAAAAATTCATTACAAGCAAATTTTTAGCTTTGATATGCAACTTTTAGTCTGATGTATAAAACAATCATGGTGTCTCGTATTTCCAACGTCTATATCTTCAAAAGGGTAACAAAAAAGAATCTAAATTTGGCCCAAATAGATTCATAGTCAATACAAATAAGCAGTCAAAAAGTGGGCGGAAATTTACAAGTGGGCGGAAGTGGACAAGTGTGCGTGGTACCTCCCATACAAAGTAAATAATGATTTCTTTATATCGTGAGAACGGTTAAAGTTAAAATTTCAGTACCTAGGCCAAATAGCTTGCTGATCAATACAAATCATCAGTCAAAAACTGAGCGGAATTGGACAAGTAGGCGTGGTACTTTTCATACAAAGTAAATAATGATTTTTGTATATCAAACAAAGTCGTGAACAATGCACATCATCAGCCAATAACTTGGTGAATTAGATAAGTGGCTGTGCGCATTTAATTCATACCAAATATTGAAAATATTAAAAGTTATCTTATTTACAAAAATGAATGTGTATTTGCTTGAAAATTGTAACGACAGATTAAACAGTGCCTTTCTTGAAGGAACTATAGTTATACCAAATGTTTGAGTTTGGAAAACAGGTACAAAAGTTTCCTGAAATAACATTTAATATAATGATTAAGCTAATTGTCAATAAAACTGTATAACTAATTTTAAGAAATAACCTGTAGGGCGAAAAACAAATTCTTATGTAATATTGAATGTAAAACAATGTTAAATAAACAGAGAAAACAGGAATTAACGATAAATTGGACAAAAAAATTTACTTTACAATTAAATGCAACTGCACTTTAAATGGCGCGCTTTGATGATATGGGTTAGCAATGTCACTGAACACTTTACCACTCAACTGACTTTGCTTTGTTTACAATTGCCATCCTTTTGAAAAAAAATTTAAAAATAAATAAAATACTTCTAAGTAATCACTAGAAAAACCAGAAATATGCAATTTCATGTTTTTTTCCCAGGCGACCAGTCAAGTCGGATGAAAGGTATTCATCCGTTTCATGAATTTTTATGAATTTTGGCACCAATTTGTTAGTGCATATTTCTGCATATTTTATTTGTAACGGTATTTTTGCATATTAACTTTAAGGAGCATGTTTTCGACATTTTTTTAGTATTTAAAGAGCAGTTTCAACCTTTTAAGGGCACATTTGGATTTTTGTTTTCTAAGATATTTTTACAGCGAAAACAAAATTTTTCATTTTAAATTCTGACAATCATGGCTTTTTTGAATTACCTGTTAATTAAAATTTATTGCGCCATCTAGATCTGAATCAGAAAGCTTTTAACATTCAAAATATGTTTGTCTGCCCAAATAGAAATTTTATAAGATATGTATCTAGATTTTCCACTGCCATCAACTACTCCGCTTAGAACTATAAAAAAGACGTTATAAAGATGTCAATACATTAAAATGGCATTAGATGATCTAAAACATGTAAAGACAAAAAGTGAATTGACTTTTACTTCTGCAAACTTCGGTTTCATTGAAAAGTTACTTAAAAAACTGCGAACCAATGACCTCGCATTAGTGAAGCAGTATACCATATTAACTGAGTTGGTTCAGAATATTGGCAAGATTAGAGATTAATATTAAAACTAATCTAAAAGATATTATAGCAAAAAACGAAGAACCAAGTTTTAAAATATGTATGATATTATGGATATGTTTTTCTTTAAATATGACCCCATTACATCAGTAGTGATTGTCATATCCAATGTATAAAAATTTGCCCAGATGTAACAGCTAGCGCTTTACATTTGAAAAAATAATTCAATAAAAAAGTCGGCTAGGCGATCTTTCGCTTTAAATTTGAACCGTCGGTCATTCTATATTCTGTCATAAAATTCTGCATATTAGCTCCATTGAATGAAATGGGAGCATTTGTGTTGTATACCTATAAAATGTACTTCTCATAACAAAAATTTAAAGGACCAAGTTCAGAAACTGCCATTCTAACCATTCTCTAGCAGAATACAAAAATCAATATTTTCTTTGTATGGAAGGTGCCACACCCTCTTATTCATTTTCGCCCGTTTTTCGACCGACGATACGAGTATGTACTGACTTCGAATTTATTAAGACCAAATTCAGAGACTATAGTTATAACCGTTTTCAATACAGACAAAAAACAATTTTTACTTTTTATGGCAGGTGCCACTCCCGATTTATTGACCACGAAGTTGTTGGGCCCAATTTTAAAAATATTTTCTAACTCACACAAAGTTTAAATGCTGCAACAAATTTTGTATTCAAGTAAACTTATGCCATACAACGGGGTTCACTCTAACGCCAATAACTCGCGAACCAATGGGCCTACAAAAACCGCATATACATAAAAACCTTGGTATTGACTTCAACTTTCGTTTAAGGTCTTACAAAATAAAATCACATTTCAGAGATCATCAAATACAACGCATTATATAGTCCTCTTTTATAAACATAGACTTATTTCCGAAACAAAGACAATTGGCCGGATATAGCAAACAATCAAAAAAATCAAAAAAAAAAAATTGCAAAAAATCATCTTTTCGGATGAAGCTCATTTTCATCTTTGTGGGTACGTTAATAAGCGATATTGTCGTATTTGTGGCTCAGAAACCCCAAACGAAACATCCATTATAAGCGATTTTTTTCTACCAACTCTTCATGGTATTGATGTGAACGATGTTTGGTTTCAACAGGATGGTGCAAGTTGCCGTACATCTCATGCCACAATCGATTTATTGCGTCAAACGTTTGCGGCCGTTTAATTAGCCGAAATGATAATGTCAGTTGGCCGCCAAGAAGCTACGACTATTTTCTGTTGGCGCCGTTAAGGACAAGTGTTATGCCGACAAACTAGAGACAATAGAGTATTTGAAGGACAACATTCCTGATGCCATTGTCGAGATGTGACCACATACACTCGAAAAAGTAACCGAAATTTGGCCCGATCGCATGGGGTACAGTGAGGCCAGCCGCGACAGCCGTATGAATGTAATAATATTTCATTTCTAACCAAAACAGTTGTACTCCACAACACAGAAATAAATTTGGCAAAATTTCAAACCGCTTTTTGGTTTATTGCATTTTTAACTTTAAACTTTTGAATTGCCCTCTTTACACGTTGAAATCTCTTTTGAAATTGGATCACAATTTTTGCTTTTTATTTTGTTGTATTGTTTTTTATATTGCTAATATCTGTTAATATCTTCAATAGATTATGATAAAAAAAAACTCTATTAAGAAAGAAGAAATTTTTGTTTTTTAAAGCATATTTTTAAATATTCAGCTCATATTTTAGGATTTTTACTGCATATTTTTCGCGAATAACATCTTGAGACCTGAACATAAAGCGATTATGATAACAGTTTGTTTTTTTATATATCGATTCTTTTGGTCACTCCTGGGCTAATCGAAAAAAAAAATTAAAATTCTTTAACTGTAAAAAATGGCGATAACTTTGGTAAAAAACTCTAGAGTCTACATCAAGAAACACAAGTCCAACAGCTTGCCAATAATGTCGCTACTTGTAATAAATAACGATAATTTAAAGTAAACATATGTGTACCAAAGAGTCTCAAGAGGATAAAACACTTTTTAAGAGTATATTTCTGGTTTCCCTAGTAATCACTTAAAAAAAAAATTATTTCTTGTCAAAATATTGCAAAAAAAAAAAAAATACCTTTTGAGTTGAAAAATTAGACAAACCATTGAAATAATTAAAATGTTCTTAATTGATTGAAGCTCTATAAAATATTATATGTTTTTTTTTATTTTTTTGGTACAAAGTTTTTCCATAAATATATTTGCTCTTTAACTATAAACCAAATCCTTACCTAACGTTCTGGAAACAAACACACAAGAAAAGCCAAGACATGTAAACTTGAGGTATTACGTGTGTGTAGAGTCCAAAAGAAAAGGAAAAAAATATATAGAAAAAAACTAGGAGATATAAATGTTCTTAAAAAAACTTCAAATTATCTCTAACAACAATTCAAGGAAAAAAAAAAGAGAACAGAAACAAAAAAAAAATTATTTTAAGAAAATGTTTTCCTTGAACAATAGGGAACCAAAACAAAACCTGCTAGAAAAAAGGGCAATAATGTATGGCCAAACAACAAAAATGTAAATCCCAAAAGGCAAAACCATAACGAAACAGAAACACAACAACACAATATCAAATCATTTAAAATTACAAACAGAAAAAAACCAAACTAAGAATATATAAAAGAGAACTTTAAGATCAAATTCAATGAACACACGCACTGACAGGAAAAGAAAATATGATAAAAAAAAGATAGTAAATCTATACAAACTTTGGCTGTATCGGTTTTATTCTTCCTTTTTTTTTGCCTTTTTACCACTCAACCATGATTGGTTTTATGGGGCCTTTCTTTACTATAAAGCTGAAACTTTCCGAGATTTTCTTTCTTTTTTTTAAAGCACTTAGTCAACCATGGAAACATCAATGATAAAGACAGGGTAAGACACGGTAGAGAGCAAAATGAGTATAAAATACAAACACTTTCCTTCTTACCCACAAATTAGTAAAATTCTATGGAGTTACTAAGTTTTTATACGCATTTTAGACAATTAAGACAATCTTTTTGTTTGATAAAAAATCTTAAAGATGCGGTATATTGTTCTTTATTTATCTATTTTACAATTGGTTGAACTCTTACTTATAACGTATCTTTTATCATTTGACGCGTATGTTTCTTGGTTTTTTTTACGTCGATTAGTATATAAAGGAGGTGATATATTGGCAAGCGTGTGTTGGCAAACATCGCAAATAGTCAATCGCATACATGGATAACTTACTTTTCTTGGAATGCGATTGGCTGTTTACGATGTTTGCAAACAAATGTTTGCCAATGTATCACCCCTTTAAGCTATAATTTATTTTCGTATTCAATACATAATTATCAAAATAAATAATTTAACGTTTATAAGGCGTTTGAGTCAAATTTGACAAATTTTTAAAGAAAAATTGTTTTTATTCTGAAAATAGTGGTCTATATACCTGACAAGCTTTGACTTTTATTTCAGTCTGAACAGAAAAATTGAATTTTAGGGTATTCGGTCCAAATTTAACCCAGAGTAAAAATCGTGAATTTTCGTTATTCTGAACAGCACAGTTTGCAACAATTTGAGAGTAATAGGATTTTAAAATAAGTGGAAAGATAGTAATCGATGAGTTTTGGACTTGTTTGTACCAAAGAGTATACAATACATAGAGTTGTGCATCTCATATATGCAAAATTCTTCTATGAGGGTTGTAATATTAAATTTTAATAATAGCTTTTCTTCAAATAAATAGTGATTTCTCACCAACAGCATAGCTGCTAATCATACTATCTCGCTTTCATCCACTTGATCTAGAAAAAATGTCAAAATAATGCCAAAAAAATGGTTGACAAACAAGCAGTTGTTTACTAAATGCAAAAGCTATCATCTGTCAGTGTAAAATTTTATTTTGCATTAGTGAAATTTTAACGCAAAATAGTGCTGTCGCCTGTCTACGCCATCAAAACTAAATTATAGATATTAACGGTGTACCAATATGAAATTATTGTTTTTTTTTTTTGTGAAAATAAAACACAAATTTTTAATGGAAAAGTAAAAAACATTTGGTTGAAAGTATTGGCCATTGCTGTCTACATATTTTTTTCCAACTTTCAGGCAGTTTGTGGATTCCACGCCAAAAAAATTGTTCGCCTTTATTCGATTCCTCGTAGGAGTCGAAGTGCCTTTCAGCCAAAGCGTGTTGCGTAGACGAAAACAAATAGTAGTCGGAAGGAGCCAAGTCTGGTGAATACGACTGGTGGCGTAGCAGCTCCCGGTCCAATTATTATTATACATCGATCAGTCACTATTGCAAGGTACCGCAACCCATAGGATCTATTGTACCCCTTCCAGTCTGTAGTTTATTCAGCATTCCTATGTCCACCTAAACATATCCACCTAAACTTTTAAAGAACCGCACATTCACTCAATATGTGTTCCGCTATCTCTAATGCCTGTGAGTACAATCAAAAAACATCCGCATTTGATCCGCATCACATTCTTTACCATCTCGATATTGTATTTCATAATAATTGATGCATGAAAGGCATCGCTCCTATTTTTGCTTTTCAAAACCATACTGATTTATTATGCACGGTTCAGCAAGTCACCTGCGGTATTGCCCGGCGTGCTGCAGGAAGGCGAATTAATTGAAACTGGAGGGCGCTTGATATCCAAAGTTCGCATACTAGCGACCAAGTACCACTAGACCATTCATCCCTCGGCGAATACCGCTCCACTTAAATTTAGGGGGACCGTGATAAAATTTTGACTCACAGTCAGAAGGGGCAAGACCTTACTGAGCTGCGGTTACCATCCTAAGATGGTAAAGATCACACCGTTTTATGAGCTTTCAGATAAGAGGACTGTACTAAGTGTTAGCCCAGTGATTAATCTTAGCACAGTCCCCCGAATAGCCCTACAGTAAACCGCCTGCGTTGCTTTCTTTTGCCATGCGCAAGTACAAGTCATAAGAAACCCCTCCTTCCACTGAACAAGTCACAGTATGGAGAGCAGGCGAGACTTCCTAAAGGCAAAAACTTGTGCACGTTATTGGCGGCCACCACTCGAAGTTAGTAAGCCTTCTTGTGTGGTTGGCCATTAGGATCGTCCATTGACTTTATGTTATGAATCCACGCCTGACAAGCCTAATGTTTTGATTATATTCTGAACCGGTTTTGCTTTGTGTGCAGGTGCATTGTCATGTTACAAAATTACCTTGCCATGTCTTGTGGCCCATTCTGGTCGTTTTTCGATCAAATTGATCAATTGTTGTCGGTAGAGATCTGTATTAACGTTTTCACCAGGTATACCACACCTTTCTGATCCCACCAGACACATAGCATTGTCTTTCTGCCGAATCAAAATCGTATTACACCCATGATTTTTTCCGTTTAGAGCATGATCATCATATGCCTCGACAAGTATTCGATACGAGTCTGCAACACTTTTCTTCAAATTTAAACAAAAAATTAATGCCTTCCGCAAATCAAAAAATCGTACAAATTTCGATGAAAATATATGATGTTGTTTGTTCACTGATTTCATGTCTACTGAATATAATTGACAGATCTCATTGCCAGCACAAAAAACAAATATTCTCTATGGTATTTATAAACAATAGCCTACAAATAAAGTGTCGCTTTCTAACGATACTTATTCAGCAATATACTCGTAGAAGTAGGACAAAATGGACGTTGGCTAGGCACCCACAAATTTCCCCAAGGTAGCCGACGCGTAAAACAACCTGGCACAGTACAGTCTTAACAGAGCTTAAGATCCAAAAGAAATTATTTGATGAAAATAAAATTGTATGTATTGTTAGAATAAGTTGCTATTTTCTTTCAAAAACTCTGTTTTCCAAAGTGAAATGAATAAAGATGGAAAAATGGGTCGAAAGATGTGAGCAAAATGCTTATTATTACATAGGTCGTTTTGTTGCTTAAATACTAGTATTTTTATTAAAATTCTAAAAACCTAAACTTTAAACATTTGTCTTTGTTTTTCTACTCAAATAACTCACAAGTCAAATATCAATCCTACCTGAAGTTTTTATAATTAAACCCATACTTTAGTTTTTTTTCTAAATATAGAAAAAAAATTATTAAAATACTAAAGGTAGTAAAATATTGACTTCCTTCTCTGTATTTCCTTATTACTTTACATTCGTAAAAGCTTTTTTTTGCAACTGCTTATCATGTCTGGCTATTTTTCAAATACTTTAGAAAAAAAAAAAAAAAAAAAAAAAAAAAAAAAAAAAACTTAAATATCATCACAATGACACAATAATGAAATCTATTATCATACATCATATGTATGAATAGAAAATTAACAAATACAAGAGAAAACAAGGAAGATAAGTACGAGTGAGTAGAGAGAGTAGTTCATTTAAAACATATGAAGCAACATTTCAACCAGTGCTGCCAATTTATCGCCTTTCGCGCTATATTTAGCGCGTTCCAATTACCGAAAAGTCGCATTTTTTCTCTTTAGCGCTCTTTTTCAAAAACGCGCTAGTTTAGCACTTTTCTATTTGCATTTTTTTTTTTTTGTAAGAAATAGAAAATCACTAAATTCAATAGACCCATTAATTCATATTAACTGAAAATTACGTAATTCTAGACAATATTAGTCAAAAATTAATAAAAAAATAGTGTTTTTAAACGTATCTCACAAGGGCCTATTTTTCAAAATATGAGGTTTTTTTAAGTAAAATAGAAAAACTAAAACATTTTAAGGAAAACTAAAAACTTATTATTTGATTAATTACAATACTAAACTGCATTCGAAAATATATTCAGTTTTAGCAGTTATATTTAGTTTTAGTGAGCAGGAGTGAGGTTTTGTTAAGCTTCTCTTATATAAAATCTAAGGTTATTGGTGTTGTAATTTTGCAGAGACTACTACCATTGATCAAGCATTTTGATTTTTCTGATAAATGGAAGCTGTCGAAAATTATTCCCACTCCGAAGCCAAGTAATGATTAGAGGCCCATTGCGATTCTTCAATTTCTTTTTAAACTTATGGAGAATATTATAGGGTCCGCCATCTAACGTTTTTTCTCAACTAGTGCTTATTTCGTGAATGGTAACACTGAGCTCATGTCTGATTTGACAGATAATTAGTTTTATCCTTCAGCTGAACGAATATGTTTCATATACGAATATGTTTTATATGTTTTATATACGTTTTTTTCGCTTCGCTAAGTGGGCCTGCGATCGACTTACAGAAGATTCCGATTTTGCCAAAAAAAAAATCATCTTTTCAGTTGAAGCTCATTTTGATCTTGGCGGGCAGGTAAACAAGCAAAATTGTCGCATTTGGGGCACAGAAAACCCGCACGCATACATTGAAAAGCCGATACACCCAAGACGAGCCATTAGGCCATTTTTCTTCGAAAATGAGCAAGGAGTGGCCGCTACAGTCAATGGCGATCGCTATTGGGCCATGTTGAACGAATTTTTGTTCAAAAAAATTGAAGAGGAGGATATTAGCAACATTTGGTTTCAACAGGACGGCGCTACGTGCCACACAGCCGAAACAACACTCGATGTTTTGTGCCTTTTTGAAGATCGCATTATAAGCCGCAGAGCTGATGTCGTGTGGCCACCTCGGAGCTGCGATTTGACACCGTTGGTCTATTATTTGTGGGGTGCTGTCAAAGATAAGTGTTACGCCAACAAGCCAGAGACAATTGACGCTTTAAAGGACAATATTCGTAAAGCCATTGGTGAAATACAGCTGCACACAATCGATAATGTGCTTAAAAATTGGACCGATGGTGTAGGCTACTGCATGGCCAGCCGAGGCAGCCATTTGAATGAAATTATCTTCATTATTAACCGGAAGGATTGCACTTTCAAATAAAAAAAGAAATTTGAGAAAATATTCAGTAGCTTTTTTTATAGCATTTTCAAAAAAAAAAACATTATCTTCTAACTTTTTGTTAAGTACCCAGGTTGTACCAAGTTGTACATAATCGGGGACAACGATAAACGGCAGTAGAGAAAAAGCACAACTTTGCCTAAAACCTCTGATAGGCATTTTCTTAATGAACCCAAGAATGAAAGAAAAGTATTTTTTTCAATTGTATTATATTTTTTGTTTTTAATACATTTGGCGCTTTTTTACGGCGCGTTTTGATTACAAATATATATAAATTATAATTTAGTGCTTTTTAGCACCTTTTGAGTAGAAGGCCTGCGAGTTTTGATCATAAAAAATTGGCAACACTGATTTCAACATATCATGCTACTTAGCTTCATAATAAGTCCACAAGAAAAGAGAAACTTTTTAAAAAAAAATATAAGGCAGTAAAAAAGGGAAAAAAAACAAATAAGAAAGTAAATAAAATGAACTTTATTACAATGAGAAACACAAAACATACATGCAAACACAATATAATTGAGGGACTTAGGATTTTCGTCAAGTCATAGAAATTGGCTAATCATGACTTTTCAGAAAAGCAAAATCTCACAACAAAATAATAAAAAATACTTTTCCGCCCATATGTTAGAAATTAATCTAAAATGGTAATATGAGTACATACACTCAGCCATACCTGGATGAATAGAGTACCATAGTGCGTAGGCAGGCATATGCCATATTTATCTCAAGGATACTTTTTCCCTTAAATTCTTTTCTCTTGCTAAGTTAAAAGACTGTGTGGGTGTGAAAGCTAAAAAAGAGCAATATTGGAAACTTATTTATTTTACTTCTTCTATCTCTTTCTTCCATTACTTTTTTCGCAACAATTTATTGATTTCATTTTATGGTATTGTGTCTATAGCCAGCCAGCTCTTGCTGGTGAGTCTCAAGGGTATTGGTGAAAAAAATGGGAAATTTTGTTTCTTAAAACCCAAAATCTATTATTGCAAATCAATTAAGTAATCAATAGAGCAGAAATTATTTTCACACACATACGTTTTGTGTATACCAAAGCAAATACAACGCAATCATCATCAATAAAGTCATCATCTATGGTGCTTGAATACAAGGCTTGTACTTTTGCATGAGTTTAGATTAAAAGGGATACAATAAATGGAAAATATTGTATGTTAACAGTAACAGGCAAAAATTGCTTAAACTAAGCGACGATACGATAAATTCAAAGGGGAATAATAATTTTTTGTTTACTTCGAGATTATTTTTTTTACATCTGAAATTTTATCGAAAATTTCAGAACTGAGTAATTTTTTTAGTTTTAAAAATATGTAATCCACATGCATATAAACCGATTAATTTTTTTTTTTTTTTTTTTGAACAAAAACAACTGTTGGACAGAACTAAATATAACTTCAAAATAATTGGCCAAAATTCTGTAACTTTTGAACCGATGAAAATATATGTTAATAATTCGTTTTTAATGGACAGATAAGAAGTCAAACTTCGCTCCAATTTAATGCAAGGAATTCAAGGTCAAAGTTAAACTTTTGACTTGGTTTAAATATAGATCCCTGGGTGGCAAGCAACCGTGGTAGCGTTAATACTACTTAAATAAAAATGTTATTTTAAGATCAGCTATATAAGAATTTTGGTGCAACAATTCTTGGTCCGAGATATAAGCCTATTAGTACCAAAATTTTACCGGGATATATTCCGGAATATTGATAAGAAAACATGTCAATATGGGTATCAAATAAAAATTGAAAAAATTGATTTTTTGAATGGAACTTTTTTACAATATTGCCGTTATCTCGGAAACTAGTAGGTAAATCAAATTTCCGTCATATATGAAATTTTTTACGCAACCGAATGAGCTTTCACTTCGTATATCATTTGTCAGTGTAATCCATCAAATGTCGGAGATATGATAAGTATATTTTCCCAAAAAATGATTTCTAACAAACATACGTATGTATGTTGAACCGATTAAAACATTTTAGTATTTTTTTTTTTTTTAATAGACAGATAGTATATTTTTATCTGTATTTATTATTTATTTGATATGACTATTGGTTGCAAATATTCCTAATTCTTCACTTTTTCATCTAAGTCCAGATGTTTCACTTTATATTGATATTGAATAGTAGAGATGAAAGGATCTGACTTTGCCAATAATATATTAAATAAATCTTCATTTGCAAGATTTCTTGAAAATTTTCGGGTGTTGTGCTCTCTATAAAATCTGTAATCCTTATTCCATTATTCCTGAGCTTCCTCTGATAGATCTCCAAGTGGCACCAAATGATATTTAATGACATCTTTTCATTGATAAATGATTTTGTGAACTGTTTCGGCCATATTTCTCTACGGGTATTTGGTTGTATATAATTCTGTAGTGTCCTTAGCATAAACTTCAAACTTTGTAGATTCATTTTTTGATTGCGCAAAAGTGCTTCTAAGATTATTTTTAAGCTCAAAATAAGATTTATATCAACTCCTGTTACTTCAGGTGCTCTTTCTCATTTTTGTTTTTAAAATATCCTGCTGCCAATTCTATATAACTGAAGCTCTCCATGTTTTTGTAAGTAAATATTGTTTTTTTTGCGACTGCTATTCCTGAAGTATATTTTAACAATTGGGTTTGTATTCAAATGTCACTTCCTTATAAGTCGTTTGTTTATAATAATTAGTATATTTCGTAGCAAATATCATTACTGGCAGTATAAAAAAATGACCACCAGCTGTTAACTATGAAATACCTGAAGCAAAAATTTAACGAAACATTAATTTTTTCTGAAGTAAATTTATTAACTTGAAAAAAATGTTCTACAGACGGCAAAATAAAGCAGCAAATGTATATATAGGGTAGAAGGGGACACTTTCACCTATTCCTGGGTGCTTTACTTTTCTTGTTCCCTTTTGTTCTCTATAAGTTATATTCCACTAAATTTGAAATTTGACAAGAATATATAATATATTAATGATCCTACAATTATTTAAACATAACAATCTTACCAACATGGCTATAAAAAGAGCAGACCATTATCGATAATGGCTAACGAGTTGTAACCATTTCTTTTTAATAAAAATAAAAAAAATATGTTTAGCGGCTTGCTAGTAATGGTGTGACCTAATTTTTTGGCTACTTTGATTTGGATATGTTAGTTACCAAACGGAGTCAAAATTTTATAAATCGGTGACAAAAAAAATTTGGACTTTTGGTAAGTGAAATCAAATTTTGCAGCCACTGTGCGACGTAAATATCAAAAATAATCTCTTATAGGCTCGATAACTTTAATCCAGCGTTTTTTTTGTTGTTGTTCTATTTTCTTCAAATAAGAAGATCTCTCAAAGTCGATTTTTTTTTAAAGATGTCGTCTGTGTTTTACGCAAATGATTTACAGCCAAATAGTTGTAATGGTTTATCTATAAAGAGTATGATAGACTGTATAGCAGATCATTGCTGGTCAATGAACTTTTGAATTTCCCGCCACTTAATTGAATGGCCAATACTACATCTGTTAACAAGCATCTGTCAGTTGACTCCCGTCAAAATTTTAAAAAGTTGCATCATTTAGTTTATATTTGACAGCATTTGTTTGACAACCATTAAAATTAATTAATTGAAAAATTAAATTTAATTTTAAATTAAAATTAATATTACAATGCTAAAGTGAATATCACCACCAATTAGCAAGGATCTTCACCACTACGCGGAATGATATGGTGGAAGCTATAGTGGATAAATTATCTACTTAGCTTTAAAGATCTAATTGATTAAAGAAACAGAAACTAAGCAATGGAGGCTTTGTGGAAAGCCAATAAGCTCCCTAGAGGAGTGACGGAGAAAAAAAATTTGAGGGAATAATGGAAACAAGCGAATTTTATGTGCTCATTGGGCTTACTTTTTTGCACAAAAAAAAAAAAAATTCATTAAATAATCAGTTAAAATAAGGCTCTTGATAAATACAGTTGGAACTCTTTTTTTAATAAAAAGGACGTTTATTGAATTTTCATTGTGGGTTTATGCCATTCTGTTGAGGTCTATACATCCGAATGGAAAAAATTCACGATATTGTGTTGGCGGATAGACAATTGCTTGTGCGAGAGATTGTGTAAGCTATAGGCATCTCACATGGCACAGTGGTTTTAATCACTAGGGTATAAGAAAGCTTTGTCGAAAGATAAGTGCAGTGTTAGCTTACAGTCTACCACAAACACAATGTTATAACAAATTTTTAGTTTTACAGGATGAATCGGCGCCAAAGATGGCCAAAATGGGCTTGTCAGCCAATAAAGTCATGACAAACGTTTTGTGGGATGCACTAAGTATAATTAACATTGATTACCTTTGAAAGGTTAAAGCAATCAATGGTGGATATTATGTCCACTTATTGGTTCGCGATAATGAGAAATAAAAACGACCGCATCTGGCCATCAAAAATTGAATTTTTCATCAGAACATCTATGAATATCTACAGACATTTTTTCTAAGTGGTACGTAGTTAAGCTTACAGCTTATTTATGGGATTAATATTCATAATCACTGAAGCCATATGAATTTATTGCAATTAGATTTGATGTATTAAGTAAGAATTTAGCTATTAATTGGCCGCCGCCATCATGTAACTTTACACTATAAACGAATAGATTCTATATACAGTCAATCAATTCGATTGACGCAATTAATGAATCAGATCCGCCCATTATGACAAACTGAGATTGAAAATTTTGTTAATAGAAACGACATCGCTATGTGTGGATATGGTCGATCTCTCAAAGATATTCAAATGTCAGTAGATTTCTATAGATACGGTCACATTTAGCAAATATTTTCTCCAATTATGTTTGCCAGTATTTATCCAATTTTTGTTAAAATAAACTGTATTTTTTGGTCACATTACACGCTTTTGTTTGCCCAAATATTTTTGTTCAAATAACAACGAATAGCGAATAGGAATACATGTTTGCCATGAGACCGTATATAGCAAATATATGACTCGCAATAAATATTTGAACTAATTTTTAAAAGTCAAAAAATATCTTAAGGGGAAGCCACATCTTTTTTTTTTAGTACAAGAGAAAAAAATTAGATTGACTGAGATAATCGCCTTTCTTAACCTTAAACTTTCGTTCGTTTCATTCTCATAAGAGGTTGCAAATATTTGGTGGTAAATATTTTTTCTTCCAAAAAAGCCCTGTTGTAAATCCATATTGATGATTTGAAATACACTCGATTTTAATCAGTACTTTATAATTAGTGCTTTTTGGTATATTAGGCAAAAGGATGATTGGCACTTGTGACTCAACGTTTGTGTGTTCCTTTCTAGGCTTTGGGATCAAAGAGATACTTGAAATTTTCCATCCTCGTGGGTAATATTCTAGATGCCAAACAGAATTGAATATGAAGAGAATTAACCTTTCCGTCAAATGTGAAATCTTTGTTATCATTTAATTTGCTGATTTTATCTACGTCGGGTGGCTTAGATCGCAGATAACGCTTTCAACTTTACGCAAAGAAAAATCTGGTTCTGCGGTCACATCAAGATGATTATTTAAAAAACAGTCCTTCTCGATTCAAACAGATTTTGTAGTTCTTTGCACAATTCTTTAATTCGTTCTTAAATAGGGGATATATACGTGGTTGCTACGCTCGCCGTATTCTAGTCTTTTCGGCTAGTAACTGCTCCACATCTTCTATCTTCTAATCTGGCAGGGTGACAAAGTAGCGCTAGGCAGCCATCGTATTAGTGCGTGCTAAGGTATTTTCTAAAGTTTAGCCAGTTTATCTGCGTGCTTGTCTGCACAGGCAACTAATGCGGAACACGATTTGGTGAGAGCTAAATATGGTGACAATTTTTTCAATTATTTTGATTGGAGAAAAGTTAGTTTTGGAAGTGGAACCTTTATCGATTGGTTTAACACCTCCGGATTATTTCCGGAAGGCCATATCAAATCACTGCTTTATTTACACCTGCAAAAATTTACAAATTGTTCGTGTTTTTGGTGACTTACGGCAAGCAATGCACGAAAAAGTGGCCCAAAATTTAAAGTCATATGTGCATGAGTACGCAAAATGCGATTCGTCAGGAGCAGCAGCGATATCCAAATGCTCGTAATTGCTAATTATGTATATTCAAAGAAATTTATAAAAAAATGTCTGCTCCTGGCTGCTCAAACAAAAAATAAATAAAGGGTTTGCCATCTAACGTTTTTTTTCAACTAGTGCTTATTGCGTGAATGGTAACACTTAGCTCATATCTGATTTGACAGATAATTAGTTTTATCCTTCCGCTGAACGAATATGGTTGTGCATACGCTTGAACAACGCTGGGAAATATTGCGACATTAATTTGAAAATCATGGTAATGTTGCAGAATCAAAAATCATCTTTTCAGATGAAGATCATTTTGATCTTGGCGGGTATGTAAACAAGCAAAATTGTCTGATGTCGTTTGGCCACCTCGGGGCTACGATTTGTCACCGTTGGACTGTTATTTGTGTGGTGCCGTCAAAAATAAGTGTTACGCCAACAAGCCAGAGACAACTGACGCTTTAAAAGACAATATTCGTGAAGCCATTGGTGAAATACAGCTGCACACAATCGATAATATGCTTAAAAATTGGACCGATGGTGTAGGCTATTGCATGGCCAGCCGAGGCAGCCATTTGAATCAAATTATTAACCGGAAAGATTGTACTTTCATATAAAAAAAGAAATTTGAGAAAATATTCAGTAGTTTTTTTTATAGCATTTTCAAAGAAAAAAAAATTATTTGGCGGACCCTATAAAGTAAAAATTAACTACATATAATCATTTGCTTAAAAATAAGTGAAATATTTGTTGTTTAGTTTTAAAGTTATTGCCCCTATTGTCGTTCGCAACTCAGTTTGTATTTTTTTCGAACCGAATGGGTGAATTAAGCTTCATACGACCAAACAGAGTTGAGCTGTTCACATTTGAAATATTTTTGTTTACTGACAAATAATACTGTTTGTTGAAAATATTTGGTGTTCAGATTATAGCAAACAAATATATGCTGATATGCGACAAATATTTGCCCAGCCTAACCGTTGCTTAAAAAATTACAATTTTTATTTAGTCATGAATTTTATAAATTAATATAAATTTTTAGATTTTTTGCAGTAATAGGAACAAATAATATTGTTGTAATGATTTCTCCTCTACTGTAAATATTTAAGTGGGTGTGAAATGCTTTTTATTGTGCGTACGTTCATGTATATACTGAAATTGCATTAATCTTTAATTTATATTCATACCTAAATTTGCCAACCACTCGCCAAAGAAATAAAATTGCGTTCTTATACAATATTTACAAGTCCAATGTGAGCATTTATATTTACATTTCATATGAAATCATCATACACACAATAACTTGCTTCACATGTGGCCCCTTCTTCTATCTCGATACAATATGTAATTGAAGAAATATACTCGCATATGCTTTGTATTTATTAATATAATGGTACTTACCCTATCGCCTTTTTCACCCGTCATGCCAGGATCACCACGTTCACCCTTTTGTCCTGGTTGACCTCTCTCACCTGGTCGGCCAATTTCACCTTTAGCCCCAGGTTCTCCTTTTGGTCCAGGTGAACTGCTGCGTAATGCTCCCATTGAATTGCCCATTAAGGATTCCTATTTATTTTGCAACATCACCACCGTCGCCATCATCATCGCCAACATTATTGCCATCATTATTTAGTATTTCAGGTTCAGGTAGTTATTGTTGGCCAAGCACATACCCAACCATATGTGTAATAGGTAAGCAATTGTGTGTGTGTGGTAAGAAAGAGATGGGGGAAAAACAAAAATATAAAAGAAGTAATTTGTTAGTAATTTGTTTCTAAGAAAACGAACATTTACGAAAATATATTTCATTTCCTATTTTTATTTAGAGGGGGATTAATCAAGTAATAGAGTTGTTATCTTAAATACAAAAAGAAAAACGTAATGTTAACATTACAACCATATTTCTTTATAATAAATTTATTTCATTTTTACTCTTCTTGCTTATTTCCTTAGTTTTAATACATTGGCTTTACTATTTTATTGCTTCAAGATCCCGATTTCATTTTTGTATCTTGAAAATGATTTTGAAAAAGTTTTTCATTTGATTTCTTATTGTTTCACTTAAGGGAGGAATTCCTTTTTGAATGTTGTAACGAAAAGTAGTTCGTAATATCATTTAGTTGTAAATACTATTATATAGTTACCAAGTGATAAGTACCTTTTTCTGTCCTTTTTTTAATTCGTTTTGAATAATGGTCAATTTATTAAATAAAACGATTTAGAAAAGGGTATTTGTTCACTACATTAAATTGACAAGAAAAGGTCGATAAACCAAGGTTCTAAACTGTATGTACCCTCTCATATACAAGTCGTATCTAATATGTTATTTTATTGTGTTGTCATCACAATAACGCACTAAAATATTTTTTTAAAGTCTTTTAGGAAGTAGTTATTGTCTAGATAAAAAATAATCAAAGGGAAAAAAATTAAAAAGCTTATGAAGGATCTTTCCTTAAGCACTTTCTATCTTTAAATTTAAATAAAACAAAGTGTGTAACATATCATCGAAATTTTTCATTGCTTTAAAAACCCCGTCGATGGACCTATTATATAATATCTTTTTTTCGTTACTCCTTTCGGGAGCATATGGCTTCCACAAAGCATTTTTGCTTTCTTTCAGTTTCTGGAAGAGGTCGAATAATCTTATTTATATAAACTTCCAAACCATAGTGAAGAAAATTTTCCTTGTTATCGCCGGGAGTCGAACCTGGAGTGCTGTATGTTTTATGTCATGACAAAATTCTAATTTATTTGTTCTTTATACCAAACCTACTGTTTTGTGCTTTTAGCTGTCAATAATTTTACTTACGATATTCTATGTAGTAGAAGACGAAAGTAAAATAAAGAGTAAAATGGCCTTCCTTACATTTATTTTATCTTTTTCTTAATCATTGGGTGTCAAGTCATGTCATACTGTGCTTTACTTTGAAAACTTTCTTTCTGTCGTTTGTATAAAAATGATTTAGGATTAAGAAAATCTTGTTTTTGTATGACGTTTCTACAAGGCCCTTTAGAAGGTCTTGGCACCTTTTCAACTTGGTCGGCATATATCTCTGTGTGTGTATTTCGATTTCGTTAATAATTTTGCTTTATTTTCAATGTCGTAGTATATAGAAATAAAATAGGAATATTTGCCTACAAATAGCAGACATAATTTCAATGCTCCTTTACTCACACACTCACACACTTAATAAATTCCTAGGAGAGAGAGTGTATCTGGGTGAGATTATCTTTGTTTTTTTTATATCAAATGTATTTGTCATTTTCTTCACTTTATAAAGATTTTTCTAGTTGCAGTTGTATTTGGCCTATGAATGTTTATATATAACGGTGTTTATCTTATACATAAAAATAAATGTATGTTTGTTGGTTTGTTTGTTAGTTTAAAGTCCATAGACAGCTAAACGAATGAACCGATTTTCCTGCAATTTTTACTGGAAGACTCTATAGCATAAAAAATTTAGAACCTCCAAATGGGCGGTGCCACACACAGGCAATGTATATGTTTATTTTTCTAAGTCTTTAAATTTGGCCCTAATAAATTCATAATTAATGGAAATCATAAGTAAAAAAGAGGGCGGAATTGAACAAATGGACGTGATACGTCCCATACACAATAAATATTGAATTTAGTATATCTTGAGAACGGTTAAAGCTAAAGTTTTAGAATTTGGTCTAAATGAATTCGTAGCCATTATAAATTATCAGTCAAAAAGTGGGCGGATTTGGACAAGCGGACATGATATGGGAAAAGAGGGCGTGGTACCTCCCATCTAAACTAAATATTTATTTCTTTAAATCTTGAGAACGGTTAAAGATAAAGTTTCAGTATTAGGTACAAATAGGTTCACGGTCAATGAAAATCATCGGTCCAAAATTGGGCGTGGTATTTCTTAAACAAAGTAAATATTGATTTTTGTTTTTCTTGAGAACTGTAATAGTGGAAGTTTCTAAATTAGGTTCAAGCAAAGTCGTATCAGCCAGTAAGTGGGTGAATTAGATATGTGAGTGATAGTGCGCTTTCCATTAGTACTAAATATTGAATTTTACTTATGTAGAGAACAGCAACAATTAAAGCAGCGTTATCTATCTACATTAGCCAAAAAGTGGGTATTCTCGAAAGCTTACTGGATAAAAGCCCTCTTATACAGCTAAACGACAGATTCTACAATGTCTTTCTATAAATGTCTCAATTTCGAACGGAAGGGGACAAAAGGTAGTTAAGATGTAACAAATTTAACTAAAATTACATTTAAGATAAAAATTAAGATGGTGGTAGCGAATCACACCGGGTTTTCGCTAGTAAGTTGTGAAAGAATATATTTGAGTCCAGGAATACTTATGTGTGTGCTTGTTTGTCTTTATATGCCTGTACATGATTTTCTTATTGTGTCATGTTTGTTTTGTAAATTATTTTCACTTTTTTCTTAGGTGGCATTATGGAAAAGAAATTTTTTGTTTGTTTCTGCTTTGGTAACAAGTTTTGTTGTTTCACTTTAATAAAAAGCACTTCCTCTCTCTCTCTCTCTTTTCTATAGAATAACTTTTATAGAAACACATACAATTAATGGACTTTTCTAAATGTTTCTGTCAGTTTTTCTATAAGTGTTTGCGTTGGTAAGGTAGAAATGGGATTTTTTTATATTTTTGACATTTTGATGTGTATGTCATTTGTAGTTGTTATAAATGTTGATATTGGTTAAGTACAATATTGTTTTCAGAATAGAATCAATGAAAGCCAGAAAAAGAAACTGAAATTTTATTTTGTAAGCAAATATGTTTCGAGAATTGGCCTTAGCAACTTCGGCCTTTCAATAGTGATAACAATTATATGTCAGACTGTGAACTGGCGAACGTAAATAGTGAATCATGGTGACAAATGCTGACTATGATAAATTATAGATGACTGACATTGAATCTCTTTGGTGTCATACATGACTTATTAAAGTAATTGTCTAAATTTTCATAGATGACAGAAGTTGATTTTGTCTTGCAAGCATCCATGCAGTAGTGGGTCCTAAAAGTTTAATCGATTTAAACCCACCAGGGCTTAAAGGTTTTCACAGTTTATTTAGAAAAAGAAATAAGTATAACTTATGTATTATAGGGAGTACAAAATAATTCAGTCCGTTTTTCTTAGCTAAAGAAAGATAAATAATTCAAATATTAACTATAATTGCTTACATCTTTTCAATTCAACTCTCAGATAATTTCCGAACCCCGTCTTGGAAAGACTTTTTGCCTTTTGAGGCGATCTAATTTTGAAGCCAATTTTGGTTTTTCGAAAGAAATGAAGTGGTACCTGCCTTCCATCGAAACAGTCAATAGTCAGAAGGAGCAGTAGGGCGGATGCGTTAAAATATCCCATATATTTGATTGTTTCTTATAATTTTTTGGCAACTTTTTCGAAGTGAGGCAGAGCGTTGTCATGAAAAAGCATAAATTTATCATCTGTTTTATTATTTCGGCAGTGTTTCTCGGAATGCACTGTTCAAACGAAGTAATTGCAGTCTGTAACGACTACCGGGCCTTAGCAGCTCATAGCAAAGGCTGTTCCAAGAATAACGCAAGATATGAATTTCTCGGAACCCTAAAAAAACAACTCGACAGCTAACAGTGTTAAAGGTTAGTAAAAACGAAGCGTTACACGATAGAGCAACATGTCTTTCAAAAATATTAAAAGCTTGGCGGCTGCAGTTAGAAAATTTCATAAATTATCTGGTCGTCAAGCAAAAGCTGGACAATCCAGGAACCGCAATTCGGCTTCGTGCACAATCATTGCTAATTTCAAGAATCTCTCTACAGCGTTAACTCACTAAAGATCTGTGTCTCTATGCTTACAAAAGTCAAATAAAACAACTACTGAAGCATAATGCCCACGCACAGCGAAGTGAGTTTGCTGGACGCTGATTTTTCCAGCAAAATCATCATCGATAAAGTACATTTTCACGTTGATAGCTTCAATCGCCAAAATTGTTGCTTTTGGGGTTCTGAAAACACGCTTGTGATTGTCGAAAAGAAATGCATCCACAACGTATCACTGTTTGGTGTGGATTTTGGGCTGGAGGCATAACTGGACCATAATTTTTGGATGGAATTGTGATATGATAATAAAGTTCTTTCTGCCGAAATTGTATGACAGTGTTGTGGCCAATATTTTGTTTCAAGAAAACGGTGCCATATAGCCCGTCAAACGATTCAATTACTTCATTAAACAAATTTACAATCACTGGTCCAACATATGTCAACAAGCCCGCAACCACCTATACATTAAAGGAAGAGATTCAATGCTGCACATTTGCAAAACGGTCCTTCCATAAATAACCCTATCCTATCCTATGTACTTTATGATTTAATAAAAAAATAACAATCGAAAGACTAAAAACGATGTTTTCTATTTAATTAAAATCTTGCGTTACTTTTGGGACATCATTTGCATGACGCCTCCTTGGCCCCACCAATAGGGCAAAATTGCATTATAAATAAAGAAATAGCGTCTTTGTATATACTAACAAACAAAAAATTTTTATGGATATTGATGGCAATTTGGAAGCAGTTATAAAACTCAAAAAATACACCAAAAAACCGGTTTCGTTACAAAACTCAGGCTTTTGCCAACTCTGGTCCTTACAGAAAGTATTATCGAGACACATTAATGTCTTATTCGTTAACGAAAAGTTGTAGTAGAGTAAATCCAGCAAGTAGTCGACTCATTACAAACAATGTGGCTAAATTTACACACTTTATTTGTGTCATTGCCAAGAGAATTCATCGATGAAACTTTTAATTTACGATAATTTCTTAAAAGTTCCAATGTTTCAGCAATGAAAATATCACAGCGACTATGTCGCTCAAATACGTCATTCCGATATTACACTCCAGGAATGTAATTTTTTTTTTTTCTTAAGGTGGTTCAACCATAATGCACGATGTTAATTGTGAGTCACACCTTAACATCAAATTTTTTGCCCAACTCCTTTGCATATTTGTTTGTTTCAGTGCTTGTTCAATTCAAGCATAGGTACACAATTGAGCAGAGTATTAAGCTTGTTGAAGTCTTTTTCGAAAATGGGCGTTCAAATTAAAATGCATTGAGAGCACTTCGTGCTTTTTTTGGTCAGCATAATCGACAAAATGTTTCCACAATAGGAGACATAGTGCGCAAATTTTAGCAAACCGGTTCGTTCGGTGGAAACATAGTGTGGCTGAAGAGCCATCAACCTCGACCCAACAACTAAAAACATCTTACGAACATCACTGATGCGTATTTTGAATAGAGATTTGTATTGAAAAAGGCTTAACTCAACTGAGAGCTCCAGCATCGTAAATACGCTAAATGGTTAGTTGAACAGACAAAAATGAGTGGTGACTTTACAATGAAAATCACCTTCAGCGACGCAGCACACATTCACCTCAGTAGATTTGTTAACAAGCAGATTTGTCGCATCTGGGCGAATGATAATCCACGAGTGATTGTTGAAAAGCCGTTGCATCCACAAAGAGTGACTGTTTGGTGCTGTTTAAGGGATGGCCAGGCAGTTACCGCGTATGGTGTTTGCTATCGCGAGATAATAATGGACTTCTTGTGGCCTGAAATTGCGAATATGGGCCTGGACGATATGTAGTTACAACAGAATAGTGTCATTTGCCACACAGCCAACGAAACAATTGCTCTTTTCTACAAGCAATTCAATGATCCTGTTATCTCATGTCATGGCGATGTAAATTGACCGCCACAATCATGTGATTTGACACCATTCGACTTCTATCTTTAGGGATATTTAGAAGAAAAAGTGTACGTCAATAAGTTAAGAAAAATTCAAGAGCTAAAGGATGATATAATTCGGCACATTAACCACATTAAGCCTCAATTATATCTCAGAGTCATTATAAATATGAACCGACGGATAGAGGTATGCCATCGAAGTGGCAGTGGTGAACATTTGACCGATATTTGATTTCACACATAATTGTCGTAGATCCTTCTATCATAAAAAATATTAAGATATTTTTCTGAAAACTTTTTGTTTCATTTACAATTAACATCGTGCTTTGTGATTGGACTTGTATTTTATTAAATAATTTTAACATGCAAATTTCCTAAAGAAGCAGAGAAAATAATTCAAAATCAACAAATTGACAGCCATTCCAACGGCATATTATAAAAATTTTATACAAAAATTTAATAATAATTCTTTTAAACTGTTTCTTTTAAAACCGTTTTTATATATTTTATTGCTCTTGTCCAAATAAATCGGTAATTTGTTAATAAAACAAATATTTCAATTCTGGCATATTTTTCTTCTTTTTTCCTGCCTACCAAATTTTGTTATGGCTTTAAATACATAAAAGACATAAAGCAAACACCACAAAATTTATTGATTGGCTGGTAAGATTCACTGATTGATTGAATGATTGATGGATGATGACTGGCTCGATGTTAATAAGTACGTCTGTGAGCTATATAATGCTATGTATGCATGGAATTGTAAAATGAACACAAATGTATTGTTTGGGTGTCGAAAATGTAAAAAAAATATTTATTTTATTTCTTTATAAAAAAAAAACAAATAATAAAAAATGTATATTGGGAGCCATATGTTTCTAGACAAATTGTAGTATATTCAGGATATTCACAGTTCAGAGAAAATCTATTTTTTTTTTTTTTTGATAATAAACACACTTCTGACATATTTACGTGAATTAAAAAAGAAAAAAAAAAATTAAATCGCAGAACGGTAACTCAATACTATCGTTCGTGGTCCGTATGATTATGAGTCTGTTTACTTTTGTAAAAATATATTGGACATGCTGATGTAATTTTTTTTATAACTCTACTAATTTTAGTTAATAACTATGAATAACGGTGCTTATTTAACCGTTTTGGTTTTGAAAATTAAAAAAGGCACAGATAAGATAATAATAATTTAAGATAATAATTAAGTTGGGACTAGCTAAAGCCCGGTGTGCTTCGCTACCCCGATCTTAGTTATTATCTTAAATGCTATCCTAGTTCAAAATTTTTTTCCACTTTTTGTTCCATTCCAGTAAAAATTCAATTATTTGTTTCTTCCGTAAAGGCCGTGTATGTTTGGCTTTTTAGCTGTATACAGTCTTCAAACAAACACACATTGATTTTTATACAGTATGCGCATAAAGACAGCTTTTAGCCAGTGTGATTTCAGCAATTCCCGCTTTTTGTCTAATGTGGATAGATAACGAAGCTTTAATAGTTGACGTTCTCCACATATAAAAATTTCAACATTTCATAAGAATGGAAGGTACCACGCCCACCTATATAACCTCTTCCAGTTACTGACTATTGATATATTTAATTGCGTCCATTGTTTATTTGACGATTTACATTGACTATGAAGTCGTTCACACCAAATTCAGAATCTTCTTCTTTAACCGTTTTCAAGAACACAGAAATCAATATTTAGCTTGTGTGGGAGGTACCACACCCATTTGTACAATTCCGCACACTTTTTGCCTAATGATTTGTGTTGAATATGAATCTATTTGGGCAAAATTTATGTAATCTTTCTGTTACCAGTTTGAAGATATAGCCAAATAAATATGCAGTTTGTATAGGTGTGGCACCGCATAAAGGCACATATACAAAAAAAGTCTTCCACTCCACGAATTGCTCTTGCCTAACATTAGGTGCCAGAGAAGCCTATTGTTGATTGTGCCAATACTTTATTGATCATCTTAAGCAGGGTTATATTTTTCCGTTCTTACACAGAAATAAGTTATCCTTTTTGGAAAAGAGAGTAACAGTACCTTCTATGAGCTCATGCGGCCGCCATAAACGTTAGTTTGCCCTAAATGTTTATTTATTGATAACTGTTCTCTACTCTTGAATTCTATTATTTCTTGACAATTATTTATTTTTTTAAAATACACCTACATATGTACATATATATGTATGCATGTATATATAAATCTGTGCACATAAATAATGAAAGAAATTCAAATTCAATAAAATTGTACTCTATTTTTCTTTCACTCCCTTTTTGATTTCTCTCTCTCTCTCTCTCTGAAGTTTATAAAGTGAATAAATGTCATATATTTATTCCCCGATATATCCCTCTCCCCAATGCCTGTCTTTTATATATACGATTATTAGGTCGTTCATCCGTTCACTCATGTCTACTTTTATTTGATTCGATGTTATTTACAGTCTTTCTGCCAATGTGGTTTGTGTAAATAAAAAGTAAAAAATAAAATAAAATAATGCATGTCTGACAGAATAAAATAACAAATAAATAAAATATAGTATGTAAAGAAAATATAATATGCTGTAGAATAAAATGCTAAAATAAATGATTTTTTTTTTCAATATGAACACATGCAGATTTATTTATTTTTTTAATAAAATGACTGGCTGTCCCCTTCAATAGCTTTTGTTATAATAATGATTTCTAAAGAAAAATTTTTTTGATTTACGAATACAGTGCGTTTAATAAAATATCAATAATCATGGTTGAAGTACACAGTCCCCATAATTTGTCATCAGTTAATAATGGTTAATAAAAAATAAATACAAGACAATGATTCTTTATAAAAACAAAAAAACAAAAAGTGAAAAAAACCTTCAAAAGGTTTTTTCATGTTTTTTTCTTCTTTTGTTTATATTTTTGATTTCAAATTTCTCTTACCCTTAATTTTATTAAAAAATATTTAAAAAAGAATCTTTAAATACTTAAGTTTATACCTTGAAGGTCCTTGTTGGATTCCAATTGATCTGTTTTTATATTTTTAAAATGATTTTTATAAATGGTTTTAAAGCGTTTACAGTATTTAAAAAGTTTTAGTAAAATATGAAAGTGTTAATATTTTGTTTTAATATTATTTAAGATAAAATGTTAAAAAATGCATAATTTTCTTAAGAAATTTTTAAAGGTTTAGAATATTATTTCTAATTCATAGAGATTTTAATTTAATAAATATTAAGCAGGAAAACCAGTAACATGCTCTTAAAAATATGTTTTATGCGCATAAGATATGCAGTAAAAAATCGAATTTATGATCTAAGTATTTAAAAAATATGCTTTAAAAAAAAGAAAAAGAATTTCTTTTTTATTAATAGAAAACAAGTGTTCTTCAACAATTTAATATCTTAACAATACAAAATATAATACAACAACAAAAAAAAAAAAAAAAGATCTGGCTAAAGCTGGGAACACACGATTTACTCAAATACACCAATCTGATACAAATTTTATTGTGACAACTTAGCGTACAATAATAAAGTTGTTCCAATTACAAATTCTTTATTCACATGGTTGTCTTATTTTATACAACATTTATTGTCAGAAGATGGCGCAAAACGATGTATTGATAATAATTGTCCCAACGCTGTCACACGATTCTTCCTTTTTGTATTTAAATAGTTCGTTCTTTAAAAAAGAAAATAGCGTCATCTTTATTTACATATATTGAGGTCACTTAGTGAACAAATAAAAAAAAGAAATACAAAAAAAAAATAAGAAGTGTAAGGGTCAAGAATTGGCCCACAAGAAGAGCCATTGACGGTATATATATTAATTATATTAAAAAAAAAAATTCATTCACTAAAATATTTCTTTATTTAATTTGGAATATAATTACAAATTATATGTAATTCTCTAAAGTAAAGTTGATTTATTCTTTAAAAAATAAAAATTTCATCGGCTTTGTTTAGCAGGTGTCTGTCTGTAAAAATAATAAAATAAAGCAATGGTGGAAGTTTGTGAAGCAATTTATATATAAATAATTTAAAAAATTCACATTTTAAGGGATGATAATTATAAATGCCGCATAAACACGTGTTTTTTCAGAAAAAAAAAAAATCAATTCAAAAATAAAAATCAGTAATTATTGTCTTCTTCAATTGCCACACAAGAACACAATAAATATTGGTGTAATATAGTATAGTATAGCTCTCACACGATTGTCACACCAAAGTTGCATGTGATTGGGATAAATAAGAACAATAATAGTGTGAGTTGCCGTATGACCCAATAATTTGTAAAATCACACGTTTGGCATATGAAAAACACTAATTATTGGTGCATTACGACAATCGTGTAATCCTACCTTAATTCTTACATTCGTATTATAGGCGAGCAAGAGTGTAAATTAAAGTATTGTCAAAACAAATATACACATATCTATTACTATGGATATAAATGAGAGAATGAGGGTAACAAATATTGTATGGTTTTGCTATTGCATACACACTATACTCTTGAAAACGTAAACAGTTATTTATTATATTGCATTGAATATGTTATAGAATTTTTTCTTGCTCTCAAATAACTCTTGTAACCATAAGTATTTTCAAATAAGCAAATATACAAGCAAAGACTGTAAATATACAAAGATGTTGCACTCAGTACATACGAAAGTGACAAAAAAAATTGAGCTTATGATGAGGTGGGTAAGTGACGAGGGAAAGCAAAAACTTCGTGTTTACATTAAAGACATGCATAGGTACAACCATTCATACTTATTGTGTTAATTTTCAGTTAATTTAGTTATTAAGCGATTTGTATAACGATGATTTCACATTTTTCTTATTTTTATTATTTTCAATTTTCACAAACAAGTATTGAATGACGAGAAATCTATTTGCTTTATTTTATTAAAAAAGCGTTTTGTTCGGGTTTTCCAACCATAAAAACAAAATAAATCACATACATACGTTCTTGTTTTTAAAATATTTTTTACCCATAGCCATAAAAAACCTTTGCCAAAGTCCGGAAAATGCAATTTTGCTACCCGATATTGAAGTGCATAATGCAGTATAAAAACAGCAAATATCTTTTGTGTGGGCTTTTCTCAACCATAAAAATTTTCATATTGTTACGTTTTTTGCCTTTTTAAGAACGTGTATTTTGAGTTCGTAGATTGTAGCTAAAATAACATAAATCTTGAGTTTAGTTTTAATTAAAAATCCTTTATTCAACACAGTTTTGTGCACCACTGCTTCTAAGCAATAACAATTTTTATTCTTAATTACTCTTTCTGTTTACAACTTTGTAAACAACAACAAGTACTCAACAGATCTTTCTTCCTAAAGATGTTCCAACACAATCGTAGCTATAACTTAGGTTCGATCACAACCTTTTCAACCAGAGGTTATCCACATTTAACTCTCTTTACTGAGTTAGCTCGAACTAAACTGATCTTTTACTCCACTACTAGCTCCACGAGTTTACCCCTTATAAACTCTCTTCAAACCAATAACACATACGCTGAGTTATCTTTACATAAACTGCACTCGCTGAGTTTATGACACATAAACTCATAGCTGTTCGCATCGATGTGCTTTTTATAGAGCTGAGTAAACAACACGTCGAAAGCTCTCGAACTTCTCTATATTTCAGGTAGATTCCAGTTCTTTCTTTTAATTTCTTTTTAGTTCATTTGAAGCCATGCGTATGTGAACATCTACCCCTTTCAACTCTTAGTATTTGTTGTTGCTTGTTTATTGTCTGTTACTTGTTTTCTTTGCTCCTTAATAATTGTTGTCGCCGTCTTATTTTTATTTACTTTATCTCTGCTAATGTTTGTTGTTGTAAATTTGGTTATTTGTAAACAGCACTTATGGTTGTTCCTGCAGCTTTTGTTTACTTATTTTATCGATTTAATAAACGCTGAGGTGCCCAGCCTTATTTTCGTAACAGTATGTATATATAGACTTCATTGTTTATAATATCTTTAATACGAGTATATGCAACTTTCTTTCTAATTTTTTATGTGTGTTTATTAATAGATTTGGCTTTATCGTATAGAGTAACCCCAAATGCCATATTAAATCAAAAGTTTGCGACACGAAAAGCTCTAAGGGGTATCTTATGTATCATAAATTAATTTAAATTGTGCACTATATTCTATGTAATATCTTAATTTTGATGTCGTTACCTTTAATTGTCCTTGTACATTTTTTAACAAATAAAGTAAAAAATCAAAAAAATATATATTTATTTCAGAAAAGTCATAAAGTGCACGAAATTCAATTTGATTTGAAAGGCCATTTTCGTTAAAGGCTTCAACAATATCAACGCGCTGCTCAATTGTGTACCTCTATATGGTTGAATTAGCCGAACACTGAACCAAAGAAATAAAGTTTGGCAAAACTTGTCGTAAAGGTGTGACTCACAATTAATATCGTGCATTATGGTTGGACCACCCTTTGCATTGTTTTTATTGTGCAGCATCTGCGAGCGATGTAACAAAAATATTATCTGTTAGAAAATGAGCGACATGCCTCTGCTGCAAATCTAAATACGGTAGTAAGTGTATCACATGCAGAAAATTTACCGTTCCTTAGTAAAAACAAAAACAAAGGCAGAATTTAACAAAATGGTTCGAGCCTAAAAGCAGGTTTAAGCGCAACAAATAAAGAAATTTAATGTTAAATCTTCATAACTTTAGACAGATAGCACAGGATAGCTATTGGCCTAAATTCAGTATCGAATTTATAGTAGAGACGTCCAATTAGAGGAAAAAGTACAAATTGTGATAACAGCATTAAATATAGTCATGTAATGTAAAAAAAGTGCGTTCGATCTTACTTGGCTGAGACACGAAATTATCTCAGACTGGGTAATACGGGAAAATTTGAACAAATTATTCTCTACATCAATAGTGTTTGTGAATACGTGGCTATGTGAGGGTAAGTGGAAGTGTGTAAGTATGAAAACTCTATTAAACATACCATGATCTTGTCTGTCCATAACGCTACTTCCATGTTCCTTAATACGACTTCTAATTAAAGCCATATGCGAACCAAAAACAACTGAAAACGACACTATGCTACAATGCTGATAAAAATTAAGCACTTTCGTAACAAATTACACTGCTCACACTTGATGTATATAGAAGCAGCCAGTGCTGTGAAGTATGCAAATAAGTACGGCATTGACAGGGTAACACATAACTACCAAATGTACAAAATTTAGGCATTTTTATTTTCGGAACAATATTTTGACTGAAACACATAATCCTTTAGATGCAAAATATTTTCTTTAAAACAGTTATGTCATCATGGTGTTAAAAATTTCATTGCTACTCTACTTCAACTCTATTGCAGCAATTTCTTTCAACACTTAATGCCCTGCAGAAATGTTGAAGTAAACGAAGATCAAATGGGGATAAAATAGTAAGACAACCATATGACATTGTTAAGTTCACACACAAATGAAAAAACAAAAAAAAAAAAATAAAAAATTCTTTTAAGTGCAGTCTAAAGAAATGAAAGGAAAATAGAAAATAAAAATCTTTATAAAACAATAAAAAGAATGACCGAAAAAATACTTTCTTCACATTTTACTCGTATTTGGCTGCTGCAAATGTTCTACTTTTGCGTTTTATTTTTTCCCCAAATAAATTAGTACAGATTTCTCAAGCTGTTTTTCATTCTTTTCTTAACAAAATCCATTTCGTTCCAATTCAATTTCTTATTCTTTGTTTGTTTTTTTTTTTTTTTTTTTGTTAACCGTTCTCTAAGTACTTCTTTTTTAATATCCGTTCAATGCCATCTGTTCGAAAGCTTTTGTTTTTTGTGAATTTTTTAGAATTTATTTTCGAATTTTTGTTTTATTTTATTATTTTTAGAAAAATTCAAATGCTAATTCTGTTTAGTTTTGGAATTTTTTTGCTTTCATTCTCCAACCCATGAGTTGTACTTGAGTCTTGAATTAGGCGTTTGTGGAGTTATTAAAAAAAAAAATGAGTAGAGTGGTAGGAAACTAGAGCCCTTTTTAAAACCTTGTGGAAATTGTTGTTAAAAAACTACTCATATATTAGGTGTATAAGTAAAAAGTGCGGGATATTTTGAATTTTTCTTGGGCATCTTTTATGCTCAAGAACAAATTAAGCAAATTTCGTGTACCACGTTCTCAAAGCGTTCTGCATCGCTCTTAACAACTGAGCATGGCCTGAGCTAAAAACTGGGAAACACAAAAGTTTGTTACCAATAATTTTTTAACAGTTTTGCAAGGCTTTATTCGGGCAATGTTCGTTTCTAATCTGTGCTAGTGTGGCTCACCTTCTGCAACTTTGTACCGACTTTACATACGATTTCTATCGATTCGGGTTGTTGTTGGCTGCTTGGCTTGGAAAATAGAGCTTTATTAGTACAATTGTGTCAGAATACTAAGATCAGGAAGAGTCTCTTTTAGCAATGATCTAGTATGAGCTGGTGAAAAGAAAAAAAAGTAATAATGCACACGCCTTTAGCACTCGCCATCCTAGCTGGTATTATGTCTGCTATGCCGCTGAGGTCAGCATAATTTAAAAAAACCCCAATATCTAAGCCTGCTTCAGCACAGAGACGGGCATTTACACAGAAGATATATTACGCCTTTCTGCATCTCTCAATATCAATTCATGATTTTGGATGAATCCTGCAGCATGAAAATGTTCTGAAATTGCCGTTTAAAATAATAATTGTGGCCTATGATTTTGGCATGGACAATACCTTCATTTTTTTTTTTTTTGCTTTAAAACAGTCTCAATTATTGACTTCCAACGGACTATGTTGGAGACTATTCTTATGTCCAAGTTTCCTGCAGCATTAAGTTCCTATATTGTGGCGTGGTGTAGTAGTTAGATTGCATGCATAACAACACAAGCGAGCCAGATTCGAGCCCCGGCAGATGACATGACGAAATAATTTAATTATAGTTTCGTTTCGAGTGTTTAATAAAGAGGCTTCAACTATCCCTTCAGATAACTCCATCCAAAAAATAAAGAAGATGATAACAAACATCTTACAAATGTTCAGAAAAAACCCAACTACTACACAGTCGATATGAAGGGAGCTACCACGTTAAACAAACTGAAACAAAGCTTTAATGAATGCTTTGTGGAAAGCCAATATGTTTCCTACAGGAGTGTCGGAGAATAAAAAAACAAAAATATTGCCGCACTGCGAATGATGTTCTTATGCTATCTCATTGTTTGATCTCAGTTTATGTTAAATCCATTCAAGCTTTCTTTTAAGAATGTCGTGATGGACTGGGAGCTGGCTGGTTATGCGAATCAGATCTACATTACTTACGATCTCTAAGCATCGATTGATAAAAACCTTTGGATGTAGTACATTGTCGTTAATCCCCAAGTTTTATAGCCATAAAGATATACAGGGTTTACACACATGCTGAAAATTTGTATTGTTAGTTATAGTACAAGTGATAAAACTTCCACTTGTCCCTTAACGAGTAAATTACATGACGAACTTTCCTAATGGTGAATTCAAGTCCTCATTTGCTGCACTCTTTGTGGAACTTGTACAAAATAACGTAGAATATTTGCATATTCTCTATGCCGATAGTAAGACTAGTAGTGTTGGTGGTTTTAATTATCATTAGTTTTATTTTGAGGATGTTAATGCCTAGGTCAACTCTATTTATTTATGTGTGGTGCCTCTATTTTATCTGCATTTATTGTTACTAGTATTGCAACGAAAATAAACAATGCCTAAAGAAAAGATACATTGAATTAGTACAGTAGTAGCCTTAGCTATAAACTTTATTATGTCATTTATTGGTTTGTGTCAAGGCTCTTATATATCTGCCACTGCCCTAATTGTCTTTGCTATTAATAATGCTATCACTTGCGTGTTTAACTGTGTTGCCAGTTCGATTGTTTTTTGTGTATTATGATTTTTACATCTTTTGAATTTAACGTAAATAGAAATTTGTAGTAACTACAGGAACATTCAAATAAATGAGGATTTGCGTCAAAAAGTGGCACATTGCGCTAAGCAGTTGAGTTATAGCTTTGCATTCATAAAGTAAAGTCGTGTTAAGCTGTATATAAAAGTGTTGAGTAATTTGTGTATTTAGTTGTATAAAAGAACAAATTCGTGTATTTATTTCATTTAACGCAATTAAAAAGAACTTAAACGTTTTGAAAAGTTAAAACGTAACAATATGTTGTCGGCGTAGTCTAGGCCATTTAGTTTCCGAAAGGGTGTCCATTGAATAAATAAGGCACTACTACTCGCAAATAATTATTTGTAAACTATATCGTAAGATATATGGGTGGTCAATTTAAAAGTTTAAAATTTACCGGTTATTTCGAATCTCACAATACTTATGTCATTCTATTCTGTCACATAATTCAGTATATTATCTCCACTGAACGAAATTAATAGATTTATGCTTGAGCAACATTATTTAAAATCACCTAATTGGATGAATGTTATTTTCATCTTGGTGGGTACGTTAATAAGTAAAATTACCATCTTTGGAACTCAGAAAACCCAAACGTGGTCTTACAGAAGCAAGTGCACCCATTGCGAGTGACTGTCTGGTGTGGCTTGTAGGGCGGGGGCATCATTAGCACATATTTCTTTGAAAATATGGACGGCGCAACCATTACCGTCAATGGAGACACCTATCGCACCATGACAAGCGATTTTATTGTGCCCGCTCTTTATGGTATTGATGTGGACGATGTTGGATTTCAACAGGATGGTGCAACTTGCCACATATCTCATACCATAAGCGATTTATTGCGTCATACGTTTGATGGCCATCTAATTAGCCGAAATGGTAATGTCAGTTGGCCGCCACGCAGCTACGATTTGCCAACGTTGGACTATTTTTTGTGGGGCGCCGTTAAAGACAAGTTTTATGCGGACAAACCAGGGAGAATTGAACATTTAAGGGCCCCATACACTCGCAGATTGGTCCGATCGAGTAGGGTACTGAGATTCCAGTTGCGGCAGCCATATGAATGCAATAATATTTCATTTCTAACGGGAACATTTGTACTTTACAACAAAAAAAATAAATTTGGCAAAATTTCAAACCGTACTTGTTTTATTGCATTTTTAAATGTAAACTTTTAAATTGCCCACCCTATGTAGTTGTACTATATCGTAAGAGTAATTCTCGAATATTTAACCTCAAAAATGCTATATACGTTATTAAAAAACAAACAATATGTAAAACATAGGTTAGGATATCTGCTGTAAACACCACATTTTGGAGTTATACATCTAATAACAACTGCTCTAAGCTCGTTTAGCATATTCGCTTAATATAAAGTATTTTCTGTTATGATTTAATATCAAATAAATGTATCCATTTGTTAATATCTTCCGTTCTAAAAGAAGAGCTAATTTTTAATTAATGATATACAACAACTTAAATAGGAAACAACATTTTTCATTAGCATTTTTCATAATTAAAAATCAGTATGTGAAACTTTTCTCCCATGCAGACCAAAAAAAAAAATATATATACATCGTCGATAAAATCAACACCTTTCATTCTGAGGCCGTGGCGACCACCTCTATTCGTAGGGGGTTGATATAATAAATTAGAATTTTAATTGAAGAACAACATGACGGGAGAAAAAAAAGTGGAAATTAAACGAACGTAGTTAAGAACGTTCAACACAATAAATTAAAATATTAAAAGCCAACAACCAAATGCAACAGCAGTAAAAAAGAAGAAGCAAAAGCATAAAAGAAAGATTAAAAAAAGAAAACAATAAAAAAACTCATTGACTTATGGGAAAATTAAAAATAGAAAAGAAATCTTAATTTTCCTTTATTTCTTTTTTGCCACCATTATTGGTAACTGGCGAAGTTAAATCTTTAAAAATTGGGTTAATGAACTACATAAAGAAATTACTGAATACTTTCTTCTTCTACAGCAGTTGCTCTTTTCTTCATTTAAGTTTTTTATTGTTTTGATTTTTTTCTTTTGTTTTTGGCGGAATGAAAAAACATCTCCAGATAATGAAAATTAACGTTTGAAATACCAGCAGTAACACAACTGATGTTGTTGTTGTCTGAGTAGAACAGTATTACCACTCCATATAGCAGCTATGAGCTGCTAAAACAATTTGCTTAGGAAACTAATTTCCTTCCGGTGCTCTAAAAAAAAAAAAAAAAAATTAAAGAAAGCACACACCTAACACACCAGACAAGAAAGCTAATAATAGGCACTATAATGGGCTGGAAAAATACTTTCAAAGGTGGCCAGTACAGGTGATGGTATAAAGGCTAAAAAAGTATATCCAACTACCATTTAATAACATTAATGTACATTCTAACGCAAATATGTTTTTCTTTAGATCGAAGGCCTATCCACTCAAAAAACCATTAGTTTTTTAGCATTCTCATACACAAAACTTTGTTAGGGCAGCTATATATTTTTTACTTTGTTTCCGAAGACATTGGGGCAAACTAAGATAAAAAATAACAAAAGTTCTACTTACGTACGAAGCGTTGTTTTTAGAAAATATTGCAGACATACGACATGGCGTATAAACGGAGTAGAAAAGTCATTTTTTTTAT
Source organism: Wohlfahrtia magnifica (assembly GCA_023159175.1). Lineage (NCBI taxonomy): Eukaryota > Metazoa > Arthropoda > Insecta > Diptera > Sarcophagidae > Wohlfahrtia > Wohlfahrtia magnifica. Next base: position 4,680,400 of record JAKWBJ010000482.1, on the reverse strand, counting down.
CATTAGAAGAAAATCATAGATTTACTGGACAAATCCTTCACTCCCGCGTTGCTGGGAGCCATAGTATAGTCTCTGCTTTTTGACTGATGTGGATAGATAAAGAAAACTTTAACTGTTAACATGTGTAGAGATATGCAAAATTCCATATTTTATTTCAATAATGGTTTGTACTGACTGCCAAGTTATTTAAACTAAATTTAGAAACTTTAGCTCTAACCACTCTCAAGATAAAAAAGTCATTCAAAATTAGTACGACTTCGAGAGTTTTGTAAGAGATTAAAGAACAAGTTTTCTGTTGTCTTTAATCTATTACAAAACTGTCGAAGTCGTACTAATTTTTAATGACTTTTGTTTATCTTGAGAGTGGTTAGAGCTAAAGTTTGTAACTTTAGACAACGACTTCGATAATCGTAATAAGGCTGATTGCTTAATTTCTTATGCTCTCTTATCCGATTACGCCAAATTTTTCACTGATGGTTTGTACTATTTAAGAAGTCATTTAGACCAAATTCAGAACCTTCCATTCTAATCGTTCTCTAGATATACAAAAATCAATATTTAATTTGTATGGGAGATGATACACCCACTTATTCAATTTCGCCGAAACTTCGGCTGATGATGTGTATTAACTACTTAGTTATTTAGAGCAAATCCAGAACTTTCCACTATTAGAACATCAATTACAACAGATTTTGTAGTCCTCTTTTATATATATAAACATATATTTTAATAATATTTTATGTATTCTGAAGCATTTCAAGGAGTTTATACATCTACATCGTCTACCATAGGATTATTCCATTATTATTATTATCTCTTGACCAGGCACTATTGCAGGACACTTCGAAACATGGGATCTACTGTATCCCATCCGGTCTATAGTTTGTTTAACAGATCTACTGCTTGCCTAATGAACATCAACAGATCTGAAACCGTAATGGTGGATATGTCACCCAATGAAATCCTATATCAACCTAAACATCTACACAGGATTATTCCATAGGTTTCTCCATTTTAAGAGTATTAGGTGCATGTTTTGAAACTCCATCCAAAGACTAGAATCCTCAGAAAACGTAATGTCTATTTCCTCCAGCACTAAGCCTTGATTTCTGTAATTCTTTGAGCACCTCAACACTCTTTAAAAACATCAGAAATACTAACTTACTTAGGAGGAATGGTATTTCAAGTTCTGCTTTAACAGAATCAGGCGAATCAAACACACAAATTTGTTCCATTTCTCTTGTTAATATCCAAAATTAACCGCACCCCGAAGAATTTTTTGTGTAGCCGCTTAAGTTCATCGCATTAAATTGAAACTGTAAATAAAGCCAGTAAACATATATATGAGAGAAAAATACCTCTTTCGGAGTCAGCACAGCATCTCCCACAAACTTAATTTTCTGAGCCGAAATAACTGGACACTCACACTGTACCTGTCCAGATGTTTCAGCACAGGTCATGCAGAACCGATCATCTAAAACATTTCCCAAAAAACTAATCGTATCTAAGACCACAGCGTCCAGTAAATAGATCCTTTAGTACCCTGACATCGCTCTTATTGATGGTCTTCTGGATCTACTGAGAGAAGGCGTCCATTTCACTCGCTGTTAAACACTTTTGTCGTCTCATAAGTAGACTAAATGTACAAAAATGTAATAAAAGGAGTGAAGAGGAATGCAAAAGTTTTAAAAATTTCAATAGAAAATACAGGGTGTCCGCCGGGAAGGAATACTACTTTGTTATGCGGTCATTTTGGACAGTTCATATTTGACAGTCGTGAAGTAGAGACGTGGCAAATTTATTATGGAAAAATATTCAGTAAACCAACGAAATTATGACGAGTGACAAGGCACATTTTCAGTTGAATGGTTATGTGAGTAAAAAGAATAGTCGGTCCTGGGCAATAGACAACCCTCAAATTATTCAGCAGTCACCTTTGCATCTTTTAAAAGTAGCAGTCTGGTCTGCAATATGGTCAGGAGGAACCATTGGCCCTTACTTCTTTGAAACTGAAAACGGCGTAACGCTAACTGTCAATGGGGAGCGATATCGTGATATGATTGACAATTTTTTAACGCCACAACTGCATGCTTTGTGCCACACCAGGATTACAATGGAATGGTGTTGTTGATTGGCCTCCACGGTCGCCTGATTTGACTGCTCCGGACTTCTTTTTGTGGGGATATCTCAAAAAAGGTTTATGCAAATAAACCAGAAACGCTGGAGCAACTCAAACAAAATATTCGTGATAAAATTAATGAAATACCGCGTGAAATGTGTGAGAATGAAATGAAATGTAATGTTCTCAAAAGGGCCTGCATTTGTGAGGCTAACAGAGGCGGACATTTATCTGATATTGTATTCGATACATTAAATAAAACATTCATCAATATAAGATCCATTTTCTTTCATATAATCAAAAATTATAAACAAACAAAGTTGTATACCTTCCCTGTGGACACCCTGTATTGAAGTAAATACACCGTTCATGCAACAGATAAATTATATTCCCAATAAATCGTCTAATTAAAATGTTTATAATCTTTTTGTTGTATTTAATTTGTTTATAAGCCATTATCGTAAGATTTTCTTAAAAAGTTAGCACTCATTTCTTCACAAAATAAATATCGAAAAAATTAGCAGACCCTACGAAAGTTACAATAAGAAACACAAAAATTTTTTACTTCGACAAAATTAGGAGAACAACTAATCTTAAGGCATAGAATTTAATTTTATATTACTTTGTTTAAAAGTAGAATATCGTCAGATATGGGAAATTTGCTGAAAGGGTTAAAAATACTTAAAAGTTCTGTAGTAGAATATTGTACACTATGAACCTGTCTAACAGAACTTCTGGTAAATCTGGTCACTTTAACAGAACCGCAAGAAAATATAAATATTTATAGAAAAAGAAAAAAAAATATCAAAAGAGAAGCTAACATTTAGTAGAAGTAAAGAAAACAGCCGCAACATAATCTTACAAAACCACAAAGTAGTAAAAATGAGCACTGCCACTTGCTAAATACTCAAATACCTCATGGAATGAACGACAAGACATTTACACATATAAACACACACATACTCTTACAAAAAAAAGGAAGGCAACAAAGAGAAACATCTAAATGTTAAACCGCAAAAGCCTTTTTACGGTAGCAGCGTACCAGCAATAGCAGTGCTAGCAGTAGTTGTACCAAGCAACGCATACAGACATTCAGCTGCGCTACTACTAATAAAGCTCAGATATATTTGCATGTACAAACAAACAACTACCTCCTATGGTATATAAATGTGTTACGTTACATTTACGGTACTGCTCGTATAACGTTCTATTGTTAATTTCAAACCTATACGAGTAAGCACCAACCAACATTTGAGGTGTACAGCAATGTACTTGTACACATAACTATCTACATGTGTGTGCTTGTGTGCATACTAAAAGTAAGTAAATATGTGTATGTTGTGTGTTTGCAGTAGGTAAATGTATGCAGTTGGTATCGTAAATGTACCCTGCCAATTTAGAGTCATGTCCTTTCTAACAACGACGTGGTAATGGAGTTCAAAACTTACACAAGTGCAGTGTGCATGCGTTTACTTGTATGTGATTCTGTATTGACTGGCTTAGGAGTGCCAATTAATATAACCCAAAACGAGGTACACACAATATGTGACTTAGGGTGATTCAAAATGTATGGAAATTATTAGGTAAAATGCATTATTAAAGGGTTACTGGTTTTGAAATTAAACACAAAAAATTCTGTATGACAATGGTATCAATTAAAGGCGAGAATGAATATAAAGATGGCCTTTCAAGGGAGTCTAAGAATTCCGAGAGCATTCTATAGGTTTAGTTTATGAAAAATATCAAAAAAATATCACCGATAGTAAAGCTGCAATCCTTTCCAGTATGAGCGATGTATTAGATCTCATCTAATACATCGAGTGTCGAATGTCGGTAATAATGAAAATGTATTTAAATGTGTGTGCGTCCTATTACACTACCTATCAAAGAACATCACATGGCCATAACAATTTTTTTGCAAATATGTATGTCCGTGTAAAGCAGTGATATGCAAAAGTAAAAATGCAGTTGTGTTAGTGAGAACATGAAAATTTCTCTCTCAGAGAGAATAAAGTAAATTAAAAAAAAAAATTTAATCAATATGCAACCACAACACATTTGCTTTCGTCGCTGTTTTGGTGACAGCTAAAAGCAAGATGGTAAGAAAATTTTTTAAATTTTTTCTGTCCTTAAAAAATTTGCGTACATTCTCCGCACAAGTACATTCTTCGCTGTCTCATTGACGAGTAAAAGCAAGAGCGTAAGAATACGTTGAGTTGATCGGGGACAAAATTCCCATGAAAAGCTTCTATTTGATTATCTGAGTTCAAGTTGTACCGTGAGAAGCAGCTTTTCTATATTTGTAGGGGTTGGGAATTGTGGTTGATATTTTAAGAATGCAAAGTAGGCATAAATTGATGTTTATTTGTAGGCCTGCATTGTATTAGAAAAATTTCGTAATGTCGGTGTGTTTTAGCAAAAATTTCTTCGAAAAAATCGAGGTGTTCCAGACTTTTGTTAGGACTTCAGGTTACACACTTGCAATACACAGTTAAACACAGTGTTGAACAGCAGAGAGAAAAACTTCTCAAAAATGAGCTTGGGCTCCTGAACAGTCTGTGGCTGGTAAGTATGGTCTAAGTACTCAACATTGTTTGTTTCCAACTGATGAACTATTGTCAGGAAATCTATCTAAATTGTTCCCTTAAAACTCTGAACTTTGTGTTGCTTATATTGCTTTAAGTGTACACCTTGAAAATGCGGAATTCACAACAGATGGCGGAACTTTTCGCATAATTTGTTTTTAATTTTTTTTCTCTTGATACCCATTGCATTACGGCAAAGCTTAATAACTTCGTTAATTTCCAATGGAATTCTCGATTTATTCATAACTAAATACAGTTTCTTAATTAATTCATAAATAGTACGCTTCACATATAAACTAAAGCGCTAAAACGCATCTAAACATAAAAAATTTTGAAAAAATTGGATGAAAAATGTGCTTGCTTGAGAAATACGCCCGGATTATTCAAGTTTACTTAAAAGACATATATGTCGTTTTAAAGGTCTATTTATCTTCTCTTCAAATCCGAAAATTATAAGGAATTTTGGAGAGTAAATACCAGTCATTTATTCTAACTTTATCACTGCACGAAAGATTGTGATAAAAAAAAAAAATGTTTTTCCTTTTTTGCTTCGAAAATGTTGAATTTTGTTCCAGCAAGTCATCTTTTAAAAGAAGTTTAGCTTTAGTTATTCAATTGAAAAGAGCATCTAAGGCTCAGTAATTGCCTTCGAATGCTTATCCTGAATGCCTTTTATCAATTTAACAGTATGAGAGAGATAGTTTGTTCTGTTTAAAAGTACTGATTTGGATACTACAGGCAGTTCCTGCCAGGTTAATCAAAATAAGTTCGAAGATGATGTATTAGAGGTATTATATTAATTCGTGTCAAAATCAAAATCAAGCATCAGTGCGTCCAAAGGTTAAGATAATTTGGTATCCCTTGAGTTGAAACCGAACGATGTTGAATTTTGAAATACTGCTTAAAAGCATACAGAGACGACATTTTTGGTTGGAATTCTTACTGACGATGAAAAATTATCCATTACCGTAATCCAAAGTGTAATAAATCGTGTGTAAAGCCCGTCAAACCAGCAGAATCAATGCCGGAGCCGAATAGCCTGGGCACCAAGGTAATGAATGCTCCCTATTTTGTGGATTTCGAAGAGTGCCGCTTATTATATTCATCATTATTATCATTCAGACGAGGTACTTTTGAAGAGCACTGCAAACCATCGGATCTATTGTGCTGTTTCCGCAGATTTGAAATCATAATGGTGGATATGTCTTCCAATCAGACCACATGTCTCCTTAAGAATTTTCATCTAAACCTATCAAAAAACTTACATTCGCACAATATGTGTTCCGCTGTCTGTGATGCCTATTAGCACAGTCTACAAACATCCACATCTGCAAACGCCATCCTCTTCAGATGTGCTCTCAGTCCACAATGACACGTAAGAAATCCCGTTAGAAGTTTCTAGTCCGGGCTGCCATAATTGGGAACCTCATAGCGTTGCTTAAATTGCTGACTGATTGCCTCCCTAGACTGGCGAAGTCACCTCTGAACATTCCAGTATTCCAAGCAATCTGGCAATTTCTCAATCCTTAATTAGAATGAGAATTCTATTGAGTGGTGCTGCATAGTAAGGTTCCGGATCGATATAGAGGTGCAATATATTATGAGCTACCGAAATCGGGCTAGAAAATCACAGGAGACCTCTACCAAAGGCAATTGATTCGCTTCAAGCGAACATTAGCCAAAAAATACCCGAAATATGCGTCTAGACATGAAGCCATAACTTTCAGTCTTGACATGGTTCGATTACCTGTTGCAAGATCAATTAAAAACTGTTTAGAAAATAGTAATGGGAAGTTTTGCTTCACCCGATTTATATATAGTCAAGCGCTTAGTTCTTTCGACTACTATGTGTTTTATTAAATGCATAACACTCTCACCGTTTGACTTCAGAACAAGGATATCTGAAAGTACGTTGATTTTTTTAGAAAGTTAATTAGCTGAACCAATGTTTCACAAAATTTGAGGAAATTCCGCAGTTGTAAGATCTGCACACAATAATTAAAATAATTTTAATTAAAAAAAATTATATGACAGATTGATTTGAATATTGACTGGAATTTTGATTGTAAGGGTTGTAGGGTGTCTAAGTTCGATTATAGTTTCAAAAATTGTATTATTGATTAAGACTGACAAGAACATTCAGTACGACAGTAATTTGTACTCGTCATAAAATTAACACTACAAACAACTTATGAAAAATAAATTCCCCTTAATTCAGGTCTATTCTAAAAATGTTTGACTTAACCCGACTGCCTATTCATCATTATCATTATCATATTTCTGACCATCCACTCTATCTATTGTGCCACTTCCGGTCTATAGTTTGTGCAGAGTATCTGCTGAACAATAACGAAATCATTATAATGACTGCCTATTCAAAAAAGTAATGACATGGACAGAATAATAAGCAGAAGAATATGTTTTTTCAGCAGTGTAGCTTAAAAAAAAACTTCCATTAAAACTTTAAACACTTCTTGATCTTGGGACTTAAAATATATATTTTTTTTCGTTTGTTTAGTTTCAAGAACCACCCTAATGTTCGTAATCTACTTTAAACATAATTTTTTTCCGATTTGCTGTCATTCTTTTGCTGTGTGTTATGGCTAAGAAGATATGAACGTACTCTTGTACAGATATATACCTTTTACAAGCCATTCGGTTTGTGCGTTTCGTGGCCATTATTATTATCAGTTCGCTAACAACAACAACTTGTTCAACAGAAGATACTTTCGCCGTACATTTTGTGTTACGCCCTTGATGATACTACCCCTACTAATTTCATTTTATATGGTTACTGTTAACTGTGTTCTTTCTTCTTCTATTTTTACCTCTTACCATATCAGTTCATATCAAACTGTCGTCTTACTATTAAGCTTGAGGCCTTTTACTCGAACATAAGTCGGGTGTACTTGTAAGATAGCAAGAGTAAAAGAAACACTGTATAGTGAGAAGTGCTAGAGTAGTAAATGGTAATACAAACAAGCAATGTTGTAATAGCCTGTCTTCTTAACATTATTTTTCTTGTTTTTTGTATGTTTCGTTTACTTTCTTCTTTTCCGTTTTTTCCCGCTTCAGTTTTGACTTTGACTGGCTCAGTAAGAAGACATTTACAAGACGAAATAATAGCGCTTCTTGTGTCTACTTTTCGTTTCGTTGTGTTTTTTTTTTATTTTCTTACTTCTAAGTACAGGCAACTACAAAAAGCAGAGGAGTAAAAAATTTATAAAATGGTGGCTTCCGTTTCTTATTTTTTCATTATTTTTACGTTGTTTTTTTTTTGCTCTTCATGTTTACTGGCATTATCGTATTGTTATCGTGCGAATGCTCGCTTATGTAAGTGTCATGCACGTTAAATGTGTCAGAAAAGGGTTGAGTTTCAAGTCAAATATTTTCTTTAAACATTGTCAGCCGGTCTAACGTGTTAGTGTGTTTCTCAGCTCTAAGGAGCTTCACAATAAACTAGCCAAGTTTATTATAACAAAAAAACTCATACTCGTACTTAAAGGATACTTATTTCTTTTGTATGTATTTGACTACAAAAAGGAACGCAATTTACCACAAGCTATAGCAAAGTTAGAGTAAATATTATCTGCTTTAAGGCGTTAGTTTTTTGATTACAGGAGTCTAGTGAAAGTAGTAGGGTTTGCTGATGGGTGAAGAAATTGAATTTTACAAAGTTAACAAATTAAAAAAAAAAAATTGTTGTTTATCTAGATACGAAAGCAGCTAAAAATGGGCTTAAATTTAGACTAAATATTTAAATATTTAAATTGAATTCCTGTAAAACTAAATATTTTATTTGAAAATTATTAGAAAGAGAAATAAAAGAAACTTCTCTGGTATGGCTTATTTTTTATCTGGGGATATGCTAAGAAAGGTGTGCCGCTGTGGTATGGTTGGTAAGACACCCGCCTACCAAACAGAAGGTCCTCGCCTCAATACCAGGTTAGACCATATAAAAAAAGAAAAAGTTTTCCAGCAGCGGTATCACCTCATAACATTAGCTAGTAACCGGTTATGAGTGTTATTAATACTACTGAAAACTTCTCTAATGCATTTGCCGTTCGGAGCCGGCGTTAAGCTTTAGGTCCCTTTCAATGAGTCTAAAAATAGAATCAGGTGCAGCTCATTGGCTGAGAGAAGTGCACATGTTCCTTCATGGGAATTAATATATATATATATACGCGTATGTGCTAAGAAAGTATCAAAGTTACCTAACACGTCTAAAAACAAATTGTTTGAATGAACACCTCACGTGTGGGCTGAAGACTGATGATTGTTCCTAATTACAGTCATTATATGTGCTATGTAGTGTTAACCTGCCGAAAAGCTAATACTGATCCACAAGAGTTCCTCACAACGTCAATGCACCAACATTAATTGATGCTTCATCCTTGTCTTCGGATAGAACCTTGGCGATCTGGCAGCCGAAAAGGAAAAAAAAGAGTTTTATCAGATATCGCTGGATGCTTAATTCATTGCTGAGAGTACCAATAATTTAGACTTATGCCCTGTGATTAGATATCTAGTATATCTGGTGGCTGTGGTTTTAGACCAGCATCAGGCAAACTAATATTAATTTGAGAGTCTCGCTCACAAGCAACTTTGCGCTGTATTTTTCCATTTGTTTCTTCTTTATTTCTCTTTGTTTAATATTTATTATTATATTTATTTAATTTTGCCTATACGTGTGAGTACGTACGCGTGAAAACAGAAAGAGCACCTCTTTGTCTGAATCTGGTTTAGACCTTAATTCAAAAACAAAGGAACTAGAAATGCGGTAGAGGTGTATATCTGTGTCGATGTGGAAGAGTAGCTTAAGTTAACTTAAGCTATTCTTACTAACCGACACAAATTTATATGTCAAAAAAAAATAAATACAAAGAAGACAATATCGAAGACCACTAGAGCTTTTTCAATACAAGTGTACTCTGTTAGATTCTATCCGAGATTGTGTCTAAATATGACAAATCTGTGTCAGTCAAAATAGCTTAAGTCGCATTAAGCTTCCATATTGACACATATATATTTTCTTACTAGTGATCAGAAGAAACTCATGTGTTCCCAAATTTCAATAGAAGATCGATGATGTTCGAAATTCTGAAGAAAAGCAAACAGCTTAAAAAGATCTAAAAAGCGGTAATTGATAGCTTACCATTTTTACTTTAATTTGTTGGTCGACATTCACAAATCAACCGCTTTAGGAAGCTTAAGTGCTTTCAAAGCCAAGGCATTATGAGCCGTAGTAGAGAATTTTATAAAACTAAACATGATTTTTCATAGCCCAAATTCTGTAAAATAACAGACAATTAAGATACAACATTTGTATAATAAGCCTTTCATATTGAAAGAAGGGTGTTAATGCCTTTAATCCAGAAATTGAGAAAATGTTTCTTAGGCTGAAACATATATATTGTCATACTTTTAAATCCAGAAAATAAACCAATCGACTTATAATTAAATTCTGAGTTTAAGCGAGAGCGCCCAAAAGTCTATGTTCGTCTTGTGATCAAAGTATATTTTTACAAAAATTAAATATTTGGGAACCAATCCCTTGATTTGACATCGCTTAGCACTACAGTTTCAATTAGATGTGAGGTTATGACGTTATGCTATGTCGCCACTAAACAACACATTGTAATCCATAATGTTGATTGGTTGCTTTGCAACTGTGGCGTTATGTTAAGTCAAGTCTAATTGAGTCTTTAACATAAAGTCATAACCGTAACCATAGTCGGGACAACCAAAATTAAATTTGTCCGTTATGGCGTTATGGTATTTTAGCACTAATCGAACACTTTGTTATCCATAAATTTGATTGGCTGGATTTGCAACTATGGTGTTATGTTAACGTCTAACTGAGCCTTACAGTACAATTAGACTTGACTTAACATAACGTCATAACCGGTCGGTTGTCGCGTTACGGTATGTCACCACAAATAGAACATTTTGTTGAACCAGCTATCCAGTGAAGCAAATAGTGCTGTAGTACTATAGAGTGGCCATCTATCGATTTAAATTCGAATCTGAAAATGAAATGAATCGATTTACGCTTGAAAAACGTTGGGATTTATGGGAATTTTTTTCCAAAACAAAGACAATTGGTCGGAAATTGCACAAAAATGTCGTACAAAATTTGGTAGCAGGAAAGGACCAGTATATGCAAGTTTATTGTTAAAGTTCGTGAAACTGATTTCATTGTTGATGCGCTAAGACATAAGCGTGTTCGTACCGAGCGTACACCCGAAAATATCGCAGCTGTGGCTGAGAGTGTGCGTTAGAATCCATTAGCATTAGCTCGTCATCGTTCTCAAGAATTGAACATTTAACGCACCTGTTTATGTCGATTTTAGGGAAAAGATCACGGTATGACGCCTTACAAAGTTCAATTGCTTCAAGAGTTGAAGCCGCATGACCATCCGCTTCGTTTTCGCTTCTCTAGATGGGCCAACGAGAAACTGCACGATGATGTCGATTTTGCAAAAAAAAAAAAAAAAAAATTTCGGATGAAGCTCATCTTGGTGGGTATGTTAATAAGTAAAATTGCCGTATTTAGTGCTCAGAAAACCCAAACGTGGTCGGACAGAAGCCAATGCACTCCAGTGACTGTTTGGTGTGGCGGCATCATAGGCCTATATTTCTTTGATAATGAGGACGGCGCAACCACTACAGTAAAAGGAGACACCTATAGCACCATGATAACTGATATTTTTGTGCCCTTTCTCCATGGTATTGATGTGAACGATATTTGGTTTCAACAGAATGATGCAACCTGCCACACATCTTATGCCACAATCGATTTATTGCATCAACCGTTTGCTGACCGTTTAATTACCCGAAGTGGTGATGTCAGTTGGCCACCAAGATGCAGCAATTTGACACTGTTGGACTATTTTCTGTGGGGCGCCGTTAAAGATAAGTGTTATGCCGACAAACCAGAAACAATTGACTATTTGAAGGCCAACATTCGTGATGCCATTGCCGATAATCTCGAAAAAATTCTCAAAAATTGTTCCGATCCAGTCTTATAGTATGAAGAACAATAGTACTTCATAACAACAAAATAAATTTGGCAAAATTTCACACCGTTTTTGTTTTATTGCAATTTTAAATTTAAACTTTTAAATGGCCAACCCAATATGATAGAAAGGACTATACGAACTGTACCTACCAGTATATTCGCCAGATTTGGTTGGGCATGGTAAGAAATTTGAGTAAAACGGCTATTTTGAGGGCCTTGAGGAATATTATTGTTTAAATGGAAAAATATGGACTTGATGTATAAAGCGCATTAGAATAAAGGTCCTTCTTGTAGCAATTTTTTATATTTTCATAAAATTTAAAATTTGTTACTCTCACTCTCGTTTAATTAAATAACTATGTTCGTGTTATAAAAACTACATTTAAAATAAAAAGTATCGCAACAACAATCTAATGAAAACTAGCATTCGACCTTCAACTTCGACGAAAAAGTACAATTTTAACTGTTCTACAAATGTAATGACAAATTCTAAACAACGGCCGCATTATTTTTTATAGCAAAAGTATTCAAAAGAAAACCGGAGTATGGGAACTGGCAGAAAAGCATTAAAAATTAACCCAACAAATTCACTTATCTTCTCGCCTTGATTTTATGGTTAACAAAACAGAATAGGAACCAAAATTTTTGTATTTTTTTATTGTTGTTGTAGTTGTTTCTCTTATGGGTGTAAACAATAAAAACGAGCCAAATTTTGTCAAAAAAGAAAAAATAATAAAAAATAGAATTAAAATCGTTAAAGCATACGGACAACGAAATGCTTAAATGATAATACAGGGTCAGTCTGCCATTCACTCGTCTAACATTACAAGTGTAGCGAATAGAAAAAAATTAGAAAACGTGACTAAAATAGAAAATTAAACTGCCATACCATACATACCGTCCGTCCATGGGCAAGAAAAAAAGTTAAACAAAGAAATGAAGTCCATTAAAAACCTCATGATGGCTAAAATAAACAATAAAATTAGCTGAACAAATGCCTATTCGGCAGCTACTACAATGCCATTTCGCTTTTTTTCACTCTTTTGGGTTACTTTTTCCATTTCATTTTATGAAAGCTATTTTATGCTTTTCTTCCTTTTAGCTTTTTACTCCACTTCACTCCACTCAGTTCACTTTGGTGTTTTATGCCATTTTTTTCTTTTATTAATTTTCTCTTATTTTATGATGGTTTGTATGTGTGTATTTGTTTTAGGCCACACAATTAACCTAAAAGGTTGAAAATAATCATAAAGAAAAACAAGAAAGACCTGAGCTGCGCAACAAAGTTTAACCCAAATACAGGCTTTTTTTCTGCCTCTATTTTTTGGGAATATAATCAATAAAAAATTCATAAAAATTAAAAAGAGCTCTATAAATAAAATTCCAAGTGAAAAGAACCGTCGAAGAATACAAATGTATGAAATGGAAACTGAAAATAGTGTATAAGAATAGTTGGTATAGGTCTACTCGTATATAAAAAAAAAAAAATAAATAAATAAATAAATAAAAGAATAAAACAAGTCAAACTATAATAAATTAAAAAAATTTTCTAAAAACTACGTTGATGACGTTAAAGTTAAAAAAAAAATAGTTTTCAGAATTAATCAAAATTAATTTTAAATTATAATGTCTACTTTAGGAATATAGGTATTAAAATGATTTCTTTGAAAGTTGAAAATCAAAAGAAGTTAAAAGTTAATGAAAAAGAAATCGCAGAGAGCAATGCGATTGCCAGACACAATTATATTATTAATTCCCATAACATTCCATGAAGGAACATGGGGACTTCTCTCAGTCAATGAGCTGCATCCGACTCTATTTTGAGACTCATTCAAAGGTACCTACAGTTTAACGCCGGCTCCGAACGAGAAGTTTTCAGTAGTAAGTAATACTCATAACCAATTACTAGATACTGAGGTGATACCGCTGTTGAAAAACCTTCTCTTTTTTTCAGATGGTCTGGCCTAGTATTGAACTGAGGACCTTCTGGTTGGTAAGCGGGTATCTTACCTAGCATACCATAGCGGCACACGACAGACATAATATTAGGTGTTTATTTTACAGTTACACAAGTTTAAATCACAATAAAACAAAGATATGTATATATTTTTGATATTAATGAATCGCTCTCTGTTGGATAGAAAATGTTATGGCATTAATGTTTAAATGCCATTATTACAACTTGCCTTTAACTAAAAGCAGGATTTTAACGGACAGATAATTGTTGTTCATTATTATAAGTATACAATACGGTAAAAGTGAGCGTTAAGTTAAAAGGAAGACCATCCTACCTGTAACTTTTAAAGTTAAGTTTATTATTAAGTTTATATATATATAAATTACTTTCAATATGGCAACTTCAAATATAAATATGAAAAATAAACGTTTGTATATTAATACTGGAAAACAGTTCACAAAAGTACACAAATATATCAAAATAACACCGAACACACAAATTTTATAAACAAAATGAGTAAACATAGCAAAAAAGAAAGCACGTCGTTTCTACTGTGTTTTTAAAGATCTTGTTTAATTTAGCAAAAGTTATCGATATTGCCCTGGCACTGTCATATTTAAAAAAAGGTAAACTTTATTTTACAAGTTGAAATAGCGAAAAAAAGTTAAGGCTGACTTTAAAGCTTACTTTAGCAAAAGTTACCTTATACTAAATACAAATTTAAAGTTGTAAAAATGGCCCTAAATATGATTTCGGCCATGTAAACGCCTTGGCTAATAGGTACATGGCGCAATCTGGAACATCATTTTTCACAAACTGTTCGCCAATAACTATTCGAATGTTAATTTCAAGATGTTCAATTGTCACTGGCTTATCATCAAAGACAAATGACCTTATATAACCCCAAAGAAAATAATCCAGTGGGATTATATCACACCATTTTTGTGGCCAATTAATTGGACCATTACGTGAAATTGCTCATCAAAAATTTCGTTGGATAAATCAATTGTATAGCGCACTGTATGGCATGTGGCTCCGTCCTGTTGGAACCACATGTCAGCATGATTAATGGCGGCTAATTGAGGTACGAAGAAATTTCTAATCATGTCCTTATACCGTTTACCACTGACGGTAATATTCTTACCATCACCGTTTTTGAAGACATATGGAACAATGAATCCGCTAGCCCATAAAGCGCACCAAAGAGTATTTTTCTGTGGATTTAATGGTGCTTCTACAAAATAAAGCATATTATCCTCACTACAAATGCGACAATTCTGATTATTCACGTTCCCACACAACCAAAACTTGGCTTAACGGAGAACAAAATATCAATTCAATTTGTGCTTCAGCTCATTCGCCTAATTGTCGGCGGTGTAAGACTATCCGTAATGAAATGTGAAACAGAACTTAACAAAAAGCCACTATCAGCCCTTAAATCGGTTGTCGAACAAAGCAATGTTGCCAACTTAAATATATGAACCTACAAAAAAAACGACATAAGAAGTTGACTTTCTGATAAAGTTTTATAGAGATCTTTTCAGTCATAATTACTTGGTCATCTCCCTCAGATATAAGACATTTTATTTTTAAACCCAGCACTCAGGGGATATCCTCCAGTCATTTTGTTCATTATACCTGTGCAAGAAAAATAGGTTGGCAGTACTGTTCATAGATATTTGATGATGTTTGATTGACAGGAAAAATTTCTGTTAGAGGATTGTCAATTTATTAATGAATAAATTTACTTTGTAATGAGTTGTACGATGCGCTACATAACCAACCTCAAACAGTTATGATCTTCAGGAGAAACGAGTACTACTTAAGAACATGTGATTATCACTTATTTCGTTGAAACATATTTCTTTGAAGTATCTTTAGAACAATGAAACAGACGCCTCATGCTGCAATGAATAGATAGATTTGGAAACCCTACCGTCATTTTTAAGAAATTTTGCACTTTCCTACATTCGGAAGTATCGGCCCAGATTTAAGAGCTATATTTTATTTTAAGTCGGATATACAATATACATACATACTTATCAAGTGGAAAGAAGTATTTCTTTCATTTTTTCAAAAAAACAAAGACCATTGAATGTTTTATTCAGTGATTTTCTAATGGACATCACAATGTATTCTCATGTCCAGAAAGTGAGAGTCATTATCCTTGTCAGAGACGAAGAGTCTCAACTAGCAACCTAGAAGATCTATTGTGCTTAACACTCTGTAATGAATGGTAATCACGCAGATAAAAACCGTTCAACCCATCGAGTCAATATCCACGAACGGATGACTCGATCCAGAAATACCACCAGCAACAGTCTCTAGATGAATACACCAAATTTTCCTTATAAAGACAACAATATCACCAATGGGTAGCCGATGAACCTGTTTAGGCTCAATAAAGAGCCTCGTAAACGTTCAGCTACGAATATTTGGCAAAACAACACATTCATAGAGAATATGCTCTATCACTTCCTTCTTCTTCCTGCACAGACGCCATTTCGAATCTGGTACCGTATTAAGGTTAAAGAGGTGATATATCCGGTAATAGTCCTGCAAAACCTATAATTTTGTTCACAATTGCCTTGCCCAAATGGCGCAGCTCCCAACTATACGTAAAGGCAGCTTTGCAACTTGCATTACACATAACCACAGATGGCTAGACATCATGTCCATTTTTCAAAATATATTTGGTCAGGATTAGGATTGGAAGTAATATGGCTCTCCTCAACTTGGCCAAATCCGGTGAATATTTTAACTGAGAGGTGATTGAAGTATTGTTTTTGGCAAAAAAAATTCAACTCAAAGCAACAATGAATACTCATATTAAGATAGTAATCCAAAAGCTATGATTTGTTCTTACAATTCAAAACACATTTTATACATTCCCTCTGCTTTCTAAAGGGGGTGTAACCTAACGCACGATGTTAATTGTAAACAAAAACTTTTCACAGAATTATCTTAATATTTTTATTATGAAAAGATGACAATTATGTACGAAGCATAATATCGGCCAAATGCTCGCCACTCACAGGTGTTTCCACTGTTTCTACAGACCCCGTTTGCTGAAATTTGCGCACAATTCTCTCGATTGTGGACATATTTGGTCGATTATGCTGACCAAAAAAATCACAAAGTGCACGAAATGCATTTTGTAATGAACGTCAATTTTCGTGAAAGGCTTCAAAAATCTTACCACTGAAACAAATATAAGGTGTGACTCACAATTAACATCGTTCATTATGGTTGGACCACCTTATACAAATCGTGTATAACATCAGTATAACTCTTAATGTATTTCATTAGCGAAGTCAATGAAAATTACGAGCAAAAACTTGTTCAAGTTTTGCCGCAGTTTTCAAATTGTTTTCTGTTTTAGTTATTCTTGGCTTTTGCATTGGAACTGAGTTAGATCATTATAACAGAAACAGAGAGCTATTAGCTTTTAGGTTTTGGTGGACTTCTATCACCATGAGCTCAATGATTACAAAGGCATTTACTAAGTTCTGTTAGAATCGTACCAAGCTAGTATATAAAGTCCTTAAAATTATTATTGAGCCAAAGGAGTTGGATAATCATATTTTAACTGAATATTTAGATATGGAAACACTATCCACATGATGAATGGCCTATTTAATCTGCGTAACTGCGCCAAATGATTTAGGGATAACAATGAAAGCAGTGGGTTTCTTTGGGTAAACTTAAACGAGAGATCATGGTCACAGTTAAGTTGAGTAACACGATTACCAACGTACATTCCCTGCTGTTTAATTGATTGATTAAAATTTAAATAGAGACTTGTCTAGCAAAGAAAAATGTTTCTGCTCCATTGGAAGAATACACGAGTACTCTGGCAAAAAGCCGTGATTTGAAAAATTATAATACAATACCTTATAACTTTATGGTCATGAAAGAAAGCTATAAAAACTCTTAATGAATTTCTTTACTGGAGTCAAAGAAAACTATGGAACCCTCTCCTGTTTTTTTTTCGAGATTGGCAAGCTTTTTCCAATTTTCTTATTTTAAGCTGCTCCATTTTTATGAATGGGCTATTTCTAGGATTCCGCACTAGCTATGTCTGTGCACTGAACGATACTTATCAAGCGATTCATTTACTAAAAACTATGAAGTTTTAAAGCAAACTACGTTTACACACAGCCCATGGCATGTGCAAATCAAAGTGGCATAAAACGGCTTTCCTGTCATTATTAAAATTTTGGTTAAATTAAATACGATTTTAATTTTTTTTCAGATTTCTTTTTTACGAAAATTATGCATTTTTTTTCATAAAAAAAAATTAACTTTAAATTTGAAATCTAGAAATATATTTCAAAATAATACTTACATCGTAGTTCTCAGGCAAACCAGGTGGACCTGGTGGTCCGGGTGGACCCACTACACCAGGCATACCATCTACACCTGGTTCACCTTTGCTGCCTTGTAGACCTTCGGGACCACGTGGACCAGGATCGCCCCTTTCGCCGCGGTCGCCCTTAGGACCGGGGGCACCGCGTTCACCTGGCACCCCAGTAGCACCCTAAATATAAAAAGAGAACATATTTAAAAAGGAGAAAAAACATAAATTAAATAAATGACGGTCGTTAGAAAATACTTAACTACAGTATAACTATAAATAGCCACAAACTAAAGACAAATTGTCTTTTTTTGTAAAGGTCAGTTAAGCAGATAAAATATAGCTGGACATTAACAGGGTTGGGAGTTAAGTAGTGTGTTGGCAATAAGTAGTTAAGTAGCAATAGTAATAATAATAGCGATAGCAATTGTAGCAGCGCGTTAGTGGCATTAAAATAACAAATTAAGGTGTGTTTATGGCTTAAAAGACAGACAGACAGGCAGACAAATAGAAATACAAACAAATGGATAATTTTTATGTGGCTGTAAATTTGTTGTCTACTATCATTATTCTTAGGTTTATATTTTTATTACACTTTCTAAACATTTTCCGGCATTTTCAAATACAAGAAAATAACAGCTTTAATTCTGTTTTTTTTTTTTGTTACAATACAATAGAAAAAAAAAATATAAAGACAACAAAAAAAAAAAAAATTAAAAAGCATTTTTAGGGCCATAAAATTTACACTACATTGACACTCCCTGTCAGGATACTTTTATGGTTACACTTAACAGCGCAGAGGGTGTAACAACGTATTAAAATGAAAAGGAATTTTGAGTTTCTTAAAGAAAATCCCCAGAACAGCAACAGTAAAGACTTTTTTATCTTAACTCAGTGTAAGATTTTACACCATAAAACAAACCAACAGCATGAAAACAGTAAAAGCAACAACAACAACAACAACAACAAACAAAAATTTACACGAAATAATCATGTTTTTCTTGATGATTGCGTGTGTTACAATATTGTTTTTGTTGTTCTTTATTTTTTATTTTTGTTGTTGTTCTTTTTTGCAAGTGTTTTGCTGTTAAACTTGAAACTGTTTGCCTTTAATGCGCTTCATTGCGAGTGTGTGTGTGTGTGTGTGTGTGTGCCTGAGTATGTAATTGTGGTTAAACAGGGAGCTTTTATTTTTAATGGCCATAAACAAATCATTTCGTAATTGAGGTTTTTAACTGTACAACGAAATCAATTGAGGTTTTAAGCTTTTATATTTGAAATATATGGGGGAAAAGAGGAATTTTTAACTGTTGGAAAAATATTAAATTTTTGTGAGAACTTACATAACATTGTAAAATCGTTGCAAACACACATAATAGTTGAAGACCTACTCTTACACCTACATATAGTTATTTATGTTTTATTAACTAGATTCTTCGTACTCTTTCAGAGCGGAATATGATCTCGTACACCGTCATGAAAACAAATCAAAATTTATAGCTGAGTATACTCCAATCTTTTGAGACTCGTGTTCCCTGAATGTTTTCATTTAAAGATAGAGCCACTTGCTGTACGTTTGTCTAATTTTTTATTACTTAACACTATGTGACGTTCTCTACATACGATAACATTCATAAAAACCCAAAATGTTTTCATAAAAGACCCAAATTCGTAAAAATTTCAATAACTGCTTATTTTTGAAAACACTTATTTTACAGTAAAGAAATCAGGTAAAGATCTTTTTTCGCTTTTAGCGCTGTAATGTGTGTGTCTTTTTCTGAAAGTTATGACGTCTCGAAGTTTTTACGAGCTATAGTATAAGAAAAGTATAAGAATTTGTTGTTGGAATTCTCAAATGAAAGAGGGTTTATAATTTTTTTTTCTGCTTTGAAAAGACTTTTTTTACAAACTGTATGTGTGTCAAGCTTAGGGTTGCCGAAGTCAATATTTGAGAGTCTTGACATTTATTGAAAAAAAATATGATTTTATGGAAAAACCTTGATAGTCAAAAATATTATTGTCACAAATTGTCAGTAGAAATACCAAAGATGTTATATCTCTGGTAATACTTATTGTATATGTAAAACTATAGCTTGTTTAATAGGTCCAAATGATAAAGGGTGATGAAAAGTCTATAATAATATGCGAAAAAAATGTACAAGCAAGGTGAAGCTTCACAAATGGTGGCAAAGCCAGTATTGACACCAAGAAACGTAGAGCTGTCTGTCTCGTGGGATTGAAATGGAAGTGATTATTATGAGCTTCGACAACCTTTCGAACGATTGGTTCTAATCTCTACTGCAATAATTAATTGCTTGAACCATATTTTTCTTGATTCTGGACAAGCTATAAAAATTCTTCGAAATCAAGCGAAATCAAGGCTATATGGCAAGTGTAATTCAGCTTTTTGCAAAACATTTTTGTTTTCATTTTTTTAAAATTTGTAATATTTTATATATTGGCTTATATGAAAAATATAGCCTGTTTATGACTTACACTTATTTTTAAATTTTCAATATTTCAATTTTAAATATTTAAAAATCCGAATTAGGGAGGTCAGAATTATCAATGTTTTACTGTATGTGGATATAGATTCTCTGAGTATGAGTTTTGAATTCGCTCAGTATTAGGCCATATATGAATGTGTTGTAGTATAAAGCTTTTCTGAATAGTGGTTTCCTTTTAATTACTTTCAAAATAAAATATAAAATGTGTAATAGCATGTTTCCACGACGAAAATAATTACTTATTACGCTCTCTCAATCTCCAATGCGAGTCATGTCGTTCATACGACACATATGACCATGTTGGGTATGAAGACGCAAATGTCACCAAAATAAATTTTTTTATACTGCGTTATTATAAGGGTCCGCCAAATAAATTTTATTTTCTTTTGAAAATGCTATAAAGAAAACTACTGAATATTTTCTAAAATTTCTCTTTTTATTTGAAAGTACAACCCTTCCGGTTAATAATGGAAAATAATTTCATTCAAATGGTTGCCTCGGCTGGCCATGCAGTAACCTACACGATCGGTCCAATTTTTAAGCACTTTATCGATTGTGTGCAGTCGTATTTCACCAATGGCTTCACGAATATTGTCCTTCAAAGCGTCAATTGTCTCTGGCTTGTTGGCGTAACACTTATTTTTGAAGGCACCCCATAAATAATAGTACAACGGTCTCAAATCGCAGCTCCGAGGTGGCCAAACGACATCATCTGCGGCTGATAATGCGATCTACAAAAACAGGGCACAAAACATCGAGTGTAGCTTCGGCTGTGTGGCACGTAGCGCCGTTCTGTTGAAGCCTAATGTTGCTAATATCCTCCTCTTTAATTTTTGTGAACAAAAATTCGTTGAACATGGTCTGATAACGATCGCCATTGACTGCGGCGGCCATTTTTTGCTCATTTTCGAAGAAAAATGGCCCAATTATGTCTCTGGACCAAAATCTGCACCAAATAGCGACTCGTCTTGGGTGTGTCGGCTTTTCAATATATGCATGCGGGTGTTCTGTGCCCCAAATGCGACAATTTTGCTTGTTTACATACCCGCCAAGATCAAAATGAGGTTCATCTGAAAAGATGATTTTTTTTTGGCAAAATCGGCATCTTCTGTAAGTCGATCGCAGGCCCAGATTCCCAGCGTTACTCAAGCGTATACACAACTATATTCGTTCAGCGGAGGGATAAAACTAATTATCTGTCAAATCAGACATGAGCTAAGTGTTACCATTCACGAAATAAGCACTAGTTGAAAAAAAACGTTAGATGGCGGACCCTTTATAATTTAATATATTTACGTTTTAGCCTTATAAAACGTTTGAGTTCGTTTAAATTGCGTTAAAATAAAATTAAAACCACTCTGTTGATGTTTACAGTTTTTTTATTTTCTCAGTTTATCTTATTAATAAAACAGCTTAATATTCGTTCATACAAAACTTTTATTTCGCCTTAAACACGACTTTATTTTATGACAGCAAAACGTTAACTGACTATCACGTAGGTAAAGCAGTCTATTTATATACTTATTTGCCTACAGTTTGAAAGTTCCAGAAACGTATCATATCCTCTATTTTATATCCGTTAATTCAAATGTAACCCACAAAGATAGCCGAATTGGCAGTATTGCTAGATATGCAATAAAAATATACCAAACTTCCACTATACAGTTTTAAGGCGCTGATGTGGTGCATTTTCTTTTTTTTTGCCATTTTTAATTTCGTAACAATATTTTCAATGACTCTGAGACATCATTGAGGCTCAATGTCGTTAATTTGTCGAATTATCTCATCCTTTAGGTCTTGAATTAAATTGTTCTTGACTTATTGACGTAAACTTTTTCATTTAAATATCCCCAAAGAAGGAAGTCTAACGGTGTCAAATCATATGATCGTGGCGGCCAAATAACATCGCCACGACATGAGATAACACAGCCATTGAATTTCTCACGCAAAAGAACCATTGTCTCGTTAGCATATCGCATATCGTCTAGGTCCATATCCTCAATTTCTGGCCACAAAAAGTCCGTTATCATCTCGCGATAGCGAACACCATTCACGGTAACTGCTTGACCGTCCTCATTTTCGAAGAAGTACGGCCCGATAACATCACCAGCCCATAAACCGCACCAAACAGTCACTCCTTCTGTTTGCACTGAATTTTCAACAATCACTCGTGGATTCTCATTTGTCCAAATGTGGCAATTCTGCTTGTTAACAAATCTACTGAGGAGAAAGTGTGCCTCGTCGCTAAGGATAATTTTCTTTGTAAAGTCACTTCTGCACTTCTGTCTGTTCAACTAACCATTCGGCGTATTGAGGATGGTTGAAATGGTCAGTAGGCTTCAGCTCTTGAGTCAATTGAACCTTGTAAACGTCTAAGTTGAAATCTTTGTTTAAAATTCGCATCAGTGATGTTGGTGAAATGTTTAATTGTTGGGCACAACGAGGAGTCATGGTTGACGAAGGGAACGATATGCATTTTAATTTGAACGCCCATTTTCGTAAAAGGCTTCAACAATCTTTACGCGCTGCTGTGTACCTCTCTATATGTATGCTATGCACCTCTCTAAGTTTGTCAAACACTGAAACAAAGAAATGTCAAATTAAGTTGGACAAAAAACTTGACGTTAAGGTGTGACTCACAATTAATATTGTGAATTATGGTTGGACTGCCAATTAGAAGGTAATACGCTGCAACACCCCTAACATCACCAAATTCAGGATACCTGAAATGAAGTTAGAAGAGATTAGTGATGTCTGCTATCTTGGCAGCATTCTAACATAAACTCCTGCCTGTAGCGATAATATAATGTTTCGGACCAGGAACCATGCTTTAATCGAAAAACGACCAGAAAAGGCTACAAGATGCGGCAAGTAAATTTTGCACTGACAATGACCATGACAATGCACCTGCACACAAAGCAAAACTGGTTCAGGATACAATGCATTGATTGAGCAGCACTTCGATTCTTGTGAAGAAGTCGAAAATTCGGTGACTAAGTGGTTTGCTTTAAAAGATGGACAGTTTTATTTGCGTGGAATCTATAAATTTGCCTGAAAGAAGGGCAAAGCGTGTAGCCAGCAATGGCCAATACTTTGAATAAAATGTCTTGTACCTTCCCTTTAAAAATTAATCTTTTGTTTTTCCAACAATAAATGTTTATTTAATACCGATACACCTGGTTTACTGAGCAAATGGTTTTAACGCGTAAATAATATACTTGCTTATCCACTGTAACAATGTTCAACTTATTGCATGTTAAGTTAATTCTGGTGGAGTTTTTCTTGCCTCTGTCTTTCGGACTATTGCATTTCTGCTAATGTCATATTCGAATGACGTACCGGTACTATCGCTATTTATGTATTCTGATTTCGATCTCAACTGAGCATGTCGAGTCTTATTCCACAGGCGTTGTGTTTAATCAGAAAATTTTCAGAATGCGACTCAGACACTATTATAACTATTCGAGTTGCGCGATTCGCAATCATATAGTGCAACAGATTCAAGGTAGCTGTTAAGGGTGTTCACTTTTGTGTGCTTGGATATATAGTGAGATTTTCGATTAGTTCTCCATATTTTGTTTACACTTTGTTTATGCTGTTTGCAACATATCCTCTAGAGCCTCCGTTTGTTGTAATTAATGTATACTGCCCAGCCAGCTAAAATTTTGAACGTCTTCGATCGGTTGTTCCTGTAATACGAATTGTCGCGAATTTGTTGTGTTCATTTTCTTTGTCTTAGTAATTGGGATGTTTATTCGGAGTCCATAGGTCCAGAGGAGTGAAGTCTGTGTAATGATAGCTAAAGCGAAATTTTGAAACACATCCTTCTACATAATGGAAGCAAATATGATTTACTTACTCGACGAATATAACACATAAGCTTTGATCTGGAGCAGTTAAAGTATAATGAACATCAATGAGTGATTTGTGTGGACTTAGTGGACTAGTGTTATTAGTTAATTAATTTTAAGTTAAAAAAAAAAAAATTTCTTTTATTTAAAACTTTTTATATAAAAAAAAAAATAATTTCTTTTATTTAAAACTTTTTATATAAAACTCTCTTTAAACAATAGACATATACGAGTATACGTGAGTAGCTTTTCGTATCGCTCTGTATGTTTATTTCACTATTTCTTATAATTTTGCTTCTTAAGTTTAACCAGCTAAAGAGCATATTTTTTTCTTTTGGTTCTTATCGGATTAAATTAATTGCAATAAATAAAAGGAAGATTAGTCTTCTGGCGGCCATACCGGAATTTCCAACATTTCGACATATTTCATGAAGAGAAAGTGTTTATGAAGGGGAAACCTTTAAAGAAAGCATTTTCTTGATTTTTTAAAATATTTTCAAATTATACGCAAGTTAAAGTATTTCTTACATTTGTCATTAAATTATTTAAATTTATTTGTTAATTTATTGCATTTTAAAGGGACACCCTAAATTTGTTTTGTTTCATATAAAACTTAGTGCAGTGGTTTAAGTGTCTTCAAGTAGTTGGTCTCATTTTTTATCATAATATTTTATGAGACTAAAAATGTGCGTTTCTTACGATTTATTTTGCTTGTTTTTTCCCGGATTTCTTTAAGACCACAAACATCTTTAGTCCTCAAGAATTTCTAGCAACTACAAGAACAGTAGCAATAGCGAACACATTTTATGATTATTTTAATGCCTTGAGATTAAGAAACGCACAAAAAATATTTTCTCATAATTTGTTCCCCTTTTTTTTCTGTTTAGTTGATTTTCCCCTTTCAATTGGTGGTTTTCCAACACCACTCATCATCATTCTCAAGTGGTTCTTAAGCATTTATTTTCATCTTTAAGTTTTTTGTTTTTGTTTTGTTTTTGCTTTCTAACAGTTTGTTATTTCAGTTTTCGTTTTTAGCAATTGTTGTTTGGCTAGTTGAGTGTGTATTTAGCGGGGGGAATGAATACTTATGGTTTGGCTTAAAATAATTTTTTTTCCCTTCTACTGGAGCAGATAATGAACATGAAAAATATGATGAATTTTCATGTTTTTCAATATGATTTATGGTGAAGGAAATTTGTAATGATTATGGTTAGAATTGTGTTTTGACCAACTCAAAAAAAAAAATAAATAAATAAATAAATAAATAAATGTAAAGAATAAAAAAAAACTTCAAATAAATATATTCGAAATAATTATTTCCTTTGGTTACCAACCGTTTTACGTTTAATATATTGCATGAGACTTCTTTCCACAAGAGGCTGATTTTATTTATTTCCAAATCAAATAAATACCAAAAAAATAAATAAATAAATAAATAAATATTATAAATGAATAGAAATGTTATAATTTAAGAGAAAGAAAATAATCACAATATTAGAAAATTAATGACCATTAGGATTCAGGTGGAATTAAGGCTGGTGTGAGAGTTCTCTTAAGAGAATTGTTGACAATGATAAAATGAAGGCAACTGACATTCAGTTATGTATTTTTAGACGAATTTTATTTAATAACATTAAGTCATCAAGTAGGCTTTAAAGATTTGAAACATATTTTATGGGCAAATTTGAGGTTGGGAGTAAATTCACCGTCAAAAGATGAAATGTTAAGAATTGAGCGGTCAACTTTTGACACTTACGAGTATTTAGTAAAAAATTGTGAAATTTTATCTATGGAACGCTATACTCTTGAACAAAGAGTTTTAATTGTGAAAATTTACCCTCAAAATGGTGGAAATTTTACTATATCACTATATCACTCCTTCTGAGACCGCTGTCCGTAATTTAATCACTAAATTCTAGGCTCACGGTACTGTTGCTGACAAAAGATCAAAACAATATACTCGTTGTGGCCGTAGTTATGAAAATATAACCGCTGTACAGTAAAGTGTTGAGAATGAATCTGAAACATTAACTCGTCGATGATCGCAACAATTGGCCATCACCAGAGGAACTTTGAGCAACATTTTGCTCTTCATCTTCACGCTTAACTCGTTCAAGAATTAAAGCCAGCCGACTATTGTTTGGCTGTTTGAAAAACTGAACGAAAACAACGCATTTGTCAATAAAATCAACTTTAGTGATGAGGCCCATTCTCACTTAGGCGGTTATGTACACAAACAAAATTGTTGCATATGGGGCTCACAAAAATCATTACATACAAAGAAAGTGATCGTATGTTGCGGTTTGTGGTTAGGCGGCATCATCATCGCTGTCACCGTGAATTCTCTTCGGTACCAAACCATGATAATACAATTTTTTGTGGCCACAATTGGCTAATGTTGACATCATTGAGCTTTGGATTCAGCAGGACAACGCCACAAGCCACACAGCCAGCCAAACAATTCAGTTATGACATGAGAAATTTCTCGGTCGCGTAATTTCTCGCTTTGGCGATGTCAATTGGCCGCCTAGTTCTTGTGATTTAATGCCTCTAATTTATTTTCTCTGGTGCTATTCGAAAGACCGGGTTTACGTAAACAAATCTCAAACAACTGACAATATGAAAGATGAAGTTCGGCGCTGCATTGACGAGATAAGTGAAGCTTTGTTGCAAAATGTACATTTTGTGAAAGTTTTTTAAGCCAATTGACTTCCTTACCTCAAGTTTGCCCATCCTTTATATATTTATTAATTATAAAGAGTGCTGTTATACGCTTACACATACACTTAAGTAAAAAAGTTAAATACATACACTGATACCCTACACTGCAGCTTACTTCTGAAAATAGTTTCTCTCTATTTTCAACCCTGGTCCACTCTTATTAAACAATAATTAAGAAGAATTAAAGACTGACTAAACAAGTACGAGGGTTGCATAATAATTCATTGACTTTTTCATTTGTCTAGATTTTAAGCTGAATTTGTATAGAAGCTTGAAGCCATTATATAGCGATTTTTTAAGCACTTGATCGCATAGGACTACATAAGTATATTCTATACATTTCAGAAACCGTATAGCCCTAACCACATAACTATGCTTGTGAATTTATGTAATAATTTCTTACACTTTTTTTTTATAAAACCTTACCGTAATTTTGAAAACCGTAGGTGTATGCACATATTTTCTACGTTACGAAAAAAATCCCTTATCAACCACAGCTTCTTCTTTATATCTTTCACGCATTTTATATTCGAATCTTTAAAGTATGAAAACATTTTCTTCAATAAATTCCTACAAATTTAGGTTTTTTTTATTATTCTTATTTTAAGGCGATAAGAATTTTCTGAAAATTTTCTTTCTTGGCATTTGGTGACAAAAATATAAAAATGTTGCATTTGTATAAAAAAAGGCAAAAAATTCTGCAAAAAAATTCTCTATTCACATGCATTTGCGAGTGTACTCTGGCAGTTCAAAAAAATGTTTGCAGCGTATGATGTAAGAGTCGTTATATTGCACAAATGAAAGGTGAATACGGTAAGATGATAAAAAAAACTTAAGGACATCAAGCGTAAACTTTATAGGGATTTACAGAGAAATGTTTGAAATATAAAAGATAAATGTTACAAGGGTAACAATTTAGAGCCACAAGACTGTGTTAACTGGAGAGAAGAACTTCTGTACGCAACATTCATATTGTGGCAGCGTATACTTATTGTGCTAATGTTTGTAACGACTTAAAAGAAATTGTGTTAAACCGACTTTAAATTTAGCCAGTAGACTCACAAAATGAAACATTGTGTAAACTGAAATCAAATCTGTTGTTGATATTCCCGCTAAATCTTAGCGTCGTAGCTTGACATTTGCAAAAGCTACGTAGCCAAAGTACATCTATCTCTATGTGTGTTGCCGATTTTCGACAATTTTGGAAATGGATTTAAGTTTGCAACAACGATTAAACGATTGCATTAAATTGTGCGTAAAAAACCGAATTATTGGTGCGCGAACATTGGAAATGTGGTAAAAGTGTTTCAACAAACATTCTCTAAAACAAATAGTCGTTTACCAGTGGTGCGAACGGTTCAAAAGTGGTCGTGAGTCAACCGAAGATGATGAACGCAGTGGCAGACCATCGAAAACCAACGAAAACACTGATAAAGTAAAAGAAATGTTGGTTAATAACCTCAAATTAACTATCAGAGAGATAGCGGAGGACTTGAACATTGCCTATGGATCCGTCCAAGACATTTTGGTTAATGAGTTGGGTTTTCGTCGTGAAGCAGAAAAGCAGACAATGTTGATGTCGCAAAGGACATGATTTGCGAGTCAGAATCCGATCACACATTCATAAAAAGGATCATTACTGGAGAAGAGACGTGGGTTTATGAGTACGACACGCAATATAGACGTCAAGCAAGTGAATGGCGTTTACCAAATGAGCCGAGACCAAAAAAACCACATCGTTTCCAGTCAGAAAAGAAGGTAATGCTTACGGTTTTCATGGACTACAACGGCGTAATACATCATGAACTTTTGCCAGAAGGCCAGACAGTAAACAAAGAGTATTATTTGGGTCTTCTGAGATGTTTGCGTGAAGCAATTATCCGAAAGAGTCCAGAATTGTGGGTAGAAAACTCGTGGATTTTGCACCATGATAACTGACCGTCGCACAGTGCCAATTATTTGAAATTTTTTGACAAAAAATTCAAGAAATACCATCCAACAGCCACCGCATTCACCTGATTTCGCTCCCATTGATATATATGTATGTACTCTTGGCTACGTAGCCTTTGCAAATTTAAAGGTATGACGATAAAATCTAGAAGGAATATCAACAACATATTGACCAAATTGAAAAAAAAAAACTCACATTGGAACGATGAGACCGCCACCCGGTGATTATTTCGAAAACTTTTTGATCAAGGTAGTATAATCCAAATTATTATCTTAAAGAAAAAAAACTAAAGCCTTATTCAAAAGAAAAGTTCACTGGATGGGCCATTTAAAAGTTTAAATTAAAAATTGCAATTAAACAGAAACGGTTTGAAATTTTGCCAAATTCATTTTTTTTTGTGAAGTACAATTCTTCTGTTTAGAAATTAAATAAAGCGTGTTTTTTATAGAGATATAGAGCTTTAAGTTGGCATTACTTTTCAAGATGGCGACCGATTTAACAGTCAAGTGATTTATTCTCAGTTTGGTTTGGCAATTCATCACGAATAGACTCACGCCTGAACAACGCTTGCAAATAGTGCAATTTTCATTCTTCATAAGCGAATTTTCTTTCAATTTTCAATTTTTTCAATTTTCATAAGCGATAAAGCGCACTTCTTGTTGAATGGCTACGACAACAAACAAAACTGCCGCATTTGGAGTGAAGGTAATCCTCAAGTGTATGTGGAAACACCGTTACATCCAGAAAAACTGACTGTTTGGTGCGCTTTATGGGTTGGTGGAATCATTGGTCCGTACCTTTCCAAAAACGATGGTGGCCAGAACGTTACAGTTAATGGTGATCGGTATAGAGCCATGATTACTAACTTTTTCATTCCTGAATTGAATAACCATGATGTCCAGGAGATGTGGTTCCAACAAGACGGCGCAACATGTCACACAGCTCGTGTCACAATAGATTTATTGAAAGACACGTTTGGTGACCGCCTAATTTCACGTTTTGGAACTGTGAATTGGCCTCCAAGATCTTGTGATTTAACACCGCTGGACTTCTTTCTGTGGGGCAACATTCGCCGTGTTATTTCCGATATACGGCTACAAATGTTGGAAAAAGTAATCGAAAATTCGACGTCTAGATTGGACTACGTCCGCGCCAGTCGTGGCTGTCATATGCCAGAAATCATATTTAAAATGTAATGCCACAAGATTATCTTCCGGATAAATAAAATTCATGTCAATCGAAAATCCATCGTTGTTCTATTGCAACTTAAAGTTCTATACCTCTATAAAAACACCCTATATTATTTCAATCATATGACTGCTGCAGCTGGTCTCACAGTACCCCATTCGATCTTACCAATTTTCAAGAACTTTTTCGAGTGTTAACTTTCAAATGCTCAATTGTCGCCGGTTTGTCGGCATATCACTAGTCTTTAGCGGCGCCCCACAGAAAATAGTCCAACAGTGTCAAATTGCAGCATCTTGGCGGCCAACTGATATCACCACTTCGGCTAATTAAAGGGCCACCAAACGTTTGACGCAATAAATCGAATGTGACCTGAGATGTGTGGCAAGTTGCACAAAGCATCGTTTATATCTGTTATCATGGTGCGATAGGTATCGCCATTGACCGAAATGGTTGCGCTGTCCTCATTTCCAAACAAATATGGGCCAATGATGCCTCCGCTCTACAAGCCGCACCAAACAGTCAGTCGTTATGGGTGTATTGGCTTCTGTAAGACCATGTTTGTGTTTTCTGAGCCCCCAATACGGCAGTTTTGTATATTAACGTACCTACTAAGATGAAATTGAGCTTCATCGGAGAAGACGATTATTTTATATTTTTTTTATTTATTTATTTATTTTTTTGATTATTTCGTAATTTCCGACCAATTGGATTTGTTTTGGAAACAAATTTTCAATAAATCCCAACGTTACTTAAGCGTGAATCGATTCATTTCGTTCAGTGGAGAAAATATATTGAATTTTGTGGCAGAATAGAATGACGTAAGTACCGCCGGATTAAATTTAGATGGCACACCCGATTCATAACTAGATTTAGAGCCGCCTAAAATACTGTAAAGTGAAATTACCGGCTGGGCAATAATAAGTTAAAGCAAATCCCTTTCTAACTAGACTGAATGCTAATTTATTTTTCATTTAAATCGTTAAATATTATTCATTTTTTTAATTGCTGTTTGTATACCAGTATCTACGTATATACTGGGGAGATCGGGCGGTTATTATCCGATCTGTTTTTACCGGTTTTTTTGATTTTGTCGAATACGGTTTTTCAAAATTTGCATTTTTCGAATACCAAATAAACCGGTTAATTTAACACGAATAACCGGTTTATTTAAATAAGTATAATTTTTATACGTTTGTATATATTGTATTGCAAATATGCTCATTGTTTAATTATATATATGACAACCTTAAACGTCTCACAAAGAACGTGAAAACCAAGGTAGATCGAAAAAGACATGCACTCTTGAGAAAAATAACTTTTGATCATCTTCTGTAAATAAATATTAATTTTTATGTATTGAGAATGATCAACTTGAAAGTCCACAAATCCACAAACGCCGGTTCCAAACGGCACATATATTAGTTAGTGAAGTTGTTCACAGCGTAAATACATATAACCAATCTCTAGTAATGTTATAAGGTGATATCGCTCTTGAAAATTGTCAGATGGCGTGGCCTGGGATTAAACCGACGACTTCTTGGTTGGAAGGTGGGTTCTTACCTAACTTACCACAGTGACACACACACTATTAAATACATGGTGCATAGATTTACATACAGTACTGCTTGAAATCTAAGCAAAATTTCGAAACAATTAAGGATTCGTTTAGATTTTTTAAAGTAAATCATTTAATTTTTGTTATCATTGGTACCGAAATTATAACTATAATAACAAACCTTTAATTTCACTCTTTTCCAAGTAATACAACAAACACGAAATTAGCTCCTTGAGTAGCTGTTCGAAACTTAAGCATTTTTCAGTACTTTGTGTAATAAACTTTGTTTTTTATGGTCTCCGCACACCGTTTTGGCATAGTTTTAATGAGATTTGATAGAATGTGTGCCGCAGTGGTATGGTAGATAAGACATCCGCCTACCAAACAGAAGGTCCTCGGAAAAAGTCGAAAAAGTATTTGCGATAGCGGTATCACATCATAACATTAGCTAATAACTGGTTATTAGTATTACTTACTGTTGAATGCTTATCTAATGCATTTGCCCTTCGGAGCCGGTGTTAAACTGTAGGTCCCTTTCGATGAGTTTAAAAATAGAATCGGGTGCAGCTTATTGACTGAGAGAAGTCACCATGTTCCTTCGTGGAATATTATGGAACTATTATTGTTAGAGTTATTGTTAGTATGGATTGCCACTTTAATTTTAAGCTCTCCATCAGCTTCTGCTTATTTTTAAAACGACATGGTTCGGCTCTACGCTTCAAGATTTAGGAACAATTTTATTTAAATAAAAGAACCGATTAACCGGTTATTTGAATTATTATTAACCGGAAACCGTTTTTTTAAGAAGTGCTACTTTTCGAATTATTCGAAAAACGGTTTTTTAAAAAGTCGAATAATCGATCTCCCTAATACATACATACATACATACATACATATATACATATACTTACATTTATGCATACAATATGTATGTACATTTGTACTAAACTATTTAAACATATTTTTTTTTAATTGAAAAGGACATTCTTTTAAATATAAAAATAATAAAATATTTCAATTTTTTTTAAACTTAATATTTTATTTTGAAATGATATAATACCCTTTACCAAAAAAACTTTTATGCTCTTCTGCTTTTTATGCTTCTATTCTCTAATAACTTTTTTTTTAAACCACAACATTGTTCATTTTACTATAAAAAAATAATCCATTTTTTTAAAGAATTCTATATAACAATGCCATTGTTGTAGTCTTTGTAGACCATCTCTTTCCCTTAAATAAAATGTCACACATTTATATAAAAAGAAACAAAAAAATATATTTTTACTTCCGTATGCAAACAAACATTGTCCGTAAATATATTGTTTTAAACATGTTGATTTTACAAAATTTACACATACGAGGGCTCCATGGTTCTCTTTTTTGCCATTTCAAGTACTACAACTTTCAATGCATAACAGTAATTAAGCAGAGTCTATTGTTTTTGACAGTCACTACAAGCACAGAAGCTCGTTAATTGTAATGAAAATAGAAAAACGTGGAATTCACGAAATTATCAAACCACACTCGTAAAATGCATATATGCATACGTATGCATTTCTAAATAAAAGTACATAAAATAGTAATGCACTACTATTCTTATTATCCTCATTCCCTGTATATTTATTTCCTACCTTATAGTAGTCGTACTATTTCTACTTGAACAAGGAAACTCTACTATTTTTGTTTTTATAAATTTTTTTGTTGACATAAATAAGGTATTAAGAGAGAATGCATAGTATATTCATTAGGTGTGTGTGTGAGCGTATGTGTGTCATATACTGTTTTCAGCAAGACAATACAATACACACGACCGGAGAATTGGACATACTACTGGTAAGCAAAAATTCCTACACAAATGTATATACAACACATTTTAGAGAATATGCAACTGAACTGGAAGAATCTTTTAAATAAATGAATATTTAAAAAATATTTTAAAGATATTCGATGATACGCAGCCTGCCGCTTACTCAATTCGGTTCATCTTAGCATTTCTATTTACACTGTTCTGAAGAATACCTTGGAAGAACTTACATTGGGAGATTTTTTGGTCATAAAAACTACACTAGAAACGAAAGAGTGGTCTGTTTAGTCCACAGAGAAGATCAGAGGATTGCTTTTCATGGAGCCTGAACCGTTCTTTGGTATCCCTCTATGATAACTAAGATTATGGTCAAAAAGCATTTTGCAGCAGGACAATGTCTCTAGACCTAGACAAGCGAAGATATTTGTCTTCATTGCCTTCTAGTAGGTACTGTTACTTAACAAGAGTGCGATGAGTACTATTTGTCGGATCTGCGTTGAGGCATCTGATCAGGTACTTCGTAAGTGCCCCACAGTATTAGCTGACAGAATAAAGTGCCTCTCAAAAACGGCATTTGTTTTCTTAGCAAATACAATACCTGGCTTTGTTTAAGTTCAATCGATCAGTCCATAACATTGACATAACTATACAATAAAATATGGCAAAATAAATGTAAATATTGGGTATACAAGTTAATAATGTCGATTTTTTTGCTTGAAAAATGAATTTACACATTATTCAATGTATTATCCATCGTTAACCACTAGTTTCTTCTATCTCTGTAGTAGCATATGTATTCCGCGCCAAATGAACTGCTCCGGCTTTGAGGTAAAGTGAGGCGTGTTACAATAGGGGCATTCTGCATCGATCGAAACAAATGATAGTCAGCAGGAACAAGGTCTTGGCTATAAGGCTTCTGATTTATTGTTTTCCAAAAAGTTTTTGACGGGTCTTGCAACATGTGGCCGATCGTTGTCATGAAATCCTCGTGTCTGCTCGAATATTCTGGCCGGTTTTCGTTGATTGCTCTCTCTAAACGAATCATTTGTGTTCGCTACAGGTCCCTTATGATCGCCTGACCCGATTTCAACAGCTCATAATACAAAACACCCTTCTGATCCCACCAAATATAGAGCATTACATTGGCGTCATGGATACTCGGCTCCGGCTTTGATTTAACTGGTTGACCGGGCTTTACATATCACTTTTTTCGTTTGGGGTTATCGTAATGTATCAATTTTTCATCACCAGTAACACTACGATGCAACAATAACTTCTTTTTGTAGCGTTTAAGCATAATTTCTGACATTCAAAATCGCCTTTCAACGTCTCTCGGATTCAATTCATATGGAAACCAATTTCCTTGCTTTTGAATAAATTCTAATGCTCTTAAACTTAGGGACTCCCAGTGATGCAAGGTGCAAGTTCTTCTTGCGCTTGATAACAATCTTCGTCGAGTAATGCTTCCAACTCCTCAACTTTAAACTTTTTCGTCTGACCAGGACTCACCTTGTCGTTTGTGTTGAAATCACCACTTTTTAATCGCTCAAACAATCGTTTACAAGTTTTGTGTGTTGGTGCATGTTGACTGTAAGCTTCTATCAAAAATCGATAACTTTCAGCAGCCGATTTCTTCAAACGAAAGTAGGTTATCAGACTTCCACGTAAAAGATCCTTTTTGGCATCTATCGAATACAGAATGTGAATGACAGATATTTACCCTCCAAAATACCATATTTGTTATTATTGACACAAACCATATGTGATAGTTATGCCATATGTTGTCCTTTCCAAAAAATTTATACAATATATGCCAAAATTTAAGTTTTCCTGATGGGTTTCTGCGATATATTTTAATTATTTTTTTAATTCAACAATTTTTTACTGCTCAATAAACCATTAGCTAAAGAAGAAAATGGAAAATTTAACTGTTCGTGTAATTCCAAGTCAAAGTGTTGTCAACATTTTTATAAGAAACTAGGTGAGCTCCGGTGCCCCTATCTTAATCACAAACTTAATTAAATTTTTGTATTATTTTCCTACATTTCGCCTACTTCCGGCCCCAAGGCTAAGAGGTTCAGCTTTATAGCTGCATATAGACTAAACATACATACTCGCACACATTCAGAAACACATTCATTCTACCCAGTGCACTTTCCTATCCCTTTATAAGAAAGTAATACCCGCTTACTATTTTTGTTTTATGTGGATAAGTAATGAATCTTGAATTGTTATCGTATTCCACATATGTAAAATTCCGTATTTAGAATGAATGGTGGAGTTGCCACGCCCACTTGAACAATCTCGCTCAGATATTGACTGATTATTAAAGAAGATTTTGAAGCCAAATTTAAAAACTTCTACCATTACTGTTCTCACGATGTACAAAAATTAATATTTAGTTTATATTGTAAATGCCACGCTCATTTGCTTCTTGTACGAAGTCTTTTAGATCAAATTCAGAAACTTTCAACATTTCATCTCCTTCCGGCTCCAAGGCTAAGAAAATTATGAATCTAATCCAGTCAACGGCAGCGAATGTAAAAACGATCTTTTGACTGCTTTAAAATACGAAAAACTGATTGGTCCAACCAAAACGTAAGATATTAATTGTATATAAAACAAAAAGTTCTCAGGGAATGATCTTAACATTTTTTATTATGATGGAAGGATCTGTCGCAATTATGTGGAAAACAAAATATTGGCCAAATGCTTGCCACGAATTCGGTAGCATGCTTCTATCCGTCGGTTCATATTTTCAATGACTCTGAGACATAATGAGGTTAAATGTCGTTAATGTGGCGAATTATCTCATCATTCAGCTCTTGAGTTGTTCTTGGCTTATTGACGTACACATTTTCGTTTAAATATCCGCAAAGAAAGAAGTCCAATGGTGTCAAGTCATATGATCGCCACGACATAAGATAACACGGGCATTGAATTTCTCGCGTAAAAGAGACATTTTATCGTAGGTTGTGTGGCAAGTGGCATCATCCTATTCGAATCACATATCGTCCAGGTTCTTATCCTCATATCAAGGTTCATATTCTGGCCACAAGGAGTTCGTTATCATCTCGAGATAACGAACATCATTTACGGTAACTGCTGGGCTGACCTCATTTTCGGAGAAGTACAACCCGATGATGCCGCCAGCCCATAAACCAGACCAAACAGTTACTTTTTGTAAATGCATCTGCTTTTCAACAATCACTCGTGGATTTTCATTTGCCCAAAGGTGGAAATTCTGCTTGTTAACAAATTCATTGAGGTGAAAGTGTGCTTCGTCGCTAAAGATGATTTTCTTTGTAAAGTCATCATCCATATTAGTGTGTTCAACTAACCATTCGCCGTATTGACGACGCTTGAAATGGTCAGTTGGCTTCAGCTTTTGAGTCAATTGAACCTTGTAAACGTCCGAAATTCAAATCTTTGTTTAAAATTCGCATTAGTGATGTTCATGAGATGTTCAACTGTTGAGCACGACAACGAGTCGAGTTGACGGCTCTACTGCCATACTATAGCGAAAACAGGAATGTTTTCCTCAGATCGAACTGGGCGAACATGCACAGGTGTTTACACATTTCCTACAGATCCCGTTTGCTGAAATTTGTGCAGAATTCTTCAACAATCTTAACTCGTTTCTTAGTTGTGTTCCACGGTTGAATTTGTCAAATACTGAAACAAAAAAATGTAAAATTAAGTTGGGCAAAAGGGTTGACGTTAAGGTGTGACTCGCAATTAACATCGTGCAATATGGTTGGACCACCCTTTTTATATTTGTGTATATCCTATGTGTATTACTATATGAGAGTACTATACTTAAATAAATTATGAACCGGCTGACTATTAACTTTGCTTTTATTTATTTTGTGCTAAAGAGAAATTAATGCATCACTTCGACCAATTTGGGTTTCAAAATTTATATTTTAAGATACGATTTAAGTATATAATGGTTTAATTAAATTGTCAACTTCTTATAAAAAAAATAATAAAAAAAACATTTTTTTTTTATTTTTATTCAGCAGAAAATCACTCAAAAGTTTCTGTAGCAAATTATGACAAAATAAATCTCATATTTTTATTACCTGCTTTAAATAAGTACAAAAAAGTGAATAAATAAATTAAAAATTAAAATAATATATAAATTGAATGCTGATGAAAGTAAGAAATCTTTACCAGCAAAATAATAAAATGCATTTCAAAATCAAATGTCTGTTTCAGTCATGTAATATTTTTATTACTTTTTGTCTAGATTTTGTCATATAAGATAAGCTTTTTATTTGTATTTTAAAAATACAGTAAAGTCGCACTTAACGCCATATGGCACGTATGCCACTTAAAACTAGATACTTAATATATTAAAAGAAATTTGTTTAAAAAAATATTATTATTTTTCTCCATTTCTGCCATGTTTTACTGTTTCTATTCCATTTTTCCATTATTTACTGCAGACATTTTATTTTCTTCTATTTGTGGCTTTTCTGTTGTTTTTATTTGCATACCTGTATTGTTTTAAATAAAATATTTTCATATGAAGTCACACTTAAGCCGTATACTCGTATTGTGGATATTGGTAAAAGGAAAACATATTTTCTTAAAAAAAGTTTAAAGTTTTCTCCAATTTACCGAAATTATGAAAAAAGAACTTGTAAAATATTCTATACTTTTTGAAATAAATCACTTTTTTCCCTACCTATTAATATATTGCACGGTAACTTAGGGATATGAGATTACCCTGAGTTATAACGTTAGTGTTGAAGACATCATCAGTTATAGTTGTGTAAGCAAGTATGTAAAGATATGAAAACACAGTAATAGGGGAACATTTTGTTTCTGTATGAGAAGATATAGACAATATGTTGTACCTGGTAATGGCAAAAGTTGTTTAAAGATTAGATCACTCATTTGTTTCTACGTTAATGATACATTCATTGTTTGCAGTTTGTAAAACATGATTAATGGAAAAAATCTATTTTCTTCTTGTTTAAGTGAATTTCTTTTTTTGCATTTGAAAATGAACATCTTAAGATAAGCGTAAATTGCATTTATTCGAAAATTTTAAAAAATTACATCTACAAAAATTACCATCTTCTCTGAAAAAAAAAAATAATTGTTTTACGAATTGAATTAAATAGAGCCACGAATTACAATTCCATTTAACATACTCTCCTGATTAATTATTTAAATTTAAGTGATATTTGCGTGAAAAAATAAACTTAGGATTACCATCGAGGGCTTTAGGAAATCTTATTATATTGTTACGTGTATTTACGAGTTCGTAGATTGTAGCTAAAATAAGATAAATATTGTGTATAGTTTTATAGATATTAAAAACCTTTATTCTACACAGTTTTGTGCACCACTGCTTGTAACCTTTTTACAAGCAATAACAATTTTCTATTCTTAGTTACTCCGTCTGTTTACAACTTTGTAAGCAACAACAATTACTAGACAGATCTTTCTACCTACAGATTTTCCAACCCGATCGTAGTTATAACATAGGTTCGATCACAACCTTTTTTAACCAGAGGTGTGGGATAAACTTAACTCTCTTTACTGAGTTAGCTCCAACTAAACTGGTTTTTTACTTCACGAGCTGATTCCTTATAAACTCTCTTCACACAGAGTTCAAACCAACAAACTCTCACATAAACTGTACTCGCATAGTTTACTACAAATAAACTGATTGTTGTTCACATCGAAGCAAGGGTGCCAGATGGTTTTGAATAAAAATCGACATATTTAAAAAATAAAATCGGCATTATCGGCACTTCAATTTAAAAAAATCGGCAAATTAAAATTTCCCATTTTATATACGGTAATTTTATTTTTATTAACAAAACTAGCTAACAGAAGAATGTTTATAACACATAAATCAATATAGGGTCCGCCACACAATTTTTTTTTTTTTTTTTGAAAATGCTATAAAAAAACTACTGAATATTTTCTCAAATTTCTTTTTTATTTGAGAGTACAATCCTTCCAGTTAATAATGGAAAATAATTTCACTCAAATGTCTGCCTCGGCTGGCCATGCACTAGCCTACACGATCGGTCCAATTTTTAAGCACATTATCGATTGTGTGCAGCTGTATTTTACCAATGGCTTCACGAATATTGTCCTTTAAAGCGTCAATTGTTTCTGGCTTGTTGGCGTAACACTTAGCTTTGACGGCACCCCACAAATATTAGTCCAACGGTGTCAAATGGCAGCTCCGAGGTGGCCAAACGACATCAGCTCTGCGGCTGATAATGCGATCTTCAAAAACAGGGCGCTAAACATCGAGTGTAGCTTCGGATGTGTGGCACGTAGCACCGTCCTGTTAAAACCAAATGTTGCTAATATCCTCCTCTTCAATTTTTAAGAACAAAAATTCGTTAAAAATGGCCCGATAACGATCGCCATTGACTGTAACTGTCACTCCTTGCTCATTTTCGAAGAAAAATGGCCCAATTATGCTTCTGGACCAAAATACGCACCAAACAGTGACTCGTCTTGGGTGTATCGGCTTTTCAATGTATGCGTGCGAGTTTTCTGTGCCCCAAATGAGACAATTTTGCTTGTTTACATACCCGCCAAGATCAAAATGAGCTTCGTCTGAAAAGATGATTTTGGCAAAATCGGCATCTTCTGTAAGTCGATCGATCAACGTAATGTCGCAATATTTCCCAGCGTTGTTCAAGCGTATATACAACCATATTCGTTCAGCGGAAGGATAAAACTAATTAACTGTTAAATCAGACATGAGCTAAGTGTTACCATTCACGAAATAAGCACTAGTTGAAAAAAAAAAACGCTAGATGGCCTACAAGTTATTTTAGAAAGCAGTTATAAGGCCAAATAAAACCCAAAAAATAAAAAACATAAGAAAACCCAATAAAACCCGGTGGGTTGGGTTATTTTGAACCTGCGTTTTTACCAACTCTGCTTTTAATCGTCAAAAGATTAACTTTTATGTAGACCAACGAAGTTTCCGGAATTAAAATTGGAAAAGAATATTAACCCAATGACTCACTTCAGGCATTCAGAGAATGTCTTCATGATAAAGAAATCTTTTTTTTTCTGTCATCGCTGATATTAGAACTTAGGCTGTTCTTTTTTTACTTTACAGATTATTTGTGTGTGTTCCGTTTACATTATATCGTGGGCCCAAACTTTATTTTTTATACATTTCTACTTGTACAACGGGTTTTAGCTATATATCATGATACATTTTTGTAGTGCCAGTTTAAGTCATTGTCTTCAGCTACCTTTCCTTTCTAAAATAGTCCAATATACATATATACTTTCCCCAAAGAAGTCCTCTATAGCCATACCAAGATTAAAACTGATATATTTTATTTTTTTCTTTTGTTTATCTCAACCACTACTGATTAAAGCTTCGTTATATTTCAGAATTTGATAACCAGTTGCTTGACTAATAAAATCGTTATATACAACGTAGCGCTACACTTATGAAAGATCGCAAATTGCAGCTTATTTCGCTGGAACTATTCAAATTATTTAAGGGCGAAACTAAACAAAAAACTCATCTTTTATGTAACTGTCAATTGCCGATTAGCTAATATTATGTTTACACTGCATTTCCAATTACTTGTTCGCTGTTTGAATTACATATACAAATTACCCTGTTCATATGGCATCTTTCTAATTCTTTTTGATGGTTCTTCATTTTTTTATTATATTTAAACATTGTTTTTTTTTCTAGTAAGAAAATTAAATACACCAATTTAGTGTAGGCAAACACCTGATAAAATTTAGACATATAAACCATCGTATCGAGCTAAAAGGATTAAAGTTTGGGATCATTAAAAACTTTCCTTTTAAAGCCTTCGACACACCATCTAGATTCTTAATGGAGTAGAATTAATATGAAAATTTTTAATATTAAAATTTGTTATATGCCAAGTTACTATATGGTTTAAATATAAAGGAAAGCTTGAAGGAATTTATCTTAAAGAATTATTAATTATAAGAAAGACTTGCAAAATAGTAAAAAATTTTTGTTGCTAAATTGTTATTTGTAAGCTTTACAACCAAATCGTAACAAATCTGTTAAAGAAAACACACAAAAAATTTAAAGATTTCAAGTAATTAAGATCGCAATGTGCTAAGTTAGTTTATAAAGGGCAATAATTAGTTGAAGTATGTTTAAAAGTGTCTAAAAAGTATGTTATTTTATTATATTTAACCCTTAAAGTACCACGTGCTTTTATTAATAATATATTTGTGTTAAGAAACTTAGAGAAATTTTGAACTCATTACATAAGATGCTATTGCGATTGTTAAATATTTTTGTTTTAATTTGACTTTTGCTGAAGTCTTGTTAGAAGAAATTAGTATCGGGTGCTAATTGAAAAAATACGTTTTTTACCTCAATCTGTGAAACGAGATTAAAACGGGAATGGGTATAATTATTTTTTGTTGATAAAATTCATGAAAAACAAATGAACAAAATGGCTATTAGAACTTATGTCCAAGTTAATAAAAACAAGAAAAAAAACATTAAAAAATTTATTTGAAATACTTAAAACAAGAGCATCAAAAGTTTCTCTTAAATTTGTACTAAACTATTAAAAACTTATTTTTTAAATAAATGCTTAGTAAAGACTTAACTATTGTTTTATATATTTGAGATTATAAAATGAAAGATAATTAATGTTTCTGGAGGGAATTTTTTTTTTTAGTTTTTAATTATTAATATATCGGGTGTTTTTTAAGAGTTTTTGGACTTGATTAAATTTGTAGAAATGCATGAAATTTTTATTTGAATCGATATAATGATCTGTATATACATTCAATTTCATGTAAATGTTGACTGCGGCTATGCATCAAATGGTTCATACGCTGGTTCCAATTTCGGCATACTCTCTCCAACATATCGGCCGGTATCTCCCGAATAAATTCTTCAATATTGGCTTTCAGTGCGTCAATCGTTGCCGGCTTGTTTCTATAGACATGAGCCCTGACATAGTCCCTCAAAAAATAGGCTAAAGGCGTTGAATTACACGATCTAGGTGGCTAATAGACCGGCCTCAAACGTTCGCAGAAGTTGCCTGTTAATTGGGTCATTGTTTCGCGTGCTGTGTGGGAATTGGCATCGTCTTAAAAAAGTTCGTA
This sequence comes from Wohlfahrtia magnifica, assembly GCA_023159175.1. NCBI lineage: Eukaryota > Metazoa > Arthropoda > Insecta > Diptera > Sarcophagidae > Wohlfahrtia > Wohlfahrtia magnifica. The sequence continues at coordinate 4,637,664 of JAKWBJ010000482.1, read as the reverse complement.
AACATCGCACGGTAGCTTGTTCACGTATGCATTCAACCATAAATGAGCTTGCCTCGTCGCTGAACAAAACTTTCCGATAAAAAGTGGTGTCTTCATCCAACTGAATTTTGATGATAAAATTCAATAATCTGCAAGCGTTGTTCGTTTGTAATTCGATTCATGGTTAAATTATAGACCGAACTGAACATATATGAATGTAACATGTTACACGAAAACAGCTGAGCTTCCAAAAACGGTGTTGTACATAATATCCTAAGAATAGTTCAAAATGTTTGTTTTGCAACACAAGTCTTTAGTCAGAAGGCATTATTAGAAATCGGCTACAGCAGGAACCAATGCAGTCTTAAGAGAATCAATATTATCATTTGTCCTTTAAAATAGTTCACAATTCTAATTCAGATCCGGACAGGGTGTGCGGTTACAAATTGCCGGTAGATGAAATCGCATTATTCTGTAAAATATTATCTAAAATTAAAAATTAAAAACACTATGGTCATAGGTGAGAATGCGCCTCAGTCTGCAAAAAAATTTGTGAAGTTAACATAGGTGATGCTGTAACTAGGAATACAGCAGCGGAATGGCTTGTTCCTTTTGGAACTGATAATATAAGTTTACGAAAATTAAATATTTTTTGCTGACTAAAGAAAACATAAATTTCTAAGAAGAGCTAGACACCCGACTACCAACTAAGAGGTACTCTGTTCAAGGCTCTGTTCCCAGGCCAGACCATCTGACAATTTTTAACAGCGGCATTACGTCATAACATTACTTGGTTAGGAGTATTTACATTATGAAAAACTTCTCTAACTAATGCATCTGTCATTCGGAGCCGGCGTTAAACTATAGGTTCATTTCAATGAGTCTAAAAATATCATCGGATGCAGCTGATTGATTCAGAACAGTTCCTCTTGTTAAACTTGGAATGTTGCAGGAACCATGTATGCATGTTTGCATCTATGATGGTTAATTATCACTTTGTGTTTGTCCTCGTACAGGTCAGAATTTTATAACAGATACCGTTTTTTGTGAAGACTTTCGATACTTACGCAGTCTATTTCCGAATCTTTCTGAGTGTAAATTAAAAGTAGGATTATTTATTGTTTCTTAGAATAACGGTTTTAACGATTTAAAGTTAAGAGTAACTTATCCGGCAATGAACGGGTTTCCTAGGTGTCTTTAATACTTGTTGTTTGAGATTTTTCGGGATATTTTAAGACAACAAATAGCGAAAATATTTTTGCTGATTTTACTGAAAAATTTCGAAAGGATGAGTGTAAACATGTTATTAAAATTCGTTTTTTATATTACACTTTGGAGGTTTACCGGAAACTTTTGAAACACGAGTGACGAGCATAGAAAGCGGTTTTACTAAGATTTAAATCCTTTGAACAAATTTTTGTGACCAGCATATGCAAACCAAGAGGTCCTCCGTTCAACCAAAGGCCCAACCCAAATTTTTCATCGCCTCATAGCATTAGCTAATAACTGGTTATGAGTATTACTAATATTGAAAACTACTCTAATAGATTTGCCCTTCACAGCCGGCGCTAAACTGTAGCTTGCTTTCAATGAGTCCAAAAAATTATATAAAAAAAAGAACTAAAACTCTTCACTTTCTGCTTTTTGTTCATAAACTAATGCCACTCTCACTTTTTAAATTTATATAAATATCTCAAAAGCTTGACATCCTAGGTTTTTTCACTAATTCTTCTTAAGTTAATCAGCCTCAAGAAATACTCCTATGTATGGTTTAAACTGTGAACAAAACCCTTGTGGGCTAGTGTAATTTTGATTATGAGTTGTCCCTTACTCTAGCCGACCAATCACTAAAACAGTCAATGAAACAATTGAAAAAATTAAAAAGAATGACACAAATTCAGCGAAGACGATGCCAGGGAAGTAGGCATTTATCACCAAACAATTATTAAGCATTTGAAGAGAGTTCGACAAGCAAAGAAGTTCGATGTTGGGATGCCACTCGCATTAAGAGCGAAAAATTTAATGGTCTGAATTTCCATTTGCGATTCATTGCGAAATCGGAACGAAAGAGAACATATCGAGATTGGTACCAAGAATTGTTATGCTGTGTGATTGGGACGGAATTATTAATTATGAGATTCTATAGCAGTGATGAGCTTGACATGGGACTTTTGTCCCCGATCAATTCACACGTTTTCTTACGCTCTTACTTTAGTTGTCAAAGAGACGGTGACGAATGGACATATATGGTAAATGTACGCAAATTTTTCTAAGGCACAGACAAATAATCACCCCTATCATGAATAACATGGGCAATTTCTATTCCCATGAAATTTTCATTCCCCTCGAAGAGAAAATTGCTTTCATGAATCTCCCATGAAATATTTGTTGCCTTTTTACAAGCTATCATTTTACGTTGAATGTTAACAAATATAAGTAAAGAAAAAATGTGTGAATTTTTATTAAAAAGTAAAATGTTTTTACAAAAATTATCATTTAAAAAAAAAATTGAATAAAAAGTAATTAAAATTTAAAAAAACTCCTGCAAAGCAATTATCATGCAAAAAAAATTGCACAAACAAAAGTTGGACGAGAAGAAAAAAAAACAAACTTTTGTTCAGCAAGATGGGCGGAAAGAAATTGGTGACTATGACCAAACAGTAACAATTTAAAAATGGCGTAAGCGCCAAAAAAAAAAATAGAAAAATAAAACTAAATGTGTATATTTATCCCGATGACAAACCCATCAATCAACATCTATCAAATAAAATTTAAAATCAACAAAACAAAGAACTAAGTGGATCCGATGAAGAGCAAGGTGAGGATGGATATAATGCCATATTCGGTAGTGGTGAAGAATCTGATGTCTAAGAGAAAGTAGTCGATTCCGTTGTTGTCGATTTTTTTTTGTGAGGGAATTTTAAAATTTAGCCAACACGTCTCTTAAACTACAGGAAATAAATCTTTTATTCTGTATTTTATAGTGAACACTTCTGGTCCTAAAATAAGTTAATAAAAAATTTAATTATCTAATAAAAGAAATAAATACTTAGAAGATAAATGCAACTCCCCAGCAGAAGTGGGAAAATGGAACAAATTTCGAGGGAAACTACTTTTCACGATCAGGGTAGTTCTTACAGGGCTATCATTTCCCACTGAATAATCAGAAAACATTTCAAAGGAAAAATTATTCATGATAGGGGAGAGAAAGTTTCTTTGGCTTTTGCTTTTAGTTGTCACTGAAACAGCGACAAGTGCACGTGGCAGCGGATGTATATTGATTTTTTTCAATTTTTTTTAAAACCTTAACCTTACTTTCTCTAAAAGAGTAATTTCCATCTTCTCACTAACACAACTACTTTTTACTTTTGCCCACCACACTTTCTACAGCCTACATAAACGATTGAGTCTGATCTCTACTAACACATTTTTGATGACCTGTCAGAAGCTGAGGGAGCAAAACGTAATGTGATCAATTTTCGCTCACAAAATCCAGAAGTTCTATGCTGATGGAATAATAGATTTACCTCAAAAATGGCATAAGGTTACCAGTCAAAACGGCATATATTTTTAAATAAAGCTTGTCAATATTACTCATACAGTTCCGTTTTGTCACCTACGGAATGCACTATGATAACTCATTTGCATAGTGCAAATAAGGGAATTATATGTAGAAATAAAGGATAGTGAAGCCATAAAGCACGAAATTAATTGTGAGTCACACCTTAGCATCAAGTTTGTTGCCCAACTTAATTTGACATTTCTTTGATTCAGTGTTTGACAAAATATTGCTGTTGTTCGGAATATTCGTGTTCAACAATTGAACATCTCACGACATCACCGATGCAAATTTTGAATAAAGATTTACACGCTTACAAGGTTCAATTAACTCAAGAGCTGGAGTTTACTGACCATTTCAAGCGTCGTGTTATCAATGGACGTGTTGTCGTGGCGAAGTTTCTTTGGAAATATTTGAGAGAGAAAGTGTGCGTCAATAAGCCAAGAACAATTCAGGAGCTAAAGGATGACTCAATTAGATAGAGGTATGCCACCGAAGCCGTGGCGAGCACCTCTATCCGTCGGTCCATATTTTCAAAGACTCTGAAATATATTGAGTCTCAATGTCATTAATAAGCGGAATTATCGCATTTGGCCGATATTTTGTTTCACACACAATTGTATTGATAACATAAAAAATATATTCTATCATATCTCATATGCTAATAACAAATATTAAGATAATTCTCTGAAGACTTTTCGTTTTATTTACAATTAACATCGTGCATTTTGGTTGTACCACCCTTCACAACCTATCTAAATATTTATTGATTCTGATCACTGCTGTCAACAATTAACCAGATTTAAGCCAACAATTCAATTAAAACGGTCAGAATTGATCAACAGCAAAGGTGTATTGTTTCCTCATGACAGCGACACAAAACACACATCTTTTATGACTCGACAGAAGTTGAGAGTGCGTAGCTGGAAAGTTTTGATCGTACAGGCACAACGTTGCACCTTCATATTATCGTTTGTTTCGATCTCTGCAGAAATCTGTGGATGGTGTAAATTTAAGTTTTGTAGTTGCCAGTAAAAGGCAATTGGATCATTTTTTTCTCAGAAATTCCAGAAGTTCTACACTTTTACAATTATAGCTGTACCCCAAAAATGGCATAAGGTTATCAATCAAAACGGCATATATTTGTTTGAATAAAGCTCGTAAGAACAGTGCCCAACCATACAGTTTTGTTTTGTGGCCTACCCTATGATAACTCATTTTCATTTTTCAAACAAGGGAAGTTTATGTAGAAATACAATTAAACTGAATTTAAATTTGTTGAAGTTATGATGTTTCATACAATTTCCTTTGATTTCTCAAATAAATAAGATTAAAACTTAACTTTGCTGAAAATATTGAAAAAATCATACTTTTGATGCTCCTGTTTAAAGACCAAACTTTTATTGGTTTCAAAGTATTCATCCGAATAAAAAGTTACTTACCGTACGTCCCGGTGCTCCTGTTTTGCCTTCTTTACCTGGCAGTCCTGGTGGACCTCGTAATGTTTCTCGTAGTATATCATTATCCTTAAGTGCTGCTAGAATATCAGACGCATTGCATGTACATTTGCCAGTGTATTTCTGAAAAATCAAACAAACAGACATTTTTGATAAAATAAAAATCATTAGAAAACAAGGTTGGATTAAGAGAAAAGCTGACTGACATCGATCAGTGAAAAAGGTATGAATAAAATCATAGATGGTTTTTTTAATTATTGTAAATAATTTAATGGTGATAAATGTCATATCTAAAGCACTTTAAAACTCTTCATTGGAAAATTACGTTTGATTGACTAAAAACAGTTGACTTTTTTGTTTAAAAAATGAAACCTAAAACCTAAAAAAAAAAATACTTTGTAACCATAAACAACAATATTATTTTAAAATTTTGTTTAGAAATATACAAAAAATTAGAAAATAAAAAACACAAAAATTGAAAAACATCAAAAACCACTTAATGTTTTAAACTTCAATTAACATGACACACCAAAAACAAAAAAAGAAAACGGACACACATACTCGTATTCTATTTAAACATTTTCAAAGTTGTTTTTTTATTTTGTTTTGTTTTTTCTGTGTTATTTTCCGAAACAATTTTAGACGTGACATGACATGACATATTTCTCTTCTAACAATTTGGTTTTTTCTTTTTGCCAAATAGTAATGTCAGCAAAAATACACATTAAATGGATCATTTTTCATTAGTGCTAAAACGGAAATGCTTATTTAACCACTGCCACTGCTATTACAATGGAAAACTAATGGAAAATGTAATTAAGGAAGAGGCTTTTTTCTTAATTTCCTATTTTTTAATTAAAAATTGATTAGAAAAAATTTTACAAAAAAAAAAATAGAATTTGGCTTAAAATTTATAATTATAAGCTCCTATCATATGCAATTTGAGGTCAGTTTAATCTTAACTTTAATTTTTATTACCGAGTAAAGCCTTCTTAAAGCTCGATATATTAAGCCCCGTCTTTCAAAGTATGGTTTATTTCAATGACGATTTGATGCAAATCGCTTAACATCCAAAATTTTTTTAAATGTGTCAACAGGAAGTTTCCTTAATGAAAGAGCACACTTTTTTACCAAAATTTGTCTGTTGTTTGTAAGTTTGCGAGGTGTTTTTGTGACCAGACCTTTAAAATCAACCACATGAATTCTAGGAAACATTTCAAAGAGACTGACTGCTCATAAAAGTAGGGCGAAAGTAAAATAATAGAATACTAGTAACAGGACGGCAATCGTCAGCAATTGATTTTAAATTCAATTTTCCATCTCAATGTGTGTGAAGGATGTCCTCTACGGCTAATGTCCTGAGGATTCCTTATCTATGGCCATATACAATCTTGCAATATCATCCGATGGCTTTCTTAGAGTATGACCAACTCATTTCAAACATACTTAAGTTACGGTATTTGAATATCAATTGAACATTGCCCTGTAACAGTCCACGGCTGTTTGATATAGTCCTTGGCTTTTCAGCATAATCATTATCATTATATTTGCCAGGCATTATTGTAACACCACTAAAACGGTGGCAAAATGAATTAAGCTTCTAATTGCTTACCCACACACTGTATTCTTCAGATTTAGCCTCCAGCGACTTTTTCCTGGTTTCAGATCTCAAGAGAATGCTTGCTGGAAAGAAATTTAAGTCCAATGATGAAGTAGTCGTTGAAACTGAGGCCTATTTTTGAAAAGTTGGAAAATTGCTATACTTGTTGTACGAGAGGTATTATTTATATATCGAGAATCGCAAATAATAACAAATATTTTTAAATGAAAATGGCTTTATTGTTTTTTAACATATTTTCCTTCATGTTCAATACATTTTCGCATTCGTTAAAACCATTTCTCAAAGCAGTTTTTTCATGCCTCTTGAAACACCACCAAATTATGTTTACTAAACGCTTCATTAGCTTTCTCGGCTTAAATCGTTGACCACGCAGTTATCCTTTGAACATGTTCCACAGAACAAAAAGAAGTCATTAGGTACCAAATCAGGACTGCACGGAGAATGAGACATCAATTAGATGTTTTGACTGCTCAGAAGTTCACCTGTTTGACGAGATGTGTAAGAGCTCTCATTGTCATGATGGAGAATGGATCGTCTTCGGCGGTTGGTTTTATGAATATCTCCGAAGACTTTTGGCAAACAAATGATCATGTACCACTCAGAATTGACCGTCATACATTGCTCAAGCGGAACAGTGACCACTGACCCATTCGGCCAAAGAAACAGGCGACCATTTGATTCGCTGTGATTTTTCCACGAACAAATTTTGTTGGAATTAACTCGTCTTGGAATACCCACATGGTTGATTGCTGTTTTGTTTCCGGCTCATACGCATATATCCATGATTCGTCACCTTTCACGATTTTATACACGTCTTTTGAAGCGAACTTTGCAATAATTTCCTTACACCAACCGACGGTAGCCTTGATAAATTTTGGGGTATCCAACGAGAACAAATTTTTTTTACAACTACGTGTTCATGCAAAATCGTATGTATTGCAGTGGAACTACTGTGCAAGGATACGTCTATCAACGTCAATATGTTAAATGACAATCTTGCATTATCAGTTCACGCACTGCATCGATGTTTGTGGCGCAACAATCGATTTTGAAAGGCCTTCACGGAATTCGTCGGCGACCGAACTACGACCAACATTGAATTGACTGTACCAGCGAATAATGTGATTTTTGATGGTGTTTTATCGCCATACAAAGAACTGAGTTCATCGACATATTCTTCCTGAAACTTCCCTCGTTTGGCCAAATTAATTTTCTTAACTCACTGTAGACAAAACAAATAGCACTTGCAGACTAAAACGTTGTGAGTACTTTTATGCTAAAAAATGTCAAACTTTATTATGCTGTTGCCAGATTTTAGCTATTGACATTAGTGTTGCCAGTTTTTGAAATATTAAGAGTAAAACTTAAAATATGTCTTAGTTAGATCTGAAAACCACGACCTACAAACTTGCATTAAAGTTGCTTAACATATTCAGGTCCTGGGCAATAATGGGTTAAAATACATGTTGAAAAGTCTACTTTTATTTAAATTAATAAATTAAACATTATATTCACATATCCATGTAATTATTCACAATAATTGCATTTATATTATCGGAATTAAATATGCAAAATAAATTCAAATTTAAATTGCATAAGAACAACAAAGCATACGCCTAATTATCTCACAAACAACACCAACACCAACACCAACACTAACAAAATTTATTAAAAATTCTTTTCGAAAGAAAAAAAATTTATTTATAACCTGCCTAACTGGCCTGATAATGGCAGTTATTTTATAATTACTGCGAATAGAGAGAGAGAGAGAGAGAGAGAGAGAGAGGGAGAGAGAGTAACTATTATTCTAAAAATATCATCAATTCGTTAATAATTGCAAATAAATAAAAAGGCCAACATTGTCATGTTCATGTTGTTATCCCAAAAACAAGAAACGAGAAAAAAGAAAACAATTTCGTGTAAATGAAAATTTATATGGGATTTTTGGTTTTAAGCTATAAATACACACCTCATGTCTGTGCATTTATGCCACTAAAGCTGTCGTAAGTTGCTTTTATAAATCCTCTATAAATTGGTTGTCATCTACGTTTTTAGTTCGTAAAAACGTGTGCTAATGAAATGTTGGCAAAAAAATAAAAAAAATCACATGAAACACATGCGTTACACAGTGTGGAGAAAAATAAACCAAAAGAAAGACAGACATACTCATACGGATATGAGCAGATAACTAGTGTCCAAATAGAAATCAAATTTTAACAGCAAAAACAAATACTGCAGCCTGATTTTATTTTTAGCACAAATTTATCATGAATATGGGTGGTCGCATAACAAAAATTAAATAATTAGGCTGAATTGATTAAAGAGAATAAAAAAATTTTCTATAACGTGGTGTGACTTAGAGCGGTTGTCGGTCAATCAGAATAAGAAGACAATTGTTTCCTTCACTCGTGGATTGAAATTTAGCCTAGAGGCTATTTCACTGAAGAGAACCGTAACTGGGCTGTCGAAAGATGTGAAATACCTGGGGGTTACTCTCGACAAGAGATTGAATTGGAAAAAGGGATATGTGTTCTTGTCGTAGTCCTATCGGCAGGACGTGGTGTCTTAGTTTTAGTAAGGTTATATGGGCCGCTCGCGATTTACGAATTTACTCAGAGGACTTATTTGACCCATTGTGATATCCCTTACAAGACAGATCTATTGACGAGGTCGAAAGAATCAAAAAATTTCAGTTCTCTCACTTGAGTCAATCGGTACCCTTGACAAGGTCAATCAATTTCAACAGTGAAACATACCTAAGACAGTCCAGATCATAGAAGTGACATGGATCATAGTGTTTTAGTCAAAGAGAAGCTGTTATACCGCTTCCTTCTTCTCCTCATCCTGACAGCTTCTAAATTAGCCATGACGAGGGCGTTACATGGGCTCTGACATGCGGCCTATCAAACAAGGCCCGGTAATTATTCACGAAAGCAGCCTGATGAACCTCCTTACAAACCTTTTTCATAGAAAAAGAAGGTCAAATCATTCTAAATATTCTACAAGTGGTGATATTGGTCCACCTGTGTTCCATCTCCTAGGGTCTTAGCGCTAGGATCATTTATTGGTTGCATACCATGATCGTTAAAACAATAGTCTCTTATACATCGATTGGTATGGTAGCACAAGGCTGAATAAAGGCTTTACGTAAATAGATGCACGAAGCTTCAAAGGTAGACCTGTTTGCCCTTAACAGGTGCAATAGCAACTTGTCCTAATGGAGCCGTGGAAGTTTTTATCAGTCTAAGCACACTGCACGTCTTCGTTATGAAATCTGCTACTCTGGGGGCCCTCAGGTTGTTGGCATGTGGTGGTCTTGTTTGTGGGTTACATGAGCATCTTGGGACGTATTCTCGACTTTGCGCTACTGTAACGTGTGCACTGATAGCCTTAACTCAGTCGCAATTTCGAAGTTATTTTACATGATCGTGGGAAGTAGGACAAGGGGTTCACATGAGTTAAAACCAACTGTATACGGATGAATCTAAAATGTATGGTGGTGTGGCAGCCGGAATTTTCGTCTCAACACGAGAATCTGGGAAAACTCATGGGCAAGTGGCCCAGCGCTGTCCGGGCAGAGATCCAAGATATTTCCATCTGTGCGAGTAATCAGAGGCGCTTATATTAATATATATTCCTATAGTCAAGCGGCACTAAGGGCACTCTCTTCGGAGTATATAGACTCGAGACTGGTACTCAAGTACTATACGAATGTCAACACACTGGCACTGTGGAACATGGTAACGCTTTGTAGGGTCACTGGACACACTGGTGTTATGGGAAACGAGTTCGCTGACGAACTGTCAAGGCCCGGCTTGACCACTGGTTTCGTGGGACCAGGACCGTACTGTGATATCAGCTGTGCATTGGCTACGCTCGTCACATAGGGTACAATACTCGGGTCTAAGACAGGCATAGCGGCTAATAATTCCCTTAACCTATTATAGGGAGTTATATTCTCTGTGGATGTGTTGCTTTGGTAAACAGTCGGAGATGAACTTTTATGGAGCCTTTTATTGGGTTTGAACAAGTTCTTCGGCTACCCATTGCAGATATTGCTGTTTTCATACTGAAGGTAGAGATTATTTTTCTGAAAACTGTTGCGATTTGCGCTTCTAGACTGATCGGACAGTCGTCCGCCCAAGGATATTGACTCGATGGGATTTCTACAGCCGTCGGCTATTGCGCCGGCGGGCCTGGCCCCGGGGTGTTTAGTACAATAGATCTTTCTATGCCGCAGTGCCATGGCCAATTGTTCATTTCGACGTTAGTCATAACCAGTTACTAGCTAATGTTATGAGCTTATACCGCTGTTAAAAAAAATTAATTTTTTCCGATGGCCGGGCCTTATATTGAACCGAGGACCTTCTGGTTGGTAGGCGGGTGTCTTACCTACCATACCACAGCGATACATAATCAAGTACATATTTTCTATTAACATTAATGGTCATCTTTTCATCTTCTGTACAATTGCTGTAGGAAGGAGGAATAGAAAAAACTAACTCCATTCGACAGAATCAATTTTCGAGAAATTTATCGAGTGTATGAAGTCGTAACTCGGCAATGACATCACGAATGTTGACCTTAAAATTCTCAATTGTCGCTGGTTTGTCGGCATAACCAGCTGACATCACCTTTTCGGCTAATTAATTGGCCAACAAACGTTTGACACAATAAATCGATTGTGACACCATCCTATTGAAACCAAACGTCAATACCATGAACAGCGGGCATAAAAAATCGGTTACCATAGTGCGATAGGTGCCTCCATTGACCGTAATGGCTGCGAAATATGAAATATGGGCCAAGGATGCCTCCGCTCCACAAGCCGCACCAAACAGTTACTTGTAATGGATGCGTTGGCTTCTGTAAGACCACGTTTAGTTTTCTAAATACGGCAATTTTGCTTATTAACATTCCCACTTCATCGGAAAAGATATTTTTTTTTGCAATTTCCGACCAATTGTTTTTGTTTTGGGAATAAATTTCCTATTCAAGCGTAAATCGATTAATTTCGTTCAGTGGAGATAATATACTGACTTTTATGACAGAACAGAATGACATAAGTATTGCCAGCTTCGAAATTACCGCTGGTTCAAACTTGAGCCGATAGATGGCTCACCCAATATTTCACTCTTCTGCGAATCAAAATAACTTTTAAGAGGAGCAACTAAACCAATTTTTCTTCACAGAAAAAGTAATCTAAGGTGACACATTTCATGCGTATTTTCATTTCATACAATTATATGAGTATTTGCCGACATCAACACTATTTAGAGACTAAAAACCGCGGTTACTTTTTAGCCGAGCTCATATTTTCATTACCATTTAAAGATTAACATATAAAATCAGTTTCCGGTAACCAAAAATATTCTGGGGTTTCTTAAAGATTTTTTCAGCTTTTCGTACTACAATCTAAATATCCTCTACAACAGATTCATGGAAATACACATTTAAGCCCATTAAAGCCAAAATCAAAATAAATAAATGAATAAACGCTGACCTAAACACAAATACAATAACATATGCTCAAACACACATTGACTACTTCACCCTCTCTTTCTTGCTCACCCACTGATTGTACACACAAACCGTATAAATGATTTACACTTTCTGCTGCATATAACAAGGCATATACGAGTAGTAATAACAGAAGCGAAAACAACATTAACAGCAGCGTGGCAGCGGTAGTGGTAAAAGTTTACAATACAAAACAAATCGTAAAACTCATTGCATGAGTACTGTACTGTTAACGGATGAGTAAGTGTATGTTATATGACTAAGCCCACTTGAATAAATTGCTCTATAATCCTAAAATATTATAGTGAGTACACACACACACACATATTTACGAGTTTAAATGTCTAAATATGTATGTGATTTTAACAATTCATCTTGTATAAAATATTATTCTCTCTCTCTCTCTCTCTCCCTCTCTCTCATACTATTATACTGTTAGATGATATGTATTGTATGTTGTGTGTACAGGTATGAGTGAGAGTATGCGATTGTTACTTGTTGTGTTAAGCATCATTTGTACGTATTTATAAAACACAAAACACAACAGTAGCAACAACTAGAAAAACAAAAATAAAAATAAAATACATTTTTGTATCTCTTTCTTATATTGTTCTGTGTTTCAATAGTTTCAAAAAACATATATTAGCTTTTAGCTAAAGGCTACCCAATTAGCATTTATTTATAGTCAGAGAGGATAATTTCTTTATTATTTTGCGAAAACGATATAGTCGTATATGTGACAAAAGAAAATGGAAATTGACTTTTAACTTAACAATTATCACAATAAGTTTTAAAACTTATCTTAGAGGGATTCCGTTCATGAAATCCAACTACTAAATAAATAGCTTTTGCAAACATCATCAGATTACATAAATATTATACACGGTTTTTTGTCACTAGATGCTGTTGGTGCCCATATTTGGGGCAACATTACCCAATACTATCAAGCCAACAAGCGTTTAGAGGGTAAGAAATTATTTAATTTCAGAGATTTTATTTGGTATACAAGTTGATAATCTCGATTTGGACAACATATGGCATAACTATCACATATGCTTTGTGTCAATAATAACAAATATGGTATTTTGGAGGGTAAACATCCGTTATTATAATTCAATATTCGATAGACGCCAAAACGTAAACACACATTTTTTCAATCGCCATAATAATGTCGAATTTTGTGCCTAAAAAATACGTTTTGCGGGGAAGTCTGATAACTTTCTTTCATTTGAAGAAAACGGCTGCTGAAAGTTATCGGTTGTTGTGATCGATAGTTTGCGCGATTTAAAAGTGGTGATTTCGGCACAGAAGACATGGAGAGGCCTGGCCAGCTGAAAAAGTTTCAAAATTAAATGGAAATGATGTTTAAACGCTACAAAAAGAAGTCATTTCTTCATCGCATTGTTACTGGTAATGAAAAATCTATACATATCTGTAACCCCCAGTGCAAAAAGTCATATGTAAAGCTCGGCCCACCAGCCGAATATCCATGCCAAGGTAATGCTCTGTATTTGGTGGGATCAGAGGGCTGTTTTTTATTTTGAGCTGTTTAAATCGGGTCAGTCGATCACAGGGGACCTGTACCGAACAGAATTGATTCGTTCGAGAAGAGCAATCAACGAAAAACTACCAGAATATTGGACCTGGCTCGAGGCCATAATCTTCCTTTATGACAGCACTCGGCCACATGTTGCAAGACCGGTCAAAAACTATAAAGCTCACCAACCTAATAGCCCAGACCTTGCTCTTTCTGACTACCATTTGTATCGATCAATGCAGAACATCCTTACTGGAATACGCTTCACTTCAGAATAGGGTATCAGAAATTGGTTCTTCTTTACCTAAAAACCGGAGCAGTTCTTTAGGCACGGAATTCATATGCTACCAGAAAATTAGTGGCTAGCGATTTACAATACTTTGAATAATGTATCAATTCGGCACTAATAACTTGTATACCCAATAGATGCTGTTGATGCCCTTATATGGGCCAACATCAATTAGATTCTATCCAACAAACACGCGTTTTAAAAAATCATTTAATTTAAGAGTTTTTTTTAAAAAGCTGGCTCTTTGTTCGGATAAATGAAAAAATTAGCCTATCTCGGTACAACTGGGGCAATGAGGACATGTCCAACAGCGGCTTTGGAGTTTCTGATTGGTTTGGCACGGCTTTACATCTATGTGATGACGGAGGCGGCACACTCAGCGACAAAATCTCTCGATTCTGCGCAGAGTGGTCGGTTGTGGATGCCATGCATTTGTATCTGTGATTTGGTAGAAGATTCAGAGTTGAATTCTCGAACCGGGATTATTGGTCTAATGTAGCTCTAGTTCGGAGTGAGTTGGCTCTGAACTGGTATACCAATGGCCCCAAAATAAATGATTACGTCGCTGATGGTGTTCATGGATACAACCGAGACTTCTCGATCCCACTGGGGATATCGCTAAGTGTCTACCAGGCTGAGATCATGGCTATTGCCATCTGTGCGGAGATCAACTTAGACAGTGGGCTCAGGTGTATACTATTAATATCTTCTCTGACACGGTAGGCAGGACCTTAAGGGCACTGGGCTTGAATCAAATCTAATAAGCATCTAGACTGGCTAAAGGCTTTTAATTAGAAATAAGGTCCAGTTATTTTGGGTACCTGGAAACTGTGGGATAGATGGTAATGAAACAGCGGATGCACCCGGCATCATATTGGTCTGGAACCTTACTGTGCCGTACCACTTACTACCATCCTCAATCTTATCAAGCATTGTCAGATGCTTGGAACATTGGAATGCTCAAAGGGGACTTCGTCATTCTAGAGTGACGATTATTTCGCAATTTTGGCGTCACTTTATGGTTCTCAAATACTCCTAACGGAGTCTCTTACGGCGATTATAGACTGAGAGCGCATCTGAAGAGAATGGCAATCACGGATGTGAATGTTTGTAGACTGAGTTCTTAATAGGTTCAGATGGAAATGTTTAGGGAGTTGTAGTTTCCCATTGACTCTATTGGGTGATATATTCACCATTATGGTTTCAGATCTGGTAATATTCGTCAGAAATGCAGCGGATTTGTTAAACAAACTATAGATCAGAAGGGGCACAACATATGCCAAGGCTCACAATTTCCTGCAAAAGTGCCAGATTAGGATGCAGATAATGATAATGATATTTGATTGACCGAATTGTCACTAACGAAATGCTGCCTTAACGTATAATCAACAATTATACTATTATTGTAACAATTTTTAAGCGATGTAAGGTTTCGAGGTTTATCGAGCCTGTCATTTCTAATCGAAAAACACCTTCCCCTTTCTTTTGAGGCTAGCTACGGGCGATATTATGCGCCATTGTGGCGTATATTTACTGACTTGTGAATGAGACAATAGCGATGCCAATTTTTGTAGACTGTGTGAGGTTGATAAGAAAATGGAAATGATCGATCACCGACTGTGTCACTGCCGACTAGAGGTATCGACATTTAGATGAACATACTATTTAAGCTCCTATTTCCTATTCAAACAGAGAGCCTAACAATGCTCTACAGTTTGCTAAAGGCCTTAAATGGCTTTGACCTAGACCCATGGCGCATTCGTACCTTCTCCTCTTCAAAGTCTTGCACTTTTTCTCGTTGTTCCTTTCTAATCTCTTTACCTATTTTTACGTATTCCTTTTACAGAATAAACGTAATGGACTACATGGTCTTCGAGTGTTGCAACTGTAAATTTCTTCTAGGGGTTGCACATCCTCTAACATAACCTAATCTAGCAATTGTTGTAATGGATTATTATTATTCTGAGTAAGGTTTTCTTCATTGTCGAAAGTAACATATAGTTCGCGGTACAGCGGAAAACATAATCATCTATAAGTGGTAACAACACACAGATTGACAATAAACAATCTTATGTAGATTGCTTAGTGGTATTACCGGGTGTTTTTTTTTGGAGTTACACGAGTTTTAACCATAACAAAACAAGGATATATACTTTAAATATCAATGAAACGGGCTTTGTTGGATAGAAAATTTTATAACATCAATGTTTAAATAACATCAATGTTTAAATATTATACTGTATTTATTGGAACAATTCCCAAAGCGTCTACTACTTATATATCAACCAGTTAAATGTCAAAACTGTCATGTTATTTCGATATACACCTGTTGGAAAACAAAAATTTTGTTGAAAAAGCCTAAAAATTCCCTCGCAAAAAAATGTTTATTGGGTTATTGTATCAACATTGCCAACACAATCATACGTATATATATTAACAAGAAACAAACAATAATTTTGAAGTGATGTACTTATACGTATGTGTGTGCGTGTGTTTTTCGTATTGTAACTGTTTTTGTTGCTATTTGCTGCTGTTTTACGCTATTGCCATTACTGTTGATATTTTTTGTAGCAACATTGTAAGTTGGCAACATAAAAATAAAAATAGAAACTGAACTAAACATATCCTTGCTAACATGAGAAAGCGTATGATAGTGGTTGTGATAGTGAAAATCCTTTAGTTCTAACACATTGTTATCTGGGGAAATCAGGTATTTGCTTCCGGCCATATGTCTGTCTAAGCGCGACATCAACAATACATGTGTATTTAAACGCATACATTTATAATCTAGCAGTACAACTATATAGAGTACACAGTGGGCTAAAAAATTTCTAAGAAACATAATAATTTTTTGATTTTTTTGTAAAACTAGTTCGAACAAATTTTGAAAAGCGTACCATTGTATACCATGGACCACATTATTAGTCAGAAAAGTAAAACATTGGAAACATGGCTCAGAAAATCACATAAAACTCCACAAATTACTAACGCTTTTCACACTTAACCAGATAACTAACAAAGTAGTACCCGTCGCTGGAATACCTGGAAACACACTCGCACACACACACACATATTCGATCTAACACAAACACCTACAATAAAACATATGTTAACATGTAAATGTGTATGTGTGGGAGCACAAAACATAACTGTACATTTGAACAAAAGTATGCTTTAAATTTTATTCATATATGTAGCTGTAAGCCTGCATACGTGTGTGTGTGTGTGTGTGTGTGTAGTTTTCTAAATGTTTTGTTTATTTAATTTTTATGAGTTTGTGTGAGATTTTATGCCCGAATTTATTCACTTTATTCATTATAATGGCAGTGTTTTCAATTTAAAATTTTCATTTAAATTTGTTTTTTTCTTTTTTTCAATATAAGAAATTTATTTTGTTATTGTTGTAGTGGCTTTTGTTAATGTTGTTGCATTTAATAACATCATCGCTAATACAATAAACAAATTTAATAGAATTTTAGTTTCATCAAGTGGAAATACATAATACACAAATAAATAAAAAATTTCTGATATAGACATGAGGATGAGTTGGGACAAATGAAACAAATGAGATGTATTATTGGCACCTTAAAAGTACTTTTATAATATTTTTACGTTTTAACCTTTTTAAAACGTTCGACTTGTTTTTAAATGCGTTAAATAAAATAAATTACATGTTGTTGTTGTTGTTGTTTTAAACAACTCTTTTTATTTCCACACTTTTACTGACGCCTTAACACGACTTTACTTATGACTCTTTAATTACAACTTTACACAATGAATGCTAAACTATAACTGACTGACGTAGCAAAGCAGCGTCCCTTTTATAGTTAAATGCCTACAGTTTTAAAAGTTCTGGAAGAGTCTTAAATCCTCTAAGATCTTCTATTCGTCCATTTATTTTGAAAATGTAAGATGGTGTTACCCAAACATGTTCCAATTGGCAACGCTGGCAAATACACAAATAAGTACCAGTGTAACACATTGACAGCCTTGACATAAACCAATAACCAAAATCCCAGTTCTAAAGACACTGATGTAGTGTATCTCCTTTTTAGGGATTTTTATTTTAGTAACAATACAAAAAGTATTCGTACAAAGAAAAAAACTTATTTTAGTGGCAGTAAGAGGAATATTTATAATATTTTATAACAATTAGTCATCACTTAGGACCATTATTAAAACATCCCTTTATAGTTCGAGTAAGCGAAATGTTACCTTAAAGTAACCCTAAAATTCTTGTCGTTAACTTTTTCTAAAATATGGCTTTGCAAGAAGAAATATCGAATACCTTTGACTAATTAAATAAACGGAATGGCAACGAAGTGCCATTTTTTGACGTTTAAAAATATGTAAATCAAACAATAAAAATATAAATAAATCAAATAAATAAATAAAATTAAATTTAAAATATTCAAAAGCATATAAATGGTATATGGCAATGGTTAAAGCAACCGCGCAATACCCAGTTATGTTGCCCTCACCGCTAAAGAAAGCCTAATTGGTGAGGCTACGAAAAAGCAAGTTACTATGAACCCACAAAGCACAGTCATCGATGCAAAACGTTTAATTGGCTGTAAGTTTGAAGACGAGAAGATGAAGGATGATATGAAACACTGGCCATTCAAAATGGTGAACAATTTTAGGGATAAACACTGCACCCTTTCTTTGTATTAAATTTTTTTAAAAAGGAACACGAAAGAAGTAAGTGCAACAAAGACAGCTTTTATTCAGTGTGATTTCTTCAATTCCCGCTTTTTAGCTGATGATAGATAACGCAGATAACGAGTTTTAATAGTTGTCGTTCCCCCAGTTACTGATTGATGGTGTTCACTACGTTGTTTGAACCTAGTTTAGAAACTTCTACTATTGCCGTTCTTAAGATATGCAAAAATTTATATTTTTTTTGCGTGGAAGGTACCACGCCCACTTGTTTAATTCGCTCACATTTTGACTGATGATTCGTACTGACTTTATAGTCATTGAGATCATTTACTGAAACTTTAGTTTAAACCGTTCTCAAGATATAAAGAAATCAATATTTAGTTTATATGGAAGTACCACACCCTCTTGTCGAATTCCGCCCACTTTCTGACTGATGATTTGCACTAACCATAAAGTCATTCAGAACAAATTCAGAATCTTTTATTTCAACTGTTCTCAAGATATAATGAAATCAACATTTAGTTTGTATGGGAGGTACCACACACACTTCTCCTATTCCACCTACTTTTTGACTTATGATTTATATTAAGTATGAAGTCCTTCAGACAAAATACTGAAACTTTAGCTTTAACCCTTCGCGAGGTATAATGAAATCAATATTTAGTTTATATAGAAGTACTACGCAATCTTTTCAAATTTCGCCCACTTTTTGCCAGATGATTTATATTGACTATGAATCTATTTGGACTAAATTTAGACAATATTTCTGTTACCATTTTAAAGATATAGACAAATAAATATACACCTTGTATGAAATTTTGGAATTTATATATCTTACAGTTCCAACCAGACCTACAGAGAGATACCGTAAAAATTTCAAGAAAATCGGTTCACAGGTTTAGCTGTATATAAAGCACAAACAAACATACTGTTACGTTCTTACCTTTTTAAAAAAGTGTATTTATGAGATCGTGGATTGTAGTTAAAATAAAATAAATTTTGTGTAAGTTT
This sequence comes from Wohlfahrtia magnifica, assembly GCA_023159175.1. Classification (NCBI taxonomy): domain Eukaryota; kingdom Metazoa; phylum Arthropoda; class Insecta; order Diptera; family Sarcophagidae; genus Wohlfahrtia; species Wohlfahrtia magnifica. The sequence goes on along the minus strand of JAKWBJ010000482.1, from coordinate 4,618,029 downwards.
TTAATTAAAAATCCTTTATTCAACACAGTTACGAGTATGTGCACCACTGCTTGTAATCTTATTACAGGCAATAACAATTTTTATTCTTAATTACTCTGTCTGTTTACAACTTTGTAAACAACAACAATTACTCGACAGATCTTTCTTCCTAAAGATCTTCCTACCCGATCGTAGTTACAACTTAGGTTCGATCACACCCTCTTAAACTAGAGTTTAACCACACTAAACTCTCTTACACTGAGTTCAAACCAATAACACGTTAGCTGAGTTTACACCAATTAAACTGATTGCAAATGTAAACATCTTCTCCTCTCAGCTCTTAGTATTTGTTGTTGCTTGTTTATTGTCTATTATTCGTTTTCTTTGCTGCTTCATTATTATTGTTGCCGTGTTATTTTTATTTACTTTATCGTTGCTAATGATTTTTGTTGTAGATTTGGTTATTTGTAAACAGCACGTGTATTGGTTCTTGCAGCTTTTTTTTATTTATTTTAGCGATGTAATAAATGCATGGATGCCCAACCATATTTTTGGGACAATACAAACACACATTCAATCTTATATGTAAGATATACATAAATGGAACTCTTCGCCTTACTTACTCTTTGTTTACTTTAAAAAAGCCTTCGACTAGATAAAACCTACCGCAATATTGAAGACTTTAGCTAACAAAGGAGTCCCAGACAAGATAGTGAAAATCATCAGGAACACGTACGAAGGCAGCCAATTATGAGTACTTCAAAATGGTATGACAAAACTAATGAAGGCGTGACTCAAGGATAACGGACATCCTTGAGTCAGTACACTTTTACTTACAATTGATAGAAGAAGCTAGAAACTCTATAGAGCATCGATCGCCACCTAAAAGATCTAGATTATGAGAACGATATTTGTCTTATGTGGCATAAGCTAAGCGACATGCAGGATAATACCAATCAACCGTCGAGTTGGCTAAGAGTGTCGGTTATTAAAACTGAAAATCAGCTAATAGAATACGTCAATAACTTTTGTTACCTGAGTTGCATTATATCGTCTAAATGTGGTGTAGATGATAATTTCACCAACTGAAACGCTAAGGCAGGGTCAGCTTTTAGACGTCTACGAAACACTTAGCGTTCAAATCAGATATCAAGAAAACCAAAATGCGTATTGCATATGTATCTGACTAATATTGAACGCACTTACTTGAAAGCTAAATGCTTGCAAAAAAAATCACAATTATTTTTGGCCACAAACCATCAGAAATTTCAACTTATAGAGATTAGCTAATGTAGAACCAATCCTGCCGTAAATATCGTAAAGAAAATGGATGTCGTTAGGATATACCCTAAGAAAATCCTCCTAAAGCATAAGCAGAAAAACGCTGGAATGGAACCCTCAAAGTAGTCGGCGCCGAGGCCGCCCCAAGTACACATGACGCCACACAATGATGCAAGAGCTTTCAAATAATGATTAGTCATAGAGGGAAAATAATATTTGTTGCAAAAATGGTTTAAAATATAAAATACTTGTTGATAATTTTAATCATTAATGTTGTTATGAATGGCCCAATTAAGAGAATTTATTTGGTACCTTATTTTCATATCAAAGTACCATTTCGTTTGCATTATTTTAAAAATATTCCCTTTATTGAAATACATGAAATGAGATAACTATAAGGGAAAATGAAAAAAAAATATGTTTGAGGAAATAAGCTAAATACTTGTATTGATTGCATATTTAATTTCCCGTATAAATAATTATATTCCTATTCTTTCTCCTTCAATTTCTCACACTCTCTATTTTCCAATAATTTGCACTCTACGAATAAATTCGCACATTATTTTAATGTACACGGTCTTACAAAAGTATGCATACGACTTAGATATTATAGTTAATTAGAATAAAACATTTCTGCAGTTACCATAATCGTCCTACTAATAATGAGAGTCTACTGCAGATTTCGGAAAAGAGCTGCTCTTCTCTTCTGTTTTCAGACGTACGTAGTCACACGCATGGACAAAAGTAAATAAATAAACAAAGAGAAGAAAAGAGAAAACAAGTGTAAAAGCACAATGCAAAGTGGCCTGGGTGAGAGACTCTCAAATTAATACCACAACTGTAAAATGCAGTAATATAAGTTTGTCGAACGCTGGTCTACTGTTTAAGTAAACAGCGAGCCAACATTGCCATTGTACGTGAGAGTGTGTAGTCGATTTCATGAAAATACGTCTTGCACAGACCACTCGTACAAAATTTAAGTGACTAAGGCAATAATGGGTAACGATCATAAACATCGGCATGTGTTCTCTGAGTTGGCTCTGAAACATTTGGTAACTGTCCTTAAATTCGTGGCAATACTACTCCACCTGAGATTCACGATCATTCATTGCATCTGAAAAAGTCGGAGTTTGGTGTGTATTTTGAGGCGGCCAGTTAATATTTCAGTGAGAAATTTCGGCGAGGTCATCACCGTCAACGCCGAGCACTATATGCTGATGTTTGCTAGACTAAAAAAAGTCTGAATTGGATGATATGAACACAAACGACATGTGGTTTCAACAGGACGTCACTACGAGCTACACAGCTCAAGTCACATTGAATGCATGAGCACAGGCGATTCAAGGACATGGTCATCACGCGTAAAAGTGACATTAACTAGCCACCAATATCATGCGATTTGATGCAAATAGACTTAAGCTTATGTTGTTTTCGTTAGTCGCAGGTCTATGCGAATACGCTATAAACCAAAGGTCAGAAGATTTATTTTTAGGTCATTGCTGCGCAATAATGGCGAGCTGAGGGTACTCACAAGTATATTTACCAGATACTGTGGTCTTAAATTTCGTTAAGTTCTTTGGGAAATGCTGAGGTAAATCGGTGTAGATTTTGCACGACCTGTGCTGAAAATTCTGAACATGTTATTTGTGAGTTTCTAGCTCTCTTAGCTTAGAGGATGAGGTTCGGTTCCTGGGAAACGCTGTGAGGTATTTTTTCTCTCACCAAATATAATTACTGGCTTTACTCGCAGCCTCATTCTGATGTGGTGAACTTACGGAGCTGCAAAAAAGATCCTTTGGGTCGCAGTGAGTTTTCGGCTCTAATCAACATAACATAACATAAGCCATAAAAGTTCAGTTAAAGGTGATTAAAGATAACGACATAACCATAACCATAGTCGAGATAACTAAAATAATACTGATCGATTTTGGCGCTATGGTATGTCACCACTAATCGAACACTTTGTTGCTCATAAGGTCGGTTGGTTGCGTTGAAATTATGGCGTTTTGTCAAGTCAGGTCTAATTCTGTTTTAATTCATAACGTCCTACATGCTATTAGTTAAAATTAGCCTGATTATGCAAACGCCAGAGTCATAGAAATTAAACATTTTGGGTGACATTTGCACGATATTATTTATAATGCCCGATGTTATTATAATGATAGTTCTCTTAAACTTTAGTATTTTTTTTCAATTTAATGATTAAAAGTGAAACACCATGTACACATAAGTGTAAAAATAAATTAAACATTGTATGCATACTTTTGTAACACTGTGTATATGTCTGTCTATGCCTTAATATTTTATATGGCAGAGTGTGTATGTGTATGTGTGTGTGTGTTATTATAATATTATTTTAATTTATAATTGAAAAAATTAACTTGATTTTCTATTTGTTTTCTAAATTTGTTGTAAAATAAATCAATTTTCAAAATTACAATTTTTGTTCTATTCAATTTTCTCTACTTTTTTGATTTGCATAAAATGTTGCCCATGCTAAGGTGCATTTAAATGTAAGAGTATGTGTGTGTGTGTTGTTATATCCGGTACACACATACATATTTACTATGTTTTAAGCAGTTTGTAATGCATTTATGATTTACAAAATAGACAATTTCATTTGTAGATTATACCATACACACACATCCACACACATGCGACCATAGTTTTATTTGTTTAACTAGAATTTGTTAAAAGTTCATCAAAAAGTTTTATATTTGTTTCTATTATTGTTGGTTTTATTTGTTTATTTTTGAAAAAAAAAAAAAAAAATACAAAACAATTGTGTTTAACAAACTCAAATCGTTTTGTAATTAGTTGCGTGTTTATAACGTTTTCGACAAGAAAAAAAGTGAAACATGTAATCAACATTTTACTTTAATTGAAAATTGTATTAAAAAGGAAATAAACTAAATCACTGGAAAATTGTAATAGTTTACTGAAATATTTGTACAAAAAATGCTAAACTTTTTCAAAGAAATATTCAATCTAATGGCTTTGGAATTTTTACAAAAAAAAAAAAAAATTATTCACGCCTAAGATTTAATTTAATTATAATCGTTGTTTTTTATTTTTATATTATGTATTCTAATTCAAAAATATATTTTTTGTATTAAATTCCTAAGGCAAGTAAGTCAATCAAGTCAAATAAAGAATATCTAATAAAAAAAAAAAAAAAAAATAAAAAATTTATTTAAATTCTATCTTCAATACTTACCGCCTCTGGATTGGCAGTGAAATCAATAAAAGGCGGAAAAGAACCAGGTTCACCTTTGGGACCAGCAGGACCTGGTGGTCCAGGAGGACCACGTATACTATCACCAGGTGGTCCTTTAGGGCCTCGTTCACCTTTCTCGCCTTTTATGGTGCGATATGCTGAAAATAGAAAAAAGAACAACGTAAACAATTTTTAATAATTTATAAAACGAAGTCATTTATATTTATATTTCATTTATACACACATATGAATGTAATATAAAAATAGACTTTAAAACAAGTTGTTGCTTTAATTTAAAAATCAAATAAAAACCTTTATAAATTTTAGATAATTCAAGCGTGGCACTTGGCGGGCGAACTTAAGTCGAGTACGCAGAATTCAGTGGTACAAACCGTTGTTTAGGTTAACTCTTCTTTACGAGATATACAGTTATTTCGACAAAGAAGTAGGCCTATACTAGCGTAACTAGAAAACGGTTGAGTATAATGAATAAACTAAAAAAACTAAATTCCGCAATAAAATTACTTTAAAGATAAGTTCAATACTTTTATCAGGTCTGCGTAGTCGTTTCAGAAATATACATTTTTTTTCCGCAAAAGGACTGTGAGATCATATTACTACGTAAGTACGTACGTATTAGTGATATTTTGTTATTGAAGCAGAAATAAAGAAATAATCGCAGAGATAAAGGCATGACCTACACCTGTTGAGAATTTTATGACTCTTCTTTTTTCCTAAACTTTTGGGTAGCAATTATGAAAAAAATCACAGAAGAAGGTAACCAAGTTAATATTGTCGTTTTTTTTGCTTGAAAAATGCATTAATTATAATAATAAAATTAATTGTTTCCGCGCCAAAAGAACTGCTCTGGTAAAGGATGAATCAAGCCAATTTCTGATACTCTGTTCTGAAGTGAAGCGCGTTCCAGTAAATGTATTCTGCATCGATCAAAACAAGTGGTAGTCAGAAAGCGCAAGGTCTGGTCTACAAAACAAGTGAGCCAAAATTCCCCATCCACTGTTTTCCTAATATATAATATTTTGGTCTTTTTCCGTTGATTGCTCTCTTCAAACGAATCAATTGTGTTCGGTACAGGTCTCCTGTGATCGTCTGATCCGATTTCAACAGCTCATAATACAAACCACCCCTCTGCTCCCACCAAATGCAGAGCATTACCTTAGCGTCATGGATATTCGACGTTGATTTGGCTGGTTGGACGCGCCTCACATATGACTTTTTTCGCTTTGGGTTATCGTAATGTATCCATGATTCAAATAAATACACATCATTTCTGACATGCAAAATCGCCTTTCAACGTCTCTCGGCTTCAATTTATATGGGCCCCAATTTCCTTGCTTTTAAATGAATTCTAATGCTTTTAAACGTAGGCTGTGACTCCCAAAGATAACGGAAGTTATTGCGTTTGACAATAATCTTAGTCCAGTAATGCTTCCAATTCCTCATCTTCAACTTTTTCGACTGACCAGGCCTCTCCTTGTCTTCTGTGTCGAAATCACCACTTTTGAATCGTGCAAGCCATCATTCGCAAGTTTTTTGAGTTGGTGCATGTTGACCGTAAGCTTCTACCAACAATCGATAGTTTTCAGCAGCCATTCTCATCAAATGAAAAAAAGGTTGTCAGACTTTCCCGCAAAACATCTCTTTCGCCATTTTTATAGCGATTGAAAAAAATGTGTATTAACATTTTGGCGTCTACCAAATATTAAACTAAAATAAAAAAGTACCACATTTTTTATTATTGAAACAAACCATATGTGATAGTTTTGGCATAAGCTGTCAAAATCGACACTACTAACTGGTATACCGAATTGTCCAGTGGTTTTTAAGTTTTAGGCATCCTAACAAAACACAATCCGTTTTTATATATGAAGAAGATTAGTATATTTTCACAACTAGAACTATAAGGTGTGTTTCAAAATGATAAGGTCACCTTAATATTTTCTCAATTCATCCAAACTATAAAATGTTACGTATGGTCACCTTATTAAAAAAAATTCTACGTTAAAATAAGTGAATAATAAGCCGGTTTTGCTTTTAGAGATGTACCATTATATTATTTAAATTTATGTAAATAAGTGCAAAATTCAACACGCCAAAATGATAAGGTCAGACCAGACCATCAGATAATTTTCACCAGCGGTATCACCTCATAGCACTGCTAGCGACTGGTTATGAGAACTTACGGTACGAAAAACTTCTCTAACTAATGCGTATGTCTTTCGGAGCTGGCGTTAAATTGTAGGTTCCTTTCAATGAGTCTAAGAATAGAATCGGGTGCAGCTTATTTCTTGAGAGAAGTCCCGCTTGTCCCACTTGGGATGTCGCGGGAATTATGTATGTGTTATGTGATCACATGGTTTGGCTTATGCTAGAGTGTAAGCAAATGTGGCAGCTACCGTGACATTACTTTTTCATTGAACTCTCCTATGGTTCAAAGACTTACCCAGTTGATTTAAAATAATAAAAATCTTTAAAGTCACTGACATGTATGCAGTGACTTTACGTGCAAAGTAAAAAAAGAATTCATGTAAGAACTTCCTTTAAATTTAATAACTCTCGGAATTACATTCAATATACGCAGCAAGACACATCATTTACATGCAATTTATTGTGTTGGTTTTCCCCAAATCACCTGAATAATGTTAAAAAAAGTATTTTTTGCAACTAAAAAAAATAAAATAAAAATAAAAAAAAAATTTCTCCTGCTGTTCTATATGCAAGAGATAATGATACACACCTGCAGTTGGTATTGGCGGCAAAGGTAACAATTTGTTTCGTGTTCAGTTGCACACCACAATCAATAGATGTGTGTCCTGAATGTAACACACCATTTATACCATACATGTGTATATTAAAGAGGTAAACAGTCCCATAAAATATTATGCGGAATACCAACAGCTATTGGTGGTTTGAATTTTACAAAAAACTTGGTTATTCTGAACGGGGAAGAAAAAAAAATTCACTCTATTCTACTTTGCATTATTATGGGACACCCTTATTTGTATTTCAATATACCAGTGGTTAAGGCGTTTGCATGTCCACTTTTATGCGAATGAATATTTTATATTCTCTATATAGATTTATTTGTTGTTATTGTTGCTGTTGCCGTAACTATTATTGTTGTTGTTGCAATTCTGCAATTGTCCTACTTGCCGATTTCGCATAAATATCAGAATAAAGTAAACATAGAAAAATAATTACATTTTATGTAGAACTGCAAGTTTGTGAGTATTTTTTCGTACGCATTTGTGCATATATATATCAAAAAAGTTTAGAGTGGTGGTTATTAGTTTATGTGAAGTGTGTTTGAAAAATGTTATGTTGAAATTAATAGCACTTTTTTGAAGGCGGTTTCACAGTTAGCCGAGCTAACAAGAACTTTGTTAAGAATTTGGGAAAAGTTGTCTATGTTTCTCAACACACTCTCCTTTTAGTTCGACACACTTTATGCTTTAAATACATAGACGACAGCAAGCAGCATGAAGGCAAGCAGCAAGTTAATGTTGGCAGCATTTGCTGCTATACTATCGACTTCATAAATATTTTAAAAGCAGCAGCAGCAGCAATAATATTAGGTTTAATTTTTATTTGTTTTGTTTGTCATAAAAATATTTGTTATAGAAATATATATTTTTTTTAAATATTATCAAAAATATAAAAAATAATGGAATTATGTGTTTAAAACTGTATAATTATTAACATAAATGTTGTTTGGTACAATATCTTAATTTTATGCTGTTGTTTTCTGATAAATAAAAAAATATGTTTGCGTTTTTTATTTAAAATGTTATATAGTGTAGGTATCACTAATTTTTGTTTTGCTGTCTGCAGCGAAGGTTGCCGTCTAGGCTTTTGCTGTGCTGCTTTCAAAATAATTGTTTTCATATAAACGTATGTATTCTAATTTTGTTATTTTGCTGTTTGCTGCTTGCTGTCGGTTATGTGATTAATTCTTTACCCAGCGATATTCAGTAGTTTTCATACCATATTCATAGCAAGAACTGTCTAGCTTCTTAAAATATACACCAATCACATACTCTAAAATTTTTGACAAATATTTTAACATCGAGCCATTTTTCAAGTATGGATATAAAAAATAATCCAAAGAAGCTAAATCTGGTGAACACGATGCTTGATGAAGCAATTCGAACTTGAGCTCATCGATTGTGGATATTGCAGTAGTGGATATGTGAACTGTGAATAACACTTTCTTTTTAGCCAAATGAGGCTTTTATTCCTTACTTTTACCACTTAAGCGCTGTAATAGGTTAAGCATGATATTCGCGATTGGTTGTTTTTCCTTTTTGCAGATTATCAATTACAATTATCCCACAGGCATCTCAATGAACAGACAGCATTACATTGCTTGGGTCTCACCCTCTTTGAACAGGATTTTCCTGACCCAGTCCTTGAGTTTGTCTTTGTCCCAGGTGTAAAGTGGTGGACTCATATATCATTTTTGGTTAAGAAACGACGCAAAAATACATTTGTATTGCGGTGAAATATCGCCAAACACTTTATTGAAATATTTATAATAAAGATGGCCAAAGTGGCACTAAAGAGCCTAAGTTTGATCGGCTCCGTATATGAATACACACGATTTTAATTTTTTAAAAACGTGTATTTATGGGTTCGTAGCTTGTAGTTAAAACAAACTAAGTCTTGAAATCTTAAAATCCTTTGTTTACACAGTTTTGTGCACAACTGCTTGCAACCTTTTTACAAACAATAACAATTTCTATTCTTAATTACTCCGTCTGTTTATAACTTTGTAAACAGCAAAAATTACTCGACAGTTTTTTCTACTCAAAGATCTTACAACCCGATCGTATCTTCAACTTACCTCTTCAACCAGAGTTTAACCACATTAAACTCTCTTAACACTGAGTTTAAACCAATAACACGTTTGCTGAGTTTACGATACATAAACTGATTGTTCTTCGTATCAATGGGCTTTTTATATGGCTGAATAAGCAACAATTCGAAAGCTCACCAACTTCTCGATATTTCAGGTAGATTCCATTTTTTTCCTTTACTTTCTTTTAAGTTCTTATGTAGCCATGCGAATATAAAAATCTACTTCTTTCAGCTCTCAGTTTTTGTTGTTGTTTGTTATTGTGTGTTACTTGTCTTCTTTTCTGCCTAATTATTGATGTTGAAGTTCTATTTTTATTTGTAAACATTTCTATTTGTGTTGTCGTTGTCTAATTATCTGTACACCATCACATAGTTGCCTTTGTGACTTTTGTTTATTTATTTTTAGCAATGTAATAAGCGAAAGGGGCGCCAAACCTCATTTTTGTAACAGTAATTAACAGAGAATAAGAAATAAACAACAATTTTATTCAGTTGTCTGACAGCTTTTGATGAAAGCAGATGTATGTCACTTTGAGTATTAAAAATGTTTATTTGCTTTGTTGTTTACTTTGTTGATTTCTTTTTTTTAACGCACACTGAAAAAATTCATGACTTCTACTACTACAAGTACAGTTTTCACTCTGGCCATCCCCGATCTATTCAACGCAGTGTTTATTCTATGCATGCAAAATTTTTTGTAAATAGCGATGTCATCCAGTACCACCTTGTAGATTTGCTTAACACCTTTTATCGTAGACATCACAATTGGTTGACTACAACGATCTTGGCAGCACCCACGGCCTCATTTAAACTCTGCCCCACAATGTTTTATAGTCCTAAAGGTAAGAGCGAACTCCCACAGAGCAAAATATATTTGTTGGATATTTCAAAGTAGCGCATTTATTTACTTTACTTGGCTCCAAAAAAAAAAGAAAATAAAAAATGTGGCGGCTTTAAATGTAAAGCATATATCTTTTTTTTCAAAGGCCACTTACCCTCCACAAACTATTTTAAAGCCTGTATTGACGGAAAACAAGCTTATATTAAGTGTTTAATCGCGTTGGAGCTGCGAAATCTGGCATATCTATATTCTAAAATCTATACTTCTCACAACTCAACTGATTGAGAATTAAGGAACAGAATAGGTGTTGTGTTTTATCATGACAATTACATGCCACGCTCATCTTGGCCAAAGAAAGAAACACTAAAAATCAAGATTTTCGTTGACAAATTACAGAAACTAATAACTCATGGAATTAAGATTCAACCCGATGAAGGGTAAAAGTTCGTTAATAATAATGGCAAATGTTTAGTTGATGAAAATTGATTATCTATGTAAAACTGTCAGTCAAAATTGTAACAGGAAAGTTCGGATATATTTTATATGACATGACATTTAAAACCATAATCTTGCTCTTACCACGTCAACGGGTGGACAAGTTTCATATCAAACCCCCGACAACGGAATAAATGATGAAAATGTTGCTGCAAAGGAAAGTGATAACTTACTATATTCTCTTACTAGAAAAAATAAAAACTTTGTTGTCAAAACATGGGCGAAACAAAATGGGCAAAACCAAATTTTGAATCATACAGCGTATAGCAACCCGGATAAAAGACTGAAGTGCAATGATTAACTGTTAACTAATCCGGGCCATATTTTTTTATATTTTAATTATAAAGTCAAAACTGTGGTGAAGGGAACCACAACGTGTATAAAAAATACCAATTGAAAAGACTTGGTGGGCTACAAAGCTGGAAATAAATGTTAAAAGCGAAGAATAGTATTAAGATTTTTACCCTCATATTCATAAAATTTAAAATAAGTTTTTTTTTTTAAAAACATTTGATTTTTTTTTTTTACGAATATAAGCCTTAATATTTTGTTTCATTAAAAAAATTTTCTAATTTTTGGACAACTTAGATTGTCTCTTCATTTTAAGAAAATCTTTAATTGAAATTAAATCTTTGATTGAAAGTGTGTTTAAATAAATTACCACCACTGTATTCGAGTGTATGTATTGTATCACTCAATTACTATCGAGTGTAGTAATAGTGATTAGGGTATGTTTACAAATGCAAATCATTGCAAAAATACATAATCGTTATAAATGCTGTTGTCGTATGTAAATAAATTTGTAAATGCCATTAGATCCTATTGATATTGAGGATTATATTTAAAATTTAATGGTGGAAACTAGAGAATAAATTTAAAAAAGGGGTCATAATAAAAACTTCAACAATTTTAAATCAATGTAAGTTCTGCAAAGAACGCAAGCTTTATTTGTATTAAAATTGTTTTTTTAAATTAAGACCCTGAACTTTTAGTTGACACACCTGACACGCAACACTATTTCTATATTAAATTTTGATTTAATTTGAAGGATATTAATTAAATAATTGATGTGAAAGCACTGTCAGAGACTACTAGTATTGGACAATACAAAGGCGTGTATTAATTTTTTCAGGTAGTGCTTAATATTATTACAGAAGATCTTTAGTGTCACATTTTAAAAAATCAAATTAATTATAGTGTAGAGAGTGGCATTCGGTAATTATGGTAAGCAAATGTAAAATGCTGAAGTGATGTAAGAAATTCGCCATATTACTATTAAGGCAATTACTAATGTCTTCAACAAGTAACGTTAACATCACCGCTGGCTCGTTTTCTGATTTTTTTTTTTAACGTTTTCGACTAAAAAAAGTCGTTTGTTCAAAACAAAATTAAATAATTATATTAATTCGAACATTGTCCTAGAACTGTTGGGAATATAAACGATAGTTCTAATTTGGTTTTAATCCTTTGCTTTGTTTCGTTTTTTTAGTCAACTAGATCTTTCAAGCTAAGTAGACGATTAATTCACTGTAGCTTCGTCCATATGATTTTCCGTAATGATGAAGATCCTTGCTAATTGGTGGTGATCTTTACTTTAGCATTGTAATTTTTTTTACCGGTAGATGGTGTGTTTTTCTGATCATTCGTCAGATGTTTTTCATCATCGCCAGAGGTATGCGGGTCAAGGGTCTTTTTATTTTTTAGATGGAGTTGTCTGGAGGGAAGTTGAAGCTTCTTTATTAAATATTCGAAACCACAATTAAATTTTACTTTGTCATGTCTCCTCTTCTGGGGCTCGAGGTCGTTTGTGTTATTACGCGTGCGCTCTTACCAGTACACCACGCCACCCACAATTTGATTACTTAATCATAAATAATTACGTTTTGAGGCTAAGACTCGTACCAAATACAGCTTAAAATACTACAAATTTTAATATATAACACGATTTTGTTTACTATTTTCCTATTTTACCGTGACGGAAGGTATTGTGTTTTATCAAGTTCTATCTTTACGCATGACTGTAGGTTTTTGGAACTCAAGAAAGAAATATATCGAATTTTTCTATTTATTGCCATAGATGACTTTAACTGAGGTCAGTGCGAATCACTTCAATGATCTTTCGCTGAAATTACTAGAATACATATTGAACACCCCTTTTTTTACTACAAGCAGATGGTTTTTAATGTGTACCTTACTGTGGTAGAAGCTTAGTGATCTATCATTTCGATTATTCACGCCTTGTAAATCCATTATTCGCACAGAAAGAAAAGAGCCTTCGAAGTCTGATCTGTTACCAAGGGAACTGTGAGACCTAAGAACTTCGGTTTCTATCCAGTGTTTGAGTGCAGAACTTTGAAAATACATGCCGCGATTAGGCTTAAAACGTAAACACAGGGAGAAGCTGTTAACTCAGTTTAGAGTTTCATTGCAACCTATAGTCCAACAGAAATTTGAAAGTCCGCCCGAGTAGTGTAGCTATTGCTGTGAGGCACCTCAGGCACCTGCTGATCAATACCTTGAAGTTTTGAGTGATGTTATTCGATACAAGCCAGTTTTCAATGTCATTCAGCAAAACTGATGTAGCATATAGTACGAATTTAATATTCTGAGCTTAGTTCGTTTGCCTATATATCGGGTGGGTCATTTAAAAGTTTAAATTTTAAAATGCAATAAAACAAAAACCGTTTGAGGTATGGGCAAATTTATATTTTTGTTGTGAAGTATAATTGTTGCGGTTAGTAATGAAATATTATTTTATACATATAGCTGCCGCGGCTGGTCTCACAGTACCCCATTCGATAGGACCAATTTTCGAGAACTTTTTGGAGTGTAAGGGGTCGTATCTCGGCAATGGCATCACGAATGCTGGTCTTCAATTGCTCAATTATGTCTGGTTTGTCGGCACAACACTTATCTTTAACCGCGCCCCACGGATAATGGTCCGCAGCTTCTTAACGTTCAAAGAATTGGCCATCAAACGTTTGACGCAATAAATCGATTGTGGCATAAGATGTGTGGTAAGTTGCACCATACTCTTGAAACCAAACATCGTTCACATCAATACCATGAAAAGCGGGCACAAACAAATCGTGCCATAGGTGTCCCCATTAACCGTAATGGCTGCGCCATTTTCATTTTCAAAGAAATATGGGCCAAGATGCTTCCACTCCACAAGCCGCTCAAAACAGTTACTCGGTGCGTGGGCTTCTGTAAGACAACTTTTGAGTTTTATGAGCCCCAAATATGGTAATTTTACTTATTAACGTGTCCACCAAGAAGATTATGAGCTTCATCCAAAGCGATGATTTTTTAACAAAATCGATATCACCGTTGGCCCATTTAGCGAAGCAAAAACGAAGAAGGAAGGAAGGTTATTCGGCTTCAACTCTTGAACCCATTGAACTTTGTAAGGCGTCATACCGAAATCTTTTGCAAAATTCGACATAAACTGGTGCGTGAAATGTGCAATTCGTGTAAACGAGGACGAGTTGATGTTGATGGATTCTCACGCACACTCAGCCACAACTTCATTATTTTCTAGTGTACTGTACGAGCACGCTTATGACTTGGCGCATCAACAATGAAACTTGTGTATACTGGGCAAATATGATCCTTTTCTGCTACCAAATTTTTTCGATACTTTCCAACCAATTGTCTTTGTTTTTGAAATAAATTTCCAATGAATCCCAAAGTTGCTCAAGCGTAAATGGATTCGTTTCGTTCAGTGGAGGTAATAAACTAAATTTTGTGACAGAATCGAAAGACATAAGTTTTACCAGATTCGAAATAACCGCTGGTTGAAATTTAAACCAATAAGTGGTTCACCCGATAAATGCTTCTCCATACTAACTTGAGTCATCTGAATGCCGCGTTCGTTTTACTAAGTCTACATCTGTTTCTGCGTTAGCATTTGAAGTTATTGCTCTCCCTAGATAGAAGATATCTCAAGTCCAACGTTGCTAGCCAATTTTCTAGGTCCTCTAGTTTTGACTGCATGTTAGACATTTTCTGCGAGAATAGACAAATGTCATTCGAGTGGTCCAATCTTTCGAGTTTTCTTTTATACTATTGGGTTATTAAAGAGTTTAATAATTGTTTAAATGCAAAATTGCTTTATATTAATTTAATTTAATATCCATTATTTTAAATTTAATATCTGTGCAAAAGAATATTATAAAAATAATAAATTTAAAAAAATATTGAATTTTATTTAAACTTACGTCTTTCATGCGGATATTGTGATTGCGGTGGCGGCATACCACTGCCATCGTAAATGCTTGTGGCCTATAAAAAAAGAATAATAATTTCGATAATTATTTTAAAATATTACTATTAAAAGTATTAATAAGCTATAGATAGATATTGCATTTAAAATTAAAACGAAAATATAATTCATTTAAGAAAACTATAAATTATATCTTTCTTATGATACATATTTTTGATTAATTATTAGAAGAAAAATATTTAAATTAAAATTAAATATTTTAAAATATAATGAGTTGGATAATAATTTAAGTGTACTTGTGTCACAATAGCTTTCTGCTAAATAAGTTTGTAAACTTTTGATCATTTACTTAACTTACAGAGCACAGAAAATAACTTTATTTCCCAATTGTCCATTTTAGTTGCTCTGTATTTAATAATTGCCTTTAAAAAAGTTCAATAAATTTATTTCTACAACAAAAACTTAATATGTCATATATATTCATACATATGTGTATTCAAACATATTTCACTTTTATAAAATTCATATATTTTCTGGCGAATAACAAGCATAACAAACTACCAAAAAATAGTACCATTGTATTAAAGTTGGACAAGTTAAAGTACTCACACAGAGTGTAACAACCGATCAATAAAGTAGGAAAATAAAAACTCGAACAAAAAACAATACAAATATAGAAATGAAATATATAAATAAAAATATTCAAAAATAAATAAAAACTTAAATGAAATAAATGCAAAAATCTGAAATAGATGCTGGATGCTATCTCTCTGTATGTAGAGCACATTGGGGTATTTGATACCAAAAGTGGGATTAATTAAAAAAAATATAAAAAAATAGTAATAAATCAGATTAAAGTAGTAAGTATATCACATTAAAGTAGATAACATTTTACATCACTAGGCATAAATATATTTTTGGCATCATTTTCCGTTATGCTGCTATGTTCTTCCGAAGTAGGAGATTTTTTGTGTTTTTTAAATATCGGGTCCGCCATCTAACGTCTTTTTCAACTAGTGCTGATTTCGTGAATGGTAACACTTAGCTCATGTCTGATTTGACAGA
Organism: Wohlfahrtia magnifica; assembly: GCA_023159175.1. NCBI lineage: Eukaryota > Metazoa > Arthropoda > Insecta > Diptera > Sarcophagidae > Wohlfahrtia > Wohlfahrtia magnifica. The sequence continues at coordinate 4,602,048 of JAKWBJ010000482.1, read as the reverse complement.
TAATTAGTTTTATCCTTCCGCTGAATGAATATGGTTGTGTATACGCTTCGCTAAGTGGGCCTGCCATCGACTTACACAAGATGCCGAATTGCCGATTTAGCCAAGAAGAAGCGAAGAAGCTGCGAAGAAGCTCATTTTGATCTTGGCGGGTATGTAAATAAGCAAAATTGTCGCATTTGGGGCACAGAAAACCCGCACGCATACATTGAAAAGCCTATACTTCCAAGACGAGTCACTGTTTGGTGCGTATTTTGGTCCAGAGGCATAATTGGGCCATTTTTCTTCGAAAACGAGCAAGGAGTGGCCGTTACAGTCAATAGCGATCGTTATCGGACCATGTTGAAAGAATTTTTTTTCACAAAAATTGAAGAGGAGGACATCAGCAACACTTGGTTTTAACAGACCGGCGCTACGTGTCACACAGCCGAAGCTACACTCGATATTTTGCGCCCTGTTTTTGAAGATCGCATTATCAGCCGCAGAACCGATGTCGCTTGGCCACCTCGGAGCTGCGATTTGACAACGTTGGACTATTATTTGTCTGGTGCTGTCATAGATAAGTGTTACGGCAACCAGCCAGAGACAATTGACGCTTTAAAGGACAATATTCGTTTGAATAGAGGCTAAAAATCACCTATTTTTGTGAAATATGTGGACTTAAAGTAGTGAGTTAAGCGATGTTTTTTATTGCATCAACTATTGGTGAAAAAAAATCTTGCCCATATTTGCTCCTTTTAAAAATAAATTAATTTATGTTTAGAGATACATGAAATACATACATTTTGTAAAAACAATCTTTTCAAAGTAGAAAAAATATTAAGATCTTATTTCTATTTAAGAATTCCAACAACAAATTCTTTACATTTATTTTTATTTAATGTCGGCAATTATGTGCGGAATACAGTATCAGATAAATGCCCGCCTCTATTAGCCTCACAAGTACGAGCCCTTTCGAGTACATTTTTCATTACATTCTCACACATTTCATGCGGTATTTCATTAATTTCATCACGAATATTTTGTTTGAGTTGTTCCAGCGTTTCTGGTTTCGCTACAAAAAGAAGTCCGGAGAAGACAAATCAGGTGCCCGTGGAGGCCAATCAACATCACCATTCCTTGAAATAATGTGTTGTGGAAAGAAGTATCGCAATAATTCCATTGTAATCCTGGCTGTATACGATGTGACACCGTCTTGCTGAAACCATATGTTAGTCAAGCCCAAAGCACGCAGTTGTGGCGTTAAAAAGTTGTCAATCATATCACGATATCGCTCCCCATTGGCAGTTACCGTTAAGCTGTTTTTCGTTTTAAAGGAATAAGGTCCAATGATTCCTTCTGACAAAAGTTCACACCAGACTGCCACTTTTAATGAATGCAAAAGTGATTGGTGAATAATTTGTGCGTTTTCCATTGCCCAGAACCAACTATTGTGTTTATTCACATAGCCATTCACATGAAAATGTGCTTCTTCACTCATTATGATTTTTTCATTAAAATCGGGGTTGTCATAGGCGAGCTGTTTTAATGATTAAAACACGTTTGCTTGCTGAATATTTTTCCATAATAAATTTGCCACGTCTCTACTTCACGATTGCCAAATACGAAATGTCAAGACTAATGTTTACCAAAATGGCGGCAAAACAAAGTAGTATACCTTCCCGGTGGACACCCCGTATTTAGCAATTAAAAAGGGGACAAATGTGCAAAAAGTGAATCTATATATAAATGAAAGTAATCGGGGAACACTAGTTTCAAAACATTGGGTTTTAAAAGCAAATCAGCTAGAAAACTCCTTGCTTTGTTTTCAGGGTAGTGTACAAGATCATATTTTTCGCTGAAGAAGTGTGAAGAATAGAGTTAATAAAGCATGAATAAGATTAATACTTGAATTCTTTATTATGGCAATATTTGTATTTAGCATTTCGAATTTGCAATTAAAATAAAATATTTTACAAACTGTATGTATTAAAAGTACTTGCTGTAAATTATAACATAGTAATTGTATCAACCACGTAGGAATTTGGGGCCTTTTCTAAATAACTATAATATTATATTAAGTCAGTAAAAACTCGGCCTTTCAATCCTTCATGGATGGATACGATTCTTCGAATAGCTTCTTCATTTTTAGTACAAACTTCCAATAATGAAGATGAAAAGAAAATTGTTTCAATTAACAAAGCCCGCATGCAAAGTGAATTTGGGCGTCAAATGGGTTTGGTTATGGATCAGCCAAAACCCGGATTTGGAAATTCCAAAGACGGCAACACTGAAAGGCGTTTCTTCCAAAAAGCAGACATTTAGGCAGAGATAACAAACGAAGTCAATTTAATAAAGCGAATGCACGTAATAATGATGACAGTTTTAAATAGTTTTTAAATAGATATTGACATTTTTCGGGAGTTTGTACTTGATATTGAGAAATATTTTGTGAAAATGTGTTCTTGGTATAATATACTGATGTTCCTTTTATGTGGCAATTGCCGTTTCTGATTTTATATGTATTCTTAAGTTCTTGCTTTTAGTCATCAATGAGACACCGACGAAAGCACATGTGCAGAGAATGTATGCATATTTTTTAGGCACAGAAAAATAATTTAAAAAAGTTCTTACAATATTTCTTTTTGGTTGTCACTGAAACGGCAACAAATGCATATGTATAGCAGATTTCTTTTGAATTAAATTTTTATAGATTTTTTTTTAGTTTTTTTAAAACATCAACTTTACTCCCTCTGAGAGAGCAATTTCCATCTTCTTACTAACACAAAAGCATTTTTACTTTTGCACATCACTGGTATAATATGTGTTAAACTACTCACAGATATTTAATTTATGGACCAGAAATAATAAATCGTGCTTTACCAATAGGGCGGTTGTTAGAAGAGGAGGAACAAGAAGCTCAAAATAGAGACTTAAAAAATTTTAGAGGGAGTTCTTTTTCCAAAATATTTTAGAGAAAAATCTAATGAGGATATACATATGTTTAAGACTTCCGATCCTATTATATACAATATAATAAAGTTGAAGGAAAGAAAGGTAATAATTTTCCACAAAAAGCGCAAAGCTTATTAATATTTGAAAAAAATCCGGAAAATCTTCAATATGGTAATGATGATGTTGATGGCAATGATAGTCATATATCTGACGATACTTAATAAAATCTTTTTCATATTCTATGATTATTTTTATTATGAGAAAAATAAAAATACTAAGGAAGAGGAGAACGAGAAGAAATCTAAAAATTTCCACTAAAGTATGCATAAAGATTATTTATTTATGCATTTCTAACCAAATTAGAACGAAATCCATTGCATTTAGCTCTCGAGAAAGACTCCCCGAATTGATTCCTACTTTAAGCATCAAATACCCCACTGTGCGGAGTACACAATTCAACTAGTTTGTTTCGTAGCTGACTGGCTGGCTGTGTGGCATCTATATGAACTGTGACTGTGAAAGTTCATGGCAAAACTACAAAATTCCAATAAAAATCACTTATGCAAAAAGTCGGTAAATCCTCAAATGACAGCAACGATGGTTTTACTCTACCCAAGAATATTTCACAATATATAAAAATACCACAAATCTCTATCTATCTATCATTTAAGAGAAAAGCGAAACACACTGGTACACTGAGAAAATATTTAAAATATGTTTGCATACACAATGGTCATAAAGAGTTTGGTTTTTAAGTATTTTTCTTCTTGTCGAGTATTGAATTGAAAATATAAAATCAAGATGGAAAAATAAAATAAATATTAAAAAATCCTACTCATCAATTTATTTGAGAAATATTGTGTACTTTTTTAGCATGGTTGTATATATTTAAGTGATTTTTTTTTTGTAAACTATAAAAATATATATTTTTGGCTTCATGCTCTAAGTGTACACAAACTACCTTTTTTTCTTTAATTTGCGCCAATAATCTTACGAAGGGTAAACAGAAAAACTACTTCGTGTTCTTAGAAATGAGTGTAGAAGTTACTGAATTCAAAACTGCACTACTCACGATCTTTTATGATAGATATGTACCAACCCGCTGGCGCATTTGAGCGACATTGTAATTGTAATTATATAAATGCAAATTAACTTGTGAATTATGCCCATCTTAATGTACATTAAGTTTCAAGCAAATTGTTCACTATTGTGAATGAATGTGTAATTGAAAAAATTAAAATGGATTCAAATGGATTATGGCGCAGTTTCTGCAAAAGTAATTTTAGATTTTCTTAAAATAAATAGTGGTATTTCACCAATAGCATAGCTGCTAATCGTACTTTCTGTTTTCTATCCATTTGATCTAAACAGCTGTTTACTTAATGCGCAAACTGTCGTCTGTCAGGGTAAAATTTAAGTTTGCATAAGAGAGTTTTTAATGCATATTAACGCTGTCGTCTGTCTACTGTATAAATTTGTTCAAATAGAGCTACGGTCAGGTTGGTCAAATATTTGTCGAAAAAAACGTGACCACTATTTTATTATTTATTTATTTATTTATTTTTTAATTAAAAAATTTAAAAATCTAAATATTTGTTGGTACTAAAGGGTGGTCCAACCATAATGCACAATGTTAATTGTGAGGCGCACCTTAACGTTAATTTTTTTACCCAACCCAATTTGACATTTCTTTGTTTCAGTGTTTGAAAATTCAAAAACGGAGAGGTACACAATTGAGAAGCGTGCCAAGATTGTTGAAGCCTTTTACGAAAATGGGCGTTCAAATCAAAATGCATTTCGTTCACTTTGTGGTTTTTTTGGTCAGCATAATCGACCAAATGTGTCTAAAACCGGCAGAATTGTGCGTAAACTTCAGCAAACCGGGTGTGTAGGAAATGTGGATACAACTGTGCATACTTGGCCAGTTCGTTCTGGGCTGGTGGCGTCATCGCGTCGCAGTTCTTTGAAAATGAGATCAGCCAGGCAGTTATGGCGAATGGCAGCTATCGCGAAATGGTAACAGACTTTTTGTGGCCAAAAATTGAGGAAATGGACCAACAGGATAGTGCTACTTGCCACACAGCTAATGAAACAATGGCTCTTTTACGCGAAAAATTCAATGGCCGTATTATCTCATGCGTGGCGATCATGTGATTTGACACCATTGGACACCTTTCTTTGGGAATACTTAAATGAAAAAGTTTACGTCAATAAGCCAAGAACAATTCAAGACGACACATGAACGACATTGTACCGCAATTATATCTCAGAGTCATTGAAAATATGGACCGACGGAGAGAAGTATGCCATGGAAATATGCCACCGAAGTCATGGCTAGCACTTGAGCGATATTTGGTTTCACACATTTTTGCCATAGATCCTCTTATCATAACAAAAAAATATTAAGATAACTCTCTGAAAATTTTTGTTTTATTTTATTAATTAATTTTATTAATTTAATTTTATTTAATTAATTTAATTAATTTTTGGTTTGACCACCCTTTATTATTTGTATTAAATCTTTTAAGAAACGTTGACATAAAAGCAAATGTTTTCATAAAATGTTTCTATAAAATAGTGGCTTTTAAGACAAAGGTCAAATGAATGAGTTAATCTTTTTATTTAGTATGACTTGATGGGCCATTATTATCTTATTTATTTTTGGTAATTTCTTAAAAACAAAAAGTTTGTTAGAATAACTGCAACAAATTCGAAAATAGTTCGTTCGCTTACCTATACCTACCTCCCTTCTAAACAAAGTTAACTATTATTTCTATTTGCGCATAAATTGAAAGAACTAACAGATAGAATTTCTATTGATTTCCTTGTTTCAATAGCGTTTATCAAAACGAATTGAGGCAGAAGAATTGCTCATATACTCAACAGAATGTGCAAATATCAATAACTCTTCTCATCATAATTACTTTCTATTCAGATTGCTTAAGAGTGTGTGACAAATAGAAAAAAATAACAACAACAAAACTCTTAGAAGGTACGTAAAGTAATAAATCGATAACAGCAACAGGAGTTTATTACAAGAAATTATTTCAAAGAGCTCATATGTTCCTTTAGAAATTATTAAATTTAATCCTGTTGTGCTGTGTACCAAAAAATTACATATATTTTATTAACTACTTGCTATACTGGCTCCTCTTTAGATCAATACAATTACCATTTCTACTCATTTTGCATACTCATAACAGTTGAATGACATTCGAGTGTAGTTCTATATGTACTTGTTTATATTAAAATATTTTATTTTTTTATTTTCTCTTTTTGCTGTTTGAGTAGCTTCCTCCATATAAATGTACACATTTTTATTTTTCTCTCTCTATGATTTTTTTTCTTAGCATTTTTATAACAAGTTTTGTATAGGAATGTTACGTTTTTCTAAAAGCAGTCGTACAAATACACACAATACTACAACCACAAATGCAACATTTGCAAATATTTTTCTTCAATTCTTTTAATACACTCAAAGAAATTTTTAACAATTCTGAGAAAATTTTGGTATATAGCTATGATAGAAATATTGCATACCTAGCGCGGAAACTCTAAATTCATTACCGCACCTTCTAACTGTTATCTGTCACTGGATACAAAACTACACTTAATATTCAAATTGCTTAGAGAGGTCGTCAAGCCATGACTAGCCAGCCATTGAAATTCTCGTGCGTTGACTGTGTGGCAAGTGGCAACATCCCGCTGGAACTACATATCTTCAGGATTCATATCCTAAATTTCTCGACACCAAAAGTTCGTTATCATCTCGCGATAGCGAACAGCACTTACGGTAACTGCTTGGTCGACCTCATTTTCGAAGGAGTACGGCCCATAAACCGCACCAAACAGTCACTCTCTGTGGATGCATCGGATATTCGAAAATCACTCGTTGATTCTCATTTGCCAGAAAGCGAAAAACGTGCCTCGTCGCTGACGATGATTTTCTTTGTAAAGTTACCATTCACTTCTGTCTGTTCAACTAACCTTTACGCATTTGAAATGGTCTGTAGAGTCAATAAAACCTTTTAAGCGTGTAAGTTCAAATCTTTATACAAAATTCGCATCGGTGATGTTCGTGAGATGTTCAATTGTTTGGAAGGACGACGAGTCGAGATTGACGGCTTTTCTGCTACACTATCGCGAACAACAGCAATGTTTTCCGAAGAATGAACTAGGCGAGCATGCAACACCCGATTTGCTGAAATTTGAGCACAATTTTCCCGATTGTGGACACATTTAGTCAATTATGTTGACCACAAAATCAGTTTGACTTCAACGCCCATTTTCGTAAAAGACTTCAACAATCTTAACACGTTGCTCATTTGTATACCTCTCCGTGATTGAATTAGTCAAACACTGAAACAAAGAAATGTCATATTAAGTTGGACAAAAGACTCGACATAAAGGTCTGACTTACATTTAACATCGTGCATTGTGGTTGAACTACCCTTTGCTGTGAAAAATTGATTCTTTACCGACTGAAGTAGTCAAGAACATACGTTTGAAAAAAAAAAACCAATTAGAACTTAAAAATGTGTTTGTCCTTTACAGAATTTGTTTTTCTGAATGTGGCAAATAATCATTAGGACAGAGAGAGAGAGAGATGCCGTGATTTAATGAGAAAAATTTAAAGTTGAAATTAATTGACTTAAAAAAAGTTTTTTTTAATTAAGAAAATTATTATTTTCGAATAATATTTTAATATACTTCCTCTCCTTATTATTATTATTTTTGTTTGTTTGTTATTTTCTTACCTTGTTGCTTAAACATAACGTCAACAAGAATATTACTTTTAACATTCAGTAACAAAAATATTGGCTGTCAATTACATTTCGTAAACGTTAACGTTAACATGCTGTTTTAATTTAGCAAAATATCCTCTAACGCAACTTGAACTTTCATTTCATTATAAAGGAACATTACATTGAAAGGAACATAGAAACAGAGCACTGAGACCACAAATATTTAATCACTTTCATTTAGAACACTTTTGCCAAAAATTAAGAAAATGAAAATAAAACGAAAACAAATATTTGACAAATGAAACATAGAGTTTATGAGCAAGAAAGCGAACAAGAGACTTTTAAAAGAATCAACAATACTTAAGTTGTTCAAAACGGAAAAGCAAGTGGAAAAATATTAACGAAAAAAAAAAAAACAATCAAAAAAAAAAAAACAGGAAGAAGAAAACAAACATACACAAGTTGTTCGAAAAGCAGAAACATGTCAAAAAAACGTGTCACCAATTACAAGATCGTTTCCTTTTCAAACAACTTGTAACACAAAAAGAAACAAATAAAAACAGAACAAAACCACTACATGTGGCACTTCTCTTAATATCACTTAAAAATGAAGGGTGGACAGGAAATTGCTTTTCTATTTTATAAAAAAAAAAAAAATTGGGAAGTAATTAAGAAGGAAATGCAAGGAAGTCTTAAGTTTTCAGGTAGAGCGTCAAAAATTAATAAATATGAAGGCAGTATATAATTCCGTAATTTTTTATATATCGAAAGAAAAGCTTGTTAATGCAATAGATTTCCTTACAAACAGTCACTTAAAACACATTAGAAAAGAAAAAATCTGATATTTTTCTGACTTTTTGTATTACAAACGGGACAACTTTTAAAGCAACATTACTTGTGGTTTACTTAGTTCTCTAGACGGCATAGCATCCTAAATGTTTAAAAACGTCCAAGTCCGTCAGAAGGTAACATGTTGGCTTTCCACGAAGCATTCATAACTTTTTTTCAGTTTCAGTAATCAAGTTGATTTTCATTGTCTGTCTCGCATCCTTATATTTGTGTGTAGTGGTGGAGATCTTCGCTAAGTGCTGTTGATCCCTACCATTGTAATTTTTTCCTAGTACTTTGCGTTCTTCTCCTGATCATTCATCTGATGTTTGTCATCATCGCCAGAGGTAAACTGAAAGAGTAATTTCAAATAATGGTCCAATTAATTGGCCATCAATATTGTGTGACTTAGCCTATTGTATTATTTGTTTTGGGGTTATGTAAAGTCACTTGTCTACGTCGATAAACCAGAAGCAATGGAACCTCTGGAAATCAACATTCCAAGCGTTATTGGCGAAATAAGGTCACATGTGATGTATGGCAGCCACATGGCCGGAATAATATTGAAACATTGATGTCATAAACTTTTCCATCCAACAAAGCCCGTTTCATGGATATTAAAAATATATTTCTTTGTTTTATAATGATTTAAACTTGTGTGACTCTACGAAATCACCGTATATTTAGTTTGTAAACCAGTGATCAAACGTATCCATAAACGAGCGAAGATTACAAGTGTGTAAGGCTTTTGGCATCACAATTGGGAGGGTATATCACATTTTACATGAAGGGCTAACAAGTTCTGTAAGGCAATAAAGTTATGGCTGCAGTTTTTGGATAAAGTACTTAGTGATATATATGATTTTGAGCCTGTTGGAGAGGCACTCAGTATGGCAAAAATCTATGAATAAAGTTTCGAGCTGCTACTTCATTCCATTTGACTCAGCAGATTTAGTTCCTAGAGTCTATTTTTTGTAACCAAATTTAAAGAAAATTACGAAACCGACCTTGTATATATAAACTTATTGCTTTTGAGTAGTTTTAAGTATTTACTCTTTAATTTTTATGGAGGTGACTTGGTGTAGTGGCTAGAGCTCACACATAACAACACAAGAGGTACAGCATCAGCGGACATGACGAAAAAAATTAATTGTTACTTCGAGTGTTTAATAAAGACTCGTCAACCTCCCTCTAGACAACGACATCGAAAAAAATAAAGCTCCCCTGAGTTTTCAATTTACCTCTGGTGATGATGACAACCATCACGCGAGTGATCAAAAAAAAAAAACAATGTTAACGCCACCTACTGGGGAAAACTTGCAATGCTAAAGCAAAGACCACCTTCAATTACTCAGTCATAGGGAGAGGAGCTACAGTGGATTAATCATACACTTAACTTGAAAATCTACTTGATGAAACTTAAAGAAAACAATGGATGCTTAGTGGAAAGCCAATATGTTCCCTAAACGCGTTATGGGGAACAAATATCTTTAGTTTGAAGGTTAGCACATCCCGGTATATTTATTGAAGACTTTAATTCTTCAACTGTTTTTCATTTACAACAAAGCTTATAAACTATTTATTATGCACAAAGTTATCACCACTTTTTACTCGTTTAAGAAAATCAGAGGATATATAGAGGATGATTCTAACAAATTACGAAAGAAAAGGCACTACACGATACATTCTAAGTAATAAAGCTTAATGGCTGTACGTTTTCGTAATATTTTAATAAAAATGGATCGCTTGGGCAAAAGGTGAGGTGCCAAACTCATTCGTTACACCTTAACAGAAATTTGTTAAACAGCAAACCACATATAGTGGCTGATTAAATGGACCAAATTAGGGGAAGTTTTTAAGTTCTTAGATGTTGCCGCATACTTGATTAAAACTCAAGAGTTGAAATTATTGCTTCTCATAAAACACCAGAAGAACTACTAGAATCAACGATTATCTCGACTTTTTTAATTTTATTAACGCACGATTTTTGCATCTCACCTAACTTTTACTTATTTTTTTTTTAACATTTTTGTAAAACAAATTTTGTTCGTGATAAATAAAAAATAACAACTATATTGTTAGACTACTTACGCCATCCCAATCGAATAAGTCTCCCGAAGAATCATCTGCAGGGAACTGGTATTAAAAAAAATAAATAAATAAATAAAAAAACAATTAAAATAATAATTAAAAAAAAGAAAAATAAAAACATACCATGCCAGAACCACCCACATCGATTTCATTATAATCAAATGGTAAATCCTAAAAATAATAACACAATAGAAACAAAAAAACAAATTAAAAAAAAATAAAATTAAATAAATAAATAAAAAGAGTAAAATAATAAAATATAAATTGAAACAAATATGCAATACTAATAAAATAATAAAAATAAAATAATATTGCAAATAAAACTATAAGACAACACATCAAATACAATGACTTTAAAAATTCAGTAAGTCTTTGATATCCTTTTACACATTAAGGATAACATTTTTTTCAATTTTACTCAGAACGAACAATAAAACATTTTTTATTCCATCACAGCAGAATTTTATGATTTTTTCTTTAAATTGAAAAAAAGTGTAAAAAAGCCCTGACGAGTACTTCACTATCAATAGCAACTGGCCCGAGAGTTTAGAGCATAAATAAAAAAAACACAGAGCGCTCTTGACATCTGAAAGTGATTACATATAACTCCACCCACATGCCTTCGACACCACATACATACAAAACATGATGTACAACAGCAAGCAATAAGAAACACAAACGTGTAATACGAAACACCATTATGTGGACGTAATGGAAAAACCCATTTGACGTTTTATGTGTGGCACATGATCACAGTTAATTTTCATCACCATCAACCATCTTAACATCTCGTTTGGCTGATGCCTTACTGCCTGGCTGGCTGGTTGACTACTGTTTGGCTTGCTCGTTATGGTCACTATTTTGCACTCTGGCATTAAGCTCTCATTTTTTGCGTTTTTATTACATATTACTTTTATGGTGAAAGAAAAGCTCATTTTTAACACTTAAAAACCGTGTTTGACGGAATAATGTTGTTGTACAAAAATGGTTTGCTACCGGGAACGGGTGTTGGTGTTATGGTCACATTAACAATGTATTCACTTTAGATGGTTTTTGCCTCATATGAGATTGAGTTTTTTTCATTCGGAGGTGTGTTGTAAACAGACATATGGGGATAAATTGCAAAATATTTTCAAGCAGTTATTAAAAAAAAAAAACAAAAAAAAAAACAGTTTAAACATATATTTTAAGAGAATTTCCTATTCTTAAACGTTGGTTTTCACATATATTTCATTTCTTGTATATCATAAATATTGCTTAATTGAAGGTTAAGCACCTACTAAGGCCACAGGCTTGTTCCATTTAATACCACAAGTGTAAAATCTAATCCAGGGATAACTCAGACTCTACAGAAAACCATTTTGACTTGAAATGAATGTCGCTATTAAGATAATTTGCATTTTGAGGACTTCAGTCAAAGAAAACAAGAAAGACTGGGTTCTGATACATGAGCTGAGAGATAGTCTCCTTCTTCTCTTCTCCTTTTAAAATGCATAGCTTCTGAAAAATTCATGAGAGGGAATGTCGACTTTATCGGCATGCCTTCCGATAGAGCAATAACCTGTGAGAACTGCCGTAGTGTGATGAATGAATGGCCATGCGATTTATGGTGGGAAGAAAACTAATCCTCACTAGTCAGGGTTACGATCAAATAAAATTCTCTTACTTTCACATTTTTAGTATCATACTAGAGCAATCCCTCCCGCGTGGCTGGGGGCTTTTGTATTGTATACCGAAAAAGCGTATTTCTCATAAGAACAATTTCATTTAGAATGCACACATTTTATATAGAAAAAACCACCATCACAGAAGGACAACTTTCACATATATATAGATAAGAATACATACATGCTAGGTGTACGGGTATGAAGTGAGCTTCAAGTTACAAATGCCTTCATAGGGAACATATATTATGAACGAGCCTTAATTTCTTTTTTTGTGATGGCAATGACATCTGTCACACATATTCAATATACATCAAGTCAGTGAACAAACAACATCATATTTTTTATCGTGTTAAAGATGGCGAATTTTGTACCAGAAAATGATGATTTGAGAAATCTAATGTTTTGTTTTAATTTGAAGAGATTTTTGGTTTTATGCAGAGTTGCATCGAATTTTAACTGGCGATGAAAAATAGACTTATTTTCAGAATCCTAAACGGAAAAAATCATGGGTTAATCCGAGACAAACATCAACTTCAGCTGCAAAACCAGATCGATTCGACAAGAAAACAATGCTGTGTTATTGGTGGGACCAGAAAGGTGTGGTGTACCACGAGCTTCTAAGACCTGGTAAAGTCGTTAATACAGATCGCTACCGACAACAAATGAACAATTTAAACCATGCATTGATCGGTAAACGACCAGAATGGGCCACAAGACACGGCAAGGTAATTTTGCCAAATGCACACAAAGCAGAAATGGTTCAGGATACAATCAAGGCATTAGGCTGGGAGCTGCTATAACCGCAGAATTCACCAGACTTAACTCCTTTCGCCTACTATTTATTTGCATCGATGGGACACGCATTATCTGAGCAGCACTTCGATTTATAGAAGGAATTCGAAAATTGGGTGACTAATTGGTTTGCTTCAAAAGCAAAACAGTTTAATTGGCGTTGAATCCACATATTATCTAAAAGATAGGAAAAATGTGTAGCCAACAATGGTCAATACCTTTAATAAAAAATTAGTGTTTTATTAAAACAAAAAACCCTCATTTCATACTGGTATACCTGATAAATTTCTGTTACCGGGTGTGGTTTGTGCAATACCCGCTTATACAATCTCTCTCACTTTTTACTGATGTGGATAAATAACGAAGCTTTAACGGTTTTCCGCACATGCAAAATTCTATATTTACTATGAATGGGAGCTACCACACCCACTTATTTGATTGGTGGTGATTTTCATAACTACCAAGTCATAGAGACCAAATTCAAAAACTTCACTCTAAATATTCTCAAAAAATACAAAAATATTGACTTTGCATGGGAGGTACCATGCCCACTTATCCGATTCCAACTTAGACCAAATTCTGAAACTTCCACCTTAACCGTTCTTAGGATATATAAAAATATATATTAACCTTGCATGGAAGATACTATGCCCACTTATCCGATTCCACTCACTTTTCGACAGATAATTTGTTTTGACTACGAATCTATTTGCACCAAATTTAGAGACTCTTACTGTTACCGTTTTGAATATAGAGACAAATAAATATTTTTATGGGCGTGACGTCGCCTGCTTTCTACAAAATTTATAAGACAATCAATGAAGGTCTACTTTGCAACGCGTGTTTTAAATCAGTTGGGTCGTTTGTGTTGTTATGCGTGCGCTCTAACCACTACACCACACCACCCTCAAAAACAACGCTCTAAAAGACTTAATGTGTTCATTCAGTAGAATACAATGAGGTTGTTTCGAATACCACTGCAATGTTTTCATCGATGAATCATCGCCACAATATGATTATCAAGTCGAAATATGTATGAAATTATTGTAAATGAAAAATTTCATTGATGAATTCTTGTGAGAATGATACAAACGAAGAAAGTTACTAATGTATGACAATTGTATTGTAATGTCAGCATACTAAAGAACGCTGAAATTTTGCGGCATTGTCTGTTATGAATCGACTACATACTGAACGGAGGAGGATTTTGTCTGCTACACCTCTCCGTTAACAAAGAAAGCGCTAATAATGCTCGATGATATTGTTTGTTAGACTCACTAATACACGGAGGCCCGCATAACGAAATCTACTTCTGTCATCTATGAAAATTTGGTTAATTACTTTAAAAAGTCATGTATGTATGACAACAAAGAACATTCAGCGTAAGTCATCGATGATTTACTATAAGTTTCGCCAACGGGTAAGTGATAGGTTTGTCAGCAAAAACAAAGTTCTTACAAGAGAGTCGAGCATATTTCCAATGACAAACCACTCTGTCGATGAAAAAATCGAAATGATATCTGCAAATGGCAGAAACAAAATTAGAGAAGTTGTAGATGAAAATGGCACTTCATTTAACTTTTATGATGCAGTTTTTTTGTGTAAATTTGACATGAAACCTGTCTGAGCAAAGTTTGTTACGAAATATTCTTAATTTGATCAGAAGAAACAGAATTGCCCAGAAGTCACACAATGATGTCAGCTAGTGTTGATGTAGCACTATAAGTTCGTTTAAAGGTTATGTTGTTAATAATTACTGCGGCGTCATACATCAGGACTTAAAACTATCAAATCATAATTCCAAAATGAAGTATTACCTTGAGGTTATATATAAAAGAAAACACCTGAAATATCAAAAACGTTCGAGACTATAATTATCACGATAATTGGCTATTTTCCACATTTAGTTCTGACTTTAAAGCTTATTTAAATAATAAATTTTTATAAATAAATAAATATAATAAATATTTTCCTTTACAACATCCTTAAAGCATTTTTGCCTTAATTTTCTTTTATTGTAATTTTATTTTAATTCTCTTAATTTGAGAGAAATTTAAAAAAGGATTGCTTTTACGAGACATTTTTATTTCATTTATTTCCTTTTTCTAGTTTTTATTTCTCCTTTTCTATTTGTTATCATTATCGTGTTTTCTTTACAATTTACGTAAATACAGACGGTCGATTTAAACAACAACAATAAGAATATCAACAAATATCCTCTTTCATGTGTCTTTAGCAATAAATTATAACCAAATACAACTATTTACACACTCTTTCCCCTCTCACTTTCACTCATACTCATATTCTTATATGGAAGCTATACTAAGCATACAATGATACATATTCTTATAACAACTATAACGAGAAAAGAATAAAAAGTGGAAACGGTTAAGCACACCTATGCTTTGTTGCATAACCAACGAGAACAGTGGAATAAAAGTGTAAAAATGTACATCAAAAAGTTGTTCTTTTCACACAAGACTTCGAATTACTTTGTTCGCTATTTGAATTACTTATACGAATCACCTCGTTCACATGGCACCGTTGTGACAATATAGATGTTTATCTATCAATAAGACACACATTTTTAAAACAAATAAAAAACTGGTTATTCAATACAGATACTTTTAATTTATAACACGTTAAAGGGGATACAATAGGAAAGAAATAAATGACTAAATTAATATTGTTACGAAAATAAGGTTGGGCATCACAGCGTTGATTACATGGCTAAAATAAATAAACAAAAGCTGCAAGAACAACTATACGTGCTGTTTACAAATAACCAAATCGACAACAACAAACATTATTAACAGAGATAAAATAAATAAAAATAACACAGCAACAACAAGCAACAACAAATAATAAAAGCTGAAAGAGGTAGATGTTTACATACGAATGGCTACAAAGGAACTAAAAAGAAATTAAAAGAATGAAATGGAATCTACCTGAAATATTGAGAGGTTCAAGAGCTTTCGATGTGTTGATTACTCAGCCATATAAAAAGCACATCGATGCGAACAGCAATCAGTTTATGTGTCATAAACTCAGCGACTGCAGTTTAAGTAAAGAGAACTCTGCAAGTGCAGTTTGTGTGAAGAAAGTTTATAAAGAGTAAACTCGTGAAGCTAGTAGTGAAGTAAAAAAACCACTTTAGTAGGAGCTAACTCAGTAAAGAGAGTTAAACGTGGATAACCTTTGGTTGAAAAGGTTGTGATCGAACCTACGTTATAACTACGATCGGGTTGGAAGATCCTTAGGAGAAATATCTATCGAGTAATTGTTGTTGTTTACAAAGTTGTAAACAGACAGAGTAATTAAGAATAAAAATTGTTATTGCCTGTAAAAAGATTACAAGCAGTGGTGCATATAACTGTGTTGAATAAAGGATTTTTAATCAAAACCAAACACAATATTTATTTTATTTTAACTACAATCTACGAACTCATAAAAACACGTTTTTAAAAAGGTAAAAACGTAACAATATATTAAATGATTTTATTTGAACAGCGAGCGCATCTATTACGGTCAATAGTGACACCTATCGCACCATGATGACCGATTCTTTTCTGCCTTCATGGTATTAATGTGAACAATGTTTGGTTTCAACAGTATGGTGCAACTTACCACACATCTCACGTCACAATCGATTTATTGGATCAAACGTTTGATGGCCTTTTAATAAGCCGAAATGATGATGTCAGTTGGCCGCCAAGAAGCTACGATTTGACACCGTTGAACTTTTTTTGTTAGGCGCCGTTAAAGACAAGTGTTATGCCGACAAACCAGAGACACTTTAGCATTTGAAGGCCAATATTTGTGATGCCATTGCCGAGACGCGACTCCATACATTCTCGAGAATTGGTTCGATCGAATGGGATACTGGGAGGCCAGCCGCTTCAGCTATATGAATAAAATAATATCTCATTTCTGACCGGGGCATTTGTAATTTACAACAAAAAAATAAATTTGGAAAAATATCAAACGGTTTTTATTTTATTGTATTTTTAAATTTAAACTTTTAAGTTATACACCCTATACATAGTGCGTCCCAGATGCAGCTATGGTGGATACCACTGAACGCCATTTTAAAATCAATTAATAGAAGATGGTGGTTAGAGTTGTACTCAACATACTGTTCGATTATCAGCCAAATGGTGTATATATCGTATGTTTTTTTTTAGTTGGCAACACTACTTTATTTGACAACTGGTTTAACAGCTGATAGTTGCTTTTTCTTCAGTGTGTCTAGAAATTTCATTATGGATAGGCTTACAGTAGAGCAACGCTTGCAAATAATTGAAATTTTTTATTAAAATAATGGTTCTGTTCGTCAAATTTTGCATTCAAAATTTTGTTCACTAATAAAGCCCATCAGTACGTAAATAAGCAGAATTGTCACATTTGGAGTGAAGTTAAACCACAAGCTTTTGTCGAAACACCATTACATCCATGGAAAATAACTGTTTGGTGCGCTTTATGGGCTGGCGGAGTCATTGGTCCATATATCCACCATCAATGGTGAATGGTATAGGGACATGATTATAAATTTTTTCGTACCTCAATTAGCTGGTATTAATCTTACTGACAACTGTTTCCCACAGGACGAAGCCTCATGCCTTACATCATGCGGTACTCAAAGAAACTTTTGGTGAAAGAGTAAGTTCACATAATGGTGCAATTAATTGGCCACCAAGATTGTGTGATTTAACCCCATTGGATTATTTTTTTATGGTTAGGTAAAGTCACTTGTCTTCGTCGAGAGAGCACAGATGACAATTGAACACATGGAAATCAACATTCTAAAAATTATTGATGAATTATGCTGCAATAAGTTTGTAAAAGTTGGTGTTCCAGAAATGTCAGAAATCATATTTGAACATTAATACCATAAATTTTTAAACATTTTTAAATAGGTTTGTAGGCTCTGCAGAAGAAGTACCACCTTGAAAATTTTTTCAATATTTTTGTTATTCCAATATTTTCCATTGCCAATTTTATTGTTAAATGATTAGCTTCTGTTACACTGTGCCTTTACCGTTAGCATCACATCCATAACAAAAATAATACCTGAGTTTGTTTTCCACTTATTATTTTTGTAAAAAGAAATCCAGAAAAAAAACGGAAAAACGAAATTTATATCACTTTTTTTCTGTCCTCCTTTATTTGCTTTTTGTTTCATTTTACAACGACTAATGATGGTGTCGTTATTTGCACATACACGTTTACAGGACAACACTGTTAAGAATACGTGATAAAAAAGGGGTGTACATATCAAGGCAGTAGACATAGGGGTTTTAGAAAAGAAAAAATAAATAAAATAAGTGAAAAAGTTAAAAGGATAAAAATTATTTATAACATCATCATCAGCATCAACATCAGCATTAGCATCAGCATCAGCATCAGCATCAACATCAACATCCTCATCCTCATCAGCAAATGTTCTCATTTTGTTTTATGCCGTTATTTTTATGATTTTTTTATTTTCTTTTTTCTTTTGCATTTTGATACTCGTAAATAGGCGTTTTTCAGACAATTAGTGCCATATAGTGTAAGTATTTCATAAGTGGCCATGATACACGCGATACACGTTAGAAGTGTTAAGGTTTATGAAATAAGCAGGCTATATAAATAGGAGGACTTTTTCATTGTGAACATAAGGGTTGTGGTCAGTTATTTTAAAGCAAAAAGCATATAAACGTGTCACTTGCCATTTGTAAGGAATTTAATGGTGGTTTTCGTTGTCTATTTTTAACTAATAATATAGGGGAAAAGCAATACATTAACATATGGCGGTCAGTGTAGGGGATTTGTATACATTTATTTATAATTGGTTATAAAATTGTCCGGTAAAGTAAGGAATTTATGTCGCATTAATATCGTTTATTAACAACACGAAAACTTTAAGGAAACCACACTGGCTGTGAAAATTGTTTTAAATGTGATTAACATTATATTAAATGAGGGTTAAATCCAAAATAGTTTGCAATTTGAATATGATGTAGAATATAAAAAATTAGGACTCGACCGTACTTCACATTACGACAACAAACGCGAATACGCTACTGTATGTGGTTTAAATAACACAAACTCCAAACAACGACTAATTGATCTGTCATATTACAATCTCACGCCCCAAATACTCAAATTTTAGATTCTAGAATACGCTATGTGTAAAAGTTAATGTCTGCACTAAAGCTTTCTAAAGATTTTCCATTCACGTAATAAATAAAAAACAAAGCAGTCGTGTGGAATTGAAAAACTTAAATTCTACGTGATATCTATTTTTTATATGCTATACTCGTCACATGTTGTCATGTGTCAACTCATAACTACTCGACAAATGACAGGTAAAAACTAAACTAGTAATAAAATGGTGAAAGCTTTGCCGGTCACAGTTTGCTGATCCGTAATTTCAGAATCAAAAAAGTCATCTTGAATGATGAGGCCCATTTGTATCTTGGAGGCAGCGAGGTAAAAGTTATTGTTGAAAGTCTATCAATCCTCAAGGATTACAAGCGGTTTTTGCTCTGGTGGGTCACTGAGCCTAACTTTTTCGAAAAATGAAGCTAGAGCAACTGTTAATCAATTTGTTTGACTAGAATTGGGAGATATTTATGTGAACGATGTTTATTTCCAACAAAACGGCACACAGTGCGTTGCTTCATAGACAAAAGTAAAAAAATAAAATCACTCATCACTGACATTGAAAAAATGTGTATTTTTTGAAAGCGAATATAATAACGAACTGAGTATAATAACGAATAATTTTTTTACGGTTGCCTTACACTTAACTAATGTATAAAAAAAAATTATAACGATGATTTTTCTTTTCACCAGGATAGAACTCAGTTGGTTCCAGGATAAAAAAAATAAAAAAATATCGATTTCGATTCTTTTACTTCTTAAATTTATTAACAATTTTTTATAAAAATTAATCGATCACGAGTGTCTCGTTTAGAGGTTGGAACACGACTTTTTGTCATCGAAAGGATCCCATACTTTTATTTTTACAGGGAGATATGATGGTCTTTGTAGGTATTTCCCATGTACCACTACATGGTAGTTAGTACTTTCCTAGTCACCAATACTTTTGGAATATATGGCACTCTGTACCAGTATATTTCCTGGATACCACTACTACAAACCTAACATCTATACGTGTCCTTACCAGTAGAACTCCCTGGTCATTACTACCCCTACATGCTTGGGAACTATGACCTTGTGATGAAAAACTTCATTACGAAATATTATGGAAATAATTGAATTTTAGGTATTTCAGAAAAATAACTATAAAAACCATATTTTTTAAAGAAATTTTTAAATGTTTGGTTTCATAATTACTCTACAATATTAGGAAGAAAATAGCAAAAAAAAGTTTTAAATTTTGTTTACTATTTTTTGTTTTTTTTTTATTTTGTGATATTTTGAAAAACGCACTAATTTCAATAAATAAAACATAACAAACATATATTTTTTATTTGTATTTTTGAAACAATTCAGAACATTTATATCAAATAAAAAAATTAGAACCAACTTTGTCCCACAACTTAAAAAATGTTGAAATTTTAAAAATATGTAATTTAGATAATTTTTCATAAAGTTTATTTATTTTTAGGAGCTTGAGGTAAATAAAATATTAAAAATAATTTGGATTATCAAGAAATTAATAAATAAATAAATAAATTAAGCCAGAAATAATTGAATTTATTATTTAAATTTCATTTCAATTTTTGTTAGTGTTGTAAAATCCACAAAATGAAAAACTTGTTTTTATTTGGAATTTATTTATTTATATCAGTAACTACCACAAGTGTATGCTAAAATGAACATTTTTTTATTAAAAAAAAATTAAATATAATAAACTATCTTAGGATTGACTTTGTTTGATTTAAATATAAATATACATATGTGGGCGGTGGGCGTGTTCTGCACATGTCTAAATTTTGCAGCAGTAATTGTGTGTACGAAACTTCATTTATCTACGACAACTCCTTCTATTTTTGTCTTTTTGCTTCATGGAATCGACGCACTGTGCGGCGCTATGTGCCACACAAATGCAATATCACCGCTCTGCTGTGTGGAAAATTTTCTGACCGTGGAAATTTTTGAAGAGGCAATCACTATGTGCCATGAAGAACTTGGGATATAACACCTTTAGACTTTGCCCACAAGAAATTCATGAATTTACCAAAGACATACAGTTGTAAGTATGCGAATTGGTAATAGAAAATTTCATTTCACAGGCTAGTAAAGTTTTTCTTTATTAACGAATGGCATATCCTCCTTTTTACAAACAAATGGACATTCGATGATTTTGCCTAAAGATACTTCTTTGTTTTACACATCAAAATTAAATCTATTTAAATCTCTGTATGAATGAGGATTTTGATTAAGGAGGATTTTTAGATTAAGGAGGATTTTTGATTAAGGAGGATTTTTCTTAATTCCACAAGAAGGCATTTATATTGTTGCAAAGTGTTATACTCCTGAAGTGTTCTGTTCTATTTTTTTTTATTTTAATCTATAAATAGTTTCAAGTATTTCAGATAGAATCCCAAATCTGAATGAGTTTTTTATCGTCTTAGTTTATAGAAGCGTTGGCATAAAAATTTGGTCGTAAAATAATAATTTTTTTTTTTATTTTAATTCATATTAAGCTTGAGATAAGATATAAAATTAAAGCTTTAAATTAGAAATTAGCATGTTTGAGTTAAATCTAACACAAAATCAAATCAAAAGAAAACATTACCGCGATTTAAGAATGATTTTAAGTTCTAATAAAAGATATTTGAAACTCTTAATTATTGCGAGCCTTTCAATCAAAAGAGTACTATACAGTCTTCTGACTTAAGCTATCTTTTTTTTCTTCTGGCTTTCAACAAAGCATTCATTCAGTTTCATTAATCAAGTTGATTTTTCAATCTAAGTAGATGATTAATCCACTGCAGCTCCCTCCATATCGATTGTGTAGTGGTTAACATCTTTGCTAAGTGGTAGTGTTCCTTCCTTAGCACTGTAATTTTTTCCCAGTAGATGGCATTTTTCCCTAATCATTCGTCTGATGTTTGTCATCTTCGCCATAGGAAAGCTAGAATGAAGGTCAGAGAGGCTTCTTCTTTATTTTTTAGACGGAGTTGTCTGGACTGAAAGTTGAAGCCCCTTTATTAAACATTGGAAGCGAAACTATAATTAAATTTTTCTGTCATGACTTCTGCCGGGGCTCGAACTTTTTGTTGTTATGCGTTCGCTCTAACCACTACACCACGCCACCCTGATCTATTTCTCATTATTTTTTCTTTTTCTTCTTTTTTAATTTAAAATTTGTTTTAGCTTTTGCAATTACAAAATACTTCACTAGTTCCCTTATATTATGATTAAAAGTTTTATTAAAATAATATTTAAATAAAAAAATTAAAATCCTTATCATTTTTTTATTGAAAGCGAAAGCAAAAGCGACCACCAAAAATTATAATTTATGACAAAAAAAAGAAAAAAAAAATGGATACAGTACAGCATTGGATAATTTGACCTGATTTTTGTTATACACAGTTTGTTGGCACATTTATATGAACTTAAAGCAGCAAAAATCGAACGAACATTAAAAAAATAATCTGTGAAAAAAAATATTTTCTGAGCTCATATTTTCACTATTACTTTTTAATTAAAACTTAAAAAATATATGAAAAAAATAATCATTAAAAATGAGAAAATGGAAAAAATGACAGAAAATAGGAAAAAAAAATTTATTTGCATATAGTGCATGTTGTGGCCATGATAATGGTTTCATTGTCTGTTAATACTAATATACATATGTCGTATATAAGTATCTACTAGGGAGATAAATTATTCGACTTTTCTCAAAAACCGGTTTTCGAATAATTCAAAAAGTAGCACTTTTAATAAAACTGGTTTTCGGTTAATAATAATTCAAATAACCGGTTAACCGGTTCTTTTATTTAAATAACATTGTTATTAATTCTTGAGCGCAGAGCTCGACCACGTCGTTTTAAAAATAAGCAGAAGCTAAAGGGGAGCTTAGAATTACAGTGGCAATCAATACTAACAATAATTCTAACAAATTTCATAAAAACTATGCCAAAACTGTGTGCAATGGCCATAAAAAACAAAGTTTATTGCACAAAGTACTGAAAAATGCTTAAATTTCGAACAGCTACTCAAGGAGCTATTTCGTTTTTGTTGTATTACATGGTAGAGAATGGAATTTAAGGTTTGTTATTATAGTTATAGTCTAGGTGCCTAAGATAACAAAAATTAAATGTTTTTCTTTGAATAAATTTATCAGTAATATACGAGTCCTTAATTGCCTTGACAAGAAAATTTGCTTAGATTTCAAGCAGTACTGTATGTAAATCTATGCACCATGTATTTAATAGTGTGTGTGCAACTGTGGTATGTTAGGTAAGAACCCACTTTCTAACCGTCGTCGGTTCAATCCCAGGCCACGCCATCTGACAATTTTCAACAGCGATGTCATCTTACAACATTACTAGTGACTGGTTATGTGTATTTGCGCTGTGAAAAACTTTACTTACTAATATATCTGCCGTTCGAAAACGGTGTTTTTGAATTTGTGGACTTTCAAGTTGATCATTCTCAATACATCAAAATTAATATTTATTTACAGATGATCAAAAGTTATTTTTCTCAAGAGTGCATATCTTTTTCGATCTACCTTGGTTTTCACGTTCTTTGTGAGACATTCTAGGTTGTCATATATACAAAAATAAATAAATTTATACAAATAATCAAACGAAGAGCATATTCAATAAAAAATACAAAAACGTATAGAAATTAGACTTATTTAAATTAACCGGTTATTCGTGTTAAATTACCCGGTTTATTCGGTATTCGAAAAATGAAGATTTTGAAAAAAACGTATTCGACAAAAGCGAAAAAACCGGTTATAACCGGCCGAATAATAGCCGTCCGATCTCCCTAGTATCTACTATATAGATATAAAGGGGATTGCATACTCAAAAAGGAAATTTGAAATTATAAAGATAATTTAGTTTATATATTAAAAATCAAGACTTTAATTATTTTTTCTATTTAGAAAACCTTTTCTTCTTCGAAATTAAATCATTTTAAAAAAAAATTTTTTATTTATACGCATATAAGTATGTGTTTTCATGTTTGCTATTAATATTCTTGTTAGTTTCACGTACATAAGCTCCATTACACTGATACAATGAAAGCCAACGAATACTGGAACCAAACTGACGCATTTAAACCACAAATATATTCATTTTTCATTGTTTTTTTTTCCAATACATTTTTATGATTTTTTAAATAAAATATTTCGTTAAATAAAAATATTACAAATATTTGGCATTTAACATATAATTATTTACACAATTTTACATACACATTTATGTAAGAAATTCCTTAAAAAGAAATCAATATAATTTTCCAAACAAAATATAACAAAAATGTAAATGAAAATTATTTAAAGTTTTATTGTATTGCTAAAAGCAACAAAGCTAGGCAATTATAAATAAAAAAATGATAATTGGACGGATTACCACCACGATCATGCAGATGTTGGTTCTTATATTAAAATTTTCAATTACATTTTGGCAAAATAAATGGGGTTATTTTCTAAGCCATGTCTGCCTGCGGTCGAGCTTCGAATCCCCAACAGAGAACTTGACACACAAAATTTAATTGTAGATTTTGAGTGTCTAATTAAAAAGATTTCAATCCCATACAGACAAATTCATCTGGAGAAATACCCCCCGACATACTAGCTTACCCCTGCTGATAATGGCAAGCATTAAACGACCAAGATAAAACGCCACCTACTGGGGAAAATGGCAATGCTAAGTAAAGATTACCACCACCAATTATCAAGGACCTTTCACCACCACACAATCACATGGAGATAAGCTAACAGTAGACTATCAGTCTACTTTGCTTAAAATCAACTGGATTAATGAACCTCAAAACAAAATAATGTGCATGCTTTCTAGAAAGCCATACGTTCCCGAGGGAAGTAACGGAAAAAAACTCGTAATTTTTTTAATTAATTCATTCAGACCTCATGTTAATGATCTTAACATCAATAATAATACACCAAAATTCAGTTATTAACATCTCTCTATAGCACCGTAACCGTATTTTAAGTCAAATTTAAAAAAAAAAAAATAAATGAATGGTTCAAACATGCCTCCAGATTACAAAGTGATACGTTCAGTATAAAAAGGTAGATACGTTGATCAACAATTGCTCTGCAATTTTCAGAAGTCCAGACAAATTATTTTTTCAGAAAAACCAAACCAACCAATTCTCGTAACTTTGCAACTATTTAAGGTAAAAATTGAAACCTTCATGCGAAATTTTGCAAGAATTTGTTGTGATGGCTTCAGTTGCTAAGAAGATCTAGGAATTGACAAAACAAATCCTTCTAAACATTGCTGTTCTTAGCTGCAATGACACTATTACAGGACTCTGCGACATATGGGATCTATTGTGACCCTTCCCGTCTATAGTTTGTTACGAGTTACGAGTTCCAAGTTCAGCCTGCCATACTTTAGAACATCAAAGCGACGCCCAAATTGCGAAACGCTCTCGAGTGACGAAGTTGTTTTGAGCATTCCAGTGTTCTAAACATCTGGCAATTTCACAAGCCTAGAGAAGATTGAGGATGGTAGTAAGTTGTGCTGTACGACAAGGTTCCGAACCGATGTAGGATTTCATGGAACCCAGTGGTTTCTGGCCAGTGCATCCGTTATTTCCTAACACGTGTTGATGTTGGTACATTATGTTGCGAACCACTTGACTTAAATTTATTGCTAAAAATTTTAATAGCGGTCGTAGAAAGGCGACTATATATTTGAATATTTTCCCATAATTCCAAGGAGGAACATATGGCCATAACATAATTATTACACTATCTTTTTATGGTCAGACTTTTCATCCCGCTCCATTCGTACCCCTCCCTCCTCTACCTGTACCAAATCTTTCACGTATTGGTTGGTCTTTTCATTCTGTAGCTGCGCTGTGGGTTCCATCGAGAGCTATGAACGCAACGTGATCCTGTGGTTTTGAACTTCCATTTACGACGTCGGATTTCACGTATAGGCTCTTTCCTTGTGGTCGGCCATAAGTCTTAGTTGGATATTCAATTACGCTAAAATACATGTATTATTTTCCTCAAACATTGGTTGATAAAAGCTTTTAGTGTCTTTAGATTTCTTCTCGGTCGCGAACAAGTGACGATGCTCATATTAATATTTCTTATCTTAACGTTCTTCGAAGCTTATGTCGATCATCTGGCCTTTTTGGGTGAGCTGAAAATTCTGCGAACTTTGCTTATGAAGTACCGTCTAGTTTGAACTGAACTACCTGTAGTTGTTATAGTACTACGAAAACAGCCGAATGACAATACGGCAAGGGTGGCTAAAGAGAAAGCAGCATTCGTAGTTGTAGTAGTAGTAGCGAAAAATTTTTTCTAGTGTGCGTTAAAGAAAAAACATTAAATAGGTAAGCAACAACATAAATAAAAAATTTTAATACGCAAAGCGACATATGGTATGTACATATGCTTTCATCAAATCCTATCACACAACTGAATGAAATTGTTGTTCGTTTTTTATTCTCTGTCGAATATTTTTGTTTTCGTTCGAGTGTTTATGTATAGGGAGCAGATTATACATGTGCACTTGAGTGCTACACTAGCCACATATGTAATACGGTGTTAATTTTAGTGTCACCTACACTACTTGTTTGGGGGTTGCTGTGCATAACTTGTATTTAAAAGATATCAACAATATGGCTAATGTTGTAAATTTTTAAACATCGTTTAACATTTTATTTATGGCCCAATTTTTATGGGCAGGGAGTCAGACATCGTCTGCGTAGTCGAGATTGCTAAGTTTGCCGTTTGTTCTACAGATAATTCCTCAATTGTGTTAACATACCTGCGACATCAAAGCAATAAATACAATGTTAAGAAGCAGCAGGCAAAGCACGTAGCCATATTGTTTGGTTTTGCGTACACGTATTTGACTGAGATATTGTTCATATTGTATGCGACATGTGGCATCGTTTTATAGTGCCTCGATAAGATGGATTTTATTGTTCAACAGTTCTTTGTACTGTTGTGTCCCGATTACCACGTCGTGTTTAATGGTGTCGAAAGGCTTTCTCGAAACACAACAAATTTAAAGAAATGTAGCGTTTACTGATTGCATATTTTCGTACTGAATTTTAAGTGTTTTTGCGCATAATTTAATTCATTTCACTATAAAATACCAAAACTTTCATGTTATTCCATTATGTCTGTGTTCAGTGTTGGTTTTGATAACTCTTGTAGTAAAAATTTAACTTTTGTAGTAAAAGCTTTACTGGGTATTAACTATTTAATGTTCATACTTTGTTCAAAATAAAATGGCAATTGTTTTATTTGAAAGATTTTTTCAGTTGCTTAAAAACTTACCGTGTTTTTAGGTTTCGGTAAACATGTTATTGAAAGAGCTTCTGCATTACTATAAACATTCAATGTTTGTATATAACCCTGTTAGAAACGTATTTTGAGAAAATAAAAAGGTTCTAAAATTATATTCCCAAATAAAATGTATTGAAAAACCAAAGCAACTGACAATAGATGCTCTTTAAAAGTCGTATTTTTTATAATTTTTTTTTTTTTTTTATTCAAGAGTATATAGGTTCCAAGACGCAATTCATTTTTAAATTAATTAAACATTTTCTATATAATGGAATATAAGTCTTATAAAGGCTTTTAAATAAAAAGTGACTAAAACTGTATTTATGCCAAGTCAATGTGTCCATATTTCTATCTAATAATTGTTTATATTTAATTATCAAATTGCAATTTTTTTATTTATTTTTTTCTTTAAATATTTTTCTTATTCTCAAACCACACTTGGTAAGTTCTCAGAGCCACTTCCAAGAAGAAATAAAACTTATTGTTCTAAAATATCTGTTTAAATGAGAGCATATCGTAGATACTCGTACATACATATGTAGGTATATTTGAACGTTTTTTTACTTTTGTATAAATAGGATGTAGATATTTAACAATATTAACAATTTCTATATGAAAAGGAATTTGTAAAAATTTAGACAATCTTTGAAATTTTTGTGTGGAAATATTTACCGAGAGAGCAATGCAAATATTTAAATAAATATTGAGTAATTTCTTAATAAATTTCAACAAATATTTGAAATACATTTTAATTATTTAAGTAAGAAAAATTGCAAAATATTCCTGTTTATGTTGTCGTAGTTACCTCATCATAGAATTCATTTTTATATACATCATTTTACATACCATATATTTAAAGTTTTTACTTGTTAGTTAGTAACATAGTTATATAGAATGTTTATAAACGAAAGCTGTAAAACGTCAGCAAAAACTATAAGACTTTTACACATTTCATTTTAACTCTTTTAAAGATAGACCTAATCTCGAATACAGTGAAAGCTCCCGTGGGCGGAAACCGACCGTCACAGCAGACTTGTCCGTTATCGAGAGGTGTCCATCTACGGGATAGTTGATTAAAAATGGTCGGTATTCACTGCTATTAAATATTCTATTATGTATTAATATGTAAGTGAAACAAATTTGAATGCATTGCACCTTTAGTATACACATACATATGTTTATTTGTTTCCAAAATTCATTAAAGTTTTAAGATTTATACATACACATCCACATGTCGATAATTTAATTTAGAAAGGACGTAACTAACATCTTAAAAAATATGCTACAGGTAATTGTAAAAAATCGGCGACACACATAGAGATAGACGTACTCTTGTCTACGTAGCTTTTACAAATGTCAAGCTATGACGCTAAGATATAGCGGGAATATCAACAACAGACGAACCAACTTAACAAAAAAAAAAAACTCAAATCGAAAGGATGGGACCGCAACATGGGAGTTATTCCGAAAACTTTTTGATCAAGTTAGTAAGTATAGGAAATAAGATTTAAAGCAGTTCAAATATTAAATTCGTTTTAGTTTTTTGTTTGAAACTGCATTAAAACTTATGTTTGATTTCTTGCTCTACAATATCATCTTCTGAATCAATGCTATCATATTCAATGCAATGTTATCGATGTTTACAAATTTTTCAAAACTAGATTCATTAGTTTCTGTAATTCTTTGAGTGTTGTCACCTACGAAATACTGTTTTAAAATCGGCCATAAATGCGGATAACTAAAATATCGCTTTAAAAACGACTTTTTGCTACTTTCTAAACATATTTGGAAATCTATAATGTTCCAATCCATATGGTCCAATCCGTAAAATCATGCGTTCAGAGCCAAAAGCTGACGACCTTAAATGGCCACTTTACTCGCCAGGCCTAAATGTAATCAAAAATATAGGGAGTTGGATGTCTACAAAAGTGTACGAGTCCGGAAGACAATGCAACACAGAAATGAAATTAATGGAAGGAGTCATACACACTTGGTCCACCATTTCGTTATATTATATTGAAAAACTTTACAATTCAATTTCCAATCGAATTTTTGATTGGACATTACTAATTAACCTTAATACTGTTTAAGATATAAAATTAAGGAATTAAAATGCTATATTGTTCCTTGAAATTCTAATTAAATTGAAATTATAGTAGGTGGCGTTATCCTGATGACCAAGTTTTTCAATACGTTTTTAATATAGTTTTTATAAAAAAATTAATGAAAATAATATCTTGAATGAGCAGTCATCGTCATTGTTGTTTTATTTTAAAGAGAATTGATAGAAGTCCACTACATAGATTATTTTAAGATTATATCTCAATTGGTTCAACTAATATTTAACATTAACCGTCAGTATAAGTGCCATACGGGCTTTAGTGTTGCTGCATAATTATTTTGTAAACATTATTGTGTTTCTTGTACTTTTCTTCAAACATATTTTTATATTTTGTTGATATTTTTGTCCGTCTACGGGAGGTGTGTTACAAAGAAAAGGTGTCCGCGTCCAGCTATGGGAGTGTCCGCCTAGCAGAGTGTAATTTGTTCTAAAAATACTTGGAAATCCAAGGGACTGAAATTGTCCGCTTAATAGAGGTGTCCGCTTGCGGGAGGTGTCCGTAAGTAGAGCTTTCACTGTATATAACAGTGGAAAATGGTATTTTCATATCGGTAAAATAGCTCGAAACTAAAAAAATGTAAAAAATTTGATAAAAAAAATGCAAGGCTACTGAATGAAATATATATCATTTAAAAGGTCAGGGGAATTCAGTTAAGTTATTAGCTTAGCTCTTGTTCATCAGTAATGTATTCTAAATCCTATTCCCTTTAACATTGTTCTTAATATTGTAGTACATAGTGCTACTACTGCAAACAGAGGTATTAGGTCTTAACCAACAACTCGAGAGTGTGGAATATGCGTACGATAAAAAAATAAGAAAAACTGTTTTTTACCCGCAGCTCAAGATTTTGGAGGTGTTTTGAAAATTTCAGAAACAGATTCTTGTTGTATTCAATATTGCATATCAGAAAAATAGTATTATTTTTCAGGTATTGCAACTATTTTGGTAGCATATTATACTCCAATTGCCATTTATAACTCTTCTTAATTCACATAACACACTTATATATAATATTTACAAAGAAACTGCCCATATGAAACAAGTACGTTTTATAAAAAATATTTCGGGAATTTCAACAATCGATAAAACTACATATCGTACATATAGGCAAGAAAAAAGTCGAATAAGAATGTAAGAAAATATCGGCAGTTCTTACATTTGGCAAACATAAAATGACCACAAGTACGGCAGGGAAATTTTGGAAATATGTAAATTTTTAATATTTTTGTTGTAAATAAACAACAAAAACCTTTAAATAAAAAAAAACCCATCTGAGTTTTTTTTTTTTTTTGAATATAAAACCCAATAAAACTCATGTGGGTTAAATGCCGCACCCGACAAATTCTCCGAACATTGGTCTCCATGACTGTTGGCTGTTTCGACAAATACAATATCTTTTAACATGTCACCGAATCACTTCTTTTCAAGAAACTTAAAATCGGCTTCAAAGTTGGATCGCCTCAAAAGACGGCAAGTTGTTCTGAAACGTAATTCGAAAATTGGCTCAGAGGTAGAGAAAAGATGTAAGCAGTGATTTCATACATTTTTATTTTGATATCTGTATTAGTTCATTATTATTTTTTTGAGCTAAAAGAAAAGACCGAATTTATTTGTACTCCTAATACATAAATTATATTATTTTTGTTGTAAATAAACTACAAAGTATTTTAAATAAAAAACCCAACCGATTTTTTTCTTTAAATATAATCCCCAATAAAACCCGGGTGGGCTGCCAACCCAGATCAAAGCACACCATGCTGTTTGGGAAAGTACAGTTTTAACTCTTTTTAATTTTAATTTACGTACTGTTTTAAGTAAGTATTAGGGCTATTCACGTAACGTTTGTATGTTTGGTAATCTTATTCTGATATTTAGGTTAAATTTTGTTTGATCTATCAAATCATATTTCTCATATAAGACATTGGCTGAAAAATCCCGGGCCTAACAACGAAAACACTTTTTCCGTGTTCAAAATTAGCTTTATTCATCAACGTTATCTCCATCAAGAGCAATGCAATCATTTTAGCGACGCCTTTACATTTTAATACACCTATCGCATCATGATAACCGATTTTTTTTTGTGCCCGTTCTTCATGGTATTGATGTGAACGATGTTTTGTGCAACCTGCCACACATCTCATGTCACATTCGATTTATTGCGTCAAACGTTTGGTGGCCCTTTAATTAGCCGAAATGGTGATGTTAGGTGGCCGCCAAAAAGCTGCGATTTGACACAATTTTCTGTTTGGCGCCATTAAAGACAAGTTCTATGCTGACATACCAGGGAATATTGAGCATTTGAAGGCCAGCATTTGTGATGTCATTGCCGAGATACCAACCCATATACTTGAAAAAGTTTTCGAAGCCGTGGCAGTCATATGAATGAAATAATATTTCATTTCTAACCGGATGAATAGTATTCTACAACAAGAAAATAAATTATGGCAAAATTTCAAACCGTTTTTGTTTTATTGCTCTTTTAAATTTAAAATTTTAGATAACTCACCCGATAGGACTTAAGATAGGCCTCAGTTTTAGCAATAACCTTTTCATTCGAAAGAAATTTCTTACCGGCCATCATCGTTTTGAGACCTGCGAACAGCCAGTGGTCGCATGGAGCCAAATCTAGTGAATACGGTGAATGTGGAAGCAATTCGAAATTCAATTAATGTAGTTTTGCCATTGCTTTAGAATCATCAACACGTTCTGGTTTTTGGTCAACTGGTAGCAAACCAACGTTTTATTGTTGTTTCTGATGGAGCGGAGTCCCCATAAAACTTGCCAAGCCACCGCTTCGCTTGAACAGGAGCCAAATCTGGCGAATACGGTGGCAGCAATTCGAACTTCAATACGTGTTGCTCAAATTCATCAACAAGTTCTTGTTTTTGGTCGCCAATGGCACCGACTTTGCATCGTCAACTTTAGCACAATAACTCACAAACTTATAACTAGAATATCATGAAATTTTAACAGCTGTCGTTTGCAGCTTAGTATGAGCTAAAATAAGGTGAATCTATGTGTTTGGTCCGGGACTTTTCAGCCCATGTGTTGTTAAAGTATTTTAAATACTTTTTTAATTATGCAATATGTGTCTACTCTTTTCGCTCAAACTAACAAGATAAAATTGAAGAAAATTAGATAAAATAACACAGAATTTTCTTACTTCCATCTTGAATAATTTAATGAATGCATTGTATCACAATGAGACAAAAAGTTTTTCTTAAAATAGCCATCAATAAAAACAAAACTTAATTCACAATGAAAATTTCAATTCAAACTTAATCAACACACAATGTTTAAACAGTTGCTTTAGTTAAAAATGTTTGGTTTAACTAAAGTTTATTTTAAATTGTCTTTTTTACGGGTGCTAAGACACAGACAGTAAAAAACGGATCTCATCAACAACCTTGTCATTTGCACTGCAACGTTGTTTATCATTATGTTTAGTTTTTGAATGAAAGTAGAAAAACGTTAAGTGGAACAATTGAAAAGTTAACAAATAAGAAAATTTTGGCCATTTATAACCATTTAGCTGATACTCTACTCTTATAAATTCTAATATCTTGCTTATATGAAAATTACACGAAAATTTGTATAACAGCATGGGTACTTATGGTGGATTCATTACCATAGTGACATTGTAGTGTCTAAACGCAAATTGTGAAACACGATATACCGAATAGTGCTTTAATGATCTAGGAGCAGTAGGATGAAAAGTTAATGGAAATAATCTCTTAATTTAAGTAGAAGATCACCCACAAAATTATTCGTTATTTTCAATTTTTACATGAAAGAATGTTGTACGAAGGCAATAGACAAATATAGTTCAGTGGTAAAGAGTTTTCTAGAAATGATTTGTGCGAAATTCAATTAAAACTAAACTTATCTCAGAGAGTATGTCTTTATAATAGTCAAACCTAAATTAGAGCGCTAGACGTTATTTAACTGTGAAAAATTCTGGTGCCTTGCAATTGTAAAATCTGGCTGCGGAGAAAAAAAGGAGAAAACGTAGTGCCATTTTAGCTATTCCCACGTCTAATCAACCTATTTACTCATATTTCATTTCTATTTAGTAACGTTTTGTTAAAGTTAAGTTTACTGTTCATGACACAACTTAAACACCCCTATTTAGGTATGTTACTGCAGCATCAGCGCAACGCTCAACGCTCTTATTTAGGTTTCTCTGTAAACACCGCATGATAAATTTCAACGTCTGTAAACTAATCTACTGTGTTCCGTATCAGCACAAATGACAACCAACATTAACGTTGCTCAAAAGATGTCGTCATGTGAGAAATAATCAATAAAATCCATGATCAGACATATGCACTTAAAACGGGGGTATGGCGCAGAAAATGCATAAATACTTAAGGTACTAAGATGAAGCCAAACTTCACCCAAATGTATTAAAAGTTCCATTTTACATTGTCATGTCTTGGGTGATAAGTTTCATCTCAAAACTACTTTTTGTTACAATGTTTCATCGTCATATAAAGTAGATGCCCGCATTACATATGACCACGTTTTAACCACGTCGTCCATGCCTGCATTTAATGAGACCAGTTGCATTATGTCCCTGTACTACAATAATTTCTACAGAGCCGTTTGGCGATTTATACTGCTACATCAGATACAAACAAATAATAATCAAAACAAAGAGTTTCTACAGGTGGACGTATACCAAAGGAAACTGCGGTGGATCTGTCTGCCAAACAGATCTCGGCCACAATATTATGTCGTTATTATAAATAGTAGTAATGGAACAATGTTGAATGATTAGCAAATAAAAGTGTGCAATGTGGCTAGAGTCGTAGGCGTCTAAAAGAAACATATGGATATCTCTAAGTGTTGAATGTGGCAAATCTTCACACACCATCTTAGGTGAAACCTTAGATGAACACTTAAAAAGACAGTTAGACGATTTTAAACAAGGCCATACACCATAGACAAAAAGTAGTCAAAACAGAGGGTTCCTTTATTATACGTGCACGGTATTATGGAATGTACGCAGTGTTATTTATATCAATTGTCTTTGAATAAAGTTAAGAACAGATTCAACGCTGATTTGCAGCAAAAACGGAGTTAACAAGGAAACAAAAGAGTACCATTTCATACACACAAAACACAGTAGTAAAAACAGAGAATTGGGCTACGAACTGCTATTCTCTTCAGCATACTGTACGGTTATACTGCCCTCCCGGCATTAGTTCAGGTAAAAAAATTTTGGGCCAATGATTATATACAAGGGACAAAAAACCTGACAAAAACTGGTCCCAATGAATTGAACTTAAGAAAGAAAATGTTGAAAACAAAACATTTACTCTGCCAAATATTAGTTAAGGAATTTTTCTTGAAAATTTCTTTGTACCACCAGCTGAACGTTTTCAACCACATTCTTATAAAATTTTGTCAAAGCATTTTATTTGTTTTTTATAGAAGTTTTTCCAATTTACCCACGTATGCACGTATAATATACAAGAGTATACATTAACTAGTAATGTGTGTCGCCAGTATCAAATCAAAAGAAAAAAAAAATTGTTTTTTATTTTCCCCAAAAACAGTGCAGATTTTATTTCTGGAGGAAGAAGAAGGAGTATTGCAACATTAAATGACTGTTTTTGTTGCTCCAAAAAAGTAAAAAGCACAGATACATTAAAATCTAGCAACTCATCATCAAGCATTTTGATAAATGGTTCAAATGAAATTCTATGCAATTTAACAAAAAAAAAAAAAAAAAATCCTCCCTAAAAAAAATGTTGATGTTGGTGTTTTACTACCAAAACTAGTGACAGAAAGTATAATATTTTTATACACATTTAAGCTGTGTTGATGATATTTTTGAAAACAAAAAACAAAAAATCACCGTCACCAACTATTTATAATGAAATTTGTAGCAAAAAAAAACGATATTTTTTATGTGTAAAAATAATAGTTTTCTTTGTCATAAATTGTTTATAACATAATCACATTTGGCAACAGTAAATATATTACCACCAACACTGATATTTTTTTTTGCCTTTTTTTGTACTTTTCACCCTGTTTTTTAGTTTATATTTGATGTGCTTTTAAATGTAAAGTGAAAATGGTTATTTTTTAGTTTCGCTCAACAAAAACTCTATTAAAATTTTAATGAAAATGTTGCTGATTTGTTAGTAACGGCGTCAATAATAATAAAAACTATAAAATATTCCTTTATTAGCCATTAACTTCCATTAGGTACTGATTTGCTATAAAATAAGCTTTTTATATGTGCAAAAAGCAATAATTTTAAACTTAACGTTACATTGAATGAAAAAAATGATAATACAGTTGAATTTGGTTATAGTGAATAAACAAAAAAATAAAATAAATAAAGTACTCATCCTTGATGAAAAGCCATAAAGTTTTTCTGATTGTAAGAATTAAGATGCTTAAATAGTGGTTCAAATGTTATACATCTATTGGGTGTGATATCTTAGTTTGTGCGATGAACTTAGTCTAGGAAGGAATATGGTATAGCCTTGCCAAACACCTTAAGGGATAGAGAAAGTTTCCCTTTATGCGAAAATCTGCACTTAAATGTCTTACACTAAGCCTATATCCTTTTTCATCACTCCTCTTGAGAGCATAGGACTTCCACAAAGCATTTCCATCGTATACGGTGTGCTGCTGCTGTCTTTGCCTCTTCCCATGTAGGGTTGTTCTGCCTTTGATAGTTGTGCGTCATCAGGTGTTTCTTGGTCGACCCAGGGTTCATTGATCCTTAAGGATTTGCCAAATAGCCATTCTCGTAATACTATGATGATTTTTCCTTAAGGTATGACCGATCCATTTTCACTTCTTTTGCCTAATCGGCTTCAGTATGGGCTCCTCATATCACAAATTCTATTGTTTTCTGTCGCTTATGGTGTTAGGTCAGAATGTCTTGCACATGATTCTAAGGCACTTGTTGGTGAATACCTGTAACATACATTTACATACTCAATTGTTTGGCCCTGTAGCATGATGTTCTCTGTGTTATTGTTGTTAATTATTATGGTTTGGGTTTTCTTGATATTTATCTCAAGTCCAAGATTTGCGAGTCAGTATATCCAGGTCTTCTAATTTTTACTGCATGTTGGAGATCTTGTGTGAGAGTAGACAAATATCATCTGCATAATCCAGGTTCTCGAGTTTTCTTGAGAGACTCCATGTTATACCTCCTCTCATGATCTCAGCCACTACGATGCTGAATAGTAGACGTGAAAGTTGGCATCCTTTCTTTACTCCAGCGTTGGTATGGAATGTTTGGCTGCTGCTCTCTTTGAAGAATAGAGAATTCTGCATCCTCGAACCTCGTGCTCTTATTATTCGGATTATTTTCTCAGGTACTCCTTTTCTTCTTGATGCTTTCTTCCACTCGTAATTTTTATTCATAATTTTTATTTTCAGATTCTAAATACATTCCGGTTAGTTAATATGGAACGTTACACGAAGGAACAGCGTGATTTTGTTAGCAAAAGTTTTCAAGATGAAAACCAAGAAAAAAATGAAATTTTTTTAACAAAATGATCACCGGCGAGCCCATTTCTAGCTCAATGGTTACGTCAACAAGCAGAATTACCGCATTTGGTTTGGTGTGGTTTGTGGTTCGGAGGAAACAAAGGACCATATTTTATTGAAAACGAAAGTAGAAATGCAATTAAGGTTAAAGGAAATTGCTAATGGGAGATCATTCGAAGCTTTTTGAGGCGGAAAATTGATGATTTAGATGTAGAGAATATGTGGTTTCAACAGTATGGTGCCACTTGTCACACAGCAAGAGAAACAATGAATCTTTT
Organism: Wohlfahrtia magnifica; assembly: GCA_023159175.1. Lineage (NCBI taxonomy): Eukaryota > Metazoa > Arthropoda > Insecta > Diptera > Sarcophagidae > Wohlfahrtia > Wohlfahrtia magnifica. Next base: position 4,564,602 of record JAKWBJ010000482.1, on the reverse strand, counting down.
AAAAGAAAAGCCCGAAAATTGCATTATATCTCGTGGAGAAGGAGTAAATTGGCTATCAAAATCGTACGATTTGACACTTTTAGATTTCTTTTGTGAAGTTTTTGAAGAGTGTACAGGAATAATCTCACGACAGTTTAAGAGCTTAAAACCAATATTTCCGAGCAGATATCAACCATTGGCAACAGTTTATTGAAAAAAAAGATTGATAATTTTGGTAAAATATTTGGAGCCTTGCCAGTCAGTGGTATGGAGAGTCACTTGACCGACATAGTTTTTCATTTTTAACCTGAACCTATTTTTAATAACATTTTTTTTAAATTAAAATTAAAGTGGTACCTCAACTGCTTGGTTCCTTCTACACTTTCTATTTATGAGTTAGTCTATCGTTTGGTGTACTGAGCCTGTATAATACAAATTTTTACGAAATGGCTTTGCCTATAAATATATTCCAGATGCTTTGATGTTTCTGGCGAGCAAGAGAATTCAAAAATGTGGCATAAATTTTCATATCTTGACATAAGACTTTCAATGTTACACCATTATAATCTGTTTACAATACTTTTATCGCGGGCTTTACTAGAGTTCCTGACATCCACGCAGTGGGGAAGCTTTTGCTCTCCCGCTTTGGTCCTACCCATGACCTATAAAGCATTGCCCACCCATATGTATATTCATAATTGTTTGCTTGGGGCGTATGTTCTTATAACCTGGCTACCTTGTACCTTGCTATACTGTTAAAGTTTATAAGAATAAACTGACCTACCACTCCTGAACAAACTAAATGTTCAGCTCCCAAGAGGGTATAATTTAAAGTTTATGAAAAGTTTAAAGAGTTTAAGAAACATCTACAGACTTCCGAGTACCTTGGTGTGCACATAAGGGTTAAGTATTTTTTTTTGCTTAAGCAGCGTATACGTATTATGTGTTTTTCATAAAATATTACTCATACGTTCACTTACATACATATAAGAAAATTGAAATGAAAACTATAAAAAATTCTTAAAACTTTTTAAAATGAGAGTCCTCGTATATTCAAATTCTTAATTGATACTTGAACCTCTTTTTTGCCATCAATTTCTCTCTCAATCTTTTTTATGCCAGTTTTTATTTTTATTAAATTTTTATTTATTTCTTCTGCTACAATCAAGGCCATTTTATAATGGCCAGTACAAATATGTTGTTTAGCATTGTGCTACTCTGCTACTATTGCTTACAAGTGCTACTCTAGAAAATTGATTTTCCTTTCTAATTTCTGTAGTATTTTATGGCCAAAATATTTTTACTTGTTGACTTTTTAACAAACTACAATTGCTATGAAAATAACGAACAGCAAACACAAACAGACTAAGAATGCCAACAACTTGGCTTGCAACAAAGACTGTACAGAAAAAGAATAAGAACAAAAACAAATTGTTTATTGTTTTTAAACAAAAGAATCTGAAAAAGTATGTGTGAGAAATAGGGAGATCGATTATTCGACTTTTTTGATAAATCGGTTTTCCAATAATACGAAAAATTACAACTTCAAAAAAAACGGTTTTCGGTTAAAAATTAAACAGATAACCGGTTAAACGCTTCTTTTCTTCAAATAATTTTTTTTTTAATTTTTGTCGTTTAGTTCGGTATAATTGATATATTTCCCTCATATACTCGTACATTGTTGATTCCGTCGGCATATTGTAGTTTATAGCAAGTAAGTACGCTAGAACAACATTCAGCATTTTAAGGGTCTTAAAGGAAATTTCTTCCGCGACATTAAAATGTCCTAATACTTCACCCAGTGATTCATTTTTAACAGATATAGAATCAAGTTTTCCTTGCTGCACAATAACGTCAATTTTATAGACATATTTATAATGGTTAATAATTCCTGGGGTCGAAAAGCCTTTTCAGCTTGGTATTTAAGGACACTCAAAAAAATAGACACCATCGATTTTCAAATATTTTCACGCTTCAGAGGACATCTGAAGAAACATAATTCACGTATTTAATAATGTGTGACATTGTGATATGTTAGGGAAGAATCCGCCTACCAAACCAGGCCAAACCATCTGACAATTTTCATCAGGGACATCACCTCACAACATTGCTTGCGACTGGTTATGAGTATTTCTGCTTGCAGGTATCTTTCACTGAGTCTGGTTGATCATTATTCACCATACATATACAAATGAAATATATATTTACAGAAAATGAGAAAAATTTATTGTTGCTTAAGTGTGCATATCTTACTCGATCTACCATGGTTTTCACGTCCTTTGTAAGAGGTTCCAGGTTGTCATATATAAAAAATAGGACTTTATATTATAAATTCAGAAAAAAATTCAGAAACGATGGCCAAATTTGCAAAAAAAATATATAAAAACGTGTAGAAATCATGCATATTTAAATTAATCGGTAATTCGTGTTCAAATAACCGGTTAGAACCGGTCGAATAATAACCGTTCGATCTTCCTAATGAGAAAAGAGAAAAAAGACAAAAAAATAAAGAAAAAGAGAAAGTGGCAATCAAAAGTATACAATTCACACAACAAAATTCTAATTTAGCCTTTTATGTAACATCTTCTTGTGTATTCTCCAACAAATACTTTTAGGTACTGATACTTAAACTTTTACTTGGTACTCTTGCTTTGCTTTGGTTGCAACAACATTGTTAGTGTTTATCGTTTGGCCCTGGAGACATTTTGCAAACTATTGCCAAACAATTTTAGTCCACTTAAAAAAAGAAAGGAAGAAGCAGCAGCCTAAAGGCTTTAATGACTATCAAAACAAAAAAATTTGTTGTTGCTGTTGTTTTCATTATTAAGCAAAAAAGAAGACTCAACTATTTTTGGTGATCAGGTGCGTAATACAAGGAATAGGGTAAACATGTCACCTTTCAAAGTGTATAAAAAAATATACTTTTTGTCTGGTTTTTGTTTAATTGAACAATAATATTGGGCTCAGACAATTAATGTTCTAATTTAATAGACGAATTAACTTCTATTTAGCGGGTAAAGTCTCATTGTCCATTTAATTTGTTGCCCCATTATACTCCAAAGCACTCGATATACTATTCTTAATGCCAAAACAACCTTAATCGCTTTGACGTACGTGTAACAATCAACTATACCTTTGAATCTTGCAGTGCAGCTGTTTTCCGGTTAAGGTATGGCACAAACGTCTACTTTATAAGATTAAAAAAATTCTAGCAATAAATTTGATTACGTTATATGAATCATACATCCAGGAACGATATTTTAATGTTCCAGAAGCTGGAGAATCAAGCTACATCAAAATATATTCGTGCCGGTGTACCTTAAGGTATGATGCCTGGTCCTCTGTTGTATAGCTAACATACTCCTGACTACCACGATCACAGGATACTATGATTGGGATATTCGCTGATGATACTGCGGTATTACCGGTAAATAAAATTACTTATGGCGCTTTTAGGTCAATCAATCGATAACCACAAAGGTTTGGTTTACTCTAATACATACAACATGTTCCAAGTTCAAATCTCACAACGTAATGAAGCTCTGTATCTAAGAATCCCTGTCGCCTATTACATCGCTAAAGAATAAACAAAAGATACAAAAAAAAACTACGTAATTGTATACAAATAATCAAATCGACAACAACAACTCAAGCAGAAATTTAGTAAATAAAAATAAACGACAGCAATAAAACAGGCAGAAAAGTAAATAAATAACAAACAACAACAATAACAATAAAAACTAAATAAAGTAGACGCTTACATTCACATGGCCTCGGAAAAACTAAATAGAAAGAAATGTAAACAAAAAGAATCTACCTGGACTATTGAGAGGCTCGAGAGATTTCAAAGTACAGTGTACTCAGCCATATAAAAAGAGCATATCGATGCGTATAGCAGTCAGTTTATTTAGTGTAAACTCAGCGATTTAAGTTTATTGGATATAATCTCAGCGTTTAGATAGTTTATTTGATGTAAACTCAGAGTAACGAGTAATTGGAATAAACTCAGTGTGAAGAGAGCTTAGTGTGGATAAACGCTGGTTACAAAGGTCGTGATCGAACCAAAATTGTCACAAAACGAGTGTGATGATCTTCACAAAGAACTGTGTAATAGTTGCAATGGTTTTACACAAAGTGTCTGAAATAAGAATAATTAAAAGTAATTGTACTTGCTTGTGGAAAGGTTACAAGCAGTGAAACACCAAACTATATTAATAAAGAATTATTTAATTTTATTTATTTTAATTTTAACTGCAATTTATGAATTCATTTATAAGCGCTCTTAAAAAGTAAAAACGTAACAATATTATGATCTATAGAAATAGTGAAAAAAAAAATTTTTTTAATGTATTGCTATATTACCCGCTCTCAGACAGTAGCTTGCATCCGCACCTGTCTACAATACACTGTGAGAAAAGAAAAACATTTTTTAGCTTAACAACATAACTTTTTTTGGAAGTTTTAAAGTAACAGAATTTAATTACTTGATTTTATTTTTCTTAAATATTCAAAAGTTTTAAAATTTTATTAAAATTTTTCTTTTTTTTTCGAAATTCACAAATGAATTTCATTTAAACATATTGTTGATGTAAGAGTATTACAACTTTCTTTTCATTCTTTTTTTCTTTTTTAAATTTTTATTTACTTTTCATTTTCTTGTCTTTTTCTTGGCCTTGTTAGTCAAAAGCTTTGGTTGACAAAAGTGTTGCAAACAATGCTACAGCACAACAAGTAAGATATGGCAAAAAATTTCGTGCTACAAAATTTTGTTTTTGTTTCTTCTTTTTTATTTAAAACAATGCTGCAAAGGTGTTAAAGGCACAAGACATTGTGTTGTATTGTTTTATTCCTTTTGCTTATAATATTTAGAAGCTTTATTAGTTTAGCAGCAGCAGTAGCAGCAGCAGCACTGGCAATTGTTAACTGGAGCCAAAGTTTTCTTTTCAATTTTCTGTTTGTCGTGCGGATTAGAGTCGCCTTAGAAAACAATTCCCTTTTTGCCTTACTACGGGCGTTCTTCTTGATTTAATTTTATGAGTCTTTAGACTAAAGAAGTTTTCAAGAGGCATAGGATTTTAAGGAAATTTCTAAAATTGAATTTGAAATAAATTTCAAATTTTTTTTCTTTTTTTAATATTTGTTGTGTCCGCTAAAAGGAAGAAATATAAAATGCTGTTTGATAGTTAGAATACGAAGAATAAGAATTACTTTCATTATTTGTGTGTATGCGCTCTAAGACAGGAATTTGAGCAAGGCAAAGTAAGTAAATGGAAATTTTGCTGTAATAATGAAATTTAAATTGAAATGTGAAACAGAAGAACTAAAAAATAAATTTTTTTTAGAGAAAAATTAATTTTTAATAATTTTCATTAAGAAATCAATGATGTTCTTCCGAAATATGCACACCCACCAAATATAACATATGTATTTTCAGTCGCTCACAAAACCTATTCTTTTACGCCATGTTCATACGAGAATTCGAGACTTGAATTACCTATACGAACAAACCCGTTCTCGTGGCATCTTTCTAGCTGCTCTTGACAATTCTTCTTCCTCCTCTCTTTGTATATATTAAATGGAATCAGTGCAGCGATATGCCAGCCACCAGATGTAACATATTTTCAGTTGCGCAAAAAACTATTGTTTTATTCCATGGACATACGAGGCTTCAAATTACTTTTTTTAGCAGTTTGAATTACTTATACGAATTACCCTGTTCTCAGGACATCTTTCAAATTAGTTCTGAAAGTTCTTTTTCTTTTTTTATTGTTAAATTGTGCACATTTCAATGAAAAGAAAAAGTAAAAAAAAATAAAACTATTTTGTTTGTTTTTGTTGCTGTTGGGGCAATAAAGAACGGTAAAAATTACAGATAATAATAAATGAAATCGAATTACTTACAATTTGGTGAATCGCTTTATTTTGTGTTAATAGTTTACGAAATTGTTATAATTATTAAGTCGGCTCATAGTTATGTCAAGTTATGAATCCGAGCGTCGATTACGAAAAAACGTTGTCATGTAAACATGGTATTGGCAAATTGGTGTGGGTTCTCTAGCCTACACTATAATTCTGGAAAGGCCTTTGTTTATCCCAAAGCATTTCGATTAAATAACAAGCTAAAGGACTTTTGTACAATCCTATATGTTCAACCACAGGGTCTTCGGCAACAGAGTAGACCATGTAACACATGGACCCGTTGAACGACGAGAGAATTTAAATTAGCCACTAACTCCTGTAGAAAAATCAGAGTATTTGTCAATAACGAAGCAAATGAAGATAATTCGATCTCTGTATACATCTTATTTAAGTAAACCTCTATAATTGTAATCTATTGTATTCCTAAATAATCAAAGGTCGCGTGATGTGATGTTTGTCAAATCAAATGGACATATATTCCCATGAGTCAGTGGAACGAAACAAGGTTGTGGATTATTAAGCATTATGTATGTACGTACGGGTTGTAAAAGTAGACCTAAGACCTATTCTGAGGATAAACCCTACCAGTAGCAGCCCACTAAGAACGAATAATTCTGCCTGGGCAACATTCTAACTGAAGATATATACTAAATCTTATAAAGACAGCCAGTAATATGATAATGGATACTAAAATCCATATATTATATCTGCGTCGATACCATATAAGTACTTAGTATGTGGTGACCTCGTACTATTTCCAATAATCACTTATTGTACATTAATAAACCACTCCCTATTGAAAAGAAGATTCATTAACTTCACAATGTAACTCTCAAGGCTCACCAATAGAGGACTTCATAAAACGACCTGAAGAAGAAAAGCGCACAGTGAGACGACCAAATCACTAAGCATATTATATATGATGAAAATAAGTAGGGATACGTGGAAACTAAGTTTTTAAATATAAATTTACGAACGTCCTAGGCTTTTTATACTGTGATTAAGTTTCTGCCTATTAGCCAATTAAACTCAGTTTTATTGGAAGCAACTTTGGGCTTATGTGGCTATTCCATGTAAATCATAGATCAAGATGAATTTGGAGTTATTTAATTTTCCCTTGTTAAAGTATTATTTGGTTGTTGATTTTGGGTGGGGCGGACGATTTTTTATGTCCGATAAAATTAATATGTGTTCTAGCTAAGCCCTGGCATGCTTTACTAAATTACTATCTGAATATAACTTTTTACTCTTTTCCTAAATTTCAATTGCTGCTGGCCCCGAGGCTAAAATGCTTAGTCTTTTATCTGTGCATACGTGGGCGGATTGACATTGAAGCTACCTAGCGCTAGATGGCAGCACAAACACAAAAACTTTTTCTTTCTTAGAAATTACGATCTGTCAAACGACAGCTCTTAAAATTTTAGTCAAATTCATCGATTATTTTATTTGTTGTAGTCGTTTGAAATAAGCAACTTTTGTGTTTCTTGGAAAATGGAAAAAAGACAATTTCGTGTAGTGATTAAATACTATTATTTGAAAGACAAAACGGTGAAAGAGACAAAAGGAAAGCTTGATAAACATTACCGCGAATCTGTTTCGTGAGATTATATAGTAAAATATTGGATTGCTGAATTTAAACGGGGCCGAACAGGCACTGCAACAATACCATCAACAGGAAGGCCAAAAGAAGTGATGACTGAAGAAAATATCAAGAAAATCCTCGATATCGTTATGAATAGTCGCTGGGTCGAAATACGTGAGATTGCTGAAATGGTAAACATATCATATGAACGTGTGTTCAACATTTTGCATGGACATTTGCATATGAAAAAGCTATCGGCAAGATGGGTGCCGCGTTTGCTCAGTATTGAACAAAAACGAGTTCGGCAGATCACTTCACAGCGGTGTTTGGACATGATAAAGCATAATCCTGCTGATTTTTTGCGTAGATTAATAACTGTTGATGAAAAGTGGGTCCACCACTACACACCTGAAACCAAAAACCAATCGAAGCAATGGGTGGAAGCTGGTGGAAGTGCTCCGAAGAAGGTGAAGACAGCGAAATCGGCTGGCAAGGTTATGGCCACTGTATTTTCGGGTACACACGGAATATTGCTAATCGATTATCATGAAATGGGATCCACAATCACAGGAGAGTATTATCGTGCATTATTGGATCAATTGGTTGATGCAATCAAGGAAAAACGACCACAATTAAACAAAAAAAAGTGCTCTTTCTTCAAGACAACGCACCGGTTCACACAGCATTAGATACGATGCTAAAACTACGAGAAATCCACTTCGAATTGGTTGATCATCCACCTTATAGTCCAGATTTAGCCCCTAGTGACTTTTGCCTGTTTCCAAACTTGAAAAAATGGCTCGCAGGAAAAAGATTCATCGCAAACGAAGAAGTGATTACCGAAACTAATGCGTATTTTGGGGAGTTCCCAAAATCGTATTATTCAGATGGTATGAAAAAGTTCGAAAATCGTCTTACTAAGTGTATTAAGCTAACAGGAGTCTATGTCGAGGAATGAATGGTTTTTGAAAAAAAATGTGTTTTTCCTACTTAGGTAATATATCAATCAATGAAATATCAATCCGCCCTCGTAGACTTCAAAAAACATACAAAAACGCATATATATACATATATATATATATATATATATATATATATATATATATATATATATATATATATACATATATATATATATATATATATATATATATATATATATATATATATATATATATATATGTATATATATGCGTTTTTGTATGTTTTTTAAGTCTACGAGGGTGGACACACATATATATATATATATATATATATATATATATATATATATATATATATATATATATATATGTATATACTCGTAGACGAACTTTTCAGCTGATGATTTGTATTGACTTCAAATTCACTTCTTTTACTTTTCTCAAGATATAAAATAATCAATAGTTTTTGACTGATGTCTTGTTTTAACTATGAAGTCATTTAGACCAAACTCGTTAAATTTAATTTACTTTGATACCATGCCTACTTGTCCAATCCCGACAATTTTTTAACTGATGATTTGTATTGACAACAAGCTTATTTGAGTCAAATTTAGAGACCCTCGTTGAGTTGTTCTCGATTTATTAAATGATGAACATAAGGCAACTTAGCTACATTTGTATACTAGTTAAGACCCGGAGTGCTTCACTCCCCCATCATAATTATTATATTAAATGCTACCACACTTATATATTTTACCCTTTTTCTCCATCCTTCTGCCCTTTCGATCAAAATCCAATCATTTGTTTCTAGCAGAATGAGACTGTAGATTTTGGTTTTAGCTGTATACTGTCTTCAAACAAGCACATATTTATTGTTACGAGTATGTAGTATACGTATATAGAGAGTTGTTATCCAGTATGATTTCTGCAATTCCCGCTTTTTGGTTAATTTGCATAGACAACAAAGCTTTAAAAAATGTTATTCGTCACATAAAAAAAATACAATATTTAGTATGAATGGATGGTGCCACGTCCACTTATCCGATCTCGCCCAGTTATTGACTCATAACATGTATTGTTCACGATGTTGTTTAAACCTAATTTAGAAACTTCTACTATTGTCGTTCTCAAGATATACAAAAAATAATTTCTTATTCATATGAGAGGTACCACGCCCACTTTTCCAATTCCGCCCAGTTTTTGACTGATGATTTGCATTGACTATGAAGTTACTCAGACCAAATATTGAAACTTTAGCTCTAACCGTTCTCAAGATTTAATGAAAACAATATTTTGTTTGTATTGGAGGTACCACGCCCACTTATTCAATTCCGCCCACTTTTTGACTGATGATTTGCATTGACTATGAAGTTACTCAGACCAAATACTGAAACTTAACTGTAACCTTTCACAAGATTTAATGAAAACAATAATTTATTTATAATGGAGGTACCACGCCCACTTATTCAACTCCGCCCACTTTTTGACTGATGACTTGCATTGACTATGAATGTATTTGGGCCAAATTAAGAAAATCTTTGTTTAAGAATTTAAAGATATATTCAAATAAATATACACTTTTTAAGGGCGTGGCACCACTCAGTTAGAATTTTTGAAATTTATATAGCCTATAGTTCCTTCCAGACATACAGTGAGATACTGTAAAAATGTAAATAAATTCGTTCTTTCATTAAGCAATCCATAAGGCTCAAGCAAACAAACCAACAATCAAACTAACAACCAGACCAACAATCAATCCTACAAACACATCATTTTTATTTATAAGATAAAAATAAGACGATTTTGGGCTTCATTATTGCGGACATACGATTTCTGATTCCAACTAAACATAAATATAAACTACATATGTGTAAAGAATACATATGTCCAAAAATAGTTTAAATTTTTATATACATATGGTTAGGTTTTACGTGTTTGGTTTTAATTTAAAATCCTTTATTCAACACAATTATGTGCACCACTGCTTGTAATCTTTCTACAGGCAATGACAATTTATATTTTTAATTACTCCGTCTGTTTACAACTTTGTAAACAATAACAAGTACTCGACAGATCTTTCAACCCGATCGTAGCTATAACTTAGTTTCGATCACAACCTTTTCAACCAGAGGTTATCCACACTTAACTCTCTTTACTGAATTAGCTCCCACTAAACTGTTTTTTTTACTTCACTACTGGCTCGACGAGTTTACTCCTTATAAACTCTCTTCATACCAATAACACATTCGCTGAGTTAACTTTACATAAACTGCACTCGCTGAGTTTACGACACATAAACTCATTGCTTTTCACATCGATGTGCTTTTTATAGAGCTGAGTAAACAACCCATCGAAAGCTCTCGAATCTCCCGATATTTCAGGTAGATTCCATTTCTTTCTTTTAATTTCTTTTTAGTTCATTTGAAGCCATGCGTATGTGAACATCTACCCCTTTCAGCTCTTAGTATTTGTTGTTGCTTGTTTATTGTCTATTATTTGTTTTCTATGCTCCTTTATTATTGTTGTTGCCGTCTTATTTTTATTTACTTTATCTCTGCTATTGTTTGTTGTTGTAAATTTGGTTATTTGTAAACAGCACTTATAGTTGTTCCTGCAGCTTTTGTTTATTTAGTTTAGCGATTTAATAAACGCTGTGGTGCCCAACCTTATTTTCGTAACAGTATGTATATATAGACTTCATTGTTTATAATATCTTTAATACGATTATGCAACTTTCTTTCTAATTTTTTATGTGTGTTTATTAATAGATTTTGCTTTATCGTATACAGTAACCCCAAATGCCATATTAAATCAAAAGTTTAAGAGACGAAAAGCGCTAAGGGGTATCTTATGTATCATAAATTAATTTAAATTGTGTACTATATTCTATGTAATATCTTAATTTTGATGTCATTACCTTTAATTATCCATGTACATTTTTTAACAAATAAAGTTAAGAATTGTTTCAGATTTCCAAACAATTTAAAATAATTTCATTATTTGATCACAATAATGACCTGAAGCATTTTCGGGGATAAAAAGTAGCAAATAATTTCAATTTTATTATTTTAAACGTTAATAATGCGGTCAGAATCATATGTTAACTGTTTTTTCTTTTGAAAATACTTTTATAATGAACCCTTTTCAAATAAACATCAAGATTGAAAGCTGACATTATCATATCAAAGTATTAATAATGAGGAGGTTATTGGAATATTTTCAAATTTAATGGAAAACAAAACAAACAAAAAATGTCAATACAAAATTAAAATAAATATTTCGTTACACTTACACAATATATATCCAGATAACTATATATGAGCTGTTTATTTTGAAAGTGTGGCAAGTTCATTTTCTTTTTGGTTTTTTTTTTCTTTTTTGTTTCGAGATATGTAAAGGTTTTTGTTTTATTAAATTTAAAAATATAGGTAAACATTAAGTGAAATGTTTTGCATGTTTTGTGGTACTAGAGAATGGAAGCTTTTAATACAATAGTGTTTGCAGTGCTGACTAAAAGAGTAAGAGATTTTTATAAATCAATCATATAAATCAATGGATTAATTATTAATAAATAATTTTTATTGTTCATTTAATTTTTTGACTTTTTTGTCAGTTTTTTTTAATACAAAAACAAAATTTTGTTCAAACCTTTAAATTTCTGCAATTGAAAAAATATAAAAAACAAAGATTATTATAAAGCGTCCGCCAAATATTTTTTTTTTTTTTTTGCAAATGCTATAAAATGAATATTTTCTCAAATTTCTTTTTTTATTTGAAAGTACAATCCTTCCGGTTAATAATGGAAAATAATTTCACTAAAATGGCTGCCTCGGCTGGCCATGCAGTAGCCTACACGATCGGTCCAATTTTTAAGCACATTGTATTTCACCAATGGCTTCACGAATTTGTCCTTTAGAGCGTCATTGTCTCTGGTTTGTTGGCATAACGCTTATCTTTGACGGCATCCCACAAATAATAGTCCGACGGTGTCAAATCGCAGCTCCAAAGTGGCCAAACGACATCAGCTCTGCGGCTGATAATGCGGTCTTCAAAAATAGGGCGCAAAACATAGAGTTTAGCTTCGGCTGTGTAGCACGTAGCGCCGTCCTGTTGAAACCAATGTTGCTAATATCCTCCTCTTCAATTTTTGTGAACAAAAATTCGTTCAACATGGCCCGATAACAAGCGTCATTGACTGTAACGGCCACTCATTGCTTATTTTCGAAAAAAAAAATGGCCCAGTGACTCGTCTTAGGTGTATCGGCTTTTCAATGAATGCATGCCGGTTTTCTGTGCCCCAATTGCGACAATTTTGCTTGCTTACATACCCGCCAAGAAAAATCTTTTTCTTGGCAAAATCGACATCTTCTGTAAGTCGATCGATGGCCCACTTAGCGAAGCGAAAACGCATTGGATGGTCAGTTGGCTTCAACTCCTGAACCAATTAGACTTTTTATGGCGTCATACCAATGTCTTTATGCAAAATTCGTCTCAATGATGTCTCCGAAATGTTCAATTGTTAAGAACGACGGTGAATTGATGTTGATGGCGCTTCACGCACACTTTCTGCCACACCTGCAATATTTTCGGGTGTATGCACTGTTTCTTGCTTTTCACGCTTTGGTTTATCGATGAGGATGCCAGTTTCTTTCACTTTTTTCACAAGATAACGAACATACGGAGCTGACGATGCTTCTCTTCTTCCAAAATCCGTACGCAATTTTCGCACACATTCTGTAACATTACCATGATTTTCAAAGTAATGTCGTAATATTTCTCAGCGTTGTTCAGGCGTATACACCACCATATTCGTTCATGATTGTATATAGTGGTAAAGATCCTTGCTAAGTGGTATTGATTCCCACTTAGCATTGCAATTTTTTTCCAGTGGGTGGCGTTTTCTCCTGATCATTCATCTGATGTTTATCATCATCGCTGGAAGATCAGGGTGACTTCGTTTTAGATGGATTTGTCTGGAGGAAGTTCAAGATTTTTTATTAAACACTCAAAACCGCAATTTTTGAATTCTTTTTGATCATGTCCTCTGCTGGCATTCGAACCTGCGCCGTATGTATTATATGCCTGCGTTCGATTCACTTTACATTTCCGAAATTACTTGGTCTTCCCCGCTGTGGTAATAAATCCATAATTTTGGTCTCAGTTTCTCTGTCGGCATTTTAGAACCGCTTTTCTCCAGAGGTAAAGTTCTCTTCATGTGCTAAAAATGTGTTTATGTTTTCGACAATTTCGAGGTATTTTACAACTAGTAATGGAAGGATAAGATACTCCGAAATCGCCATTGCTTGGCAAAATCTAATGTCCTAAAAATAAGAATTTTTGATCAATGATATTTATATCACTCTCACTGGACTGAACAATTTTCATTCTTTAAAATTCCTTGACCAACTTTATGCTTCTAATTTGACCAGTGGACATATCACTACAAGTTATAATGTGTTTTGTTTTTCACAATCTATACGTATATCAAATAGAGTTGGGTTCTGTAGCTCTTCTAATGAGCTAGTTCGTTCACACACACACATACATAAATAAAATTTTTGTTTTACAAACATGATTTTTATTATAAATGAACCAAGTAGCTCATTAGAAGATCTAAACGACCGAACTCTAATATCAAACAGCAAGATGCTACTTCTGGTGCTATTCGGGATGCTGTAGTATCATTCCAAACTTGTAGAACATCTTTAGACATGATGTTAAACCTTCACATTCTTCCACTACGTATCAGCCGGGGCTAAAATTTGCCGAATAATAATTTTTTCTTAGATGAACTTGCACCACTTTCAAATTGTACATATTTTCAATACTGTTGTGGAGTAAAATGTCCATCTCACAAATAACAGAATTTGAAATTTGCTTGCACACAAAAAGATCATAACAATTTTTTATCTACTCTGTATAACTACTTTTATCTCGATTTTTTTTTTTTAAATGGACTTGCCCCACTTTCAAAATAGACGGCTCAATATATCAAAATAAAATATGTACATATGTTGTATATTCCAGAATACATTTTTAACAATAGCAGACATTTATATGGACAATACGTCTCCAAATGACCATTTTGACCAGAGTACAAAGAATATATAAAAAAAGGAAAAATAAAAAATACAAAAAAATTGAAGCACAGAACTCTTGTGGTTGAGTTCTTGAAATGATATGAAAACTGTCATTTTCAATAGAAATTTGTAATTTTTGTTTAGATTTGTTGTTTGTTGTTTGTTTTCTTTCTTTTTTCTATAGAACAATAAAATATTCTAAATCGAGAGCAACTGACTATTATCACTTTTTGGCAGGAGGTATATAAAAGGTTAGAAATACATATTCCTACATATGTATGTGTATATGAAAAATATACACATATACATACATACATACATATGTATATTTACGTGTAAATATGTATGCATGAGATACATACTTGTTTGTCTATTTGTTGGAAATTTCCATCTCAAACCCACTAAATTTGGTTGGATCTCTTTGTTTGCATTTCAATTTGTTTGTGATTTTGTATGAAATGACTGACGACGGACTGCCTGACATTCACATTTTAATTGTTTTGAATTTGCAAATGTTCTAATCGCTATTTGTTTTCCAATTGTTTCACAATAAAAATTTGGATTTTTAGTTGGTTTACTAAGGTTAACAAAACTAAATTTATGGTGATGTGCAAAAGCGTTCTTCTTGAACACCCTGTATTGTTTTAAGTTCAAATAAACCAAGTAGTGTTCCTGTTGTACGGCATTAGAGGTACACATGTTGTCTTCCTCCAAAACCATCAAAAACAAACCAAACCGATATTGTACAATATAACAGATAATAAGACATGGTGGTGCCTTCTTAATGGTTTGGAGTTGCATTTCGAAAAAAAGGGTGGGTACATTAGTGCACATAAATGGTATTATGCGTAACGTACAGTACCTGCAACAAAATTTTTCACGTGTATTGGAAAAAGTCGATTTTGCTAATGAAAAATTTCTCTTTTTTATGTTCCAAAACACACTGTACATAGTGTTAAAAACCGGCTTGAAAAACTGAGAATTCTTGGGGACAGATCAAATCACTGGTCGTCACGAGCGAACAAAGGACGTCTGTTAAGATATATAGGACGATTTTTTTTTAACAACTTTCTTTTTGGCAGCTCAGCTGTTTTCGTGTAAGAAGTCACTATCAAACGTGTTCAGTTTGGTCTATTTTTAAACCATAAATCGGCTTACAAACGAACAACACTTGCAGATTATTGACAATTTCATGCTCAAAATTCATGCTTTTTTGTCGTAAAATTGTGTTGAACAACGAAGCTTTTTTCTGGTTGAATTGATACGAGAACAGGCAAAATTGTTGCATTCGGTGTGAATATCAGCATTGCAAAAATTACCTATGCATTCAGACAAATGTACTGTTTGGTGTGAATTATGGGCCGGTTGCCTCATATGACCGCACTTTTTCAAAGAATGTAAATGGCACGTTCTACCTCGTGATTATTATTATTCTTTTTTTTTGCTTAAAATGGAAGAGCTGGAGTTGGCTGACATGTGGCTTCAACAGAACGGTTCCACATGCCACACAGCACTTAAATATTGCCAGATTCTGAGGCAAGTTCGGTGAACAAGCGTATAAACAATTTGAGGCGTAGCCGCCTTCAGCGTTTATATGAAATCATCATTAAACACTGAATTATATAGATCGTTTTATCGACTCAAATAAAGACTTCATACATTTCTCTCAATTTTATGTGTTTTTTTTTTTAATCTAATCCGAAAGTTCTTAAAAATCATCCGATGCTAGTATAATTGGTGCAAAAAATACGTACCTAGTAGGCCCAATCGCATCAAGACTCAAAAAAGCCAACACGATACGGGACATTCTACTTTTTTCGTCACTCCTCTAGGGAGCTTCCCACAAAGAATCCATTGCTTTCTTTCGGTTTCTTTAACCAATTCAATCTTTTCAGCTAATTAGATGATTAATCCACTGTAGCTTCCTCTATATGATTTTGCGTAGTGGTGAAGATCCTTGCTAATTGGTGGTGATCTTTTCTTTAGCATTGTAATTTTGGTAGCGTCTTTTTCTGATTATTCGTCTGATGTCTGTCATCACCGCCAGAGGTATGCGAGAAGGTTAGAGGGCTTCTTCTTTATTTTTTGATGGTGTTGTCAGGAGAGATGTTGAAGCCTCCTTATTAAACATTCAAAACCACAATTAAATTTTTTTTCGTCATGACCTCTACTGGGCTCGAACCTAGAACGTGTGTGTTATTATGCGTGCGCTCTAACCACTACACCGCATCACCCTCAAGATTACGTTGATGAATGAAGCTAATTTTGAAAAAAAATATGTTTTCTTTGTTAGGCCCGGGACTTTTCAGCCCACTTATAACTTCTGACCTATTCAAATTGACAAACATTGAAACATAATGTTACGAAAGAGAAGACGCTGAAGACGAAATTCACCGCATCAGGGACCTATTATAAGATTATAGCTATAAAATTTATTGGCTTGTGTCAAGGCTTAATAATTGCCATAATTACCTGTACTAATTAAGATTAATTAATTAATTAATTGCCAATTCGATTCTTTTTTGGCTTTTATAATTTTACACCATTTGAAATTACGTGGATTCGAACATTCGAAACTAATAATGAAATGTTATAAAAGATGGCGTATTGCAGTTGGTGAGTTAGTTATCATTTGGCTGTCATAAAGTAAAGTGTGTTTAGACGAGTATCAATTTGCTGTACTAAGACAAAGTGTATAAAAGTTATAGTACAGTAAATAAAAGCTTAAAACGTTACAGTAATTTTGGGATTTGATCTGGCTTTATGGAAAGTAACCAAAGCATGTCATCGGAATATGACTCACTCGCCAAATTTTTCAACACAAGTAAGTTTACTTTCTACGTATTTTTAGAAGAAACAAATTGCTCCAGTCGGTAAATCTGACTAGTTTTTGCTCAAAAATTTTTAAATTTTATTCCCTTTAATATTAAAAGTGTGAAATTATTTTCACTCTTAATAAAAATATTAATTGGCTTCGTAAGGAATTATGTACACTTTTATAAGACGCCTTTCTTTCCTAAACCATTTTCTTTTATTAGATATTTTAGCATATTTTATGCCTTTCAACACTTCAAACTCAACAATAGCTATTGTTAAAAGAAATTTTACTACTCAATAGATGTTATATGTTACACCTTAAATAAGTTTTTATGGAAAATCATAAAAGAAAAAAAAAGAAAAATTCACTAAAATCAGTTCAGCCTGAACTACGTAAGTCAACAGCTAGATGAGTAAGTGTGCCTCTATCGATGACGTTAGGTAATAACTCATAATTTAAGAACCTAAATGAGAGTGTATACACTTCCAACTCATAAAATAACAGAGAAAATCACATAAAATGACACAAGTTTTGATAGCATTGTGAAGAAGAAATAAACAAAAAAAAAAAGAAAACTAGAGAAAAGAAAGCTATAAAAACTTTTTAAGAGCATTTCATCACGAGTACTCATAAAAAGAGAGACAGTTAGTGAGTGAACTATGAAATGCTTTTCATAATATTGACCTTTTTATTGGCTGCTTACATTTATTAAATTAAAGATCATGGCCATTATTATCCTGATTATTAACGTTGTTCTTATTGTAATGATTTTTATGATGAACGCTGATGATGATTGTTGTTCTCATCATAAATTTCATAATTCTATTCGCTGTAATTTGTCAATATTCTAAAGACATACAGATAACATCTCTTTTCCTCTTGTCATTCTCCCTTTTTTGTTTAAATCAATAGACACCAACATTTGATAGATTTTAGCCAATTTATTGGGTATTTTTTTTTTTAAGTGATTTGTCCACTGAAGCAAAAGTTAAGGTATAAAAGAAATAGACAAACAAATTTGAACGATTTTTTAAAGCAATAAAAACGACTTTACCAATATGCTACAGAAGAAAGTACACGTAAATGGAATCAATATCCAACAATTTTTTTAGAATTTTTTTAAATTGTAAATTTGACATACAATTTTTATAGTATTGCAAAAATGTTTCAAATTTTATAAACCTCTTGTAGTGCCTACTGTACGGCAATCCTATTTATAAGCGAAAAAATCCAGTACAACATAAAATCTGTTTGCAATACACCCCACGTAATGGAAAATGAAAAATTTCTGAAATTATTTTATGGTCTCACGTACGTTTATGATGCGTTTAAAGTCCAGCCTATGTGGGGTCCAATTTTAATACAATAGCCACGAAAAAAAGGCCAAAAAATGGAATCAAAAGAATTATTTTTTTTTTGCCATAACATTTATGAATGATTTTCCTAGAAAGCTAAAAATCGTACACCATAGAGTACAGACAAAACAAGCATACTGTTCTCTGGGCAGGAAAAATACAAATAATTCAAAACGTATTTTTTATTAAATAAAATGACAATTTATGCCAAATCCGTTGCTTTGTACCTTTTTTTTGTTTTGCTTTTTCTTCAGCCACTGGTGATTTAAGAACCATAAACTGAAGCAATGGGTGATAAATTAAATTTTAAATGGTAAACAAGTACTTATATTATATACTCTCGTTTTGAGTACTTTGAAAGAAAAATAATTATAAATTTTTTAAGTACGATATACATAGTAAATCCATTATAGATAAGGTTTCAGAAGCAAAGACCACAACGGGGGTGCTGCCTAGACCAGAAGATAGTATCAAAAATCTTAGTTCAATAAAAATACGCAAAAATAATTAAATATCCAGTATATTATATATATTACCGATATCGGTAACTATAGTTTGACATTTTTAATTCAGTATGGTTTGCCAAGTAATAATAAATCATGTAAAGCCAGAACAACGCTACCAAATTGTGAAAACTTCTCTGAAAAATAAATTCGTACGCGAAGTTCATGGAGCACTTCGTCCATTTTACGTTTTTTTTAACTTGAGACCAGCACTCCTGGATGACTCCTACTTATGCAGTGCATTGCGCTGGTACTAGGAAAAAAGAGGGAGTAGTGTTTATGTACGTCTGATTTAAATTTACTCATATCGTAAATGACAGGAAAAAGTTTCGCTGGAAGACTATTCCAAAAACGAACTGTGCAACTGAAGAACCAATTCTCCCTATAATGCGTTGTGCGATTCATTAGACAATCAACGATCCCTACCATCATAAATAAGCATCTTTGGCCTCTTCTGTACATACATAAGGGCTGTATTCCATCCAGGATCGAATATAGGTCTTGTAAGTATTGAGCAGGTCAGATGAAGCGAAGTATTACTTGCAACGTCTTAAAAAACCGAGGCACTTGAATGCTTTTTTCGATATTCGGAAAATGTTATTGTTCCAACGGATATTACAACTAACATCAAGAGAATCTGACTCCTAAGTATCTAGATTACCCATAGTTACAGACGACACCACACCATCACGTCTGTGTAGTAATAGTAGATAGGATTGGAAGTCCGAAGAAGAAAGTCATTAAGATATATTCAGAATAGAGTTGGAGAAAGAACAGAGCCTTGCGATACTTCTGGATTTAACCTGAACTCGTCGGATGATAACCACTCTTATAGAACGATCTCTGAGAGAGCTCGATATAAATCGAGAGAAGTGACTACCAACACTAAAGGCAGTAAGTTTCGATACTAGTGCCTCATGCCAAACTCTATCAAACGCCTTGGAAATATCCAGTGCCACAACTTTGCTCTCACCAATATTATGAATGGATTTGTTCCACCTCTCACAGAGTACCGCCAGCAGGTCGCCAGTAGGACGGCTCTTGCGTGATGCACTGAAAAGGTTGGCTAATGAACGCGTAAGCCATCTCTATTCCATCTCGCCCAGAAGACTTGTTTACGTTGAGATTTGCAAGAACTTTTTTACGGCACGGATTCGAATGAATATATTGGGCATAGTCACTGATACACTTTCGAGTGCGGGCAGTGGTTGAAGGCTCTTCGGTAAGCCAAAATTACAAGCTAAAATTACTTGCAAGTAATTCAGCCAAAAGGCTTGCCTTATCTACCTGGTTCGAGAATGCTTGGTCTTTCCTTAAAAGAACTGGAATCGAATTAGCGTTACTCCTGAGTCATTTAATGAATGACCATAATCTCCTACTTCCCCGGGGAAAAGTAAGAACTTTAGCACGAAGGCGCTCGTCGTAAAGAGCCTTCTCACGCCTAAGTATTGCGGCACACGAAGATCTTGCCTGTTTGCATAGCAAATCAGTAAGGTCGCATTTATTGTTGGGCCAATTCCTGAATGCTTCCTCTCTCTAGATGTGACTGCTAGTCTGCACGTCTGATTGAACCAAAATTTATTTATTTATTTAATCGAAATACGTTTGGATGGAATGAACATATCCATCCCCAGCTTTATTATTCTGACGACCAACTCTGCCATAGCATCGACATTTGAGTCGATGAAACAAAGTTTCCAATTAAAATGCCTAAAGAAGTAATTGAGCTCAACCCAACGTGCTTTTTCATAGACAAAAAAAGCGTCTCTTAGCTGTAGGTGAAAGAACCAAAAAGAGGCAAAAATAGTGCAATGATCTGGGTTACCGAGAGGTACAAGAACCTCGACTTCATGCTTTTCGTGGTGTGGAGGGAGGACATTATTTTGATGCCAATCTACTCACGATATATGTGTAGGTTCATTCAATAGTTGCGCAAGGTGATTATGCGCGGCAAATAGCTCAACATATTGGCCTTCAGGAGTTGTCTGTCCAGAATGGCGTAGTCAATCACCAAAATTGTTCGGGTAATTCGCAAGGATACATGATATATATTCGGAAAGAGAGTCGAGGCCAGATATAGAAACCTTTCCACCCGAAGTGCAAAAGATTTTGATTCTTATCTTAACCCAAAGAGAGTTAAATTTTGCATCATAAATGCCAAGAGGTTGCTGGCATTGGTACACAACTTCATCGCAGATGTACATTGCAATACCCCTATGGGAACTAAAAAAGGACAAAAGCATTATCAGAAACCTGGGTTTCACATAGAACGAAAACATCCGGCCTATGGAGACAAATGTGTGCATAAACAGAAAAAAAATTCGCACAAAACGAAAATAGATGACTAGAAATCAAACGCCACAATCCGCCAATACGGACAACAAAGAAGATGGTTGTTGCTAATTGACTATTTAACGGCCAGTGCTATACCTTCACTCCATAGTCCAACAACAACCATTTCAAGCCGTTCGTACCGAAGGTTTAACTAGAGAGTGTAGGGAGAGGAAAAGGAAAAAGAACAGTAGCACTAGAAAAGGAGTCATAAAAGCCTCAAGCCGGGTTAAAAGTATGCACAACGCAAAAACTAAAATTATTCAGTTTCTTCATTCCAGAAGGACCACCGTGTCGTCATTTATGAGTTAACATAACCGGCTTAGTGTGCAAGCAATTCTCGATTCTAAACCACCAGAAGTATATTGCTGCTATAGCGCGATGTATTGAAGAAGATGTCGAAATATCGATTCGAGCGCTATCGAGCCATGCTGCTGAATTTTTGTTTCCAAAAATTAATCAGCTAAACATCAACGACATTCGATTCCAACAAGACGACACGAATTGTCATACAGCGCGCTTAACCATCGATTTATTTTAAAAATCAATATGATGACCCAATTGTACGTGTGATTACTTTTTATTAGGCTATGAAAAATCAGTTGTTTATGTCGATAAACCAGCAATTATTGAAGCATTGAAAGTTAATATTTAAACCATTATCGAAACCTTACGACCAAATTTATTGGAAAAAAATTGTCCAAAATTTTTAGATCAAATGGACCATGTAACTTATAGCGGATATATGCCGGAAACCATATATAAAAAATGCCATTAAATTTTCTACCAGATTGTAATCAAAAATGATTTCAACTATTTTTCTGTGCGTATCATTTTAAGTTTTCAAGCTCTTAAAAAACACCCCATATAAAATGAAATTCTGGGCCCACACATAATTCAATAAACTTTTGGCATAATATCTCGAGTTAATGAAAGAAAACAGTGATCGAAACCTTAGCATTTGATAGGATTCCCTGCTGAACCTAAACTACATGCAGAATTTTAGCCAGTTGCCAAATAAGGGACGGTAACAAAAAATTTTTAAGGCATTAGTCTCAAATTCATTAATAAAACATAGTTTAATAGATACCCTTTATGGTTGAAAAATATAAGTAAAGGGTGTTCAAACCATAATGTACGATATTAACTGTGAGTCACACCATAACGTCAAGTATTTTGCCAAACTTAATTTGATATTTCTATGTTTCAGTTTTTGACAAATTCAACCGTAGGGAGGTACGCAATGGTACAGCGTGTTAAAGGGCGCTCATATCACGCACTCTGTGATTTTTTTGGTCAGCATAATCGACCAAATGCATCCACAATCGGGAGAAAAGCCAATGCTTCGACAAAGAGGGGCTTTTTGGTGCGATTTATGAGTGGCGACGCCATATGGCCGTATATCCTCTAAAATTAGGTCGGCCAAGCAGTTACCGTGAATGGTATTCGCTATTGCGAGATGATAACGGACTTCTTGTGGCTAGGAATTGAGGATATGGACCTGAACGGTATGTGGTTCCAAGAGTATGGTGCCAATTGCCTAAACTATCCCCTATCTGGAAACCAACTGCTAAGAGTCGGTCACAGACGGATTTACAAAATTTGTCTTAAGCTAACAACAAAGCTATTATCCAGTTCATATTTCATCTGTTTGTTTATTGGATTCTTAACTGCGACTTGAATAACATAAGCTTTTTATGAGTAAACTTGACAGCTTATTAACTTTTAATTTTGTAAAGACTAGTTTTTTGGCTGTAATAACAGTTTATATGCTGCCCACTTAATTTTAGCAATCACTTGGTTCAATACTTTTCTGTGCAGCCTACAAAATAATTTACTTTTCGAGGCATATAAACAACACTTTATCTAAGATCTCCCCATTAGTGTACGATGTGGTTAACATAGATTTTGGCTGCCATTGTATCCGTTGTCATTTGTATATTTTTGCTCAAGGTGGGCGGTATGTTTGGGATATTTATTTCCGATTTAAATTGGAATTCAAGACATCAATGCTTTAAATGGCAATTTGTTTTTACGCCCTCATTAAACTAAGAATTCTATGTACTCTTCGAAATCCTTTTGTTTAATCATGCAAACCCACAGCGCCATATCCTGATCTTTAGCTTGTTTTTTTCTGCCATTTTTAAATACCAATAAGACAGTAATTTTTTTAATGTAATTGTATGTGTTAATATGTGTTAATACTAGAAAAACACAATTGGTTGTGTTACTCTACATAACCAACTAATAGTCTTTCTTCAGATTTTCGATATCAGATTGTCATTACCGACAAAAAAAAAAAAAAAAAAAAAAAAAATTCTAGAACAAGCTCTGCTACTTTATTAGTGACTGATCGGTTTTTCTTTTATTATTCCTACGGTTGAATTTATTTTTTTTTTGTACGCGTTTGCCTTGTATTTCCGTTAAATTTATCTTTACGAGTTGTTTCACTTTTTTATTGAACATAAAAAGTGAAAACTTTTTAAACAGGCTTTTGTTCAAAGTTTTCTTTTATCGAAAATAAAATTTGAGTTAAGCTTTCATCACCACGTGATGTGAATTGTCTTAATTTTTTTTTACTTTATTTTTTTTATACAAGAAAAATTTTGCTAAAAACATATTTAAAGTTTTTTAAATATTTAAATTCCATAATGGACCTCTGCCTAGCCTCTGGGTGGGTTGCGTGGTTGATAATGTAGATATCTTAGCACGTGGAGTGTATTACAATTATGATTAATATTTGGTTATGAAAAAGCTATTACCATATTGGTTGTCACGCCACTTTGTGATCACCTTTAAAGAGTATTTTGCCAATATCAAGTAGCTCTCCGAACAATGTTTAATACCGTTTTGTATCTACACACGAAACATGTACCCACAGCAGCACATCAGAGAACAATCATCAATTAAAATAGTGGTTTCTCTTAGATGCAAGCAGTATTATGCCGCACGCTTTCCTTGATAAGGAGCATATAGCACATAAAGCTTCCGTACAGCTGTAATTTTGATTCGAAAACAAAAAACTGATCTCTTACAGAGAACAAGATTTTCTGTTAAGACAAGATGCAAGAGTGCACAAGTGTGTAGTCATAAAGGAAATAACCCATAAATTGACCTTAGAACTGTTTCCTTATTTAGAAAAGCTCTACACATATTTTTTTTCCAAAAAAAAAAATCGGTTCATGGTATAGCGTGTCGTGTGACATGTGGCACCGTCTTGTTGAAACCATATATCAATTAAGTTTAATTCTTCCATTTTAGGTAGAAAAAAGTCAGCACTCTGCGCACAGTATCTTGCTCTATTGACTGCAAGGTTGCGATTTTCATCGTTCTTGGAGCAGTACGATACAGTTATGCTGCCGGCCTACAAACTGCACCAAATAAAGCATCTTTAAGGGAGAAAATTCACGCCCAATTCGGTAATTCTGTTAATTGACGTACTCATTGATTTAAGAAAGAACTAGAAAGTTACGTTTAATATTATGACGTTATTATTATTATGACGATAGATATGTGTACCGGGACACAGCGATATTCCGGGAGAGTATCATTTGGGTCATCTATCGGCCTAAATTTAAACTAGCGGCTATTTCGTTTCTGGCAATACTTATGTCATTCCATTCTGTCACAAAATTTAGTATGTTATCTCCACTGAACGAAATTAATCGATTTACGCTTGAGCAACGTTAAGATTTATTGGAAATTTATTTCCAAAACAATGAAATTGTAAAAAAATAAGAAAAATTGCAAAAACCATCTTTTCGGATGAAGCACATTTTCATCTTGGTGGGTACGTTAATAAGCAAAATTGCCATATTTGGAGCACAAAAAAACCAAACGTGGTCTTACAGAAGCCAATGCATCCATTACGATTGACTGTCTGGTGCCGCTTGTGGAGCGGAGGACGGCGCTACCATTACGGTCAATGGAGACACTTACCGCACCATGAAAACTAATTTTTTTGTGGTATTGATGTGAATGGTTTGGTTTCTGCAAGATGATGCAACTTGCCGAAATGGTGATGTCAGTTGGCCGCCAAGAAGCTGCGGTTTGACACCGTTTGACTATTTCTGTGGCGCGTCGTTAAAGAAAAGCGTTATATCGACAAACCAGAGACAATTCAGCATTTTGATGACATTGCCGAGATACGACTCCATACACACGAAAATGTTCTCAAGCCAGCCGTGGCAGCCATACGAATGAAATAATATTTAGTTTCTAACCGGGACAATTGTACTTCACAACAAAAAATTAATTTGGAAAAATTTCAAACCGTTTTTGTTTTATTGCATTTTTAAATGGCCCACCCTTTATATAGGGGATGAACTGGCTAGAAGGGGCACGATGGCACAGGTTCTTCCAGTAAAATAAAGTGTCAGTACCCCTATCTCTACTTGTCATCTGTATCTTAGGTCCAGAAACAGTAGTATGTTCTGTAGAAGATGGACAGAGATTTCATCCTGCAGGCAGGCTAAAGAGTTGTGGTTAGTGGTTGATCGGAAGAGGTCTAGTCGGCTGGTGAACATAACAGGAGGAATATTTTCGGCTATGGTGAGTATGCTCCCTGGCAATTGTCTAGTGGGCAGGCTTTCGTTTCGTCTGGGGCACAGTGCGCAACTACTGCTGTGAAAGGGAGGTAGTAACCTCGAGGTATTTGCTGGAAGGCTGAGCTTAAGTATTCTGGTAAGATACCTCAAGGAGCGCGAATTGTTACTAGGAGTACCGGTCGCTTCGTAGTCTCAGATGGCTTAGACTTAGTGGTAACGTAGACCTTTATTTTCATATCTTTCTTTCTCAGAATCAATAAGGCGTTCGGCATCACAATGGGCCTTTTCGGTATAAATGGGCAGGTCTTAGTACCGGTGGCCAGTTTTAAACCTATAACCTAAACTAATCTCACCTACCATTATTGCCGTCAAGGACATTGCTATCTTTTGGTCCATTACACTACCACGACTAGAATAAAAATTCCCCATAATATTCTCTTCAACTTCGATGCCCTGTCGAACTTCAGGATATCAGTGATGACAGTGAATAGTGGTAGTTCGCTACTGTCCTCCTAAAATGCATTAGGAGGACAGTAGCCGTAGTAAAGATGATCATAAGTTCGCTTTGTTAAACACTCATTGTAGGTCTTCAAAATCTCTTTTTTTAATTTTAAACTTCTTAAGAAGAAATCAGTTTTAATCAATTTCGGCAGAATGTTCTGCAGAGTAAAGCATAAAATTTTCTTTTATAAAAAATTGTTTTTTTTTCGCTTTAATTTTTCTACTGTCAGGTTCGTCTCTGGTTAAGTCACACAGTGTAGCATAAAATCTGATCGATCTTGGAATTCTATTTATTAACACACTCGTATGATTTTTATTTATTTATTTATTTTATTTATTTTTTTTTTTTTTTGTTTGGTTTCCCTTCAATTGATTTAAAAAGTGTTTGTCTAGTTTTTGTTTATTTTCGCATGTCACACAATTTACTTTAACAGCATATATGTGTGTGTGTGTGTTACTTTTCAAATTTTTTACTTTTTTTGCTTCCTTACTTCCTCCACACATTCAATTCCTTAGATATCCTATTTCCTGTCAAGCAATTTTATAGATTCTTCTTTTTCTATTTTCTCTTTCTTCTATTGTTTCTATTGTTGCTGTTACTGTTGATTTTTTCCCTTTATTTTTCTGTTTACCTCAGCACTTTGGAAAGAATCTAACAAATGCCATCGTATGTGGAGTAGTGACATGTCAGGTTATCTTTCAATGACTTACTTCCGGCTGTTGGTTGCTTGTTGTTTTACCACATTTTCGATTCATGTTTTAAGTCTCAAACAGCTGACGCATTCCTATATCAAGAGTAGTATAGTAGTAGTACATCAAATGGTCTATATATGTTTTTAGTCTGTGTGTGAATACACCTACACCGTGTGGGCAGAAGTAGATGGGGGAGAGAGATTTTTAAAAACGTGTGTTGATTGTACATGATTTCATTTTTACGACATTTTGATGGATATGCTACATTAGTCGTTGGTAGTTGGTAGTTGGTTGTTTTTCTTCCTTGTCTGCCTTTTTTGTTTCTAAAAGTTTTTATTTCTACATTTTCAAAGCAATAGCTGTTGCTGTTGTTGTTTCACTTTTTTACGGAAACCAAACCATTTGTCTTACTACCTATTTCAAATACGAAAAAAAATTACTTTCTATATGGTTGGTTGAACATGGGCAAAGAAGAAATACTACTCATACCCATGGATTTTTTTTTTTTTTTGAATTTAAAATAAACAAAGAAATCAAACTTCTTCCAGGCTAGTATTCCCTTACTATTTAAGGCTAAAAAAATTTTGTTGTTAATAAAGATATGAGACAATATTGGCGGCAATAGAAAATACTGGCTGTAGGGCTTCAAAGTTCGTTAGTTTTGCTCTTCAAATAAAAAAATAAAATGACATTCAAACACTCTCATAAAAACCCAACATATCTACTGATAATATTTGTGAAGGTAAAGTTTAGATGAAAAGGAAAGGCAGAGAGGGTAAGGAACAAAAAAAAACAAAAAAAAAAAACATTGGCAATTGCAATTCAAACGGAAATCAACAGTGACATAAATACGACACGTCAACATTGTTGACAATGACGCACCAGCATTTTCAAATGTTTTTCTTTATGACTTCCCCCATTTTGTTTTGCCATAAAGACCAACTGTATAGACATTGTTAACTATTTTTTCCTGTGGATTGTTTTTTTATGACACTTTTGGTATATTTTATTTCATTTAATTTTTCATTTAATAGACTGTTAAATAATACGATTTGGTGTAGAAACTATTTATGACGATTTCATTTTAAAATCAAGTTGAATTGTGAAAAATATATCAGTAAAGAAAATTTCATAAAGCTGCGGTTTAAAATATATTTGGCTAAAAACTAATTGCTTAAATTTGATTCCCTTTTTTCAATCATTCAATCAATCCATATCAATGAATTTATCTTCACTTTTTAGAAAATTAACCTCATGTTTTGATAAATCGTTCTTAAAGCATTAAACACATAGTTAACAACAAGCAGCAGACAGCAAATTGCTAAAACTAATATACATAAAATTATATGAAAATAATTTTTTTAAAGGGAGTACAGCAGAAGCCTAGACAACAACCTTCTACTGCTGCTACTGCTAAGCATAAAATAATTTATACTTTTTTAAGCAGCAAAACAAAAATTAGTGACACCAATACATTATTAAATTTTAAATAAAAAACGTTGAAATTTTTTTTTATTTATCAGAAAACAACGGTATAAAATTAAAATATTGTATCAAACAGCATTTATGTTAATAATTAAAAAGTGTTAAACACATAATTCCATTAATTTTTTTTATTTGTGGGTAATATTAAAAAAAAGTGATTTTATTTTAGTGGATTTATAACGCTTGAGTGTCACCACTGAAATATAGTTTTCTATAACAAATATTTTTATAAAAAATAAAACAGATGACAATGGACCTTAATTTTATTGCCGCTGCTGCTTTCAAAATATTTATGAAGTCGGTAGCCTAGCGGCATCTTACTGCTTACTTCTATGCTGCTTGCTGTCGTCTATGTATTTAAAGCATTATGCTTTAAAACTTTTTAATTTTTATCATAAATGGTTAATACAATATTTTAATTTTATACTGTTGTTTTCTGATAAATAAGGAATTATTTTTACATTTCTAGGCTTTTACTGTGGTGCCTTTAAAATAATTGTTTTCCTATAATCGTATGTCTTCTAATTTTCACATTTTACTGTCTGTTGCTTGCTGCCGGTTATGTGTTTAATGCTTAATTGAAACATACTTTCTAAACAATATTTATGCAGTTAAATAGGTAATTTTTACTCAAATTATTATTTTCTTAAATTTCCTTTTATGCTCTTTTAAATTAAAATACGCAATTCCAATATTGGCACACCGACCAAAAATGGGTTAAAACGTTCTGTATATTTTTCAGATTCATTCCCAGATTTTAATGACTTGTAGCAGTTGATACTCGCCTGATGTCTCGTAATTACAAAGCTGGGAACTAGCACCAATGATACTTAACAGATCTTTGGTCAATTGTTTTTGTATAGTGTCCGAGTTTGGGTTGAAGCCACTGTATTTATTTTTTGTGGCATAGGTTTTTATTGTACGATTTATTTATTTATGTCGTTTTTCTTGTATAACTTTCATTGTTGTAAGCATATTGTTTTTGTTGTCTTCTATGGATTTTGTAAAGCGTTAAATACACTCTTAAGAAATATAATATATTTAAATTCACCGCATAAAAGGCTGAAATAAAAATTTAATTCTAGAGAATAAGGTTGTACAGCTTCTTTTGACGCTCAGAGTAAATGCAGATAATACAGGGGCTCCCAGCAATGCGGGGTGGGTTGCTCTAGTACTATATAAAAATGTATGCCAGCTTGTTTACAGGCTATAGAATTGTAGAAGGGAATAAAATGCGCAATGAGGGCATAAAATGATAGCTAAGGTAATATTTAAGATAGTGGTAGCGAAGAACGCCGGTTTTTAGCTGGATTTTCTAAAAATCTATTTTTAAATCAATTCTTTTAAAGTAAACTTTCTATGTAAAAAATTAAAAAACTCAACCCCATATGCTATCTCTTTATTTAAAATTTTCTAAGCCCGACAGGGCAATTTTGCCTTAATTTTCCTTAAACGTGTTTTTTCTTTAACATTTTGCATCAATAAAACCCTTTGTTTTCCAATAACCCAACTCATTTATTATATTTCATCGCAATTCGATACAATTTCCTTAAACATGCTTCAGATCAAAATAACGAATTATTGCTTTCGCAGGGAATTTTGACCCCTGCTACTACTGCCTGTTTGTTTTCACACATCGATTTGTCGGCATTTTTCAAAGAGATAAGAGCGTAAAGAATTATAGTTTCATGTTCAGCAGCTAGGAAGTTGTTATCCTCTATAAAAAATGTTTATTTTTTATTTATTTTTATGTTTTAAGAGATAAAACATTGTGTTCTAAATGAAAGGAATTTTGCGAATATATTTTTTTTTTTTTTTTTGTTTACAACTCTCAAATTGTGGCACTTAATGTAACGCGGTTTAGTGTTTTTATCAACATCAAAGCTGGCGTTTTCTATAGAAATTTTCCTTTTTTTACTGTAAACCATGAAGACATACAATGTTTTCTTCCACCAAATGCTTGTTTAAAATCTGATGAAAGCCAGTTGCCAGGCATCTATACTGTGTAGTAAGAAGTATATCACTGTTAAAGGATCTCTCTAAAAGTTAAGATGAAATAAAAAGCTAGACAGCGTATAATGGTGGTGATGAGGATGACGCCTTAACAATTTTAGTGTTTATTTAGGCTTTCAGATGTGAAACGATTTTTGTTTTTCCTTGATTTTCTAAGCTTTTGTTTTTGTTATTTATTTGGCTACAAAAGAAAAAGGTTCTGCTTTTAATGCTAAATATTAATATGACACATACATTAGTAGCCTATCAAGTGAGAGTGGCTAAATTGAAAAATTGTTATAAATCTTATAAGGTAACAGAACATAAAACTTAAGCTTTTAAGAAATTTATTACATTGTACCACTTACTTTCCCATATCATTCAGAGATATGCTATCAACAAGCATTTAGTAATTTTACTAAAACATAAAAATGATAAAACAAATATCAAAAACAGCTCTGTCAACCAAAAAAAAATAAAGGGACCATTTGTTGTTTTCATTCACACTTGGAGGAAGCGCTTGAAAAGCTAAAAACAAAACTTATTTTAGTAGCAGGACTGTGGGATGGATAACATCTTAAGCAAACAGTAACATTAAAAAACAACATTTAATTTCATTTTTTTTATTTTTCGTTTTTCTATATCTCTTTTAGATTTTAGAGAACAAACAAGAGCAACAAAGATATGTGAAAATAAAATAAAATGACACGATTTTTACTCTTTTTTTACAATCAATCACA
This sequence comes from Wohlfahrtia magnifica, assembly GCA_023159175.1. Classification (NCBI taxonomy): domain Eukaryota; kingdom Metazoa; phylum Arthropoda; class Insecta; order Diptera; family Sarcophagidae; genus Wohlfahrtia; species Wohlfahrtia magnifica. Next base: position 4,533,154 of record JAKWBJ010000482.1, on the reverse strand, counting down.
CACATCATATATATATTTATATATAAAATGGGTATTAGTATTTCCCTTTCTTATAAATACTTTAATGAAAATGACTTTGAAAGTTAAAAAATAGCTTCTGCTTGCCGGTATTAAATGTTTGACTTTTTATCTCCTATTTTATTCTCTTAAAGAAAGCCTTTATAACTGATGTCTCAGTAGCGAATATAATCTACAAAATAGCAATTTTGTTATTTTATATCTTTTATTTTATATAGTACATGAATATAAAGTGTTGTATGTGTGTATACCTTCATGCCTTAAAAGCTAATCTATTTTACTAGAAAACCGCTATAGGCCAGAATAGAAAAATTTGTTTCTTAGCATCTTTACTACTCTTGCATTTAGAAATAAAAACAAGAATGAATAAAATTAATTAAAAATAAAACAAAAACATCTATTAGTTGCTCTTGTAAATCAAAAAAATGCCTTCATGGAGTACTTTCGTAATAAAGGGTCCGCCATCTAACGTTTTCTTTGTCAACTAGTGCTTATTTCGTAAATGGCAACACTTAGCTCATGTCTAATTTGTTAAATAATTAGTTTTATCCTTCCGCTGAACGAATATGATTGTGTATAGGCTTGAGCAACGCTCGAAATATTGCGACATTACTTTGAAAATCTTGGTAATGTTGCAGAATCAAAAATCATCCATCAGCTCATTTTGATCTTGGCGGGTATGTAAAGAAGCAAAATTGTTGCATTTGGGGCACAGAAAACCCGCACGCATACATTGAAAAGCCGATACACCCAAGACGAGTCACTGTTTTGTGCGGATTTTGGTCCAGAGGCATAATTAGGCCATTTTTCTTCGAAAATGAGCAAGGAATGGCCGTTACAGTCAATGGCGATCGTTATCGGGCCATGTTGAACGAATTTTTGTACACAAAAATTGAAGAGAAGGATATTAGCAAAATTTGGTTTCAACAGGACGGCTCTGTGTGCCACACAGCCGAAGCTACACTCGATGTTCTGCGCCCTGTTTTTGAACATCGCATTATCATCCGCAGAGCTGATGCCATTTGTCTACCTGGGAGCTGAGATTTGACACCATTGGACTATTATTTGTGGGGTGCCGTCAAAGATAAGTGTTACGCCAACAAGCCAGAGACAATTGACGCTTCAAAGGACAATATTCGTCAAGCCATTGGTGAAATACAGCTGCACACAATCGATAATGTGCTTAAAAATTGGACCAATCGTGTAGGCTACTGCATGGCCAGCCGAGGCAGCCATTTGAATGAAATTATTTTCCATTATTAACCGGAAAGATTGTGCTTTCAAATAAAAAAAGAAATTTGAGAAAATATTCAGTAGTTTTTTTTTTAGCATTTTCATTTACCATACGGGATTGCTAGTTTTTAGCGTAATATTTATATAATAATTAATAAAATAAGTATGTGGAAGCTAGATTTATCTATGGAAAATATTATCTAAATTTTGGTATAGGTTAAGAAATGTATCAGCGCTATTCCTTGGCTAATGGAGAAGTTGATGACTGATTATCTCTCTTTCCAGATGAAGTGAAGAGAGTGGGTAAGTGAATGGTGAAACTTTTTGCAGCATATGCGGCCGTATTTCGCCAATAACTCTTTGAATGATAATTTCCAGGTGTTCAATTGTCTCTGGTTTATTGACGTAGACAAGTGAGTTTACATAACCCCAAAGAAAACAAACCAGAGGGGTTAATTCACGATCTTTTTAGCTAATTATTTGGATTATTAAGTAAGATTTCTTTTTCATTTCTAACCTACTTTATTTCAATCTACCGTTCAGCTATGATTATCATAGTATTTGAAGATGTATACATAGCAATGACTCCCATAAAGCGTGCCAAAATGTAATTTTCTATTTATATTTTTAATGGTATAAAATTTGTTATGGCGTTTCGACAAAACGGGTCATCCTCACTCCGAATGCTACAATCCGCATATTTCGACAAAAAATGGCTTCATCGGAGAATTTAATTTAAAAATATTTTAAGAATTTTTAAGCGTTGCTCTGGTGTAAGTCTATTTATAATGATATATCAAATCAAACTAAACAAAAAGAAACTATCAGCTGTAAAATCGGTTATGTGACAAAGCGGTGCTGCCAACTCAGATTTGTGAACCTCTAAAAAAACACGCGATATGAATAAATAATAATTCTTAAAGATCACTATCTAATTACTTTAAAAACTTGATTATGACATAAAACTTGATTATTAATTAGTTTCTTCTTTTTTTACCTTTTGTCTACGAAAATACCCGTAATAAAAAAATTATAGCTCTTTTACAAAACCTACTATTTTGTCCAATAATAGCTTTTCACACCTTTAGTTCTTGATTGTAAAAGCAATACTAATGAATGATTAAATTCTAATAATAATCTAATCATAGTTAAATGGACACATTTGCTTCTTTATTAAAACTGTAAGTAACGTCAGCTCTCTAAAACAAAAGTATGACTAATGACCAGATATTAAACAACATATACTCCCACTTTCTAAAATCCTTCTAAACATAATTATATGACATGATATACAGTATATAGTGCATTCAAAATCAATGTTCATATGGTAGATAATGAATAAAGAAAAATACGAAAATAAATCTGTTACTGCCAATCATTTAATGTCGGGTAATTAATAACAATTTTCTTTCATATTTTTCTTTTATTTTTATACATTTTTTTAAGCCTTAATAAAGCATTTATCGTTAGATTAAATAAATATTATTAAATAAATAGTTTTTCGTGTAGGTTTTGTTTGTTCTACATAAACTTTTTAAATCAAATTGCTTTTTCTTAAGTGTTGTTGAATGGGTGATGAAAAGTGAATAGGGCAACATTGATATGAAATGACAAATTTTATAAATTCAATACCGGTTCTAATTTCATTAAACTTGTCATTACTGACAAGGGTTACGGATACAAGGTATAAGCCCATAATAGAAGAAGCAATACCAGAGACTAATGCCAACTTTAGTAAAAATAGAAAGGTTTACGAAATATTTTTTTTTAATTAACGTGGCCTACTACAATAAAAATTTTCACAATAAATTTACGATGCATAAGAGGATGTTGCCTTAAGTTAAGTGGCATCGTAATTGTGAATAAAATAATTTACAGATTTGCCATCGTACGACTTATAATTTATGACAGTTGTGCTGCAGCTACAGCTTACTCCAGAAGTAGAGAAAACCAAAGAACGAATAGTGACTTACGGCTTTTGCCGTTATTAAGACAACACATTTCGGGTGCTAGCTGGACATAACATTGATTGGATATCTCTTAGTCTATTTCGTTAATAATAAACGGTGACAAGACACTGATTTTTCATTGAATATAGTTTGTTATCGAATCACCTTTAGTAGGTGAGTGTACTATAAACCTGTTACAGCTTAGGTATGTATAAGTCTTCTTGACTTGTTACAGCAAGGCTTACCCACGACAATTGAGTATAAAAAGAAAAGTAGTTTATAAAAGTACTTCTCAAATGAAATTCGTAAAAATTATATATTTTTCTAGAGCAATAAAGTCAAAATTGTGTTATTTACTTTGTTTGTTTAGTTTTAAATAAATTAACAAACTTTATACTGTCGTGTGTTTTTTAGTGGTTTATAATCTTGAATTGGCAACACTGCTTCATTTGACAATCAATTTAACAATTGATAGTTGCTTTTTGTTTAGTTTGTTTTGACATTTTGTGACGACAAAAATCAGCCGGTTTCGTTCTTGAGTCCACATTTTTATTATTTTTTTTTTTTTTTTGGGTTATTTTATCACTAACATTATCATTATTATTGTTGTTGCATTGAATTTTATATACAAATCGTATTGACTGTACTTATTACGCTGACTACCCAGAGAGTAAGATAACGGTGTCAACACTTGATCGTGTTGTGTTACAACCAACTGCTTGTTGATTGGATGCTTGCTTTCACTCTCGCAGCGACGAGTATGTTTGGTATGAGTTTGCAAACATCAATGTCGGTGCGAACATGTATGATTTAATACCATTGCCAACGGTATAATAGGGCGAACACTCCAAGCAAAAAGGCAGTTGGTGTTCAGCTTCGGAGCGTAAAGCTAGTTTTGTTTAATTAATTTCAACTAAATAATATTACTGGCTCCAGGCTAACTCTTCGTCGAAGTGTTTTGAACCACTGCCAGATATTTAGCTTCTCTCAACGACAGCAGGACTTAAAGTGACTGAGGGAACAGCGTTAAAGCTCTGTTGGAGTGCGGTGAACCACTGTGACGGAGCCGATAGCTAGATAACCATTAGGTACCCGTCGTGAGCGAGATACTCAGCCATCCCTGACTCGACTTAGGACCGGGGACTGACATAGATTTCCGGGCCTCCACCCTAGGAAACCACCGTTTATTTAGTGATAAGAATTACATTCCTAAGAAGAAAATAATAAACTGTTTATGATTTCAAATGATAGTTTTCTTTATTTAATGTGTTAAATAATCAATAAATTATTTATAATTATAAATAATAGTTTCTTTATTTAATTTTCTGTCCGACAATGGAACCCGTTTACCTACCCCGACATCCGAGCAGAAAACGTTTCGTTACAATTTCATTACGGATAGACTTATACCAAAGCAACACTTGCAAATTATTGAAATTTTTATCAAATTAATGGTTCCGTTAAGCGGTGAAAACTACCCCCATGATTAGACAGGGTCTCGCCTACCTCAGTATAACAGAGGCAATGAGAACAGCGGCCTCGGAGGTCTTTATTGGTTAACATTGCTTCACATACATGTGTTAAAAGTTGCGGCGTATTCGGCGACAAAAATTTTTCGCCAAAGGGTTCCCAAATGCGTCGGGAAGTCTGTTTATTCTACGTAGTGTGGTCGGAGATCCATCTTCAGTCCAGGATATTATGCTTTTGGATCTATGCTTTGGCAATAGGTTCAGGGTTGAATTCTCGGGCCGGGGTTGTTGGGCTAATGGGGCCTCATTAGGGAATGAGTTTGATCTAAACTGGTATACCGATGGCTCCACGACGAACGATTGTGTCGTTGCTGGTGTCCAGTGACCAAACCGAGACTTGTCAATCCTACTGGGAAAATTGCTAAGAGTCTTCCAGGCCATTGCTATATGTGCAGAGATCAACCTAGACAGTGGGATCAAAGGTAAGACCACTAATGTGGTATATTCTCCGACGAATGGAATGATATCTAGACTGGTAATATATTGATAGGATACATTGCAAAAGCTTTCGTTTAAAAATAAGATTTAGTTGTTTTGCGTAGGTGAAAACTGTGGAATAGATGGTAATAAAATAGCGGATGTATTGGACAGAAAAGATTCCATTACCCCATATATGGGTCGGGAACCTTGCTGTGCAGCAGCATTCACTACCATTCTGAATATTATCAAGGATTGAGATATTGCCAGATGCTTGGAACAATAGAATGCTCAAAAAACGTGTCACTCTAGGTCGGTGATCAGTCCGCAATTTTGGCATCATTCGGAGGTTCTCAAGTATGTAGGCCGGACTTGGAACTCCTTACAGAGTTGTTTACTTGTCACTGTAGACTAAGAGCGTGTGCCGCTGTGGTATGGTAGATAAGACACCCTACCAACCATCTTAAAAAAAAACATTTTTCGACAGCATTATCACCTTATAGCATGAACTAGTATCTGGTTATTAGTATTACTACTATTGAAGACTTCTCTAATGCATTTGCCGTTTCGGAGCCAGCATTAAGCTGTAGGTCCCTTTTAGTGAGTTAAAAAATACAATCAGCTTATTGATTGAGAGGAGTCCCAGTATTCCTCCATGGAATTTTATGGGAATTAATATATATATATAGACTAGGAGCGCATCTGAAGAGGATGGCGGTCACAGATGAGAACGGTTATAAACTGTGCTCACAAGCATCAGGGACAGCAGGACACATATTGTGTGAATGGTGGAATTTTGATAGGTTTAGATGAAAATGTTTAGCTAGGCAAAGGGTCTCATATCCACTATTATAGTTTTAGATCTGCCAGTATTCATTAGGAAGGCAGCAGATCAGCTGAACAAACTGTAGACCGGAAGGCAGACTATAGATTTTATGGGTGACAGTGTCTTGCAATAGTGACCGGTCAATATGATAATTATAATAGTTCTGTTCGTGAAACTTATCGTACAATTCGCTCACTTTATGGCGTACATAGTCGTACTTCAGAGAGGTGGCGTAGTGTAGTAGTTAGAGCGCACGCATAACAACACAGGTTCGAGCCTCAGCAAAGGATGAAGAAAAGGTTAATTGTGGTTTCGAAAGTAAAATAAAGAGGTTTTAGTTTCCCTCCAGACAACTCCATCTAAAACATAAAAAGGAAGCCACCTGATCTTTTCGCATACCTCTGGCGATTATGACAAACATCAGACGCATAATTAGGAAAATACGCCACCTACTGGGAAAATATTACACCACAAATTAGCAAGGATCTACACTACTACGCAAATTGATAAGGAGGAAGCTACATGGGATTAATCATCTTGAAAGAGCAAATTGATTAAAGAAACTGAAACTGAACTGAAACTGTGGAAAAGCCAATATTCTCCCTAGAGGAATAACGGAGAGAAAAAATCGTCCTTCAGAGCGGCTAATTCGTATAACAATGGTTCGTTTTCGGACTATGTTCGGACTATGTCTCACTAATAATGTACATCCCGTGAGGCTCTGATAAACCAGAGACAATTGAACATCTGAAAATCAATATTAGAAGAGTTACTAGTGAAAATTGGTGTTTCCGATTGCGCTTTATACGCGCTAGCCGTGACGCTCACATCACCTATATCATATTTGAAATTTTATATCATAAATTTTTGTATTTAACAAAGCCCGTTTCATTGACATTAAAAATATATTTCTTTATTATGATTTAAATTTGTTTTACTGTAAAGCAACACCCAATAGCTGAATGTTCTTAAGACACCTCTTGCTCGTTTTTCTTTGTCTTACATATTTTCTTTTTTTCATTTATTAGTACATAATAGCTGCTATTTATTAGAAAATTTTTGTCATGTACCATTAATTAGCGCCCGAACCGCTTTTGTGGTTTATTATTTTTTCTCTCTATATTCCTATCTTCGAAGTTTCTTTTATTTGTTCTATATTTGAAAAGATTTTTTGTTGTTCTTTTGTTAATGGAACATGGCTGGTTACAAGGTTTGCATTATTAAACTGGAAATTAATTAAGTATTAGTAAATAAACCATTGATTTAATCAACAAAAATATATTAGGCTTCTCTTGACGTGCTAAAAGACACCAAGAAAGCTATGAAATATGATTAATAATCATTCGATTATACTGAAAAGGGCAAATTAGAAGTAAAATAAGAGACAATGGGGTACATATCACGAACAAAAGGGTCGAACTTTTACGTGACGTTTAATAATATTGAATGGCGTAATATACTCATAAATAAATAATATATTATGAGGCTACAAGACCAATTCTGTAATAACGTGTCATACAACCAAAAAGGAATAAAAGATAGCAAACGCTAACGATTAATGTCTTAAAGTGAGAGGATTTAAGTTCAAATACAAAAAAAAAAAAAAAATGCTTTAAGTTGTTCATATCTCAAGCGTTTAAATAACAGGGTAATTAAAAACTTCCTTTGTTGTACTTACATTACGACAGTCGTTGATTTATTGTCCCCACCCTTGCCATTCACTGGTATGATGCAGCTCCTTCCAGGGAAATGTCAACAACTCCTGCTCAATTGTGTATATGCGTATAATAGCCTACACCTCATGTGCCCAGTGGCACAAACAGGTGGTGATAAAGTGCTCCATCATAACAGAATCTACAGATGCTCGTGGTAAATATGGACATTCTGTACAAGTGCTTATTACAAGCATAGTGAACGTCTCGATTGGCTGGCAGTAGTCGATGCTTTGAGTTATAAACGCTAGAAACTGTTAAGAAAATATCAATAAAAAGGTATTGGATGATCGTCGGCTACAGGGGAACCGGAAATTGGAACTGTGAAAGCTGCGCTTGCTTAAAATAGAATACAAAAAGCGTCGTTAAGTTGTTGCAATAGAGTGTTTGTTGATGTTTCAAAGCAGTAAGGCCTAGTTTTGCATCGATTTACATTATATCACACCTGAGACAAATAAAACAGTCAAAGCAGTAGACTGGATTTAAAGAATCATGTTCAAAAGAACCACAGGCAAGATCATAACATCTAGTGTTTTACTGAATATCTTCAAAAGAGATAAATTACCAACTGCGAGTATGTATTTTGCTAACTTACTGCAACGCTGTGGTGATGATATTAAGACAATGAAGTCCGTTGAGCGTAAAAAAAATGTTGTTTCGAATTGTTTCAGCACCAGGCTTGGCAAAAACCCGAGCTTAAAAAAAATCAAGCCTTATAATTTCGTTCAATTCGACAATATGTTTTATTTGTTAGTAAAATTATGCTGTATTTTTAACGCAATTTTACACTCTTGGAAAAGCTGACTGCAATTACTACGTTTGAACCGTGCATTATGAGAAAAACGGCCAGAATACAAAGACGTGACTAAGTAATTCTTTTGCAAGACAACGCTTGGCCTCATATCACGAAAGTTGCCAAACGATTGTCAGAAATATCCAAATGCTGCACCCACCGTATTCTCCGCACATTGATTCCTCTGCCTATTGGCTGTTTCACGGATATACTATCTTTTACCATTTCACCGATTTACTTCTTTTCAAGAAATGTAATTGGCTGTACAGTTGTATCGCCTCAAAAAAAAAAAGTTTTTTTGAAACGGGATTCGGAAATTGGTCCAGAGCTGGTAGAGTATGTAAACAATGATTGAATGAAAAATTTGTATTTTGATTAATTTGTTCCTTCATTATCATTTTTAAACAAAAAATATCGGACCAAATTAATTTGTACTCCCAATATGTAAATTACACTTATTTTTGTTGTAAATAAACTATGAAAAATTTTAAATAAAAAAACAACCCGGGTTTTTTTAAGTGTAATACCCAATAAAACCAGGATGGGCAGTGGTTTGCCAACCCTGTTCGTCACACACTTCATTCACTAGATTTAGCTCCCTCGGATTATTTTCCTTATCAAAATTTTTCATAAAATTGGCCCACAATGAAGGGATGAAGTCTGTGAATGATATTAATTAATTAATTTCGAAGCTAAACTATCGGGTTGCGTTTTGCAGCATTTATTTTGAATCTGGCAATACTTATGTCATTCTATTCTGTCACAAAACGAACGAAATTAATTGATGTACGCTTGAGCAATGTTGGGATTTATTGGAAATTTATTTCAAAAACAAAGACAATTTGTTGGAAATTGCAAAATAATCAAAAAAATTTAAAAAAAAAACGGATGAAGCTCTTTTTCATCTTGGTGGATAGATTAATAAGCAAAATTGCCGTATTTGGGGCTTAGGAAACCCAAACGAAGTCTTACAAAGGCTGATGCACCCACGACGAGTGACTGTTTAGTGCGGCGCAACCATTACGGTCAAGGGAGACACCTACCGCATCATGATAACCGATTTTTTGTGCCCGCTCTTCATGGTATTGATGTGAACGATGTTTGGTTGCAACAGGATAGTGCAACTTGCCACACATCTCATGCCAAAATCGATTTATTGTGTCAAACGTTTGATGTAGACTTGGGTTCTTTAGCTCTTTTCAGTGATCGCTCTTTTTAATTCAGCTCACTTAAATGAGCTAGGTCGTTCACTTAGTTCAGTAGTTCAGTACTCAGTTGATTTCACATTTATTATTATAATTTTGTTGAGAATTTTAATTTTAAATATTTCGCTTTCTGAACGTTTTCCAATTATAAACATTGAATATTAAGACATAACTATAAACATATTACTTTCTAATGCGTTTTGCAGCATGTGTTTTGCAATAACATATAATATAACTATATCCTTGGATTATTCTCTTTAATAAGTCTCTACTGCGCAAGAAAAACTTTCGACAGCATATGAACGCAAAAAGAAATCAGCCGGACAAACAACTTCAACTTATATAATTTAATTATGGCCACAACCGTTCACACAGCGTACTTTAACTGAACATTGATTTTTAAAATTTAAAAATAAATTTCAAAATTTGCACACATATAGTGCATATGTGGATAATCGCAAAATTTTTTCAGATAATTTTTAAAATAACATTTTATTCCGGTTTTTCTTAAGGATTTTGTTTTTAATTTAGAACTTGCAATTAGATGTGATTGTCGCAAATTTGCAAATGTACATTAGCATTTCAGGTAGTTTTTATTATTTTATTGTCAGGGTTTTAACTGATTTTTGCATAAATGCCATTGAATTTATAATTTCTCTAACTGAAGCTTAAAATTAATGTGATATTATTCTCTGTACGAATTCGATTTTCCATTTTTATATTCTTTTGAAAAATTCAAGTCAGTGAGACAAGACTAATTTTAAATGAAAAAAGAGAAAACAGAGCAAAATCGATTGTGTTTGTTTTGTAACTTTTTCATAAGGGTCAATCAATTGTTTATTTATTTATAAAAAGAAAAAATTGATAATATATTTTTTAACATAATGAATTCATATTTCTTTTGCTTAATCTTCATATTCAGATTGTTACAACACTGCTTATATATATTATTTGCAAATTAATTAATTATTTTTCCAATTAAGTGCCAAGCATATCAATGAAACAAATATAAACGAAGAATAAACATAAACGAAAAGAATCATGAACTATGGAGCCAATAGAACTCATTGTCTGGCAACACTGATTGTATATGTTATGTTCAGAGTGGCACTACCAACGTATGTTCTTTTCATAGAACATGAAAAAAATACACACGAACTAAGGAGAATTATGAACGAAAAAGAATCATGTACGAAAACGAAACATGAAAGAACAAACGACCGAACGAACTACGGAGCTAAAAAGACTCATTGTAATGACCGACTCTCTTAGCTCACTTGTGTGAGTAGTTCAATGAAACCAGGTCGTTCGTGAACTACCCAAGCCTAGTTTGATGGCCGTTTAATGTCAGTTGACCGCCAAGAAGCTGCGATTTGACACGATTGGATTATTTTCTGTGGAGCACCGTTAAAGACAAATGTTATGCCGACAAACCAGAGACATTTGAGCATTTACTGAAATACTAACCCATACACTTTAATAAGTTCTTAAAAATTGGTCCAATCGAATGGGTTACTGTGAGGCCAGCCGCGGCAGCCTTATGAATGCAATAATATTTCATAAGAAATTTTTTTTGTAAATAGCCCACCCTATATAAACAGGATATCGACACTAATCAACATCGCTGAAAAAAGTGTATCGAGCTAAGAGGAGATTACGTTGACGAATAAAGGCTTTTTTCCCCATTTTTTTTAAGGTTGGCTCGTAACAACAACAAAAAACAAAATTAAAATGTAAAAGCATCTCCTCTGCAAGCAGATGTTGTAAAAAATTAAGCTTTAGATTCTTGCTGCATGAGCACTATCACTTTCTTTCTTTCACAGGTACAATGCATAAGACCTTTTCCTTAAATTGCTTAAATTAAGACACGAAAACAAATACAGCTGCTTACAAAATATACAACAACAAAAATATTTATTATGCTGCAACTACTATTGCATTTCTGTTTATAGGACCATACTATTTCACATTTAACAACATTTAATTTGGAGAGAACATAAACGAATTTTAAGCATCATAACGCTCGCACTATTCCCCATTTACGGTTGTGTTTTCACGTTCAAAACATTATAATTTAATATGTTTTCCTGAATTTTCATTTTATTTCTTTTCGTACAGTATTTAAAATCAACATTCATTTTATTTTATTTTTTTCTCTTTTTTCACAAAGAAGTTTTCATTTTCCACAAATGAATTTCTACTCCTCTTTAGTTTTATGTTTTCAACTTATTTTTTTTTTATTTTTTAATATTATTTTTGGCACCGTATCCCAGCTTTATAGGGTTTGTGTTCGAAATGAAATGAATTGCATTACCAAACAGCATATGGTGTTGAAAATATAATAAAAACGGGAAACTCACTCACATACAGTTGCCGCAGAGGTAAATTTAAGCCATATTTTAGTTTTGAATTAGAGCCAAAAAATATTCTCAAAAATAATAACAAAAAAAAAAAAAAAATTCATAAAAATAAAATTTAACGAAATAAAAAGGAAAACCTACAAATGAAATGAACAGAAATACACGCTGTTGACACAGTGAAATTAAAAACTCAAATAAAAATATGAAAATAATACATTTATGAAATGAATATAAAAAGTATACGAGCAGAATCAGTTTATGATTCGTGAAAATACTTTTAATAGTTTTGTTTTTTGTCATTCTTTTTTCGTAGAAATATGACAGATTTTTGGGTTTTTATTAAAACTATTTTTTTAAAAAAGGTGGAACAGGGAAAAGAAAGATGTTAAGTGTTTCATTTTATTGTTTTAGTTTTTTGTTTTTGCTTTTTGTTAATTTTGTCTCAAGTATTAACTATAAGCTTTTAATAGTACAAAATAAGCAGATTTGTGTTTTCAGTTCATTCAAAATTTCAGTAGAACATCTGACAGAACAGTTATGACAGCGTTGTAGTTCATAAATTACTAAGCACATATAAAGCTGTATAGCTTTAAATTATAATAAAACAAAGAAATATATTTTTAATATCAAAGCAACGGCCTTTGTTGGACACCAGATATTATGATATTAAGATCTAAGCATGATTTAGACCATGTGGCCACCACGGCTAGTGCGTACCAGGCGCAATTTAAAACACCAATTTTCATAAGCTTTACGTAGCATCACACCTACATAGTGCTGGCTTATTGTATTCACCTGTTTTTCAGTTAGTGCTAACCTTCAAAAGATAGCTGTTAAAATTTCATGATATTCTATTAATTAGCTTGTGAGTTATTGTGCTAAGAGTGACGTTACTTTTTTTATTTTCACAACAATGGATCAAAAACAATTTCGTGTTTTAATTCTACACTGCAACAGGCGGAGCAATGGCTTGAGTATTATCAGACCTCCGCTCCGAAGATACAGAATGCAGTGGACGTCCAGAAAACATCGAAAAATCCTCAAAATCTTTTTGAGTGATCGAAAAGTGAAGTTGCGTGAGTTAACTGACATGGTAACGACATCAAAAGAACGTGTTGTCTTTATATTGCATGAACATTTGACTCTGTTCAAAGTTGATTATTAAATGCCTGGATTAAAGTCACATCATTAATAGCGGCGTTCCACCAAACATTGCTGAGATACAAATTTATTGAAAGAATAGCTCAACCCTAGCTACGCATTATTTTCGGTCATTCTGGCAGCACACATGTAGATTTTGTGCCAAAAGGGCAGCTCAATTTTTGTGGATAAAAACGATTTAGATATTCAATTGTAATGTAATGAAGAGTGTTCCTATGTGATCGCCCCCTACCGATCGCAATAGGTGGTAGTCGAACAGATAAAGCTCTATACTTTAAAACGGTTTAATGGCACTTGCTTCAAAAGAATCAATTCTGTTGCTTGCTTTAAGAAAAAAACAAAAACAAAACAAATTCTCTGTTGTCGTCTCGTCCGATTTTAGCAGCTTATAATAGATGGGGCACTTTTGATCCTGTCAAAAAATAACAACCTTTGTGCAATTGAAGTTTGGTTATGACGTCGATTCACCTGGCTAAGGTTTAGATAAAACTTAACGCACACAACAAACAAGCAAGCCTAACCCATGATCAACACTTTATTTAGTAGTGACATAGCATAGCCGTTAAAAAAAAAAATTGAATTTGCTTGGTCTTGGAATTCGGATATGGTTATGAAATTCAGTTCCAATTAAAAGTTTAGTTTTGCTTTACATATGATTTCATGTTTTCGGTATGTGGTAATGGATCCATTTTTTACCGCCAATAATGATTCAATGCAAAATGACTTCTTTTTATGGCATTCAAGCAGTATTTCGAAAACGCAAAATCGTATTTCAAAGTCTTTCGGCTTTAACTCATGTGGTACCCAATTTCTCTACTTTTAGATATATCTGCTGCTTCTAACCGTTTTCACCATAGAATAATGTCTTCAATTCTTCATATTTGACCTCTTTGGACTGAATTTTGCGTTTCGTAATCTGAAATTGCATTCTATCACTAACAACGGTATCCCAATCAAATTCTCTTTTGCATTTTTTATTCCTTATAAGAAGAAGAGTAAGCCTATCAAATATCAGTTGATTATCTTCCTTAGTTCGATCCCAATATTTTACTAATTACAATATAAAAAGTGAACATTTTGCGCGAGCAAAAAATGCAACGTGCTATTAAAGTAAGTAAATCATATAATTTATTTAAAACAAATAGAAAGTGTAGACGGAACCAAGCAGTTACTGATCGCAGTGGCACAATTGTATCGAATAGTGAAGCACAGATGCAAAAAATTGAGGAAACATTTCGAGGATATTGGCAACGTAACAGACACAGATGAAGACATCGAAATGTACCATAACAGCCCTATGCAAAATACATTTCGAGGATATTGGCAACGTAACGGACACAGATGAAGACATCGAAATGTACCATAACATGTAGCTCTCCAACTTTAAATGAAATAAATGAAGTTGAAGAATAATAAAGCTGCAGGCGAAGATGGCTTACAAGCGGAAATCTTACGAGCAGACATTACAACTGCAGCTGAATTTCTACGGCCTTATATCACATCAGCATGGGAGGAAGAGAGGCTACCATCGACTTGGAAGAAAGGCATCATTGTGAAACTACATAAGCGTGGCGACTTGAAAGATTGCAATAACTGGTGAGGAATTACTCTGCTTAACACCATAAACAAGATACCAGCAATCATAATACAGGGAAGGCTTCAGAGCAAACTAGATTATATATTGCGAGATGAGGTTGCATAAACTAGGCCAACACCCTACGCAACATAATAGAACAGTCCCTAGAATGGCGTACTCCTCTATACCTACTGTTCGTCGTCTTTAAGAAAGTCTTTGATACCAACAAAAGGACTTCCATATGGAAAGCATTGAGAAGAAAAGAAATACCCCAGAAAATAATCCGAATAATAAGAGCAATGTATGAGAATGCAGAACTCTCGGTTCTTCACAACGTGAGCATCAGCCAACCATTCCATACTAACGCTGGAGTAAAGCAATGATGTTCATCCTCACCTCTACTATTCACCATCAGACCCGATGAGATCATGATCGAAGTCTGTTCACAAAGGAGAGGTATAACATGAAGTCTCTCACGACAACTCGAGGACCTTATGCGGATGATATTTGCCTACTCTCACACAAAATCTCCAAGATGCAGTAAAAATTAGAAGACCTGGATATACTGGCTCGCAATCTTGGACTTGAGATAAATATAAAAAAAACCAAAGCTTATTATTAATAACAATAGCACAGATAGCTTCTGCTAACTTGGAAGCACAATGGCAAAAAACGGCGGTGTAGAAATAGACGTTAACAACAGGCTCAACAAAGCAAGGTCGGCATTCTGATGATAACAGTCATACATATCCAAGCAAACCAAGGTATTGAAAACGTAAGTGTAAAGTCAATTCTGTTGTACGGCAGTGAAACCTAGCTTGTATCTAATACCATCACGCAAAAGCTACAGGTATTCATCAACAAGTGCCTTAGAATCATATGCAAGATACACAGGCCTAACGCCATAAACAATATAAATCTATGCAATTTAACAAACGAAGAGCCCATACTGAAGCAGATAAGGCAAAGAAAGTGGAGATGGATCGCCCACACCTTAAGGAAAAATCATTGTAGCATTACAAGGATGGCACTTGAGTGGAATTCTCAAGGATCAAGGAACCACGGTCGACCAAGAAACACTTGGCGATACACAATTATCCAAGAACTAAGGCAAAACTATCTTACATGGGAAGTGTCAAAGACAACAGCAGCAAGTCGTGTAAGATGGAAATGCTTCGTGGAAGCCCTATGCTGCAAAGAGGAGTAAAGAAAAAAAACAAACAAACAAAATATAAAACAATAGCCTCACTGTGAAACATTTTTGTATTTTTCAAGAAACAATTATCAAACGATAGCAAAGTAGCAATATTAAAAGCTTTGGAGGAAGAAATGGGAATGAGCGAAGTTAGAGTGTTATTCGGAGTACACAAATCAACTGTCAGTCGAATTTTCTCAAAATTTCACTCATCTGGAAGTGTAGACAGAAAACCAGGAAGTCGTCGCCAACGAATTAATACTGCTCGTTAGTATCGAGAAATGCTAAGGCCATTAAAAATTAATCGACAAAAGACGGCAGTAGCTGTTGTGTACATACCGCTAGACTCAGATTAAATGAAGTCAACTTATTTGCCAGATCTCGCATTAAAAAGCCAACAGAGTTAATAAGAGAAGGCGCTTTGCAGAGCGCCAACGGACAACAGAGGATTTGGCTAAGGTGCTTTGTACCAATGCACGAAAATTTAATTTATTCGGCTCTGATGGTATAAACTCTATTCGCCGGCCACTAAATAAGAGATTTCTGCCCAGGTATCAGCTACCCACAATAAAGCATGCTGGAGGTTCATTAATAAAAGTTATATAAATTATATAGCGTTGCATTTTTTGTGCTCGGTACTGTATTTAAGATAAACTGCAGTATTATTCTTGGCATTATATTCGCCATTTTAGGACCAAAAACTACTTTGTTGTTGAAACTCTTTCGTTAAATGACAGACATTTACCCTCCAAAATTACGATGTACAGAGCAGTACATCTGGTGGTGTGGTCTTGCCAAAATGGAGTCCCTTAAAATCTATTTGAATGTTTGCGCGCAGTACCAAAGACCTAATAAAAGATTAAAATAAGAGTTTTTTTTTTTTGTTTAGAATGCGTTAAATGCTTTTAATTTTTCCTAAATTTCTTAATCTCGGCTTAAAAATATATTTTTTATTGCCTTTAAATATGTATGTTGCAGACTTACAAAAATTGTATCTTTGAATTTAAGTTTCTTGCTGAAAGGCATTTCTGGTAAGTCTGAAATGCTTGTATTTGTTTTTAACTATTTTCCTTTTCTCTTAATGGTTTAATAACCTCCATTATTTTGAAAACCATTTTTAAGCAATTTTACTTTTTCTCCTATTTTTTCTCTTTTTTTTCTTTTTGCAACTTAATACTTAATTACCAGTACCTGATGTAATTGAACGCTTAAAAAAGGTGCTTAGCTGCACGCAAAATACAGATTGGTGGAGAGAGGGGCAAAGAGCAAGAATAGATCAATTTAAGGTATTGGCATGTTCATAAGTTCAACGGTATACTAGCAGCGGTGATACTATAGCAGTGGTCTTTGACCCTTAGTCGTCATATTATATCCGATAAGTTCTACTTGACTGAGGGTTGCCAATGTAATGCCAATCGATGAAAATAGTAGGACTTCCAATCCTGGATTTTGTTCTATGCTCTCAAATGTTACGGAAAGTATGACTAATCAGTAGCTTGTGGAAACTTTGGAAAATTTTCGTAGCGATCATCAGTATGGTTTTTGCTTGCGTCACTCCACTTACCAGCATTGCTTTTAAGTCATGGATTTGGTTAAAGTAAGCTTGTGGCTTTGAATATCTTTAAGGCGCTTGGTATAGTTTGGCGTGGGTCACTCTTGTCGAAAATAATTGCTTTTGGTGTCCGCAGTCACTTCTTTCGGTTTTTGAAATACTTTTCCAGACATCAGATCCGACGAGTTTGAGATTAACTTAGAGTTACCGAAAGGTACTGTTCTACCTCCTATTTTATCTCCAATATTTCTTAATTTTTACCTTATCTACTCTATCGCAAATGGCAGCAATATTTGTCATTCATACCCATTCGATCATATACGAAACATTTTAAAGATCGAACGAAAAAAAATAAGCGAAAAATGCATGAAACACTCACAAGTGACCTGGTGAAAGTACCTAAGTGGCATAATGTTAAAGACAATGTCAAGTCATCTGTGACTATGTGTAATATTAATATTGATGAAGCAGCGTACTGGACATGAGATTTCATTGTGAAGGCGGTGCATGACAATCTTCACTCTATTTAGAGTCTCAAGTACTTAGAAGATCTTTATCTATTAGTTTGTACCTGTTAGCGCCTTAAAGTGACAGTTCATTGTTTTTTCTGCTTTATCTGCTACTTAGGATAGGTTAGTTTAATAGCAGGATTTAAGTACGCTGTAGGTTAGGTTAGGTTATGAGGTGTCACCTGGGTGTACGTGAGTCTCCGTCGAGCGGCATAACCCACGGTGCCACAATAGTACGAGTGAATACGATGCGTTCACCAATGCCACCACCTATGGTACCCACGAGTGAATATCATAATATCGAAGGCGTGTTGTTAGGACACTCATAACCTCCACACCTTGGTGAGGAGTCGGAGACTATCCGGCTGAAGAGAGAGTTCGCGCTCTGCCTGCATTTTAGGTCTACTCAACAATCGGGCAGAGATCGGAATCCCAACGGCTCCCGCTTTTTGTGGCACCAGAATACCTCCGGTCAGGCTTAGTAAAACGTGAGTGTAAATACAAACACGTGCCGCCTGCAGTTTCGGCCCCACAATGGCCCAGAACTGGTCATCGGTAAAATTAAGAGGGAGTGGGAGCCTTATTGAGTCAAGGTACACTTGAGCACACATAGCGGCTCGTTGTGTTACCACAAATGAAGCGATATGCCTGTACCGGCCACCAAGTCCTGATTAACTGGTCTTGATCACATAGAGGTCTCACATAGAAACACGTTCCCGGAAATCACGTCGGAAACCAAACCGACAGTTTAATGAATCAGGCAATAAGCCTGACATCAATGATCGATAGCTGCGATAGACTACCGAGAAAGGGCGAACCAAGTGTGATTAATGGATCTACAACCTCGACAGAAATCATTCGCCGGTAGAAACAGACTTTGCGCGTGTCTACCCATAATGCAATGTCCCGTGAGAATAGACACTGTAGAGGAGATGCTCCCACGATTTATTTAAAAAAGCTAATTGGTATGCCTGCCATCCAATTGAGGCCAGGTGAGTTTAGCAGTGAAGCAAGAATCACCCTCTACCTAAGATCTATCAGCATCCAATAAATATTTCTGTCTATAAGCAAGTAGGAGACTGTCCGAAAAGAGTGTGTAACAAATCTGTTACAGCGTACTTGGGCCCTCTTATGTCTCGGATAAAACCAAAAACCCGATTCAGCGAGAAAATGGTTATCGCTTATCATCAAGAAAATCTGCCCCTACAGTAGAGTAACAGGAAAATTTTGAGTGTCGACGTCCTCCCATCATGACCTATAATTATCAGATTCACCACAGCCCATCCTATATAGCAATGTTCTTAATCCAGAGTGTCCTCTTAAAATGTACACCATCCTTGTAAACTTGAACACACTCATTTTGAGCAGTTTACTCTTCCTCAGAATTTCTCCATAGGGTCTTTGTGATCCGGCCACACTTTAATTTTCGAGCGAATAGCCGAGCCCTACTCTCACTTGTAATTCTTTATTTTCTTTCTGCCACAACCAATTTTCCTAGTGTCAGCGCTATACACTACATGAGTAGGTATCTACTTCTGAGTGTTGAGCTCAATGATTGATTTCAATATTGAGTCTCTCGCTAATGACAACTGAATATGAATGTTTCTTAAAAGCTTTAGACATTGAAAAACTGGGCAATTGATAATAAATATGTTCTTAAAAAATACTCTTATATATAATGTACCACCAATGTGGCTTCAAAAAAAGCCACTTTTGGAAGTACAAGAGGTTTCCATCGAAACTTTCTCATGTGAGCTGGAATAGCACGGTATTCACATAACATTTAGCAAAAGGATACGCCTTATCTTGTTATGAGAAAGCTATCAAGGCGGTAATTACCTCGTTTGTTCATACCCTAAAATGAGCGCAACCTAATGCTCACTTTAAAATCTTATGCTCGTTTTGTAACTGCGGACTTAGCAAAGATCTTACACAAGATACTAGAGGGCAAAGAATTGCCTTTTTGATCGTGATGCGTATAAATCAATGGTGAACAGGTATGTATTAATTGTAAACTTTAAACTCTATTGCAACAAACTATCAGTCACCAGGAATAATAAAATAAAATATTTTCCTGATGAGTACAGTGTCATTGCTATTAGAACATCAGTTAGCGTTTACGGCTGATTGCATCATGCAGGAAGTCCTTCACGTCACTCCTGAACAGATGCAGTGTTAAGCTGTATTGAGTCACGTCACTAGATGCAGTGTTAACTTGGTTGAGTTACGTTACTCCCGGAAAGATCCGGTATTAAACTTCGTTGAGTCAGGTTGCTATTAGAACACCACTTGGCGTTACGTGAGCTGAGATCAAGGCTGACTGCATCATGCAGGAAGTCCCTCACGTCACTACTGGACAGACGCAACGTTAAACTGCGTTGAGTCATATCACTCCTGCCCAAATGCAATCTAAACATCGTTGAGATACATTACTCCTGGGCAGATCCAGTATTAACCTGCGTTGAGTCAGGTTGCTATTAAAGCACCACTTTCCATTACATGAGGTCAAAGCTGATTGCATCATGAAGCAAGTCTCTCACGTCACTCCTAGACAGATGCAGTGTTAAACTGCGTTGAGTCATGTCACTTCTGGACAGATGCAGTGTTAAGCTGCTATTAGAGCACCACTCGGCATTTTTAGTTTTTTGATTTCCCCATTTTTATATCGATTTTTATATCGATATTTTATTTTGTGGGAAATAACCATTACGCTCCTCTTAATTATGTGTTATTTTTAATTTATTAAAGTGAATTAATTCTCTCCTTAGTTTAATGGCTTAAAACACTTCCACTCTTTTAACTTCCACGGCCAAAACAAATCGTTTGTTATTAACCCACATAGTACAATCGTATTTTTTAGAATTTTTCTTTCAGACACGCACAATTATCCTGATGCTTTTATTACCCGTTTTGTGTTTTAATTCTTTTTGTTTTTTATTTTACCCTATAATTTAGTGTATTTCAACTCCTTATAGCTGTTAATTGCTTTAAAATAGTTTGACAATAAAAATTTACGAGCTTTTAAAATACTTCAACATTCGATTTTGGCTTATTTGTATTCTTTTTTTCTGGCACAATTTTTCCATTACTTTTGGCACCAGGCATAAATGGTTAAAGCCAAGCGAAGCAGCAGAAAAACAGCAGAAAAATAGACGCAGTGAATAGAGCAGCCAACGTCTATTGGCGCTATGGGTGTCTGCTATGGAAAAATACTCGTAGCATTTATAAGTAGTTTTGTATTTTAATGACTTTTGGCTTTAATAGCTTTCACTGCGTAATATTAACATTTTTTCACTTTTCTTCTTCTTTTCATACTCATTTCATTTAAGCGGTTAAAAAACACATTCAGCAATTGAATCACTTACACGGAGTGAATTTTTTTTTAGCATTTGCTTACCGCATTTGCTTTAATTTGCAAAAGTGTTAACAATAGCATTAAACACACACTGAGAATAGGAAAAGTTTTGAAACTGAAAGCCTGCAATTAAAACACCACTAATGTTGAGCATTAAAGAGAAGGTGTATATGCGAAGAGTAGCAACGACAAGAAAATGGCTTAAACTGTTATTAGCTGTTATGTGCTGGTAGTGTATGCGTAAGCAAATAGCAGATCTCTTTTGAGACCACTAATCAAAATAAAAAGTGTTGAAAATAAAAGTGATAATTAGAAAACTAAACCAACATATTTAGGAAATTTGTATAATACTTTTCCTTTGGTGTGTTAATTATAGTTAAGGGTTTTTAAAAGTTAAATTAGAAAAAATTCATTTGAAAGTAATTTATTTAAATAAATCTAAAGATTTCAGAAAAATTTAAGCTTTAAGTCTCATCGTTTCTAAATTTATGGAGTCACAACAGATGACATAACGTTGGAACTTGGTTTTTGTTTGTAATAACTTGTATGCCATTTTGAAAGGTAAATATCTGTTATTCATACCATAGACAGTTAACAGCATTAATGTGCTTTAAAAACTCACAAATATAAATTAAAATTTTACCCTGAAAGACGACAGTTTTTGCATTAAATAAGCAGCAAATGGCTAGAACCAGAAAGTATGATTATCAGCTATGCTATTGGTGAAAAATCACTATTTATTTTAAGAAAAAGCTGAAATCACTTTTGCAGAAGCTGCATCATAATCCATTCGAATACATTTTAATTTTTTCAATTAAACACTCATTCACAATAGTAAACAATTTGGTTGATTATCCACAGTATTGCCATATGGAAAAGGCTAAATGCAATTTAAATGCAGTTTGGTTTTGTGCATTAGCATTAAGCTTGATGCACATTAAGATGTAGATAACTCGCAAGTTAATTTACATTAAGGCTATTAATGCAGATTAGCGATGTCGTCTGTCTACGCTATTAGTCAGTGAACGAAATATTAAAAAAAAAAAATTTATTTTTTTCCTTCTAAATTGTCGATTTTTGTACCAACACAGCATTATTTAAAGAAATTTTTTTTTACTTTCCCAAATTGAAAAAAAGAGCAACTGAAACACATCAATTTCTTCTTAAAGCACTTTCCGGAATATGATCCATCGAATTCAATGTGCGAGAGAGGGCTTATGCATTTCAAAGCTGCTGAAAAAAGTTCGAATATTGTCACTCTCATGACGAACTTTCAAAATCATTAAATATCATTGAAAACATTTGCTGGCAGCAGTATTCATGCAAAAGCAAGGACATTATATACAACAAGATTTGAAGCTGGGAGACGTTGTAGGACGATTTTGCATATCCGAATTGCTGGTTGAAGTCATTTTTTATTGAATTATTACGGGCGATACAAAATGCTACAGTTACGACAACCTGAATCGCAAGGAATTGCATGTGAAACGCTGCCAGCCAGCCTAATTGAAGACAGAGATGAATGTATCTGCTGTTTCTATACAGTTAAACAAGTTTCAATCATGATAAAACAAAGAAATATATTTTTAATATTAGTGAAACGGACCACCACGGCTGGCACGTACAAGACGCAATCAGGAACACCAATTTCAAAAACTTTTCACAGCATATGCGGCGGTATTTTGCCAATAACTCTTCGAACGTTTATTTTCAGGTGATCAACTGTGTCTGGTTTATCGAAGAAGACAAGTGACTTCACATGACTCGAAAGAAAATGATCACACGATCTTGGTGGCCGTTGGAATTGTAACATTCTATGAAGCTACTCTTTCATCAAAAGTTTCCTTGACTAAATTAATTGCACAGCACACTGTGTGATATGTCATGACAGCAAAACAATGTCAACTAATTGAGCTACAAATATGTTTCTAATCATTGGCAGTAACATTCTGACCCTTATCGTTTTTAAAGACTTATAGGCCAGTGGCTCCGCCAGCCCATAAATCGCATCATATAGTAATTTTCCAATATAGTACTGTAATGGTGTTGCGACAAAAGCTTTTCGATTATTTTAACTTTAAACGTGACAATTTTGCTTATTTACGTAGCCATTCAACCAAAAATTGGCATCGTCGGAAAAGAAAAATTTGAACCATTGCTCTGATAAAAAAATTTCAACAATTCGCAAGAGTATATGTAAGTCTATCCATAATGAAATATTAAGCCAAACTAAACAAAAGGCATCTATCAGCTATTAAATCGGTTGTCAAATAAAACAGTGTTGCCAACTTAAAGCTATTAACCTCTAAAAAAAACGGCCGATACATGACGGCAAGTGAATTATTTAAAGCGATCATTTGCCGAAAGATGTCTTTAATATATCCTTTTGCCTTAATAATTCACTATGTTAACGCTTAACTACATTTTAAAACCAGATAAAAACTATTTAGAAAATAGTGGATCAAAAAGTTTACCTTATAGGGTAAATGTTAGTCCGTTAATCTACCATTTGTTTCGATCGATATAAAAGGTTCTCACGGAAATAGACAGGGTTATCCATTTCGACTTAATTCTTACTTAGTTTAAAAAAATGAACGGTCTTTTTGTGCGCAATCTCTATGATGATTAAAAGATTGTAAAAGATAATACGAGTACCTAAAGTTGGTCGATAGCTTGGTTTCATTTTGCTAAAATTAGGTTAAAGTCGGCAGCCGATCGAAGGTCGGTCAACTTAGAACAAGCTGACCTTTTCCAATGCTGCTAAAGATGATGACGCTAAAAAAGAAAAATTTATAACAGTGCCACATCCGCTATACCCCAGACGGACCACTTACCTGCCCCCTAGACTACGTCCGGAGAGTTTGCACACTGCAGCCGAATTCCATATTTTGCCAAGTTCATTATTTCTTCTCTGATCGAACAATCGGCTACAGTTTTTACATCTGCTGACAGAAAGAAGTCTGTCACCATCTTATGGAGAGTCGCTGGCTCAAAACTTAAGTTACAGAAGTGGGATAGATATCGCCATACTAACAATCCTTTTTGCCAGAAAAATCTAAATTATAGCACCCCGTCTAGCTAGCCATACTCTGTGAACCGCTAGCAATATGAGCCTAATATCGAAATATTTCGACATCAGAGCAGAAATGAAAAGCACTTCTTCATTTAACACACAAAGGACGTAGCGACTTGATTGCCGCTTGACTATCAGTATATCTGCAGATCCTTTTACCGGTGGCTATCTGCTTTATTCACCTTTTGAGACCAGAAACCAATTTGAAACATCTCATTTAAAATGACCCGTATAGCAGCAAGGGCATGCGAAATAAGACACAACAGATTGTAAGCATGCAAAGTTATGTATGCATTCCATGATTCTGTGATCGGTTTACCTGGTTTTTACACATTATTCTGATGCCACTTGATTCAGATAATTTTTTTAGATCCGCAAAAACTTAGCTTTAGTTTTGATGTTTTTCATTAAAAACATGATCAGCATCGAATTTTTATATATCTTCTCATTGTTTTATTTTTGCTATTAAAAGCCTATTTGTCATACTTAGGGTGGGGGAACAGCATATTTTTTATTTCAAAATGCTATTTTATCTTTTTAAGACCTCTGGTATACATAAGTGTATTTTGAATTATCTTTTATTTAGCACAAGTATTGGCTGCTGGACTAATGTTTCTTAGAGTAGATTCTAGAGTCTCTAGAATTATCTACAGACGGCATTTTCACGCAAGTTATCGCCATTTTTCTTTTTACAATTGGAGAGTTTAAATATTTTTTGAATAAGCCCACGAGTGCTTAATAATAACCAAACAAACTGCTATTATAATTGCCTTATGTTCGGGTGTCAAGAGGTTATTAGTCGATAATAGAAATGTCATCAGTTGAAGCATTTACAAAAACCTATTAACTGGTTATTTATAAAAATGAATTATTTTATTACTTTGAGATTTAATGGCCATTTCTGTCAAGTTTTAAGCACAAAAAGAATATTACTAAAAAAACTGATTATTTTTAATAATTTGGAAATTTTGAAAGTATTTCGAAGGCAACTCAGTACAGCAGTATTTCAATTGCATTTAATGTAACTTCATTTGAAATTTAAAAATATTTTATCAACTCTGTGAAGTGTAAATGTTGTACAAATCATGCAATTATTATATTTTACTTTTAACGTTCATGAAACAAACAAATGAATACAAAAAGGAAACTTTTTTCTCGTTAAATCCTTCTTTTACTTCCATTTCGTACGCAAGAGTAAATAGAAAAACGCACCAGAGCACTGCAATTATTTTAGTAATTGCATTTTATTTTTTCTATTTTTTCTAATATTATATAGAGAAAAATACAAAGAAATGTAATATAAATAAAACAAAATACTTGCAACATAATAAACTACACTTTTGTTCCAAGAAATGCTAAGAAAGAAAAACGAAATTGTTTTGCTATTTTATTCTATTCCTTTAACCATTTTCATGGTTTTTATGGCAGTTTATTATTCAGACCAACCCGAAGGTTAAAATAAAACAATAGAAAAATAAAATAAAGAAACTCTTTATTATCGTGTGTAAAGTTATAAAAAATCTTCATTCTTTTATTTTTTAAACGATAACAGCAACAATATTTGAATAAAATGAGTGTAAATTGTTGTGTAGAGCAGATTAAAAAATCTTGAGAAAACACAACTTAAATGTTTAATACTTAACACGTTGACTGCCGGGTTTAGCAGTATAAAAGCTTGAACCTGTTTGAACAAAGTTTTTTAAAAAAAGAATAAAGAAAAAGAATGTATTTCTACAAAGATGTCACTGAAGAAAAATAAGATCTATCTTCAACAGACTAAGAAATATGTGAACACCACACAAACTAGTTTAAAAAAAGCGTTACCCACCATGCTTACATGGCAGCCAACGTGTTAATAGTATTTTTGCAATAGAAATAACATAAATAAAATATTTATTTCCACAAAGTTTCTATTAATTTCGTAGTTTCTTTTTATAAGTAAAAACTGAAAGACATTGTAATCGCACTTGTCACAGAGACCAGTGCAGCTAACAAAAACACCTAACAAATATTCAGATTTCTAGATATACAATGAAGGTGCAGGCTCAAAATAATTTATTGACATATGTATACCCGTACTTTTAACATGTTATTACCCCTACATACTCTCGTATACCCGTAAATAATCTCTTATATAGGGATAAGTACCGTTCAAAGTATCAGTCTAACTACACAGGCGTTTTAGTAATTTCTTTCTCTTTTTGATATAAAGAAATTGACTGGGTATACAAGTTAATAATGTCGATATAACTATCACATATGGTTTGTGTCAATAATACGATAACAAATATGGTATTTTTAAGGGAAAACATTTCTCATTATAATTCAGAATTCAATAGACGCCAAAGTGTAAACATACATTTTTCTCAATCGCCGTAAGAATGTCGAATTTTGTGCCTATAAAAGATGTTTTGAGGAAAAGTCTGATAACCTTCTTTCATCTGAAGAAAACGGCTGCTGAATGTTATCGATTGTTGGTAGAAGCTTATGGTCAATATGCACCAACTCAAAAAACTGGTGAACGATGGTTTGCGCGATTCAAAAGTGGTGATTTCGATACAGAGGACAAGGAGAAGTCCGGTCAGTCGAAAAAGATTGAAGATGGAAGCCATTACGCGACGAAAACCTGCATTATCATTGAAAGGCGATTTTGAACGCTACAAAAATAAATAATTTTTGCATCGTATTGTTACTGGTTATGAAAAATGGATACATTACGACAATCCCAAACGCAAAAGTCATATGCAAGTCGAATATCCAGGACGCCAAGAGAATGCTCTGTATTTAGTGAGATCAGAAGGGTGTTTTGTATTATGACCTGTTGAAATCGGGTCAAACGATCGGGTCAGACGATCACAGGGGACCTAAACCTAACACAATTGATTCGTTTGAAGAGAGCAATCAACAAAAAACGACCAGAATATTCGACTAGACACGAGGCCATAATCTTTTATCTTGACAACGCTCGACCCCATGTTCCCAGACTGGTAAAAACTATTTCGAAAGCAGTGGATGGAAGTTTTGGCTCACCTGTTTTGTGGCTTAGACCTGGCCCTTCCTGATTACCATTTGTTCGATCCATGCAAAACGCCCTTACTGGAATACGTTTCACTTCAGAACAGGATTTCAGAAATAGGCGTTCTTTTGGTGCGAAAGCCATATGCTACCAGATAGATGGGAAAAATTAGTGGCTAACAATGGACAATACTTTAAAGAATGTATCAAATCATTTTGTTATTATAATAAATGCATTTGTCAAGCAAAAAATGGACATTATTAACTTGTATACCCAATATACTTTTCTTTTCGGGGACAAGACATTTTTTCCTCAGCATTGTTTCCTTTAAGATCGACGCATTTAGTCCTATGTTGTTGAAAAGTTGTTTAAGTGCGAGTATAAGTGCGAGTGAGTTTTCTCCTTTTTTTCTCTCTATCAGCTGATATTAGATCGGTTATAAAGTTAGTACTTTCCTAATCTCAGTGTTCTTTTATTTTTGTGGTTTTTTGATAACAAAACAGCACAATTGTGCTAATCGACCCTCTGTTTTGGGGCTACTGGAGCTTGTTTTTCTTTGTGAGCTGAACTGTGGATATAAGATTTCCTAACGCAATGAATATAGGAATTTGGTTTTAAACAATTTTAAGTATGTGCAGAAGTTTAAAAAAAAGAATTGCTAGTAATTTCAAAACAATCGATTTGAATTACTATGCTTGTATTCAAAAAAAAAAAAAAAAAAATAGTTAATGACCAGGTTAGTCTCCAATGGCATCAAAATATTCTTTAGTACAGGTTCACCCAATAGAAATCCAATATTTTCACTGTTTTTTAGACTATGTAGAGGTATACTAAGGCAACATATTTTGTTCACAGTAAAAAATTGTATGAAAATTCGTTCGCCAGAACTCAGCCAAATAACATCTATTTATTGGCACCACAATACACAAATGTGAGCAATCTAAGTAATCACGTCGTTTAAGTAGTCTCTGAGTATTAAAATATTCATGCAAAAATCGATAAGATTGCTCTGTAAAGATGCCTAATACCTCTGCAATATAATGCACTTGCATTATCGGATCATCCAATAAACAGTGGTGGCCAGCTAGTTAGGGACAACAATCTATGAAGATAGCGATCTCAAGCACTCATCAAGTGTCAAAAAGATTCAGTTGATCCGTAAATAATCCGAGGTTATAGAAACACATGCGAGGAGTACAGAACCCTATATAATTGGACGTTTTTGTGAAGAATTGGCTAGAGGAGTTCGTCAAAAAAATGTCAACACCCTTGTTCAGCTTAATGTGATATTGTTAGCAATATTGAACTCCATAGAGCCGGAAGTATATGAAAATCAATTCTAAAACGCTTACAGACTGAGCGAGATTACAACGGATATGCAAATTATTACTGATTTGTAGATTATTGCCTTGTCCAACTATGTGTTGAGTTTAAAAAATTGAGTTTGTTTTTGTATTGTATTTCATAAAAATAAATATCTAAATAATGCCCCGAAAAATCTATATATTTATTGTATTTATAACGTAGTGTCCGATTATGCGTTGGAGTCACTGTATATAGATATGTTGACCTTATGCTCGTTGTAGCATAACAGAGCAGAACTCTGCGTGAAAATCGAATTCACAATTCTTGCGCTGATAGACTAACGTACTACCAACTGGCCTACCTACCATTAGCATTTAAATTCCCCTTCAGCCTATAAGAAGCATAAGGCATAAACATACTTAATTCAAATTTGTGCCCAATATATGCAGTATATTAAGCATTATACCATTCGGGTGAGTATATCAAAAACCGGGGAGAGTAATCGAGAAACTCATTTGCTCCTATTTACATTAAATATGGAGTGGTTTTTAAGTCCGATAGAAATTTATATTGTGCAAAATACACAAAAAATTTAATTGAAATCGAAAAATATTTTGAGGATCTAACATATACATTAACATTCAGCAATCATTTAGGGCACATGGCTACCGTGGCTGTTGTTTTCTGATCAGATTAATATCACCCATATTTTCAAATAAAAAAAAAAACATTGATCATGGTGCGCTAGCGAATTTATTTGGCCGCTTCGGTTTCATTTCTTTAAAAAAAATGGTCAAATAATGCCACTAGTTTTAGGGTCTTTTGTGGTTTAGTTTCACTAAAATTACAAATTACAAAACTTACTAATTTAATAACGGTGTTCAAACAACAATCTATTTATGCTGATTTGTGATAGTACACTGATCAAAAATATCTTAAAAAATGGGCGCAGTATAACAGTTCGTTTGACAGTTAATGCTTTTTTAAGTTCTAACCGGCTTTTTAAAGTTCTACTGGGCGTAAAAAAAACCCTCTGACCCAGATTGTCTACTTTCAATGGCTGTCAAAATCAAACTGCTCAAAACTTTACAGTTGCATTGAAAGTCAAACCCTGCTGTAAATATAAATAGTCACGGAACTATCGCATGATTCTCTTTTCAGCTATTGCACTTAATGTAAATCCTCTTAACAAATCCATTTTCACTGACCACACGTCTATCCATCAACCCCTGTTGTTCGACTTTAATTTTTAATTAAGCTGATTTCGTTGGTTTTGTTTTTTTTTTCCTTTTAATATTCCAGTACCATTAGAACGTTTGTTTAATTTCCACCGCACTGAGCAAATGAATTGAATTAAAACAAATATTTTTGCAACGAATATTCTCTAACAGCAGACCATTAATACTGCAGCAGAATAACTCAGGCAAAAGCACTGGCTATTATTTGCTTTTCATCTCGAAAAACAATAGAAAAGTTAAAAAGTTGAAATGGGAAAAACAAGGAAATTATTTCATTTTTCAACGTTTATTTTTTATTTTTTTGTTTTTGTTTTTCTCTAATTTTATCTTTACATTTTATATGTTTTTTTTTTTAAAGTTTTGTTTTGATTTCAAACACCCTCTCCTTGAATCACTATTTTTTCTATTTTACTGGTACTTTTTGGTGAAATGATAGTTACTATGAGTTTTTGATTGGTTTTAGAGCTGTTGTTGTATATTTATACCCACTTTTCGTATTCGTATATTTTTTTGTTGTAATTTTTTATTTCACTTTTTTTACAAGCTCTCTTATGATAGTTTTATTTGGAATTTATAGTTTTTTTTGTTTGTATTTCTGTAGTATATTTTTACAGTTTTCCTTAAAACTTCGTTTGTTTTCTATCTCCATTCTTCTCATATGTAATACAATGAATTCAATGCAGCAATAATAATAACTTTTAGATAAACTTAGACAAGAAGTTCAAGATTTTCACACAATTCACTAACGTTTTTTTAAAAAGAAAGAGTGAGAAAAAAAAGAAGAAAATTCCAATAAAAAAAGGAGATGAAAGAAAATATTACTGTTAAAAAGTCGGAGTTTTTATTTTTTTCATTCTCTTTGAAAGTAAATATACCTGCAAAAGAAGGTGGAACTATTTTGCCAATAAAATAATAATAAAAAAAGGGAAGTTTTCTTTAGAAAAGAAAACTTTGCAATAAATGAAGCCAAAAACTATTTAAAGTTAAAGTTTTCTCAAGGCACTTTTTTCTTCATGTACTTTTCGCTGAATATCAAAAAGCATTAAAAAATGTTCTTTTCAGAAGTTAAAGAAAAAATAAAAATAAAATAAAAGAAAAGAAAAAAGTTAATTTTATAGCAAAAAACGTAAGCTGCTCTGAGATAAGGAACGTATGAATAAAACAGGAACATATGAAAATCAAAAAGGGTTTTGATAGTTCATGGAGCAGCTATGTAGAGCTCTATGAGCACTGAGCCATACAAACTAAACTAAGTCAACATACAAATAAGTTAACTTATATCGGTTAGAGACTGTCGTCGCACAGTATAGCTTTTCCAACTACTATTTCATGAAAAATGGTTTTATGTGCCGTTGTGGTAAGGTGGTAAGACACCAGTAAACTAAACATGAGTTCCTCGGTTCAATTCTAGACCAATTCTTACCATCTGAATAGAAAAAAAAAATTCTAACACTGGTATCACCTCATGACATTAATTGGTTATGAGTACTACTACTATTGAAAACATCTATGATGCTTTTGCCATTCGGAAGTGGCTTTAAACTGTAGAATCCTTTCAATGAATCGAGAAAATACAATCGGATGCAAAAGTCCACTTGTTCCTCTCTAGAATATTATGGAAAATACTATTGTTACGTTTTAACCTTTTTAATAACGTGTATTTATGAATTCGTAGATTGTAGTTAAAATAAAATAAATCTTTTGTATGATTTTTAATTAAAATCCTTTATTTAACACAGTTTTGTTCACCACTGCTTGTAACCTCTTTACAGGCAATAACAATTTTCTACTCTTAATTACTCCATCTGCGCACAACTCTGTAGATAACAACAATTACTGGACAGATCTTTCTGCTTAAAGATCTTCCAACCCGATCGTAGTTATAACTTAGGTTCGATCACAACCTTTTCAACCAGACGTTATCCACACTTAACTCTCTTTACTGAATTAGCTCCAACTAAACTGGTTTTTTACTTTACGATTCGCTTCACGAATTTACTCCTTATAAACTCTCTTCAAACAAACTGCACTAGCTGAGTTTACTTTACTTAAGCTCTCGAACTTCTCGATATTTCAGGTAGATTCCATATCTTTCTTTTGATTTCTTTTTAGTTCCTTCGTACGCATGTGTACGTAAACGTCTATCTCTTTCAGCTCTTAGTATTTGTTGTTGCTTGTTTATTGCCTGTTACTTTTTTGCTTTGCTCCTTAATTATTGTTGTTTTCATGTTATTTTTATTTACTTTACCTCTGTTAACGTTTGTTGTTGTAGATTTGGCTATTTGTAGACAGTACTTATAGTTGTTCTTGCAGCTTTTGTTTATTTATTTTAGCGATGTAATAAACGCTGTGGTGCCCAACCTTATTTTCGTAACATTATTATTTTTATTCAAACCAAAAAAAAACTTTCATCTACTTTATTAAAAAAAAGAACTATGAAGAAATTGGGTCTATTTTAGTGAGTCAAAACCACAAGAAATTTTTATTTAAAACTAGCTAAACCCCGGCGTGTTTCGCTACTCCTATATCATATATTGTTTCAATTATTGATCTAATTTTTCTCCCTTTTTTCTAGGAAGAGACTGTACAAATTTTAATATAATCGGTTCAGCCTTTTAGCTGTATATGGATTTCAAAAAAAATATATACACACTTTCATATATAACACATGTGCTGAAAAGTTTCGGGCATAACACATAGATGGCATTAGTTTTATTGCATTCACATCTTTTTCAGTTGGTGCTAACTTTCCATATTCTATTGATAAGTTTAGTGAGTTGTTGTGCTAAGATTGACGCTGATTTTGTTATTTTCAGAGCAATTAATCGAAAACAATTTCGTGTTTTAATTCTACGCTGCTTCATGATGGAAAAAATACCGTTCAAAATAAGCCAAGTCTTGAAAAGTGTTATGGAAACTCCGATCCATCAGAAACAAAAATAAGACGTTAGTTTCCTGACTTCAAACGTGATTGCAGAGACACCAATGATGCAGAACGCATTGGATTTCTAACACCAACACCAGAAAACATAAAAAAAATCGACAAAATCGTTTTGAATAAGCGAAAAGTTAAGTTGGGTGAGTTAGTTGACATTGCAAGGATATGAGACTATGAGAAAGCTCTGTTCAAAATGGGTGCCGCGTTTGTTCACTGTTTACCAAAACAAGAACGTGTTGATGATTCTGAAACAATGAATTAAACTTTGAATTGTTTCCATATCCACCGTATACGTCACATTTGGCTCCCAGCGACTACTAGCTTTTCGAAGACCTTCAAAATATGCTCGGCTGTAAAAAATTTCGGACGAATGATAAGATTATCGTTTAAACTGAGGACTATTTTAAGGCGAAAGCTAAACCTTTCTACAAAAGTGGTATTGGAAGGTTAAAGCGGCGCTGGAATGTTTGCATTACTCTTGGTGCAGATTAAGTTGACGAATAAAGCTAATTTAGAAAAAAAAGTGTTATTTGTTAGGCCTGAGAATTTTCAGCCCATGTGTGACATACATAATTACAAAAACTAAATTGCAATTATTACCCAATTTTTTAATCAGTCCCGTTTATTGCTGATTTGGATAGATAACGAAACTATTTCTGTTATCGTACTCCAGACATAATTATTTATTTACTACAACATTGCCAAATATGCAGATTTATCAGTATTTTGCAGTTTTTTTTAATATTGAGCAGATTTGTTTAAAAAATAAGTGTTCTGTACTTTTTTACTTTCAATTTTGTTATTTTAATGATAATTTTAAGGTAAAAATTTCACTTCATTTGTGGTGAGGTTTACTCGTACCTCTCTTTAATCTGACAATATAACTTTAACGTTTATTTAAAAATTATTACAAAGAAAGAGGGGATTCACACAGTGTCTGAAACTCTAGCAAAGAAGTTACGTTTTTCTACGCGGTCGTTTTAAAAATATAATTTTTTGGCAAAAGTAAGTACATAAGTATGAGTGATATATCTGCCTCACTAATGAAATATCACTCATACGTACGCACTGATTTATATTTCTGAAACGACCGCGCAACTTAAAAAGGTTTTAGTTTTATTTGGAGCTAAATTCATTAAAAAATTTCGGTTTTTTATTTTATTCAATAAACTCAATCGTTTTTGATTTAATCCAATATATTATGTTGATTTAATTATGTTGTGCAACTTTCTTAATTTTTCAAATAACGTTATATCTCGTAAACGGAGCTAACCTAAAAAAACAGTTAGCAACATAGGATTCAGCGTACTCGAATCCAGTTAATCCGCCAGTTGCCACGCTTGTCAAATAGATCACAGTAAAATTATATTTTATTATTTGTACATATCACATTCAATTTGTTGTGTTAAATCAAACCTATACTATGAAGTATGTTTTCGGCTATATTCTGTAAATCGAATTCGAGTGAAAGTGAAATTGAATGAAACTTCAAATTGCTAAAATTTTCAAATCAGACAAGATTTTTTTATTTATTCAATTTATACACTTAATGACCTTTCAAACAACTTCCTTGATTATCAAAAGTTGGAAATAGTTGGCGCATTTAATTTTTTGTTTTTTTTTGTTTTTGCAAATTTACTCGATTTAAATTTCCGTCGTTTTCGGCTTACAAAACATGCCCATTTACTTGTATGTACATTTTTATTTTTCAAGCATGTGCAGTTTTTCACTTGAAAATCAGATTTTTTGTTTGGCATGATATACTATGAATAGGACAGGCTACGACGTCCCATGCAATGATGTGCTTGAACCAAATTAAGAAACTCCTCTTATTACCGTTCTCATGGTATAGAAAAAACAATATTTACTAAGTATAGGGGGTACCAGGCTCATTTATCTGATTCCGTCTACTTTTGGTGTCATGACCTTTATTGCGCACGAAGTTACTTGGACGAAGTTTACAGACTTTCACTTTTACCGTTTTCAAGATATGCAAAAGTCAATTATCGAGTGATGATGTGTATTATCCACAAAGTTGTTTAAACCATTACTTTTAAACTATTACCATTCTTAAGGTATTAAAATATTATAATTTATTATGCCACGCCCACTTATACAACTCCGTCCATTTTATGACTGATGACTTGTATAAACTAAGAAGTCAACTCAGAATTTTCCGTTTTTACCGTTCTCAAGATATACAAAAACCAATTTTTAGTTTAAATGAGATGTACCATGCCCACTAGTCCATTATCAGCCATTTTTTGACTGATGATTTGTATTAACCACGAAGCTATTTAGACCAAATTAAGAAATTCTTAATGTTACCATTTTGAAGATACATACAAATAAATATATACTTTGTAAGGGCGTTGGGAAATATGTCAAAACATGTGAAAAGCTTCACTGGAAGTATAACAAAGATACCTTTCAAAGGAAAGAAGTATTCTTTTAAGCTACTGTTCCCTCTTAGATCTTGGTAGAGGTATTTTTCAGTATCTCTGAACTATGTCAAAGTTATGTCACTAACAAATCTGCTCAGAGGCTATGGTTTCAAATATTATCGGACCATTACTTACACTATTTCTGAAGAAATAACCTAAACAGACATCTTTTTGCCAGATTTTAACCTGAGCACTAGAAATTTAAATTCTAACAATAGGTTTTACAATGACTGAGCATAAAAAATGATTTTATTCAAATTAAAACCAGTAGCCTGATTGCAAAAAACTCCTACATATGTACGTTCCAGCAACTTTTAAGTACAGTTCTTTTCAAACTTTACTAATGGGTTAGTTATAAAAAAGTTAAATCTTAAGAAAATTTTGACTGGATGGAATAAAAAGACTGAAAAATGTTCCCCAAGATTTAAGTCCAACAGTACTCTGCCCAACAACATTTTAACTTTTGAAAAATTATAATAATAAATTGCCTTATGTCCTCGTTTAAAATTCTCAAGCACATGTGTTTGATTTTAATAAATTGGAATGAGAATTTTCAATTTTAAGCATTTGCACACGCATTGGCACGCACAAAAAAAGTAAACAAATATACTGCGTCATATGAACTCCAGAGCAAATAACTTCTATGAAAATATAAATTTATTTTATTTAAGAAAAAAAATCACTCTTCAACCCAACTGTTCCCCGGGGTCTTTAACACGTGTCTGCTTTTTCCAACATATTTTTTTTAACATTGTTTTACAACAAATTTTTAATGCTGTTTAAAAACAGCATTTAATAATACTCAGTTTTATTAAATAGGAAAAATAACAAAAAGATTTATGACGAAAGAAAAAAAAAATAATTTTTAAAAAAAATTGGTGGCTTAAATCGCTAAAAGGTTATTTACAAAAAATAATAATAATTTTGTAGTGGCTTATTAGAAAGCCTATATAACATTGAAAATATTTTTTTATGTTTTTTAAATTTTAATAGTTAGGGAACTGAGGAATTTTTCCATATCGCTTATTATGTGTTTTTACATTTAATAGAATATATTTTTATGAAATTAAATATTAAAAGAAATTATATCTGCATATAGGGGGGTGGCGTGGAGTAGTGGTTAGAGCGCACGCATAACAACACAAACGACCTAGTTTCGAGACCCAGCAGACGACATGACGAAGAAAAAATTTAATTGTGGTTTCGAATGTTTATTAATAATAAAAAAAGGCTTCAGCTTCTCTCCAGACAACCCCATCTAAAAAACAAAGAAAAAAGCCCCCGCATACCTCTGGCGATGATGACAAACATCAGACGAGTGATCAGAAAAAACACGCCACGCACTAGGAAAAAATTACAATGCTAAAGTAAAGATCACCACCAATTAGCAAGGATCTTCACCACTACACACACAAAAATCATATGGAGGAAGCTACAGCGGATTAATCATCTATTTAGCTTAAAAAGATAAAATTGATTACAGAAACCGAAACAAAGCAATATATACTTTGTGGAACGCCAATATGCTCCCTAGAGGAGTGACAGAAAAAATTAATATCTGCATATACAATTAAAAGGCTAACACACTTCTTGGTACCCCTTTCATGCCCGTTCTACTGCACCGATTTTGAAAAGATGTGTATGAACCTAAAGCTTTTTCTGTGCAAAAGTGCACAATATTTATATAGTTTATTTGAATCGGTCCAGTACTTTACTTTGGGAGTAAAACGCTTATAAAATTCTTACTAATCCATAGAAAGCTAAAACCCAACAAACCAAAAAGGTTTAGAAATAACTTGTAACAAGCTTACTAACATAAGCCTTAAGCTTAGAAAAGTATTGTGTATACTATTATAAAGTTAGTTAGTTAGTTACGACGGGTAGCCAGACCACCTGGGTCCAGTATTGATCCCACTGTGATACCCATCAGTAATCCAGAAAATGGACAACGTATATGTCCGCGCCCCAGTGCGATCTGAACCAACCGAACGCATGTACGAAAGAAGAGATTTTGTCGTTATTCACACCGGCCAATCCGACAAGATATCCAGAAACGGACTGCCAAGGAAAGCAGTCTAAGTGTCCGAAAGATTCGGGCACTGGCATAGTAAGTGTTCGACAGTCTTCTCTTCCTCCTCATCCTGACAACCCCTACAAGTCCCCCTAGTCATTGAACGGCAGACCCAATCTCCTAGCGTGCGCACCTGCCACACAGTGCCCAGTAATCACAGGCACAAGAGTTTGCAGCCTAAGTCGCGGCACCCCTATAATAGACTCCGAGCGAGCCCGATCATATCGGGGCCAGATTTGCCTCGATACAGAGCACGTGGATTCATCATCCCACCGTAGCTATGCCCTACCAACATGTACCACATGACCATAAGTCTGCAAGAGGAGAGTGGCATCCCAACTAAGTGGTCAATCTCCTCATTTCTGAGGAAAGAGCCAGCCGTCGCAAGTCCGTCCGCCACACTGTTCATCCGGGTGTCCGAGTGACCCCTTACCCAGATAATCTTCAGGTCTTAATGTCTCGCCATCTCGTTGAGAGATGCCTGGCATTATAAAATTATAAAAAACCTATTAAATATCATTTAATAATGAAAACTGAACCCTTACGATAATATTGCTTGTCTACAGTATACAGTAAGCTTAGAAAAATAATTATAGAATAAGCTTACAGAAAATTATGTTTAAATAATGGTCATAATAAGCTTACATTTGTAAATTTTTTGTAAGTTTAGTAATATATGTATGTATGTAAATACATATGTAATGTATATAAAGGATGGCTACCACCAAAACTTTGGGCGATTGATTAGCAAGCATAAAACCCTAATCACACTAAGCCCCTTTGGTCATTGGTCCTCAGGAAACATGTTAGAACTACGGGAAGAAATATGATACAAATCGAACCAAATTTCTAAAAAAATACAGGGTGTCCATCGGGAGGGTAAACTATTTTGTTTGTTTATAATTTTTGATTATATGAAAGAGAATGGATCTTATATTGATAAATGTTTTATTTAATGTCGGCAATTATGAATGGAATGCAATATCAGATAAATGCCCGCCACCGTTAGCCTAACAAATGCGGGCACTTTTGTGCACATTTTTCATTACATTCTCACACATTTCACGCGGTATTTCATTAATTTCGTTACCAACGACTAATCTGGGGACATTTGTTCCGAATAGAAATACCTGGAAAAGGTCGGTGGAGGGTGACATGAGTAGCATCCGATTCTTTGCGGACGGGTCAAACCTGGATGGTGGAGTAGGTTATGATATTCATTCTCCTGATCTTGATGTGAATGAGTCTTACAGGCTGCCGGATCATTGCAGTGTGTTTCAGGCTGAAGTGGCTGCTATCTGTAGGGTCTCTAAACTACTGAGGGTAGCGCCATAACAATCCGAAAAGTCTATATATATACAGACAGTCAGTCCGCTATTAAATCCCTGAGGGCTATGTATACTAAGTCTCGGAGGGGAATGCCACAAATTATTGAGGGTGCTGTCCGAGTACTTTGATATTAATCTCATCTGGATACCTGGATACAGTGACGTTCCGGGCAGCTGGCTAGGCAGGGTACTATGGCTGCCGGCTGCGAATAGGACAATATGCTGATGGTACGTTTAATGAGAGGTGGAGACGGGCTAGAACTCTCTGGTCAAGGGTGGACGGGAAATGGTCATGGCAACTGCTGAGCTTGCCGAGAGGCAGGTCACTGCTAAGTGGGAAGACATGCCATTAGGTAGGGCCAGAGAGACTCTATCATATGTAGGTGCTGTTTATAAGAGGAGTGTAGACTACGGAGCATCTGTTGTTGGAATGTGCGGCGTTGGCGGGACTTAGGCACAGGTTTTTCGGTCCGCACGTTGTTGGTATTGGGACTCTATTGGAGACTCCTGTAGGGCTGATCAGCAAATTTATTGAGAGGGCTAACTGGTCAGACAACTGCCTGGGCTGTCGGAGGAAGTTTGTGCGTATCACAATGGGCCCTATGGGCCTAAGTGTACCAGGCATGTTGGTAGCCCTTTTAACCTAACCGAACCTAAGTGTTTATCAAGTATTGTTGTAAAAGAAATTGTCATGTGAAACACTTTTAATACAGTATTTGAAAACTATTAAACGTGTTTAAATAAGCTTGTAATAAGTATGTTTACAAAACTGTAACAATTTTTTTTCCGAACTATGCGGTCGGACATTATTTATTCTGAGTTGATTACTTTAACCTTTAACTTATGACATTGGGCTAACTTTTACACTCCTTTTTTATTTCATTAAAAACTTTTCTCTGCTGCACGCTATTAATATTGTATTCGCGGTACACTCATATTATATTGTAGTATTGTTATCAGTAGTGCTCAGTCAGGCTGAGTGTAAATTTTACTACACGTCATCATTTGTGATTTTTCTTCAGGAAAAATTTCTTAATCCCATACAGAAAATATTTTACCACCACATCGAAGTTAACGCTTGTAATACATATGAAAAAATTACCACACATCTACATATGTACATAAACGTAAGTTGATATTATTGATTATACAACTGTATAATGAAAAACTTGAAACTTGAATGTGCAACATAGTGCTTAAATATTAGAAGAGGAGGACGATGACGAAATTCATGACGACAGAAGTGAAGTTATTATAAAAATATCGATGCAAACTTCTGTACCGAAATTTTTAGCGGTAGAAGCGCGGAAACGGTTAACAAAAATAAATATAATGACTTATTGTGGAACATAATTGTGTTGTAAACTCAGCGAGTACAATTTAAGTAAAGTTAACTCAGCAAACGAGTCTATTGGTTGGAAGTCAGCGTAAAGAGAGTTTAGAGTAGTTAAACTCTGTTCGAAGAGAATTCAAGTTGTGATCGAACCTAAGTTATAACTACGATCGGTTTGGAAGATCCTTAGGAAGAAAGATCTGACTGGTAATTGTTGTTATTTACAAACTTGTAAACAGACGGAGTAATTAATAATATAAAATTGTTGTTGTCTCTAAAAGGTACAAGCAGTGGTGCACAAAACTGTGTTGAATAGAGGATTTTAATTAAAAACCAAACACAAGACTTATTTTATTTTAACTACAATCTACGAACTCATAAATAAACGTTTTTAAAAACGTAAAAACTTAACAATATAATACTCAAAAAGAAAAGGTGTACAATATACCTCCACCTCTTTCAATTTGTTACATTTTTGTTTTTTTAATTAAAAAGCTCACAAACTGATTGCTATATTTTACAATATAAGAGATATAGAAATATCCTTTTGCTAATATAAGTAAACACTTCTAGGCTATAAAATTTAAGTAATTTTGAAATAGCTTATAACTTTGAAAATATTGAAGTAAAGAATATACCTATTTTTTTAGTTCATAATAAAAAGGAGTGTGAAATAACAGAAAATTTTACAGAAAATTATAATTTTTCCATTTTTTTTTATTATGCATTTGGAACCAAATAACCTTAATTAATTAAGGTAAAAATTCATTAATACATATGAAGTTTAGAAACAATACATAAATATAAAGTGGTGTAAAATTTACCACCACGTCTTCTTATATGACAAAAATTTCCACCTTTTAAGTTAAAGGCTAAAGTTGTTTTACTTTTCTTTAATTTTTCACAAGAAAGAGCAAAAACTTATTATGTGAAGAAAACCCATGGCGCTGAAGATAATTCGGATTAGCTTTTATGATAACAAAAAGTTCTTTTCAGTTACTTTTTTTAATGTCGACTTTTTGTAAAAATTTCTTAAAATAGTAATTGGCTTTAGATTTTTTCGATTTTATGTTTGACTAAGCAAGTAACGAAAATCTAACTTTTCCCTATGATTAGAAATTGTTGATTAATAATAGTAATATAATATCAAAGCTGCGGCCTCAGTTCCACGTTACCACACTTTTCTTTTGTCTTGTTTTCTTAAAGTTAAGTACTTAACTCTTAGGTGAACAATTCCTCTTAATTAACTCCTTTATCATTTTCTCAAAATCACTTGAAGACATTATTCACTCTGTAGAGAACATCTTAGTTTCCACTAAATAAAATTCAATTTAAAATAATGCTTTCGTCATCAAAATCCTTTGTTCAATTAAACTCACGCTTTATGGCTTTCGTCCAAAGTAAAGGGTGGTAAAAGTATAAATCATATGCCTCTTTAATAAAGAAATTTCTCAACTCATTATCACCATTCTAAACATACAGCCACACACAATGAAATGCAACGGAGCGTATGATTGATGTCTATTTTAAAATTGCGTTTAATTAACTTTGTTGTGTGTGTGTGTGTGTGTGTGTGTGTGTGTATGCATGTGGTCATTCTTTCGTTCAATCAACATAAATTAAATAATAATTATACACCTTGAATATGTTAAACAAAATATTTTATGAAAAAAAAGAAATGAAATCATTCATCCATCATTTATTTAAATCACAATTTCATTTATTCGCTACAAAATAATTTTGTTTTTTCTTTTGAAATATAATTTTAATACCACAAATCACGCACTCATACTCATAGAAGACGCATTACGAAAAACGCCTCTTTTTTGCTGTTGTTATTGTTGTAATAATAAAACACAATCTAGCACTTCCTTTTAATTTCCTTTAAGTGTCTTCGCTTATACCTGGCCACCTCTATTCAATGGAATGTCACTCTTGAGTATGGCGATGCCAATCGCTATTGAAATCGCTTAATATTCTAAATAGACGCCTAATTTTCTAATGAAATATTAGATGTTGCCAAGCCAGTAGGCAGTAGGTATTCATATAACAACTAATATGTTTCATAATATACCATATGTTTAAGTATTAGTGTCTGGTTGTATGAATTCCATTACATTTATGCCACCAAATACTGTTTAGTTGTATGAAACAAAATAATTGTTTGCCACGGTTAGAGGTGGTGACTTGTAATTACAGCTCTTGGCCATCAAATATAATGCATCACTTATTATAACAATTTCTCTAATCATGTATGCAAACCATAACTATTTATAGTGAAATGTCATATATTATAAATGTTGAGCTGCATGTTTCTAATAACAGGGTGACCGGTAATATATGATACAAGTAACAGTGTGCTTGGCAAGAGCAGTTATATACGTCCTTTTTGGTGAAGGAGGTTTAAACTTTGAATAGCTCCAAGTGTTAGTGGCTGAAATATGTCCTTTACAATGTCGGTAAAAACTTAGGGTATCTATTAGTTCTCTCAATCAATTTCGATTAATTAATTATTAAATTTGGTCGAAGAGACTTAACTGGCAATTGCACTGCGACGTAGAAGATCTGATATGCACTCTGGGGTCAAAACCGACAGCGCATTAGCCGTAAGGGATAGAAAAAATGCAACACGTAGCAGGTTTGGCAAAAACCCGGGTTTAAGAAAAAAAAAACCAGTCCACCGGGTTATATTGGGCTTTTTATGGTTTTTTCGGGTTTTATTGGGTTTTATAACTGCTTCCTAATTTCGTTCAATTCGACAATATTTTTAATTTGTTAGTGAAATTACGTTGTTTTTGTATTTATAATGCAATCTTGCACACTTGGTCGGATCAAGGAGATGTTGGGTACTATGAGTTGCAAAAGCTGACTGCAGTTAGTTCGTTTGAACCGTGCTTTATGAGAAAAACGGCTGGAATACAAAGTTATTCTCGGTCTCATATCACAAACGTTGCCAAACGATTGTCAGAAATTGCCTTCAAAGTTGAATCGCCTTAAAAGATGATAAGTTTTTCTGAAACGGGATTCGGAAATTGACTCAGAAGTGGAAAATGATGTTTTGTTATTTCATTGTAATTTTTGAGCTAAAAATAACGGACCAAATTAATTTGTACTCCCAGTACGTAAATTATACTTAAAATAAGCCACGAAAAAATTTAAATAAAAAACCCGCCCGGGTTTTTTAAATATCATACCCACCCACCGAAGTGTAATTGGGTTACACAGTAGAATGCCAACCCTACCATGTAGCCAATAGCCCTGGGCGGATGACTCTCCGCTTGGTCAGAAAGCACAAATCGGAACATTCCCCAGATGAATACGCTCAACTTTACATATAATGACTACAATACCCCCAATGGGTAACCGGCAGACCTGTCTAGGCCCATTAAGCGGCTCCATAAAAGTTTTAATTAGTATTTTTATCCATCTCTCCTCTATGGAGCATATCGCCTTTAAACGAAGTATCCATTGCTTTGTTTTAGTTTCATTAATTAAGTTAATTTTCCGGATTAAGTAGATGATTAATCTACTGTAGCTCGCCTACCTATGATTGTGTATTGGTGAAGCTGGAATGTCAGGGGAGCTTCTTCTTTATTTTTTATGTTTAAATTTTTTTCATTATGTCCTCTGCAGAGAATCGAACCTGGGTCGCTTCTGTTGTTATGCCTGTGCTCTTACTACTACACCACGCCAACCCTGAATTAGTATTACGCGATCTGAAAGCATCAACATTTTCTAGTGACGAAAACCACGAAATTTTTCATATGACCCAATATATTACGGTAATGTAGCATTGTTTTTGAGCGATTTTTCGACAAAATATATCAAC
The DNA here is from genome assembly GCA_023159175.1 of Wohlfahrtia magnifica. NCBI lineage: Eukaryota > Metazoa > Arthropoda > Insecta > Diptera > Sarcophagidae > Wohlfahrtia > Wohlfahrtia magnifica. The sequence goes on along the minus strand of JAKWBJ010000482.1, from coordinate 4,489,189 downwards.
ACATCACAATCATCACTTGGCTAACATTTTTTGCTGGATTTTGTCCTTGGAACATATACCATAAAGGAATGAATATTTACCAAGATAAAGTAAAAAACCTTAAGGCAATACCAAGGTGTATTTCTTAAAGTGCTTATATACACACTAAAAGCTCAATGTAACTGCCCACAGTCTCTCCGACAGCACTGAGATACATAGAAGATTAAATAATTATCGAAAACACACCTCATACTTTATCACTTTTGCAGAAATTATTGATTATTAGCAACCACTCAGTGAAAGCGATTATAAGCAGGATTTGCTCAAAACTTGTGATGAAACGAGAATCTAATTCAACCTATACTTGGGTTTGTTTACTTTAAATTTTTGTTTTTGTTTCTTTATTCTGTGTCTCACTATATCCCTGTTCTACTATCCCATTCGCAAAATTAATACCATGTTGCCTGAAGTGTATCCATATAAATGTGCATAATCGCTCCATTGTGCATCGGCTGCCCTTCTCTTCATAAATGCAAGTGTTATTATTTTTGCTGCATGAAAAGCTTTTGTTTTGCTAAAGACCATCTAAAATAATTGGTAGTAATTTTTCAGAATATATTTCTTGGTCAAAATACAGTATATAGTGGAATATTTTGTTTTTGTTGAAATTTTTTTCTTTTAGAAATACACTTGTACACACACGTTTAAATAAATAATAAATTTATTTTTTTGTGTTTTTTTATTTTTATTTTTTCAAAGTGCAAACACAATTGGCCAGCATTAGAGCGGTATTTGGCACTACTTGCTGCCTTGGTTGCCTGTTGGTGTTGATGATGGTTGATGCGGTAAGTGATTTTGCGTGAAAATTAAATTTCAGAATTTTATTTATAGCGGGCATTTTGGTTTTGAATAGCATGTTAAATAATTTTGTATGCCTTTTTGTAATTCTCTTTTTCTTAAACATTTTTATTTTGTAAAGTCTTTTGTAGAACAGGAAATACTGGGTAATTTCCAAAGGAGTACATGTAGTCAAAAACGTTTGGTAGTAGTATTTTAGCAAATTATAGTGATTTTTTTGTAGGACTACAATATGCTCAAGATGAATGAATTAGATTAGTAATTGCCTATGAAGACGTAAGCGAAATTTGGGAATAATTTTTGGGTTATTCTTGATAAAAAGAATACAATACTTGTAGATATCAATTTAAAAGTTGGAAGGATTCAGGTAAAATATAAATAAGGAGGAATTGCTTTATGAGAATGTTAATACAACTTCAATACATTTTTTTCAATCGCCATAATAATGTCGAATTTCGTGGCTAAAAGTAATGTTTTGCGGGGAAGTCCAATAACCTCTTTCTCATTTGAAGAACACGGATGCTGACAGTAAAAGCTTACGTTCAACATTGACCAAATCAAAAAACTCGTGAACACCGGTTTATGCGATTCTAAAGAGGTGATTTCGACACAGAAGACGAGGAGAAGCGTGGTCAGCCGAAGAAGTTTAAAGATGAGGAATTGGCATTTTGCATTCTCATTGGGAGTCACACAACAAGCCATTTCCTTACGTTTAAAAGCATTGGGTTTCATTCAAAGGCAAGGAAATTGAAGTAGAGAGACGTTGAAAGGAGATTTTTTAAGTCGGAAGTGATGCTCGAACGCAACAAAAAGAAGTAATTTTTGGTGATATTTTTACTGGTGATGAAAAACGGATACATGACGATAACCACAAACGCAAAAAGTCTATGCAAAGGCGCGCCAACCAGGCAAATCAACGCCAAAGACGAATATCATGATGCCGTGGTAACGCTCTGTATTTGGTGGAATCAGAAGAAAGTTTTGATTTATGATCTATTGAAATCAAGTCAGACGATCACAGGAGACCTATACCGAACACAATTGACTCGTACGAAAAGAGAAATAAACGAAAAGCCGACCAGATTAGTCGACCAGACTCGAGGCCATAATTTTCCATCAAGACAACGCTCGGCCACATGTTGCAAGACTGGTCAAAAACTATTTGGAAAACAGTGGATGCGAAGTTGTGGCTCATCCGTCTTATAGCTCAAACCTTGCCCCTTCTGGCCACCATTTGTTTCGATCGAAGCAGAACGCCCTTACTGGAATACGCTTCACTTCAGAATATGGCATCAAAAATTGGCTTGATTTATTTTTTACCTCAAAACCGGAGCAGTACTTTTGCTGCGGAATTCATATGCCACCAGAAAGATGGGAAAAAGTAGAGGCTCACAATGGACAATACTTCGAATAATATATCAATTCATTTTGTTGTTATAATAAATCACTTTTTCAAGCAAAAAAATCGACATTATTAACTTGTACACCCAATATATTATTTTATTTTTTTTTTTTTATGTTACTACTCTGGTGAATATTGGTTTATAAGTAAGTCGAGCTGCCATAGGTATTCAGAAAAGAAATATTATATCTCTGTGGACATTTATCACTAATAAATTGCGAGAAGAGTTATAAACGAATGAATAAATTTTGAAGCGGTGTCATTCATTTTGTTATTTTAATAAATGCATTCTATAAGCAAAAAAATCGATATTAATAACTTGAATACCCAATAATTTAGACCAAGCTCGGAACCTATTACTAAGCTTTTCAAAGATATACAATTCAATCAATCAATCAATTTTTACTTTATACAGCAGATGTCACACTAATCCAATTTCGCCCACTTTTTGAGTGATCATTTATATTGACCAGAAAGTTATTTGGACGAAATTTAGAAACTTTCATTATAACCGTTCTCTATATATATACAAAAATCAATACTTTCTTTGTATTGGAGGTGCCATACCCACTTATTCAATTTTGCCCACTTTTTGACTGATGATTAGTATTGAGCACAAAGTTATTTAGAAACCTCACTACTTCCGTCTTAAAGATATAGACATATAAATCAAAAAATTTATGGGCGTGGTATCGTCCAGTTTGACTACTGATGTTAGGCTTGCCAGATGGCCTTGATTTCGCTTGATTTACAAGAATTTTTATGGCTTATCAAGTATTAAGCATAAATATCATATGTCGGGATTATTTAAAACACGTCTTTTGAAAGTTTTGATTGCACCAGCTTTAGTAGAAAGCTTCAAACATTTTAATTGTTAACGTAAGCGTGAAAATGTATAATAAAATGTTTATAATCGGTTTTCGAAACGATTTGTGTAAAAATTTGTCCGTAAACTTGATACTTTTTCATAGTTGAAACGAGCTTTACTAAACAATGTATGTGCTGTTTTGATTGATAATTAAAAAAATAAACCCTTCAATTGCGTCAGGCAGGAATTTACGGAATTTAAATTTACAATATTAAGAGAGCTCTTCAGAGATCGAAAAAAGTGATAGTTTGAAGGTGCGCTGTTCTGGTTATATTTGGGATGCATCAAAACTTCTTAGCCAAGCAATCTCAGTTTTTGTTGTGTCGTCAAAGGTGTGTATGTCGTCTGGCGTTGGAACAGAACACCTATTCTGTTTATCAATTTTGGCCGTTATAGTTGAGTTACTTGCTAAAATCTCGGTAATTGTTGACAGGTGAGATCTGAATCAATTTTGCAGCAGGTTGTAAAAGTTCATAATGAACAATACTGTTCCAATCGCGTCAGACGTAAAGCATTACATTTCTCGGTGTCAATACTGGCTTTGCCAACGTCTGCAAAACTTTGTTTTGCTTAATCGACATCGCCAGTAATCATTTGGATCTATCCAGCAAGCTATAGTGTTGCCCGATGCAACTAGAGATATGATATTTTAGAATCATCTACGTCAAGTTATAACCGAAGTTTTTCGAACACCAATTTTTTTGACTGACAAGGATTTTTTCAAAATTTAGATTTTTTCCATAAATGTGAAGAATTTTGCAATGTTGATTCTGGCAATCGTAACTGATGCAGACTGACTACGAAGTTATTTAGACCACTCCAGAGGTATAAAAAATCTATATTTTTTTTGTATGGGAGGTACCAAAGTTATTTTTGGCCACATTTAGAATCTCTCAATACTACCATTTTAGAAATATAGACATATAAATAAAAATAATAATGATGGGCGTGGCACTGCCCAGTTGTATAGAAACCATCAATGCAAATACACCTTTCCAATGCATGTATTGATTTGTAAACCGGTTTAGTGGCTGAAGAACATAAGACAACTTATTCTATATTTGATTACAAAAGGGTTCACTCAAAAACTCGCGAACCAATGGACGTACAAAAACCGCATATACATATAAATCAGCGCATTTCAGAGAACATCAATTACAAAGCATTGTATAGTTTTCTTTAATATGTATGGTGGGCAATTTAAAAGTTTAAACTTAAAAACGCAATAAAACAAAAACTGGTTTGAAATTTTGACAAATTAATTTTGCTGTTGTGAAGTACAATTGTTCCGGTTAGAAATGAAAGATTATATCATCCATATGGCTGCCGCAGCTGGTCTAACAGTACTCTATTCGATCGGACCAATTTTCGAGAACTTTTTCGAGTGTATGGGGTCATATCTCGGCAATGGCATCACAAATGTTGGCCTTCATATGCTCAATAGTCTCTGGTTCGGCACAATACTTGTCTTTAATGGCGCCCAACAGAAAATAGTCCAACGGTGTCAAATCGCAGCTTCTTGGCAGCCAACTGACATCACCATAAATCGATTGTGGTATGAGATGTGTAGCAAGTTGCACAATCCCGTTGAAACTAAACATGGTTCACATCCATACCATGAACAGCGGGCACAAGAAAATCGGTTATCGTGGTGTGATAGGTGTCTCCACTGACCGAAATGGTTGCACCGTCCCCATTTTCACAGAAATATGGGCAAATGATGCCTCCGCTCCACAAGCGGCTCCAAACAGTTACTCGTAGCGGGTACATTGGCTTCTGTAATGCCACATTTGGGTTTTTTGAGCCACAAATAAGGCAATTTTACTTATTATGGGGCTCACCAACATGAAAATGAGGTTCATCCGAAAAGATGATTTTAAATGATGATAAATTTCTAATAAATCCCAAAGTTGCTCAAGCGTAAATCGATTCGTTTCGTTCAGTGGAGAAAATATACTGAATTTTGTGATAGAATAGACTGACATAAGTATTGCCAGATTCGAAATAACAGCTGGCTTAAATTTAAACTTTTAAATTGCCCACCCTAATAGTAAAAAAGTGCGGGTATAGCATGGTCATACATGGATGATCACAAATGTAGTCATTTTGGCAGAAACTCATGAATTCATCTCTTTAACGATTATTTTCTGTTATCAAATTAAAGAAGGTGGCTAAGTGGTAAAAGTCTGAAAGCAACGGCCTACCCACTTTAGTAAATAAACTAGATAAGGGCTGGACTAAATGCTTTTACTCTGTCAAAAAAAAAAAAAAAAAAAAAAAAAAAAAACAATAATAACGTCCAAAATGTGCTGCTGTGTTATCGGGTGAGTTTTTTAGAAACATTCTTTTTGGCAGCTCAGCTGTTTTCGTGTAACGTGTTACTGCCAAACATGTTCAGTTTGGTCTATATTTTAACCATGAATCGATTAACAAACGAACAACGCTTGACGATAATTCAGTTTTATAAGTCATGCACATCTTCCATTTTATATTGAGCTCATTTCTGGTTGAATAGATAAGTGAATAAACAAAATTGCCGTATTTGCTGTAAAGAACAGCCAGAAGCACTGCCACTGCAACCAGAATAATGCACCGTTTAGTGTGGATTATGGGCATCATTGGACCATACTTTTTCAAAAATCACGAAGACAGGAACGTTACTATGAATGGCGATCGCTGCCGTGCGACGATTACAAATTTTTCTTCTGTGCAAAATGGAAGAGCTGGAATTTGGCCGTAGATCGTGCGATTTAACGCCTTTAGAAGATTTTTCTGAAGCTATGTTAAGGCTCATGTTGCAGAGACTATACCAAAATCGAGCCCCGCGTATGAACCATTTGAGGCGTAGCCGCAGTCAACATTTAGATGATATCTAAAGGTGATACCTTTAAATATTGAATTATATAGATCGCTCTATCGACTCAAATAAAGATTTCATATATTTCTCTACATTTAATTTGTGTTTTTTTTTTAGATCAAATCTAAAAGATTTTAAAAAATTACGCCTTCGGTTTTATTTTTCAAAAACCGGTATCACCTCATAACGTTATGACTACTTACACAATGAAAACCTTCTCTAACTAATACGCCTGTCGTTCATAACTGGCGTTAGGCTTTAGGTTCCTTTCGACGAGTGTAATAATGACGTACAGCTAATTGATTGATGGAATCGCCCCTGTTACACTTGATATGTATTCAAAATGACACAGAATAATAAAACTGCACTTGTATTTGTAATAATAAATTCTAAGAAAAAATCCATAAGAAACTATTTTATTTAAATTTAAAACACATTGCCGTCTGTTTCTATAATTAGTTCTTTAAACTCTAAATTATTGATTAAAAGAAAGAAGAGATAATTTTAAAAGAAGAACCAGAAGGAAGGAATATGAAAAGATTCCAAGAAGAAGAAATATATTTTCTTTTTGTTTTAGCATTATTTCTGCCTGAAATTAAGAAGCCACAAATAACTTCACTTTAGTTTCTTAAGCTCTATCGGTTACTTAATTGGTGTCTATTTTAATCCTTTTCCAACTCTTGCACACACACATACTTTTGACACTCTCCTTAAGGATCAAATGCAGGAAGAAATGAAGGGGGTTTATGTGCAACTGCAATTGTATAGTAAAAAAGGAAAAAAATTTAGTTTTTTTGCCCTATTTTCTCTGCATTGTAAAAGCATTTTTCTTCTATTGGTTGTTAAATTCCATCTTTAGAAGAAGGAAAAAAACCATAGACATGAAGTATAAAACCGATAGTAAGGGGTAGAGATAGTAAGTTTTGTGTGATTCTAAGACTAGTAATTATTGTTTTGTATTACGATTCCTTTTCTTTGGCTTTCTAAAAACATATTTTTCTCTATTTTTCTTTTTTTTTCTTTCTTTCTATTATTATTTTCTGTCTTTTTTGTTTTCTCTCCAAGTCAAACCAATAATGAAGCAAAAATCTCAAGCATAGAAAACAACAAAAGCAAATGAGAGGAATGAATCAAAATGAAAAAAAAAAACTTGAAAATTTAATTTGGAATGTTAAGCTGTACGTATTGCATTTAATTAGTTTTTATTACTGAAATGCTGTAACACACAGTAAAATACAAACAAGAACAAAAAATATATAATTTCTTTTGTTCTTTTTTCTTATTCCGGGCTTAATACACTTCAAGAAAATATCTTTTCTATGCTGTTCTGTATTGCCTGCTACTTATTTGAAATCCTTAAGGAAGAAGAGCGTTAATTGATGGGCAGTTATTTGGCACAAGAGTCAAGAAATTTGAAAGAAGAGATTAAAAATAAGAGATAAATAAAATCAAGGGTTTAATTTTCTATAGAAACTTACTGTATTTACAAGAAGAAAAAAAGTTTAATAAAAAAGAGAAAAAACAATAAAATAGTTTTCGTAAAGGTAATCAACTTTTAAGGAAAACTTTAAAATTTTAATATTAAATTTTAATAATAAACCAAAGCTTATTTGAAACAAATAAACAGATACTATTTTTAAAAACGTTTCGTTTAACATGTACTTGTAAATAAAGAGGCTCATCAGTGACAAGTAAAGTTCCCTGAAAGCTTCAACGGCATTTGAATAACTTAGTAAATTAGCTCATTTTAATCTTTCATATATGAGAACATAGTCTCTTTTAAGCTCCATATATTTCGACCAGTATCTTTCTAAATTGTATATTTCAAAAGTTCCTCGAGACCCCTAAAAAATGGCCTCTGTTGTTAAATGAGACTTTTGTTTGCCAAAAAACTCTTACCACCGAGCCATTCATCATGTTAAGCTATGGTCATATTTTTCAGATATTTGGCCAAAAACACGACTACTCTTTTATAGAAATAAAGACAAAATACACGCGTAAAAATGAATCCATGATTCTTGATAATTTCATTAACGTGAAAAACTAGTCAAAGTAATTCTTAGCGGGTATCCGTTTGACCATTATTTTTTTTAGTATTCAGTTATTAAATTTTACAAAAAACGGTTTGAACTTTAGAAATATTAATTTTTTTGTTGTGAAGTACAATTGTTCAGTTAAGAACTGAAATAGTATTTTAGTCATATGGTTGACGCGGCTGGCCTCACAGTATTCCTTTCGATCGGAGTAATTTTCGAGAACTTGCTAAAACGTATGGGGTCGTATCTCGGCAATGGCATCACGTCTTTGGCCTTCAAATGCTCAATTGTCTCTGGTCTGTCTTACCTTTATCGGCGCCCCACAGAAAATAGTCCAACGGTGTCAAACAGCAGCTTCTTGGTCAACTGACATCATCATTTCGGCTAATTTAACGGCCATCAAACGCTTGACGCAATAAATCGATTGCGGCATGAGATCTGTGGCAAGTTGCACCATCCTGTCGAAACCAAATATCGTTGACAAATATACCATGAAAAGCGGACACAAAATAATCGGTTTTTATGGTGCAATAAGTGTCTCCATTGACCGTAATAGTTTCGCCTCATTTCTAAAGAAATATGGGCCAATGATGCCCCCGCTCCACAAGCCGCACCAAGCAGTCACTCGTAATGGCTTCTCTAAGACCACGTTTGGGTTTTTTGAGCCTCAAATAGGGCAATTTTGCTTACTAACGTACTCATCAAGATAAAGATGAGCTTCATCTGAAAATATGATTTTAAATGATGATAAACACCCAACACATCTTAATGTTGCTCAAGCGTAAATCGACTAATTTCATTCAGTGGATATAATATACTGAATTTTGTGACAGAATAGAATGGCATAAGTATTGTCAAATTCGAAATAACCGCTGGTTCAAATTTAAACAGATAGATAGCCCACCCATTGTGCGTGGTGTTTACCACTGTACACAAAAATAACAACAACTATATCCGTCATTCTACAGACACACACACTAGTATGTTCATATCAAAAGTGACCAGAGACAAAACTGTATTTACGAGTATAGTAGTAGTAGAAGTGAATTTTTGCCCTGTGCGTTGAAGAAAAAATAAGGAAAGTAAACAACAACATAAATAAAAAATTGCAGTATGCAAAGAGACATACATACGTCTGCTTTCATCAGAAGCTATCACATAACTGAATAAAGTTGTTGTTTACTTGTTATTGTATGTTGAATATTTTCGTTTTCGTTTGGTTGTATACACATACGGAGCAGATAAATCTCATGCACTTGAGTGCTTTTCCAGCCATGTATGGTTCAAATGCAATTAATAAGGAAAAACCAAGAATTCACTAGATGAAATAAGTTCATATCTATTCTAAAGCAGCGTCAATATTAATGCATTTTAGAATTGTGGTAGTAAATTGAGAGTCTCTCACTCAGGCCACTTTGCACTGTATTTTTCTATTTGTTTTCTCTTTGTTTGTTTCTGCTTATGAGAGTGAAACCAAGAGAGAAGAGTCGCTCTTTGCCTGTTGATATTCTTGAGCAGGCATGTACATAAGTAAAAATGTAGTTGTGTTAGTGAGAACATGAAAATTACTCTCTCAGAGAAGTAAAGTTGATGTTTTAAAAAAAATTTAAGAAAAAATCAATATGCATCCGCCACACATGTGCACTTGTCGCTGTTTCAGTGACAACTAAAAGTAAGATCGTAAGAACATTTTAAAATTATTTTTCTGTGCCTAAAAAAATATGCGTACATTCTGCGCATATGTGCTTTTGTCGATGTCTCATGGACGACTAAAGTAAGAGCGTAAGAATAAGTGTGAATTGAACGTGAATAATTGTTCTATGAAATGAACATCATTGTTCTAGAGCCTTCTCTGCTGAGATGGCTGCACTAAACAAGAAGATTAGAGGTCAAGTTGTGCCACCTTTCACAAAAGTTTGCTGAAGATCAACAAGTGTAAAGTTTCATAAAAATGATATAAGCGGTTATCACTCTTCCTTGTAAATTTTCAATTTACTACATATGCTCTGAATTTCAACAATAAAGCGTGAGTTTATTTTATGGAACCTCTAGCAAATTACAAATATTAAACCAAATAAATAATTACTATTTTTTGAAAATTTTGTCAAAAAAAATATATAATTTATTGTAATAACCCTGTCTCCATGTCTTTTTACACGGTATCGCTTGGAATTTGTCTATCATGTAAAAACAGGTTCAAGTTTTTTGGGTATATAAGCAAAATAAAAAACATGGTTGTTTAAGTACAGCAAATTTGCAATGCTTTTTTGTGTTTCGAACATGCATAAGTGTAGCAAAACCCACTTTCATGTAATTTGTTTTTGTGACATAGCAAAATATAGCAGATATGCTTGGTTTGCTAGGTTTGCTACGTCTGCAAGACTTGCAAGGCTTGATTGCAACAAAGAGTGATTTTCCTTATAGAGTTTTTGTTGTTTGGAAATTTGTTAAGAATAGTATGGGCAATAAATTATTAGCAAATAACATTATAATTTATTTTTTCTGAACACAAAAAATAAACGTTTTTAAAATGTATAAACGCTGCAATATGTTCACTACCCTTAGACAAGTGGTGCCCAAAACTAAAAATGTGGTTTTATTAGTGAAAATATGAAAATTGCTCTCTGAGAATTAAGTTGAATAGATAATTAATATTATTAGTATCGGAATGAATTAACTTTTATTCAAAAAGTAATATTTTTTGAAAACTTTTAGTATTATCGGAAAAAATAAATAAATACTTAATACAACTAAAAGTAAGAGCGTAGTAATACCTGGATATGGAGGGTAAACAAAAGTTCTATGAAATGTGCATGACTGCCTTAGACACAGATGACATTAGCTGTTCTTTTTAAGTCGGTAAACAGCATTGCCTATTGCAGACATATAAATAGCCAAGCTTTACGCGAACCCACCCCGAAATCTTCAGGTCAAACGTGAGCATGTCACACATATTTCGCCTTTTTTTTACAAATTTTTAGTGGATAACGAGATAATACTAATAAATTCACTCTTAATTTTCAATTCTAAAGATGACTAAAATAAAATTTAAATTTAATCCCAAAATTTTATAACGGTGTTTTATGCGAACATTTTTAGGAAATTTTTTTTTTTATTAAAAACTTCCCTTGGCTAACAAAAAAAAAAAACAAATTTAAATGAAAGTATTTTCTAATGTTTCGACTACTTTAAGTTACTCCCTTAACAGCTTTAGAGAACTTACCCTATAAAACCTCTTTCACTTCATAATACCAACTGATTAGCAACACTCGTACACTTATTACCTACAGCAACAGCAGCAGGAACCACTCTTTACCCAACATATTGTTTGTTTCTAATTGGAAATTATTTTTAATTATAGCAAAACTGCAACGATTGAAAACATAGCGATAGAGAGAAAGTGAGAGAGAGAGAAAGGGAAAACATTGAAAAGGGAAAGGAAATATTGAAAATTTCTAACAATTCATGCTGCTGTACATACTCGGGCACTTTAGCTTCTAGGACTTCTACATAAACAAAGTATCCTATAAGCAGGTCAAAAAAAAGGAAAAAACAAAACAAAATGTTTATATCCGCTTTAAAATAAGCAATAATAGCAACAACAATTGTAATAACAACATTGAGGAAAAACTCTTTAACCGCAGCAACATATTACCTTTAAAGATGGTAGTTTATATTGTAAAAAAAATAATAAAAATCAATTTTGATGTATGTGTGTGTGGGTTTGTGACTGTTATTGCTATTGTAGTTGCTGCAGCTCAATATTCAACAAAATGCTCAAATACTTGACTACCACTTGGTAACACATGCACGAACTGACGTCTATAATTAACAGCAATTGCTTTACGATAACATGACATGCAACAGCAGTACCAGCGTGTGTATATACGTTGTTTGATTATTATAGTGTATGAACACATACATACACCGTTTTTCATACACACACAGAAACATGAGTTTAAAAGTTTGCTCTTGGCATTGCTTAACACCAATCCACAAACACACACAAATCATTATGGCTGCATAAATGTAAAAAGAGAAAAATAAAAACAAAGCATGAATTGGAGTAAATAAAAAAGAGAAACAAAGAGAAAGAGAAAGAATTTATGCAGACATGTGTGTATGTATTTGTTTAAAAGATAAGTGCTTTTGAATATATATGTGTTTATGTGTATGTATGGTTGTTGTTGCTGTTGTTATAGTGTAAAAGTATACATGAATAACCATCATCTCCAGCACCTTTTATTATAAGTACTACAACAACAGCAACATTGAAGAAAAAAACTTTAAAAATAATTTCTTCTTTTAGTTACTTTTTCAAGCGTAAAGAGTCAACACCAGAGATATAAAAGAATTAAAACGCAAACTTTTAATGTTCTTATATTTGTGGTTATATTTATGGCAAGGAAGGGAACTCAATATGAACTCAGGAGTCCATAAAAAAGCCACACTAAGCCGGCTTATAAGCATTAATTGTCTATCTTTGATGAATGATTTGAGTGTTTAATAACTTAAATGTCATTTTGGAGGGTAAGTTTCTGTATTTTATTTCCTGTTGGTCATTGAACAAAACAGTGTAAACAACTAAACATTACTTGAGGGAAGTTTTGCTTTGCATATTCAATTTGCAGCAGAAAATGGCACTGAAACACATCGATTGCACTCCGATGCTTATTCTGAACATGTTCCGTAAATTTTAGCGTGCGAGACATGGTTTCTGTGATACAAAAGTGCCAAAGTTCGCTAAAACAATTTGCAAAATGATGAACTGAAGGCATGACCGCATGTAGATTTGTGTTAAACTCAAGAAAAACTTTTAAAATCATTGGAAGCCACTTAAGCAGCAATTTCAAAATGTTGTCAAGCAACAGAATATTGGGTACCACACTAGTTGAAAGGCACTGAAAGCATGCTCGAAATGCTGTCTAATCGCCAGAAGACATTTCTGCATCGAACCATTACTGGCGATAAAAATAATCAAGGTCTAGAAGAATATAATCTATTATAAACAGCTGATTGCAGAGCAATTGTACCACAAAGTTTTGGTTCACAAACCATATATTTCAGATATTAGACTGTTTGACTACAAGCATCAGGATTCATTCAAAAACAATAAAAATAGTTAGAACAAAAGTTGAAGCTGAGAGACTGAAAGTCGACTTGGTGCATCTGAAGTATTGCTTTAACTCCATAAAAATGAGTAATTTTTGCATCGATTTATAACTGGCGATTAATTATCACAACTCGAAATTAAAGAAATATGAAGTAAAGCCCGACTTATTAGCTGAATCAACACCTACGTCCAATGTAAATAACACCACGGTAGTGATTTGTATTTGGCAGGATTAGAAGCATCCAATAAATTACAATCTATGGATATCAGATCAAACGATTGCTGAGAGCCTGTATCAAACACAACTGATTCCTTTGTTCCACCATGAAAACGCTCGAATATACGTTGTAAAATTAGTAACGCGGTTAAGGAAATAGTGAATTAGAAGTTTTGGCTCACAAGTTTTATACTAAGGCGTTTTAACTTTTTTTAAAACGTTTGAGTTCTTTTAAATTGTTTTAAATAAAATAAATGACATGAATTTATTGTTTTACATTATACAGTTTTTTATTTCCACAATTACAATTATACAGTATCCCACTTATTTAACTTCCACTTAATACCCAAATTTATTCAACACTTTTACTAACGCCTTCGCGTGACTTTACTCTAAGCACAATGCGCCGCCTTCGCTAGTAAATTAGCATTCATTTCAAATATTCTAGTAAATTGCAAAACCTTATATACAATTGCCGTTAAGGCAGCACTGTTTAAATAAATACAGCATTGAGAAGGTGATTGTAGCCTTGAGACAAACAATAGAATAAATTCCATAATAAAGTTTATTGCACTAAATGTACAAATTTTGATGTATCTTTTTAGGCAGTTTCATTTTCGTAACAATATTTTTTTTTTATTATAGTCAGTTCAGAACAGTAATACGCTTCTCTTTCACATTAGAACAAGTTATGCGTGATCGAATTGATTTCTTTTTGGCCTCAAACAATAAGCAGTTGCTTTGGTGCCAGAAATATGAGAAAAACTCATAGCTAACGATGGACATTACTTAGCCAAAATTTCACAATAAAATCCCAAAATTTACAAAAATCTCTCACTTCTCTGGAGAGCATATTGGCTTTCCACAAAGCATCCATTGATTTGTTTCCGTTTCATTATCAAGTTGATTTTTCAGATTAAGTGGATGATTACTCTACTGTAACTCGCCTCCATATGACTGTGTAGTGGTAAAGATCCTTGCTAAGTGGTGGTGATCCTTAAGGTGGACTTACACGTTAGTACAAGTCGTATGACATGTCAAGTTTCTGTATAGAAGAGAGCGAATAGTATCGTGTAAACACAATATCTAATGAGCGTACGACATGGAGAGAAAATACGAATGAAAATTTGGTAGTCTTACGGCTCTCTTTGTTTTTTTTTTTTAATTTTTTATAGACTATCACACTTCATTAGATCAGAGATGTATTTTTATGTAAACAAATAAAATAAACAAAGAAAAATTCAATTATTTTCCCTCGCACTAATGGTCTGTTTTAAAACAGCTGCTTTCATTTTACTTTGTTTTGGTTTTTACGTATCGTGTAAACGTAAAATAATATGTCGTAAGATTTTTATTCTCATTCTGGTAAAATACGGATGGATTTTTATAATATTTTCTTTTTGATTTTACGTACGTGAAGTATTATCGTGTAAACTTAGCATTGCAATTTTTTTCCAAGTAGGTGGCATTTTTCTCTGCTCATTCGTCCGATATTTGTCATCAACACCAAAGTTAAGCTGTGGAAGGTCAGAAGAACTTCTTTTAGATGGATTTGTCTGGAGGGAGATTGAAATCCCTTTATTAAACGCTCGAAAACGCATTTAATTTCCTTTATCATGTCCTCTGCTGGAGATTTGAACCTGGACCGCTTATGTTGTATGCGTTCACTCTAACCACTACACCACGTCACCTCTGCACCCCTAAGACTATGCTTTAATTATTTTAAAAACTGTACGGCTGTACACCACCTGTATAAGCTCTTACTTTTGTTATACTTTTAACACAACAACGAAACATACTTATACACAAGCAGACATATAACAAAGTTTTTTTAATGAACAAATGTGTGGAAATTTAAAACGTTTTTGCAAAAAAAAAACAAAGAAACAACAATCATAACGCGCGACTGCACTCGAATACATACACAAACAAACCCATATTAAACGACGACAATATTCGTATCAGACGGAGTTGTTAAACGACGACAGCACGACTATTAAAAAAATAAATAAACAACAATAGCAACAACAACAAGAAAGGAAGAACAACAAAGTTGGAGCGGGAAAAAGTTAAACTTTTTTCAACGTTCAATTTATTTTTCACTCTCGAATCAATTTTATTTTTTGTTGCTATTGCTGTTGTTTTTGTTTTGTTTTTTTTTTTTTAAGCAACATGCATAATAAAGCACACACACGCACATACCTGTATATAAGAAAAGTGATATTGTTGTTATTACCGCTTCAATTGCTGCTGTTGCTGTTGCTCTTATTGTTGTTGTTTATTTTATAAAAAACCACTCAAACAGTGTTTGGCAAGTGTTGAAATATTCAATACAATAGGAGGAAACAGAAGAAGAACAAAAATATGAAAACAATAGAGACATAAACATGCAAACAAATAAGTATTCCAATACATGACAAAAAAACTCTTTATTCCTCATGAATGGTGTGCTCAAATGCTTGTGGGCATAATGCGAGAATTTAAAGGCAAACGCCTGCAGAAATAAGTAGAGAAGCGAGTAAGTAAAGAAATTTTATTATTTTTTTGTAGTAGTAGACAAAAGAATAGAGAGAGCTCTTCAAAGTTTTAAAGATTAATAGAAACGATTTTTAAATTTGCTACTGTTTTTAAATATAATTTTCTTAAAAGATTAATAGAATGAAACTGATAACTTATTTAAGTTGAGAGCGGCATATAACTAAGGATTGTGGTGAAGCCCTTGAAGCCTTCCTATGTCTCTGTCTGGCTTCTGACATAAACAAGTCACGGTTCCTTGTAAACAACACGAGCGTACATCAAGCTCAACATTGGTCAAGGCGTATGGTTGGTTTAGAGATAACAGTCGTTTTAATGATGGAGAGAGATGGCTTTTATGTGTTGATTAAATACAATTTTTTTTTTTTTTTTGGTACAAAAAAATACTATTGAAGCAAAACAGTGTCATGATATGCATGTGTGCCGCTGTGGTATGGTAGGTAAGACACTCGCCTACCAACCGGAAGGTCGTCGGTTCAGTACCAGGTCAGACCAGCGATATCACCTCATAATTAATCATCATTAGCTAGTAACTGGTTATGAGTATTAATTGTATCAATTGAAAACTTCTCTAAAAATGCATTTGCCGTTCGGAGCCGGCGTTAAATTGTAGGTCCCCTTCTCAATTAATTTAATCGGGTGCAGCTCATTGACTGAGAGAGTCCCCATGGGCCTTCATGGAATGTTATGGGAATTAATAAAAAAAAGTAAACGAGTATTGATTGGAAAGTTATAGTTAAACGCGGTCGTACAAGCGCCAATGATCTCTTGAATGTTCTGGTTACCTAAAATCTAAGTTGTTTCGCAAAACAAAAAAACAGAAACCTTGATATCGTAAGGTAGTGCCATTAGAACTTTACAAGATGCGCTTTCAGTCATACAGGAACATAAACGGCTACATGTCGGCGATTTAGAGTGCTGTCTGAAAGCTGTTCTGCCGAACTAATGGAATATGGATCCACCGCTTAACGCCAGAATTAAAAACAAATCTTCAGCTGAGTAGACAGCAGCTAGTAAGTCGCTTAAAGCGACCAAAAAATTAAAGTAAACTAAGAATATTATGGCATCCATATTTTGGAACAAATTTGCAAAATTTGTAATCGACTAGCTTAAGAGAGGCATAACTATCAATAGTGAATATAATATGGCGTTATTTTATTGATTGAGTTCATAATAAAAAAAAATAAAAATAAAAAAAACAGACCAACATGCACAAGAGACCATGCCAAGTGTCATATTTCAATTAAAACAATATTAAAATTGAATTAATTAAGCTCCGAATTGCTTCTATATCCGACGTACTTTCCAGATTTGGTCCAAACGACCACTATCTTTTTGCAGAAATGAAAAAAATGCTTCAGAGAAAGAAGTTCGGCTTAAATAAAGTGGTGTTGAATGAAACTGGGGCCGATTTTTAGAGGAAAGAAAAGCCATTGAAATGCTAAAAGAAGCGTTGGAATGAATTTATCACTTTTGAAGGAGAATTTATTAATGAATAGGGTGGTTATTTTACTACAAATTGGTTTTCTTAGTTAGACCGCAGACTCATTATGTGATTTGCTAGGACATCTTCATCCGTTAAGAACAGTCTTAATAAATGCATCTTAATTATAAAGACTTATTCCTAAAAGTCAGGAATTAGAAATTTAAAGAGTACTTAGTGAACTATAAACAATAGTGAACATAATTGTCATTTTAACCGTGTTCAGTTTTTGGTTAAATAGAGACGTCCACGTTTCATGACAACAAGTCAACAAGTCACAGCAGCATTTATTCACTTTTTAGTGCAAATTATCAGGCAACGTCATCAGCGACCCTTATTTCTTATGCAATGAAATAAGGGGTCAACAAAAAATTTTTTTGTTTGTTGTTAATAAAACTTTACACTTCTTGATCTCCACGTCCACGTTCCATGACGGCAAGTCAATTAGAGGAGAAACTATCAAACTTTACACTTCTTGACCTATTTAGCGCAAGCTCTGTTAGTTCGTAACCGCAACTTTACTTCAAAAACTGAAAGTAATATGAATTTAGTCAGCATTTTTATACTCTAGCAACTCTAGCACAATCATGAACTTTTCTCTTCCAGCGAATTCTGGAACTTAAGTTATTAACTGCATTTGAATATATTAGTGCGTATGTGCGCGTGCGTGTAGTATGACAGATATATGTAGTAAGTACCCGCTTGACCATAACATTCAATAATAGCATTGCCTTCGAACATTTGGCAAACATTTCTCGAAACATTCGAAAACGACAATTGGAAGCAAAACGGAAAATAACTTATAGAGTTCACCTGTCGCTTAGTTTGTGATAGCAAATCTTTCGATCTCGAACGCTAGCCTGTAATATCAACAACAAAGCTTTAGCGAAAGTTTATCTAAAGCGAATTACTTGGCCTTACTATCTTCTGTTTTTGCTTCTGCTTTCTCCTATTTTTGCGTTACTTTTACTTTTGCGTCCTTTTTCGCCGCTCAATGCTAAAAATTGAGGAGAAGTTTACTTGTTTCTTAAATGAAACAAGAAAGCAAAAATAAAATTAGAAAAAATAGCAGCATTCGTCGCAGTTTCAGTGACGACTAAAAGCAAAAGCATAAGAATATATGTGAATTAAGAAGGAACAAAAGTCTTATGAAATGAATAGCGATGTTCTATGCTCTTTTAAGCATTTTTGTTCGGCGAAAATAAATATTTTTTTTTCGAAAATTCCTCGCTATTAGCGAACAAACGCTTATTGCGAAACATAAGTCAAGCGGGTAGTTCTTGTGTGCAGTAGTCTAGCCACTCAATATAGTTTGTCTAGACCTATTCAACTTTCTACACCTGTGTTATGCAATGTTGTTGTTTAAATTCGCAAAAACTTTTAGACTCATTATAGCGACATGTTATTAGATCGATTCTGAGAAAATAATACTTAAATGACAAGATTATTAGCGATGAAACATAATTAAAAGACCTTCAATAGAGCAAGTTTATTCAAAAAGTGTCACTATTACTGCCATATATCTCGCCAATTTGTGGTAAAATAATCTAAAAATATTAAAGAAATTCAATTCTTTAAATTACAACATTTCTTGATTTTTTTAATTAAATTTGAATTTTGTAACTTTTTTTTGGTTTTGAAACTCTATTGAAAAGTATTTTGCATAATTATATTTCCATTTAATTATAAGATACTTTCTACTTGTTTCTTTAACCAAATGACATACATTTTACCACAAAATCTAAATAAGAGTGTTGCTTAATAATAACAACAACAAAATATAAAAAAAAAATTAATGCTCCAACTTAATGTTCAGCCAGCACTAGTCATAGTTCTCGCCAGAAAAGTTAAGCTGAATGAAAATCTTTGACCATTTGGATTTGGTTATTCTTTCTTCTTTGGAATTTATAATTTCAAATATAGCAGCAGCAACAACAACAACAAATAACAACTAACGAAGGAGCAACTAAAGGGTCCGCCAAATAAATTTTTTTTTTTTTTTTGAAAATGCTATAAAAAAAACTACTGAATATTTTCTCAAATTTCTTTTTTTATTTGAAAGTGCAATCCTTCCGGTTAATAATGGAAAATAATTTCCTTCAAATGGCTGCCTCGGCTGGCCATGCACTAGCCTACACGATCGGTCCAATTTTTAAGCACATTATCGATTGTGTGCAGTTGTATATCACCAATGGCTTCACGAATATTGTCCTTTAAAGCGTTAATTGTTTCTGGCGGCGTAACACTGTTCTTTGACGGCACCCCACAAATAATAGTCCAACGGTGTCAAATCGCAGCTCCGAGGTAGCCAAACGACATCAGCTTTGCGACTGATAATGCGATCTTCAAAAACAGGGCGCAAAACATCGAGTGTAGCTTCAGCTGTGTGGCACGTAGCGCCGTCCTATTGACATTTGGTTTTAATAATATCCTCCTCTTCAATTTTTGTACAAAAATTCATTTAACATGGCCCGATAACGATCGCCATTGACTGTAATGGCCACTCCTTGCTCATTTTCGAAGAAAAATTGCCCAATTATGCCTTTGGACCAAAATCCGCACCAAACAGTGACTCGTCTTGGGTATATCGGCTTTTCAATGTATGCGTTCGGGTTTTCTGTGCCCCAAATGCGACAATTTTGCTTGTTTACATACCCGCCAAGATCAAAAAGAGCTTCGTGTGAAACATTACATTTCAAAGTAATGTCGCATTGCCAGCATTGTTCAAGCGTATACACAACCATATTCGTTCAGCGGAAGGATAAAACTAATTATCTGTCAAATCAGACTTGAGCTAAGTGTTACCATTCACGAAATAGGCACTAGTTGAAAAAAAAACGTTGGATGGCGGACCCTTTACAATGAAGAAACAAACCTTAAAGTCATCAGCAGGCAAAATGTGTAAACACTAAATCAGAAGAAAAAAACACGAAAAATATATGAAATAACAGGAAAATATTATTTCCGCAACAACTGTATTTCATTTCCGTTTGTAGATCTCAAAAAAAAGTTACAACAACAACAACTACTACAAACACAACAATACAATACAATACTACAAACACAGCAATAAAACATACAAAAGCATAAAACATAATTTAAGGGAAAATATTATGTTTGGCCCTCTCCCTTCCTTATTCTCACGGGATAATGACTGGTATATTGTTCTTTAATTTTGCATTTTTCTGCTCTAGTTTTAAGCCTGATTTAGGTATAAAGTTTCAACCATATATATACTAAAACTATAGCTTAGACGACTATCTACAAGAAAACAAAATAATTTTAAATTTAAACGGTCATATGCAAAAAACTTGACAAAGCTTGTTAAACCTTTTTTAAGCAAAATTCCTTAATGTTGTATGCAAAAATGTCTATTAGCGTAAGTGTCTTTGTGAAACTTTCGTTACAATAAAAAATTTTACAGGAGGACGTTACCTACTTTAAGAGTACTTTAAAGTGATTTTTATATTGTGAATATTTGATATAAAAATAAAAATAGCATTTCTTTATGTCAAGGAAATTTTTTTGGGAGCATAAACCATTACCTAAAAGAAAAAGTAATCTTTTAGTGAGATGGTGACCCAAGCCAGAAGGCTAGAATTGTTAAAGATTGGCTGTTGCAGCAAAAATTTTAAATAAATTCGTGATAACGGTAAAGCCCTAATTCCAATCCAATGGAGAATGGACAGTAGTGAAATAAGTCCTGGGAAAATATAATTTGATTTCGAAGAACATGTTGAAGCTATGGCAAGGAATATAATATTAATGGGACCAGATTTCTCTTACAAATTTGGGTAATATTGCAGAGAGTACTGCTAAATTCTATAAATCCGTCAAAAATAAGGGAGTGAAAAGTGTTAAAAGGTACAAGTTTCTGTCTATTTAAGCGAAAAGTGCAAAATTAAAAAGATGCGGATTCTTGTACATCATTGCTTTCCTCCAACTCCAGTATTGGAATATCCAACCTTTTGTTAATGCTTGTTGAAAGGACTTAACAGTGAATAAATATGGAAGTTCTGTTTTATTTCATTGAGTATTTTAATTTCTATAAGAACTTTTCTGTTCAGCCTGCAAACATTCACTTGGTTTTGCACCTCACTGCTTGTATATAAATTTATACATCCACTTTATTATATTCGACCGAAATTTCGAACCTTTGTAATATTTCGAATTTTTGTAATATATATATATATATATACGAGTATATCATAAAATAAAATATAAGAAGATAATTAAAATTAAACCAGATTTAACATATTGACAAATTATTATTTTATTATTCAACAAATAAAAAATAAATCTTTTTTGGTTCGAATCCTATGTGTGGCATACTTTTTTTTGTATAGTTGACACAAAAAATCATGGTATTGCCAGCATGAAAACTTAAAATAAGGTAAAGCAATCATTAGTTAATATAAGGTTTTTGAATGCGATTTTTTAATAAATGTTTTTTTTTTTAATCTTAAGGTGTGTGGTAACAACGTGCACTAAAAATCTACTTTTAGTTTTTTTTTGCATATGGCCGAACGACTTTGCGTCAAATATTTTGAGAAAGTTTAAATCAACACTTAAACGCTATCTATCCTTTAAAGTAAATCAAGCTAAAACGAATGAAGAGATTTTATTACAATTTGGAACATACATATCGTAACCTAAAACGCAAAAGGCCCTTACTAACAAAAAATTCAAAATCGATTTTTTCATAAATCTAATGTATTTCATCAAAACAAAATTTAGACTCTTCCGACCAAAATTAGCGATTTTACTACCAAAAAACAAACGGCCCTATCTACAAAAGCGATTATATAATAAACGCAAAGTCCTTACTAATATATAACATTGTCAGCTGTCAAAACGCGGTATTGGTTTATAAGTTAATGAAACAAAATATAAAAATTGTATCTCAAATATTGGTAAAAATCTCACTGATTAAAACTATACTTTTTATTTTAAATAGTTTTTTGCCTCTCCTGTAAAATTTTCAAAATGTTAGATAGGGCAGTTTGCGTTTTATATGACGTTATACAGATCTAGCTAAAGAAAGTGTTATGTACCAATTGTTTCAAGATTGTATCTTGGGTAGGTTAAAATCGGGGAAAGATATAATTTTGCTAATGAGTCAGTAACGCATATCCACCCACTTTTGGCACGGAACCTTACTGTTTAGCACCATTTACTAACATCCTCAATCTTAACAAGGATTACGAAATTGTCAGACGCTTGGGACACTGGAATGCTCAAAGGTGACTTCAATATTCCAGGGCAGCGATCAGTCTGCAATTTGGGCGTCGCTTTGAGTTTCTCAAGTATGGCAGGCCGGACTTGAAACTCCAAACGTAGTTTTTAAGGGTCACGGTGAACTAAGAGCCCATCTGAAGAGGATGGTGATCACAGATGTGGATGTTTGTAGACTATGCTCACAGGCATATTAGAGGGCGGAACGCATATTGTGTGAATGTGTGGTTATTGATAGGTTTAGATGGATATGCTTAACGGAGACATGGGATTATGGTCTCAGATCTGCTGGTGTTTATAAGGAAGGTAGCAGATCTATTGAACAAACTATAGAGCAGAAGGAGCACAATATATCCCATCGGTAGTATGATAATGATAATGATAACCATGCATAAACGACTAACTCTACTTTGTTGAAATTTAGACCGCAGATATATGGATGCAGAATACGACGTTAAAATCAGGGCAAAACAATCAAAATTTTTATCTTGAAGAAAAGTTTTTTGTTTGTTATAATTTATCAACCACTAAACTGTGTTGTACAAAAGTACATTGTGTGCGGATGTGGTGTGATAGGTAAGACATCCGCCTACCAGCCAAGAGGTCCTTAGTACAATCCTAGGAAATCATCTGACATTTTTCAACAGCGGTATCAGGTCATTACATTGCTAGCGACTGGTTATGAGTATTTACGTTGTGAAAAACTTCTCGAATTAATGCATCTGCAGCGCTGAGCCAGCGTTAAGCTGTAGGTCTCTTTCAATGTTTCTGAAAATGGAATCGGGTGCAGCTAATTGATTGAGAGAAGTTCCTCCTTGTTCCTGTTGGGATGTCACGGGAATTATATATGTATGTACAAAAATGTGTTTTCAAAAATTGGACTTTGAGAAGCTTATAAGGGTAAAAGAATAATTTTTGTTTCATAGTCTGTTCCTACGACTGTTTTATTTGACAACCCATTTAACAACTGATAGTTGCTTTTTGCTTAGTTTGATAAAACATTTCATTATGGACACTTACACCATAGCAATAATGCTTGCAAATTATTATCAAAATAATAGTTCTATCCTTTTTATGGCGTACATAGTCGTCCTTCAGAGGATTTTAGATAGTTAGCCACCAAGATCGTGTATTTTAACCCCATTGTGTTGTTTTCTTTTGGGGTTGTGCACAGTCTCTTGTCGACGTCGAAAAACAAAATACAATTAAACGCCTGAAAATCAACGTTCGATATACGGCCGCATATCCTGGGGAAATTTTGTTTCCGATTTAAGCATTAATTTCATAAAGTTTTCTATCCAACAAACCCCGTTTCATTGATTTGAAAAATATATTTTATTATGACTTAAACTTGTGTAACTGTAAAAACAACACCTGATATTAAAGATAAAGTCTTCAAGCAATCCACATGCTATTCTATTATTAAGTTGTACATTGAGATACAAAATAACTTCACAGGAAGTGTGAGCGTTAAATATGGGTCCCTCCCATAAAAAAATAAATACCATACATCTAAATAAATAGATCAGCGGCAGATGTCAAAAGTTGTCTTAGCATTTTCTTTAGAAAGACAGGAAGGTGGCAGAAAAACGTATAATATTGGAAAAAGTGGGAATTTTTGTCCCATTTATAATATACATATATATAGCTTTCCGGGTAACGCCGGGTAGATAAGACTAATCATTTTATATAACCAAAATTGAAAGATATTGATTCAAAAAGACGGCGCTATCTGCCACACAAGATACCATCGATCTTTTACGTGGAAAGATTCCTGACCGTGTGATCACAATTAGTCACCACAATCTTGATATGTAACCCTTTATTGCCCGACGGTACTTAGAAGTACCGTTCCTTATTTTTATGCTTTACTAATTATACAGCTATGATATTGCGATGTATGATCATCAGTTAGCTAAAGTACCGTAGTTTCTTCCAAAAAAAACTTTCTGCTGTATTTACTCGCGTTGCTCATAACATCAGTTATCCTTCAACAGCTCTAGCGTTTAGAGGTGCTTTTGTATTACGTTTTTTTTTTATATATAAATATTATTTAAAATTAAAAAAACTGTGGATTTTAATTTTTTTATTTTAGAGCATATACAAACACTGCATATAAAACACAAAGCCAGTTTCTAAAAAAGTGAAATAAAAGCAAGACCTATTGAGCCTTGAATATTCAGAGTACCAGGATTATTTTTCCAGAATTGTAGTAAAAAAAAGAAAACTACATGTTCGCATCTCTGTCCGAGCCGAACCAACCAGACGCATGCACGAAAGAAGAGATCCTGCTGATACTCACATCAGCCTGATCCGACAAGACATGCAGAAACATCTGTCAAGGAAAGCGGTCCTAATCTTCTCCTTTTCTTCATCTTGAAAAGCCCTACAGTGGTCATTGAACGGTAGACCCAATCTCCTAGCGTGTGCACTAGCCATCTAGTGCCCAGTAATCACATCCACCAGAATTCGTAGCCAATGTCGTATCATCCCCATAATAGACTCCGAGCTAGCCCGATAATTTAGGGGCCAGATTTGCCTTGATACAGAGCATCTTGGTTCATCATCCCACCGTAGCTGTGCCCTGTTCAACAAGTACCGCAGGATCATAAGTCTGCAAGATCGACTCAAGATAATGAAGTTAGAATTCGGTAAGACATACAGCCGTGGTAGCATGGTATACTGTTTAGGGTGCTTGCATACAACACAAGCAACCCAGGCTGGAATCCCCAGCGGAGAAGATGCCGGAAAAATTTTATTGTGTTTTTCGAGAGTTTAATTAAGAAAGTAGGTAGCCCTTGACTTTCCAGCTTACCTCTGGTGACGGTTACAAATACCACACGAATAATCAGGAGGATGAAACGCCACCTACTGTGGAAAAATGGCAAAGCTAAGTACGGATTTCTACCACCGCTTAGCAAGGATATTGACCACTACACAAACTACAATAGACTAATCATATACTTCTTAAAAGCAACATCTTGAAATCAACTGATTAAACTGAAGGAAGGCCATGGATGCTATGTGCTAAGCCATGTTTTCCCTCGGAGAGTGACTAAAAAAACGTACAGCCGGAATTGTTCGAATTGGTGATGGATTATTTCATGAAAAATATAGTCCTGCATGCGTAACCGTGGCGATTATTCGGTTGATAATGTCTTCCATCAATAATAGTATATTTTTCTCTTTAGAATTAAATAAAAATTAAAAAACACGTTTTTCTTCATATCACAATTGATATTCTTGTTGGAAATCCTGTATTTTAGATTAACTTCTTACCGCTTAACTATAAAAAAAATAAAATATTTTTTTCACATTCTTTTAACTGCACAAAGTAACATTGACAAAATGTTTATTGGGTTATATGCACAAACACTTGCACATATATTTTCCTTCATTATCCTCATATCGTAGTCCTACATACTCATAAGAGAGATATCTAGAAACACATTTAAGCTTAATAATTCATAAATCATGTCAACACTTATACATTTCATCTGAATGTATGAGTAATGCGTGTAAAACTAAAAAAAAGAAAAAATTATATAAAATGAAGACAATGATAATGATGGAGTGACAATAAGAATAAAAACGACAACAACGACAATAAGAAGAACGAAAAAAAGTTGTAGTCATACTTTTATACTCATTAATTTCCTTTTTATATTTTAAATCTTGTTTTCACTTGTTCTCTTACTCACACTCTCTATGAGTTGATACCGAGGTAAGCAAACAAAGCCCCCCTCACAAAAGAAAGTTATATTCATGAGAATTTCATATTTAATTGTTACTTGTCATACAACAACACAGTTATATTATTATATGTACAGTAGTGGCCTGCTATTTAGGGGCAACAATTGTTTGTATAATGAAATGACTATTTACGAACCCTTTTCGAAGACTTAAATGTATAGCGAGATTTAATTCCATGGTTTGAAAATTTAATTTGGATTCATGTTATTATACAAGCAACTGCTGTCTCTAAATAGCTAGCCAGCAGTGTATATACTTACCAACTTACATTAACAAAAATAGTTTTACAAATGTACAAAGTCACCATTATTCTTTTTATATCCCACACACATTTACCCCACCACTGTAATTATTTACTCAGTAACAAGTAACCAACAACAAAAAGACATGTTTAATCATCATAATTCCTGCTTAAAGTTAATTGTTCTTTAAGCTTTTGTATGTCAAAAAGAGGACAACAGAAAAAAGAATATGGTAGAATAAAAACAAACTAAGAGAGAAGGTGTGGGATAAAGAAAGTAAAAAACAAAAACGCAAAAACAATTCTATAATTTTTTTCCAAAAGCTTTATCCACACACACGCACAGTGTGGGTGTATCGAGAAGAGAGATGCAGTAAAAAACCTGCTCTAACTTTTATTTTTTCGAATACATGTGCATATGTCAGCATTATTTACTGTAACCAGAGATGGAAATGTTTATATAGTAGAACTCAATTAATGTTAAAAAGTGAGAACCGGGTGGGCCATCTAAAAGCTAAAAAATAAGAATGCAACAAAACAAAAACGGTTTGAAATTTTGCCAACTTTATTTTTTGTTTTGTTTTAAAATATTAACTTTACTCTCTCTAAGAGAGTAATTTTCATATTCTCACTATCACAGATGCATTTTTACTTTTGCACATTACTGGTGTAAACTCAGCGGGTAAAGTTTATTGGATGTAAGCCAGATTTAGGCAAAGAGCTGCTCCTCTCTTTTATTTTCACACGTAAGTACTCGCATGCATAGGCAAAAAAAAAGAAAAAATAAAACAAAGAAAAGTAACGAGAAAACAAGTGGAAAGATTCTCAAATTACTACCACAATTGTAAAAGGCATTAATATTAGTTTGCCTGACGCTGATATAAACGCAGCGTGTATAGAGTTTATTGATGTAAACTCAGAGTAACGAGTTTAGTTGGAGCTAACTCAGTGTGAAGAGAATTTAAGTTGTAAGCGAGCCTTAGTTGTGACAACGATTGTAGAGTAAAGATCTGTGGATAGAAAGATCAGTGTAATACTTAGTTGTTATTGTTTTACACAAAGTGTCTAAGCAAATAATATTAAAGAGCATTTGTTATTGCTTCTGAAAAGGTAACAAGCAGTAGAACACAAACTATATTTAATAAAAAATGTTAATTAAAAACCAGACAAAAATTTGTTTCAAATGTAACTGCAATCTACGAACTCATTTAATAAGCGTTCTTAGAAAGTAAATATGTAAGTACAAAAGATAAAAATATAAATGATAATTTAAAATTTTTTTGTTGTTGTCCAATATTTAAATTAAACGAAGTTTATCGTAACTATAAGATATTTAGTAGTAAATTGTATAGTCACTTTAAATTACATTTTTAATGTTATTTTTCATAATATTATGAGCAATTTGTTAAAAGAATATAAAATGAAATATTTTACATCATACCCGTAATTGTTTACTCTCTCTCTCTCTCTCTCTCTCTCATCCTATTTTGCTTATCATCTTGAAAAATGATTTATTATTCCTTCTTCTTCTTCTTTGTTTCATACCTTTCAAGAAAATTTTTCAAAAGGTTTATGAAAATTACGGAAAGAAAATTGTTAAGACAGAATAAGTGAAATATAATTGAAAAATGTTTTCATTTAAAAGAAAAGTTTTTGAAAAAAGTTGAACAGAAGCACAGGTAAAAGTAGTTACATTTTCATGAATTTCTTGAGAACAAAAAAAAATGTACTTCCTTTAACAAAATAATATACAAAGTTTTTTATACAAATTTAAATTGCCTTTACTTTTGCGCCAAACATGATGTCATTTTCATACGAGTACAAGTAATTTAAAACCATTTTTATTGGTACAAATTTCCTCTTCTTACCACATGTATTTTTTTGAGTATAAAAGAATTCTTTTACAGGCAATGTTCCAGCTGCTCATCAACAACAATTTTCCAGCATCAAACACATCTTTTTTCTTCTGTAATTTACACAAACAAAATAATTTCCATTATCGACATGTTGTTTAAATTGTTTTGAGGAAAAAAATTCTTTTTTTGCCAACACTTGGTTTGGTATATTGAAAAATGTTTTGACTGCTGCATATGGAACATGTGCCGTCAATATGAGTTATATTGAAAGTCAGTGGCCATTGCCTATAATATTTTGAGCCTTTTTGTATTGTCCAATACAAACATTTGATCTGCTCTAGTTTTGTGTATAATTACTTTTGCCAGTTTAATTTGTTGGGCAATGTTTTGTGTTTTAAAGGCAATTGCTTAAACGATTGAATTTCATAATTTGCATTAATTTGACGGAAAATACAAACAAAAATTGCATTAGAGACATTGATGCAAACATATTGCAAAAAACCAAACAACATTTTAACGAGATGCTGCATAAAAGCGGCATAAATGATGCATAACTTTAATCAATAGAACTGATTTCAAATCAATTTTTGTAGCCATTGTGCTATTATAGGGTGACTGATTGAAATGTGAAAAGATACCGAATATCAGAAAAGGTTTTAGCGATTTTTCGAAGTCAAGGAACGTAAAATGATATATTACTCAAATGTAACGAAGACAATAAATTAGGTTGGATCAAACACCGCATGGGCAGCTTCGTAGAAGGGCAAAATAGCGCAACAAATCTGTCCAAAGCTGAATCTTAAGCGCAGAAAAGCTCTGATCAATATCCAATCTCAGCGTAGTTGTCGGTGACATTACTGGGCTATTTTGTAATAGGCACTCATGAGAGAGGGTTTAGAGTGTGTCACCAGGCCAATAACTTCTGCATAAGTTGCAGGTATTAGGAAGAGGAAGAAATAATTCTTCACCAAATGTGCACATGCCTGGCGTTATGAGGCAGGAGAAAGAGGCATTTGAATTTCTCTCATGCGACTGGGTTCACGAAGCTATCGCGTACAGACATTTAAGCAGTTAATTATGAGCTCAGGATATATGGGAATGACGATCCATTGTGGTATCACAACTGGCTACGTGTGTTATGTTTTGGGTCAGCCACTTCTACCTGTCTACCTAAAAACTCGGAACCCTGGAAAGCATTTTTTAAGCAGAAGTTCACGGCGAATTTGTACCAGAAAATGATAATTTGCGGAAAGCATTAAATGTTTGTTTTCATTTGAAGAAAAGTGCAGCAAGCAGTGCAGAGGCACATGGAGATCTTACTCTATACGGAAAAAATCATGGGTTAATTCCGAACCACCATCAACTTCGACTGTGTAAAGAAATCGATTCCGCAGGAAGTCAATGCTGGTTGTGTGGTGTACTACAAGCTCCTAAAACCTAGTGAAACCGTTAATACAGATGGCTACCGACAACAAATGATTAATTTGAAAAACGACCAGAATGGGCCACAAGGCACGGAAAGGTAATTTTGCAACATTACAATGCACCTGTACACTAGGCGAAACCGGTTCAGGATACAATCAAAGGATTAGGCTGAAAGCTGCTACCCCATCCGCTGTATTCACCACACTTGGCTCCTTCCGACTACCATTTGTTTTCATCAATGAGGCACGCATTGAGCAGCACTTCGATTCCTACGAATAGGTCAAAAATGTGGTGACTAATTGGCTTGCTTTAAAAGTCGAACAGTTTTATTGTCGTGGATTCCATAAATTGCCTTAAGGATAGTCAAAATATGTAGCCAGCAATGTTGTAAATGTTTTTTACTTACCCGTTAAAGCTTGGTGTTTTATTTTCACCGGTACACCTGGTATATGTGCACAATTCAACTTGGACAGGGAGTACAAATGGCAGAACGTAGCTACAATTTCTGATAGTCAGGCAGCCATTCGAGTACTTAGTTTCTATGAAGTTGACTTAAACTGGTAGGGAGCTATCTGGATAATTTGAAAATCTAATACGATCAGCCGCTGCTAGGTATTCGGCAGAACAAATACACAGATGAGCTGGCAAAAAAGGAAGCTTTTACTCCTAGGGTTGAGCCAAAATCCTTGGAAGGAGAAATTAAAAGTGGCCTGCTCTGCGAAAGGAAGAAGAATGAGTGACGTTTACTCTTCCCATGTTAAACAGTATCGAAACATTCCGAAATTTTGCTGGGTAACTATGATAGAAAAAGATTTAGGTCCTGCACCAAACTATCTAAAAATAGCCTCAGAATGATAGCTTGAAGTTCATCAAGATATCACAATTGGGATATTTTAGGAAAATCCTATTTTAGAAGTACTTCAATGCCTCTTAACGAGAATGATAATGATAGGGCCTCTAGGTTGCTTATTGCCTATTTAGGTCCAATAAATTATGGAGCCATTGTGGAAAGGGAAGTAGAAAAGAAAGTAAAGAAAAGCTAAACTTAACCATCTAAAGCACCAGACCGCTTTTTAGCGGTCTTAGAAATTTCGCATTTTCTCTTAAATGTATTGATCTACATATAAGAGAGCGAAGCCTTATAGTCCACAGATTTGCTATATACTAATTTTAGTGATCCATTTTGTTTTGTTCTACAGTAAAGTTAAAATTAAAAAAACAAGTATTTTTTGCTTGTGTATTTAACCCTTTATTGCCTGGCGGTACTTATAGGTACCATTACTTACTTTTGTGCTTTATTATTATACAGGTATAATTTTGGATGTTTAGAAGTTCTATAAAGTTCCGTATTTTCTTCCAATAAAAAAAAAATTTTTGCTTCCTCTTGCTCCAGTTCCAGTGTTTAAAGGTAATTTTGGATTTCGAGTTTTCGCTTAAATTTAAATTTTATATGAAATTGAAAAAGTGTGACCTCTAAATTTTTAATTTAATACATATACAAAGGGTACTAAGACACATTTTGTTTCTAAAAAAGTTCAATAAAATCAAGGTATATAGGCCCTCGGTAATTTTGATTACCAGGACTGTTTTATATTCTTTCCGGATTGGCAAAAATATTAAAATATTTTTTTGAGTTTAGGTTTCGTCAATAGCAAGGATTCTATAAAAAAAATAATAGATTTTCCATGATAAAAGGTCTTGGGCAATAAAGGGTTAAGGGTTAAAAACATAATGCACTATAAAGTCGAAGGAAGAGGCAAAATCCGAACGACCTGATAACACATCAACTCAGAGTAAGACGCTATACAAGAATCGACCACTAGCCCTAAGTGAAACAAAAGTGACTTCCCTGAATCAATTAGCTACAGCCGATTATTTTTTTAGACTCATGGAAAGGGACTTATAGTTTAATGTCGGCAGTTGCATTAGTTAGAGAAGTTTTTCTTAGCGTAAGTAATGTTATGAGATGATGTCGCCGTCGAAAATTGTGAAAGAGTCTGGTCTGAGATTGAACCAAGGACCTCCTGATTGGAAGGTGCATATTATACCTACAATACCACAGTGGCCCGGCCATAATAAAAGACTACATGTTCTTCAGTCTCTTGATCAAAAGCTCTGAAAAGTTGTTTTCTTAGAGCGTTGCAGAAAATCTGATTCTATATTATCCTAGAAAGTGTAGAAGTTCTCTCCTTCTTTTCTACATCACAACAGCCACAACAAAAGTATTTAAAAAGAATATCCACCCTGAGGACTGTAGCAATTGCAGCCAGATCACATAAATATGCTCCTTCTTAGTTTATAAGTCAGTCACAGCGTGCTAGAAGAGGAAGACCATAAATATTTTAACAAGTAAAGTCTCTCTTCATTTACACCAGGATTAGATATCGTGACATCCAGCGAATTCTGTCATTCCTGGTATGTATATACACACTGTCTTGCTATCAGTTTTTATGCGAATGTTCATACCTTAATCAGTTTGCCGCCTATGCAATGCATATAAGACACTGCCTACATTCGGGTGCCTAAGAGATATTATAAACTCCCCGAATTTTCAGACTTAATCTCGTATTCTTACGCTCTCGCTTTTAGTCGTCAATGAGACAGCGACGAATGCACATGCTCGGCTAATGTATGCACTTTTTTTTTGTACAGAAAAATAATTTAAAAAGTTTTTTATGATCTTGGTTTTAGTTGTCACTGT
This sequence comes from Wohlfahrtia magnifica, assembly GCA_023159175.1. Lineage (NCBI taxonomy): Eukaryota > Metazoa > Arthropoda > Insecta > Diptera > Sarcophagidae > Wohlfahrtia > Wohlfahrtia magnifica. The sequence goes on along the minus strand of JAKWBJ010000482.1, from coordinate 4,456,630 downwards.
CATGCTTTATTTGTCACGACGAATGCATATGTGTGGCGGATTCATGTTTATTTTTTAATTTTTTTTAAATATCTACTTAACTCTCTCTGAGAGAGCAAATTTCTTGTTTTTACTAAAACAACTACATTTTTACTTTTGCATATCACTGTTTTAAAGCATCGGCAGGCAAATAGCTGCTATTCTCTTTTGTTCTCTCAGACGTAAACTAAAGAGAAACATGGGAAAAAATATAGTACAAAGTGCCATGAGTCAGAAACTCTAAACCTACTTCCACAATCAGTGTTGCCAGGTTCGTTAGCCAAGAAATCGTCAAACTTTACAAAAAAAAAAAAAATCATCACTACGTTTTGAAATATGGCTAAAACACAAAATAATAATTTATATAGGCTTTAGTAACAACAAATAAAAAGTTTTATTTCTAAAAGATAGTGGAAAAATATAATTTGGCTTTGAAGAATATGCTGGAGCTCTGCCAAAGAGTGCAATACGAATGGGATCAGATATCTCTTACAATTTAAGATAATATTGTAGAGAGTACGTGTGAAGGCTTTAAAAACGCCAAAATAAATAAAGAGCTGTAGTCAGTGCATTCAAAATAGGAATTTCCCTCTATTTAAGCGAAAAGTTCAAGACTAAGTAAATGCAGATTCTTTTATACAATTGCCTTTCTCTAATTCCAGAATTTGCATATCATACTTTTCGTTAATGTTTAAGGACTTAATGAATAAATATTTGAAGTTTTGTTTATTTGATGACGTAAAATCGTCAAAATGAAGATGAGTCGTCACATCTGGCATCAGTGACCACAACTGTAAAATTCATTAACCTGGCAAACTAGGTGCTGTCTTAAAGTTGCTTTTTTTTTAAAGTTTGTCGTACAAGACACGCTCAACAACTGTTGTTATCATGGCTCGCTCACAAATTTTTAATTTTTCTTATCTTATTATTCTTTTGTCTTTAATGAAATCTAATTTTTTGCGGAAATCTGTTCCGCCTGGTATATCTCAATGCGGGGGTGCGGGGTCAAAGAAGAAGAAAGAGACTAATTTTTAATAGCAGCACAAGTATCTATCAAAACTTTTCAAAATGTTTACAATGCTAAATTAATGAAATCAAATCCATAAAATTTTAACTTTCAATACATTTCCCCATGTCTTCTATTTCCTTTCTTGAAAAGCTATAAACTGCTTGTTTTCTTAATAAATAGTTTAAGCTGAAAACACAAAATACATTGAGAGCATCTCTAGAGATCATTTTATAAGAAAAAAATAATTTGAACAAGAAAATTTTCTTCAAAACGTGTTTACTTCCAGCTTAAGCTAGAAACTGAAAACAAAAAAGGAAAAACAAAACATTCTTATATATCGTAAATATATTTACAGAAAATTCGCACACAATACATTGGGGATACATAATAGCAAATAGAGATACACTCTCTCTCTCCCTCTCTCTCTCTCTCTCTCATTTTATAAACTAAGCAGACAGACAAGAGAATTGCATTTAAAAGAAAATCTTTGATATTACAAAACATTTACTTCAGAGTTACATGATTGCATTAGAGCAGTGCACACACTTGCGTATCTACATACATACGTAAGTATATAATAAAAAGAAAAAATTTGAAGCTTTAAAAAAGAAAACTACATGTTTGATAAAGGATTTTGTAGTTGATTGCCCCCTACAGTGAGATTGAAGGTGAATAGATTTTGGCAATTAACTCTTTCGTTACTATTTAAACAGAAAGTTTCTTTCGTTCCCATGCCTAGCGTGCATGATTCTTAAAAAATATTTTTTAAAAATATTTAGACGTGCTGTCGAGCAGTTTGAAATTATACTGAGCACATCATTATCCTTTTTCATTCAAAGACAGCTCTATAGTCTGAATAACAAAAACATACATACCTATGCTGTGCTTTCAATGCTAGAAAACTTAATTCTAGAAAACTATTTAATAATGATTTGCTGCGGTTGCCGTGGTAGTTCACTAAGCGAAAACAATCAACCGAACCACTTGCTAGATACATGCATCTTAATGTGCTATTAGATCTAGTTCGTAGCTGTTACATATTTGAGTAGGTCATTAAGTCTAGACCAGTATAACTCGCCAAAGTTTGACAGTATGTAGCTACCAATGTATCTGCTTCTTTGGACTATTTCCTAATTTTTCTTTGCTACAGAACATAGTCGGACATAGTCCCAGTCTACGCCAAACTGTATGCTCACCTAGCACCCAATGTCCACTTGTTACTGCCAGCAAATTCAATATGCATGGCCTCTATTGGCCCGTAAGTTACATAGCGGATATCTCATAAAACGAGCGTCACATTAACTTAGTCGTCCTAGCTTATCATTTGAAGAAACAGTTTTAAGAGACTATGATTATTGTCTTGCTTTAGGCGAGTGTTCGCTTGAAACACTGCCTGGACAGCAATAATTCGATTTTAATGAGCCTTATCTGACACAAAGACGTGGTGGTGTGGGTAAGGCAGATGATCTTCAAGCTATGGGAGTTTATAGTAAGGTTGGATCGATAACATTCTTCGAAATAAGCTTTCAGTGCAGAAAATTTTTCACTTCCTCCAACTTTTATAATATCAATAAGACCAACGGTGATTTTTGAACTTTATGGGTTTTGAAAATTGAAATATTTATTTGAGGCGACACACTTCTTCCAGTATTTCGGTCGGCATCAACCGCAGTGTAAGAAGAAGTAAGTCATAGTTTTACATGAGTATTGCTACGCTGGCATACCCATGGTTCTTTAGGCACGAGTGAAAACAATGCATCCACCAACGCCTACACCTATGATCAATATCACCAGTGAGTACCAATTTCGAAGGCATATTGTTTGGACATAGCTTCCACCTTGCTAAATTATCGGGGACTACCTTAACTCCAACCAATCTACAGATCACGGCGCCCGGTTAAGAACGTGACTCCCCATGGAGCTAGCGCTCGGCCTGCGATTCGGGCATAAACCACGGCCTCCACGTTGCTCCCACCAGGTATCCTTCCCATAGTCAGACAGGGGCCTAGTTCTCTGTGACACACAATCTGACTACCAGACAGGCACACCGCAGTCCAGCATCAACAAAGTATGTTAAAAATACTACAGATGATGTCGTACTCTTAAGAGAACCAATCATCCGTAAAACCCTAAACCTGGGATCTCTCCGATTAAAGATACTGCAAGCAAGCATGCCGATCGTTTTTACACTTCTATCCATCCTTAACACCGCAACTGAGAAGTCAGTTGCTTTACGTGAGTAGCTGACCTAGAACTTTAACTGAAAGCACGAGTGAATACAATGCGTTCACCAATGCCCGCAACTGTAATTAAAATCACCAGAGATTACCAATCCGAAACCATGTTATTTGGACAAGAACACCACCTTGGTGAAGTGTCAGAGAATATCTAAACTCCTACCGATCTATGGGTCACGGCACCCGGTTAAGAATGTAACTCCACACCGAGCCAGTATAGCTCTCCCCGCGATTTGTGTCTAAACCACAACCACGTTGCTCTCATAAGGGGGCCTCACCATAGTCGGGCAGGAACAGAAGTCCCTTGGGGCTCCCGTCGTACCAGCCTCTGGTCAGGCTTCGTAGCATAACTACACTACTAGTGTAAGTCCAAAACGACTCCGGACTTGTGGCCATGATAAAAATGAGAAATAACAAACATAAAACACTCAACCACACAACAATAAACGGAGCCACCCTCACGAGAGAGCTCAAAGTGACATCGTGCGCTACGGATGCAATACACAATAACACAAACACAATTAGTCGAGGATAGACCAGTACACAACAACAGCTACGGCAGCTACGATCTCAAAACCACAAAGAGCAAGCAGTAAACGCCAACTATCTAAATTCCTAACGTTCTCATAATCCGGGCATGTAGTCAGTACATGTCTCCAGTTCCGCCCACACCAACAGTCCGAAGATTCAGTCCTGCCAATTCGATACGAAAATTCATTGAAACCGCAAATGAAAAGTCAGTACTTATCTCTCTGTACTTACAGGTCAACTTGGAAACGTTTGGTGAATAGATATTCTCGCTCCAACTTTAAGGGCAATAGAAGAAAAATTCAAAAACCCTAGTTTCGTCGGAATAACCAAACCTGAAAACAGCATTAGTTGACGCCAGCATGCGGAGAACAGGTCGCAGTCAAATCGGCTTTCGGTTGTAACAGCTATATAAGTAAATTAGTAAGTTAGTAAGTAAATAAGTAATTTTAAAACAATCTGAATATAACGACAAAAACAAATTAAGGAAACATTTGTTAAAGACTAAATGTTGTTGTATGATACAATAAAGGGTGATTTTTAGGTGATCCATCCGTGAGCTCCCATTTTATATTACTTTCTCCAGCGTTACGACCGGTATCTCACCAATATCAGTTGTAATGTTGTCTTCCAGGGCACGAACTGTAGTCGGCTTGAACTTGTGTAGAAGTAAATTCACAAAAAATAGTCAAGTGGCGTAAAAACAAATGATTTTGGCGACCAGTGGTCTATTCCAAAACGTGAGATTAATTGTTCACAAAACTCTCCTCTCAATGGGTTTATGCCGTGTGGCATGTGGCACCTTTTTGAGCCAAAAGTTAAATTTGTCACTAAAGGCAGCTTTGTTAGTCTACTCATGGTGAAATTGAGCATTCTTGACATTGCCACATGTAATGAATCATTTTTTACACCAAATAGCGAAAAATTACCCGTTATAAGAGGGCTTGACTAATTGTGGTTTGTATTTTATGTAGGGCTCAACTAAAATTTATCTACAACCTGTCTTTACATGCCTTTCTTTGTTTGCGTTGATTCTTTTAAATAAAACGCATAGTGTTTGCAAATTTTTTTCAGGACGTACCATGATGTGAAATAAAATGCAACAACAAAAGCTTTAATTTTTTTACATAAAATATTCCTGTAAATTTAACGAAAAAATCCAAAAATCTTAAGCAATACGATTAAAAATTTTAAAGAAATTTACTACACGGCCCTATAATGTACATATGTATGTACGAAATAATGCAGGCTTACTCCCTTTTATTACACAATTTGAGCATTTTTATCTTCAAAATTATCTGAAAACAATACATTCTTTATTCTTCTTATCTGTGTCTATAAGCTCGTTTATTTTTTTGAATGGAGAAAATCAGAACAAAAAATAAAAAATCCATAAAAGATTTCGAGGAAATTGTTAGTGCTGTCAGTTACTTACAAACTTAAATTGCTGTCAAAGTGCTAAAAAGAGCGAGAGAGAGAAAGAGTGAGAGAGTAAATATTAAAAATATATACGGAGTAAAATGAAATCAATGTCTTGTAATTCGATTTTTTTTCTTATTTTTTATTGTTTTTCTTTTATTGCATCAATAACAAAAGTTAATTGAATTCCTTGTTTTTGTTTTTACATACATCCATCCACTCAAATACTCAAGGGATTAACAATTATCCAGGCAGAGGCATACATACAGGCATTATGTCACACATCCATAAGCATAAGAGAGACAAAAGAAATACGAAAAATTAAAAAATTAAATAAAAGTGAATTTAAAATTTGATTTAGCATAAGAGAAAAATTTTAAATTAAGAAAGAATACACCACAAAAGAAGAATATGTCGTAGGGAATCATATATTGGACTTTTTTTACTCCGTCACTTCTCTAGGAAGCATATTGGCATTCAACAAAGCATCCATTGCTTTGTTTCAGTTACAGTAATCAAATTGATTTTCAAGCTTAGTATAGGGTGGGCTCTTTAAAAGTTTAAATTCAAAAATGCAATAAAACACAAACGGATGGAAATTTTGCCAAATTTAGTTTTTTGTTGTGAAGTACAATTGTTTCGGTTAGAAATGAAATATTATTTCGTATGCGTTAGTATCTCGGCAATGGCATCACGAATGTTAAGCTTAAATTACTCAATTGTCTCTGGTTTGTCGGCATAACACTTGCCTTTAACGGCGCCCCACAGAAAATAATCCAACGGTGTCGAACGCAGCTTCTTGGCTGCCAATCAGCGTTGCCAAATGTGCACATTTATCTGTATTTTGCAGTTTTTTAAAGCATTGAACAGTTTTGAAGTTTTTTGTTTCAAAACCCAGTTTTTCTGTTAATTGTGCAGATTTTGCAGTTTTTAATATTTTAGTTTCTTTATTTTCAATTATGTTATTTTAATTACAATTTCGAAAATAAAAATTTCACCACGTTTACTTAATATAACTGTGGTGAGATTTACGCATACCTTTTCTAATGCGACAATGTAATTATCTTTTTTTTTGTTGGCCACTGATCATAAAGAAAAAGAGAATTCACTCAGTGTGTGATACTCACATTTAGGCCTAATAAAGTTTTTTTGGCAAACGAACGGTGGGATCACATTACATACTACGTAAATGAAATTAATAAAACATTACTCATTCGTACGTAATTATGCAATAATGCGATCCCACTTTCTTTATATTTTTTATATTTTTAAAACGACTACGCAGATTAAAAAATGTTTTAGCCTTTTTTAAAGGTTATTTTATTACGGAGTTCCAGATTTTGTAGTTTATGCAATAAACTGACCCGATTGTGAGTTACGCGAATATATGTTCTGCAACCCCACCTTTTTCGAAATAAGAGCAAATATTTTGAAAACAAGAGCTAACCTAAAAAACGGTTAGCACCACTAGATTCAGCGAACTCGAATTCGGCATACCTGCTGTGGATCCCGCTTGTCGGAAAAAAGTTTTAAATTTGAGCACAGTATCATTACATCATATCGCTTTTTTTTTCAAATAAAGGGTCCGACAAATAATTTTTTTTTTTTTTTTGAAAATGCAATAAAAAAAAACTACTGAATATTTTCTCAAATATTTTTTTTTTATTTGAAAGTACAATCCTTTCGGTTAATAATGGAAAATAATTTCATTCAAATGGCTGCCTCGGCTGGCCATGCAGTAGCCTACACGATTTTTAAGCACATTATCGATTGTGTGCAGCTGTATTTCGTCAATGGCTTCACGAATATTGTCCTTTAAAGTGTCAATTGTCTCTGGCTTGTTGGCGTAACACTTATCTATGACGGCAACCCACAAATAGTAGTCCGACGGCGTCAAATCGCAGCTCCAAGGTGGCCAAGCGATCTTTAAAAACAGGGCGCAAAACATCGAGTGTAGCTTCGGCTGTGTAGCAAGTTGCGCCGTCCTGTTGAAACTAAATGTTGCTTATATCCTCCTCTTCAATTTTTGTGAACAAAAATTCGTTCAACATGGCCCGATAACGATCGCCATTGACTGTAACGGCCACTCCTTGCTCATTTTCGAAGAAAAATGGCCCAATTATGCCTCTGAACCAAAATCCGCATCAAACAGTGACTCGTCTTGGGTGTATCGGCTTTTCAATGTATGCGTGCGGGTTTTCTGTGCCCCAAATGCGACAATTTTGTTGGTTTACATACCCGCCAAGATCAAAATGAGCTTCATCTGAAAAGTTGATTTTTGATTCTGCAACATTATCATGATTTTCAAAGTAATGTCGCAACATTTTCCAACGTTGTTCAAGCGTATACGCAACCATATTCGTTCAGCAGAAGGATAAAACTAATAATCTGTCAAATCAGACATGAGCTAAGTGTTACGATTCACGAAATAAGCACTAGCTGAAAATAGCGTTGGATGGCGGACCATTTACCACATTTAATTCATTGTGAATAAAAATACACTATGAAATGAATTATCAGGTAATCGAGTGAAATTGAAATCGAATAAAACTTCATTTTACAGTAATTTCAAATCAGACAAGATTTTGATATTTTTTCTTATAAATTTACTTAATTATCTTTCAAATAACTTTGCTGATTACCAAAAGTTTAAAATAATTGGAATATTTAAGTTTTATTTAAATTTAAAAAATTTACTCGATTTTAGTTTCACTCGTTTACGGTTTACAAAACATTCCCATTACGGGTATATGTTTATTTTTTCACTTTCTTAAGTATGTGCAGTTTTTCACTTGAAAATCAGATTTTTCCTTTTAAATTTTCAGTTTTTCTGAAAAAATTATGGCAACACTGCTGCCAACTTACATCACCATTTCAACTAATTAAACGGCCACCAAACGTTTGACGGCCATCACACGTTTTTGGCATGAGATGTGTGGCAAGTTGCATTATGCTGTTGAACCCAAACATCGTTCAGTCAATACCCTGAAGAGCGGACACAAAAAATAGGTTATCATGGTGCGATAGGTGTCACCATTGCCCGTAATGGTTAGTCCGTTCTCACTTTCAATGAAATATGAGCTAATGATGGCTCCGCTACACAAGCCGCACCAAACAGTCACTCGTAGTGGGTGAATTGACTTCTGTAAGACCGCGTTTAGGTTTTCTGAGCGCCAAATACGGTCATTTTGCTTATTAACGTACCCACCAAGGTGAATATGAGCTTCATGCGAAAAGATTATTTATTTTTTATTTTTTATTTGTTTTCAATTTGCGACCAATTTTATTTGATTTGGAAATAAATTTCCAATAAATACCACCGTTGCTCAAGCGTAAATCATATAGTTTCGGAATAACCCCATGTGGCGGTCCCATCGTTCCGATTTGAGATTTTTTTTTAAGTTGGTACATCTGTTGTTGATATTCTCTCTAAATCTTAGCATTATAGCTTGACATTTTCAAAAGCTACGTAGTCAAGAGTACATCTATCTCTATGTGTGTTGGCGATTTTTTATAATTTTAACCGTGTTGAGGTCGCAAAAGACATGATTTTCGAGGCCGAATCCGATCCCATATTCATCAAAGGGATCTTTACTGGACACGAGACGTGGGCTTGTGAGTCCAACATGCAATCCAGACATCAGGCAAGTGAATGGGCGTGTTCTTAAAGTATTTGAGAGAAATATTTTTCGTAAGATTTATGTTATGTACCAATTTGCGTTGACGAATAGTATTAAGCTCGTACGCTGTCAACGATATAAAATATAACAATTCGTGTGTTAAATCAGCTCTGCTGTATGGCAGTGAAGTTGCAGGTATTCATCGAAGAGTGCCTTAGAATCATATGCAGAATACTCTGGCCTAAAACTATAAGTAACACAGAACTAAAGAACACCTGAAGACAGAACACTCTAGAATGGGAAGAAGTAAAATCAACAGCGCTTGGCCGTGTCAGATGAAGATGATTTGTGGAAGCAATATGCTTCCAAGAATAAAATACACATCTAGCGAACGCAGTCATATAGCAGGCACGTATAATAACGATCACACGATCTCCGATAAATAGACAAGGTTGAACACCATATCAGAGAGCTTGGTGTGCGAGATTAAGAAAAGAAAACATGTTCGATTAGAGATTTACTAGAATTGTTAATATTGTTACGAAAATAAGGCTGGGCACCCCTGCGTTTATTACATAGCTAAGAAGAGTAAACAAAAGCCGCAAGACAGCTATACGTGCTGTTTAGAAATAACCAAATCGACATCAACAAAAGCAGAAATGTGGTAAATAAAAATAAACAGCAACAACAAAAAAAAGGCAAAAAAGAAAACAAGTAACAGACACTAACAAACAACAACAAGACAACAAGAGCTGAAAGAAGTAGATGTTAGCATTAGCATGGCTTTATAAGAACTAAAAAGAAAGTAAAGGAAATAAATGAAATCTACCTGAAATATCGAGAGTTTCGAGAGCTTTCGAAGTGTTGTTTACTCAGCCATATAAAAAGCTCATCAATGCGAACAGCAGTCAGTCAGCGAACGAGTTATTGGATTGAAGTCAGTGTAAAGAGAGTTTAGTGTGATTAAACAATGGTTGAAGAGGTCGTGATCGAACCTACGTTGTAACTAGGATCGCTGATTCTTCACAGTTAATGGCATAAGACCTGCTACATAATTTTCCAAAACTGCTTCGAAGTTTAAAGACATATAAGGTAACCAAATAGTTGATGATATTGATTGTACCAAACGTAGACCTTTATAAAAAGTACTATTTCAGGTTACATATTTGGCGCAAACAGTGCTTTAATAAGTCGCTCATCTAAATGGTTTATTGATTTGAAATAAATATAAAAAATGTCAACTTATGAGAATGCTTAAATAAGCAACTGACCCAACAAAGTATATTTGACGCCGTTTCAAAAATTTCGTTGAGAAAAATACACCTGGTTAGTCGGCTACTAAAAAAGTGGATGAAATTTTGTAACTGGTGAATCAAGTTGTCGGTAGTTATCGGAGGCATTAAACATAAACAAAATGGCAATTTGGAATTACTTTAAAGCTTAGCTGGTTAAGCTTGATTTTTGGGTACCATATAAATTTATGCAAAAAAAACTGTAATTGACCAAATTACGGATATGCAATGAAATCAATCCTTTTTCTGAAGTTAAATATCGCGTGTTTTCCTTACAGGTTAATAAATTTGAGTTGGCAACACTGCTTTCTTTGACAACCGATTTAACAGCTTATAGTTACTTTCGTTTAGTTTGGTCTGATCTTTCATTATGGATAGACTTCCGATAGAGCAAAGCTTGCAAATTGTTGAAATATTTATTAATATAATGGTTCTGTTCGTTACACTTATCGAGCACTTCCGTTGAATGGGCTTTGGTTGCAGTTTTAATTTAATAGGTACGTAATTAAGCATAATTGTCGCATTTAGAATAAGAATAACCCACAATTTTTTGTAGAAACACCATTACTTCTACAGAAAATTATTGTTTGGTGCGTTTTATACGCTAACGAAGTCATTGTTTCGTATGTCTTTAAAACCGAGAATGAGCAGAATGTTAGTGTCAATGATGAACGGTACAGGGATATGATTAGAAATTTTTTTCGTACCACACAGCTCGCTTTAATTGGTTTACTCAAATAAACTTTTGATAAAAGTGTAATTTCACGTAATGGTCCACTTAATTAAACCCATTGTTTTATTTACTTTGGAGTTATGTAAAATCACTTGTCTGCGTCGATAAGCCACAGGTAATTGAACATCTAGATATTAACATTCGAAGAGTTATAAGCGAAATACGGTCGCACATGCTGCGAAAATTTTGTAATAATTGGTGTTCGTCTGCTGTGGCGGATAATTATATTAAACTACTAATTTCATAAAATTGTATATCCAGCAAAGACTGTTTCATGAATTATCAATCCAATAAAGATAGAGCGTTCAAAATTGGTCAAAAGAAAGGATTCTGCACTCCATCATTATAATGCAGACACACACATAAACATCTTTGCACAATATCGCTGCACTTAATTGGAAGATTTTAAAGTCCCTGCTTTCTCCAAATGCGCTCTCTTTCACAGTCTGCATAACTCTCTTGATGGTTCGTCTATAAAGAGAGAAATCTTCTCTAGCACAAAAAAAGAAAAATTTGATTTTGTTTAACATAAACCATTAACATTTTTTCTGTATAAAAACATGCTTTCTTAGTACACAATCTAACAGCGCGAAATATATACTATTTTTTATCAAAATGCCTTTATAATGAATAAATTCTTAATTCTTTGCTTTTCCCATTCTTTCTTCTCATTTAAACGTACAAATCCATTCCTTATCTCTGATGTGCTCAGCAAAACTACGTCAAGTACTTCCTTTTGCCCATATGTGTATGCAATTTGTAATTTCTGGCATATTTTTTTTTCTTTTTTCTTTTGTGATGGTTTCTGATTGCTGCCTCTATTAATGTTGGAAATGAGAAAATACTACAGACAGATTTTTTATAAATCTGATTAAAATTTAAGAGGATTTGCTAGAAATTATTCCGAGTTTCTGTTTGTTCTCCCCATTAACATTTACTAACAATTGTTAAGTTGTGATGAAATGTTTCCAGCTGTCGAAGTGTATCTATTAAAATAGAGCTGTTTTCTACAGACAGGTATACAGTTAATTAAAGAGTACACTACCATTTATGTACACTATGGGCGAAAAGAGGTAGAGGGCATTTTGTGACAGTTGAAACATGATTAAATAGGAAGTCGTAGTAGCATTTTAAGACTTTATCAAAGGAAAGTAGACAGAAGCTTGAAATTGAGAATACTTTTGTTTTAATTGAGTATAAAAGTAAATTAAAAGTGCATTATTAGCAAAAAAAAAAAAAAAATATTTAAATGAAATAAAAATTTTTTGGTTTTTTAATATGTTAGTAAATAAAAGTAGATATTGTATGTTACAACCAAGAGCACCTCAATTCCGGACTATCTGAAAAAGAAAACAAAAACTTTTTTTCTGCAGCGTAATTGGTTATGAGTATTAACAACAGGGGTGATTCGATGGCATGACAGAAGATATTGTGTCCGTCAAGCCAAAGTCAAAAGAAGCAATGTTTGGAAACCACGTCGGGAGCGGCAATTGATCGTTTCTAGCTATTGTTTGACATAAGATGGAGATGCTTTGTGGATGCTGTATACTCCAAAGAAGAGTAGCGAAAAAAACTTTTCTTTGGCAACTGTTGCGATGTAAAAGAATAACTCAATCATTTCTGTCTTTATATTCTGGCCGTTTTTCTTATAATGCTCTGTTCAAACGAACTAATTGCAGTCTGCTCCGATCACCAAATTTTGGGATCCGATCACACAAAATTATCCCACTAAGGGTGCAAATTTGCATTATTAATACAAAAATAACGTAATTGTACCAACGAACAAAAAATATCGAAATGAAAGAAATTTGGAAGCAGTTATAAAACAAAAAAAAAAAAAAAAAAAAAAAAACCATCAAAAAACCCAATAAAATCCGGGGGGTTGGGTTATTTAAAAAAAAGCCCGGGTTTTTGCCAACCCTGATTACTACTAAGGTGATACCTCGATATAACGAATCTCAATGGAAGCGAAAAATTCTTTGTCATAGCTTGCTATTTATTCATTATTCGATATGTTTAGTATCAGTGGAAAGATTGTAGAAATAAGAACAAATTCGGTATAACTAACGTTTTATATTCAAACTATTTTACACGAAAATATTTACAAAAATTAATCATTTTTGTGTCAGATTTTTGGGAACGCAGTCATCAATATTTAACGCAACTCTTCCTTTTTTCCCTTGTGCTTAAAATTGAATTTTTCTTTATTTTGACCTCACTTTATAGAGGCTTTAAATAAATACTTCGCTTTATAGATTTTTACTTCAATCTGACTTCATTCTACAGACGATTTTAAATGAATACTTCTTTATAACGACATTTTATAGCTCTAAATTTCTTCGTTACAGCTATAGTACATTTTGGTATGAAAAACTTTGAAACAAAGAAAGTTTCTTAAGGTAGTCAGAAATAGTACGTTCTATTGAGATTTTCGTCATAACGAAGTTCGTTATACCGAAGTTTCGTTGTATTTAAAACATCTGTAATGCATTTGCCGTTCGAAGACGGCGTTAAACGGCGTTCAATAAATCCAGAAATATAATCGTGGGCAGCTCATTGACTCCAAGAATTGGGTTATGGGAATTATTAATATTATTAAAAGCAAATTTTCATTAAATATGAGTTTTGAAGTCTATGACAGCTTGCAGCTGTTTTGTGGAAATTTTTGAAGTAGTGATCTGCGATTGTTTGACGGATAAATTTTTTAGCTTAAAAAAAAAAAAAAAAATATACATACCGAAACAAACGATGTCATGCAGTGGATGTGTTACCCAAGTACAGTTAGTTTTTATCGATCATTAAAGATGTGTGTATTGGCTAATAATGGTTATTCTTATTTGGAATTGATTGTCTTGCCAAGTTGTAGCAGTCCATAATGTGTACTTTTTTACCAATTCTATCTTAACATGCAAATTTTCGCAGCTCTTGAACTGTATGTCTGTAGCAATTTTATGAATTTTCAAGTCGATATAACTTTTAACACGGGAACGAAATTTAGAATTTTTTTCACCAAAAATGTAACCTATAATGTCACCTTTCAAAAGTGCGTGAATATAGTGCCGCTTTATTGGTCATACAAACGAGGACAGTTTAGTAACGAGTGATATTTTTGCTATTTGGTTGTTCAGTGTTAAAGTTCTTAGTATAAAAAAAGATTCATGATATGTGACAATGCTAAAAATTCTCAGCAACGTTTGCTATTTCAACATGAACAACGCCTGCATATTAATGCATTTTATTATGAAAGCTCGTGCTGTGTAGGAAATGTATTTCTATCAATAAAATTCTCTTGAGCAATGAAGTTAATTTTTGGCTCAATACGTCAACGTTAACAAATAGAATTGCTGAATTTGGTGTGCATAGACTGTATATGGCCAGATAAGCACTTCCGTGGATGAGAATTATCTACTCCGTAAAAAAAGGGAATAGATAATGACAAATAAACAACAACTTCATTTAGTTGTGCAATAGATGTTGATAAAAGCGAATGTATGTCGCTTTGCGCATTAAAATTGTTTACTTGTGTTGTTGTATATCTTCATAGCTTTTTCATTCTTACACAGTTCTCTTTCTGGCCAACCCTTAGAATAGACTAACAAACGAATAAAGCTTGCAAATCAGTGAATTTTATTATCAAAATTCGCGCTGTGCGAGAAATATGTTTCTATAGAAAAATTAGATGGAGGAAGCAAAATTGGACTGCAGTTTTTCGTTAATGATGAACGTACAATGGTTACCAACTTTGATTTGCCCTAAATGAACGAATTGGACTTGGTTGACATGTGGTTTCTACAAGACGGTGTTGCCGTTGGTGAGATACCGCTCGAAATGCCGGAAAAAGTATGCCAAAATTGAAGCTCGTCGATGGAACACCACTCGGGCAGTATTTTCATGATATAATATTACAAAGGTAAATGGCAGGCATTCATTTATCGCCCCAAATAAATATTTCGTTTTTCTTTAATTTTTAAAGTTCAAACGGTTAAAAAATTACTTGTTAATAACCACTCATAATTATCATTAAAGTTTAAATGGCCAGCAAATCAAAAATAGTCGTAGAAATTTTAAGTTGATATTGAACAAGCTAAGGGTGAAGTTCATAAGATAGTTGAGGTTGTAGGTAGCCCACCCGAGAAGAAGCATCATATTTTCTATTAAAATTTGATTAAAAAAAGCCTATCCAGTGCCTTTTTTCTGTATTTATTTGTGAGAAGTTTACGCATCGAAAAGTGTGAAACAAAAAATTCAGTCGTTTCTCGATTTGTGAATAAAAATTGTTTCTCTAACTCAATGTGAAAAGAGGTAAAGTCTTTTTTGTTTTTATTGAAATAATCCAATAAAAAGATGTCAAAATGAACAATTTTAGTGTGGTAAACTTGAAAAAATGAACGTCAGCTTTGCAAATGGCAGCAAATGAAAAATGCGTACTAAATGCAAACATTTATAAAACATAAGTAATACGAATATTTACACATTTTGAAATTTGAAGTAAAAAAAAAGATTTATAAATAATTTTTATTTGAAATTCGTTTTATAAAATTAGTTACTTCAGAAACTTTTCTATAACAGAACTGTTATAAATAAATAAAATTGTATTATTTTAATTACAATCTTAAATTAAATTGTTTTAAAACGTATTTTATTTTTTCACATATTTTTTATTTTAACGTTCAAATAATTTTGATATAAATTTATAATACTTGCACCCTTTCGAGAAACTTCTCACAAAATAAAGTTACAGAAACAGTTTTACTTACATACAAAATTTCCAATATCTTACATTAAAAGACTAAAATGTCAGTTATTTCTCACAAATAAAAGTTACAAAAAGTGAGAAATGAATTATTTTTTTTTATCAATTTACATCGTTTGTGTTTTATTTTCGTCGTTTCATGTAAAACGTTAATTGATGCATATGTTACAGAAAGGAGGCACAGGCGATGGATTTCGGAATTTCTCACACATTACCGCATAACTCCTTTTGTTGAACTTGTTCTTAAGCTGTTTCGTAAATATGTATAAAGCTTGAAGATACCATAGACTAAAGAACAGACTCCCAACCGAAAGCTAACCCAATTCCCAGCAATGATCTATTCGTATCCTCTGGATACGATTCTTCCTATGTGAAGAATCATTGTGGAAGAAACATTATGAATTAGTCTGGAAACTGCTACCTTACCTAGCACTCTCTGCGTACTTAGTCGTTTAATTAAAAAATTTTCGATCATTTACTCGTAATTTTAATAATCATTAATTCAAATGCATTTGCAATTTTAGTTCCGTAATATTCTCTTTAAGTATTTTTTTATTTGCTTCAAAGAATATCTTATCATTTAAAGCAAATAGAAAGAAAAGAAGAAATTATTTTGTAATAAATTTAAAAGGAAAAAGAGACAAAAAGCTTGAAAAGGAAATAGTTGAGTGTTTAATTTAATTAAATAAATTTGTTTTTACACCTTCAAATGTAATTTGTACAGAATCTTACTTTACTTTTGTTTAAACAAATTGTATTATATCACTTCTTTCCTCAAACAAAAAGTATGTTTCAGGGAAGAATTAACTTTTAACATTTGCAATGATTACAAGGAGCTTCATTCAAAAAGAAAGGGTTCTTAGTAATGTGAAAATTAATTTGTGAAAATAAAGTTCAAGATAAAAGGTTGTAGTAAAAGAGAGAGAGAGAGAGAGAGAGAACTATAACAAATTAAAATTAATAAAAAGTAAAATTAAATTACTTTGCAAAAAAAAGGAAAAAAAAAACAGTAGTATAGTGTATATTACCTGAAAAACTAGAAGGTATTTGTGCAATTACTTTCTATTACATTGCGGGTAGATAAGGTTCAATTATTCATAAGCAGATTCAATATGAAATAACGATCAATGTGGTATGAGTACAGCATTGTTTATTTCTGATTCTACAGGTTCCGATTGCCTTAGAAACAATAGTCATTTGTTTGGTGATTGGATAGTTTCTTAGGATTGAATCAATGTACATATAATTAAATGCATGTTAAATGCCACTGGTACTGCCAAAGCTTGGAATGAGTTTAAAAGCTATTTAATCAGTATAGACCAGGGTTGGCAAAAACTCGTTTTTTCTTTAACCCAACCCACCAGGTTTTATTTTTTTTATAACTGCTTCTAAATTTCGTTCAATTAGATCATATATTTTGTTGGGTAAAACAATTAAGTTGTTTTAGTATTACCTATATAATAGGGAGATCGATTAGTCGAATTTTTTCATAAACTGGCTTTCATATAATTCAAAGAGTAGCGATTTAAATAAAAAAACCGAACACCGAATAAACCGGTTAATGTAACACCAATAAACGGTTAATTTAAATAAGTGTTATTTTTATACGTTTGTATTTGCAAATATGCTCATCGTTTAACTATTTGTATAAATTTAATTATTTTTGTATATATGACAACCTTAAAAGTCTCACAATGAACGTGAAAACCAAGGTAGATTGTAAAAGGTATGCACTCTTGAGCAAAAATAAACTTTTATCATCTTCTGTACATAAATATTGATTTCTATCTATGGAGGATGATCAACTAGACTTACTGAAGGCCCACAAACCCACAAACGCCGGTTCCGAACGGCAGATATATTAGTTAGTGAAGATTTTCACAGCGTAAATATAGATAACCAGTCGATATTAATCGTGTGAGGTGATATCACTGTTGAAGATTGTCAGAGGGTGTGACCTGGGATTAAACCGACGACTTCTTGGTTGGAAGGTGGGTTCTTACCCAACATACCACAGTGACACACACACTATTAAATACGTGGTGCATAAATTTGCATACAATGCTGTACGAAATCTAAGCAAATTTTTTTGTCGAGCCAATTAAGGACCCGTTTATTACTCGACTCGTTTATCACTAATCGATTTCATGGTTAAACATTTAAGTTTTTTTATCTTAGACACCTAAATTATAACTATAATAACAAACCATTAACTCCATTCTCTACCAAATAATACAATAATAACGAAATTAGCTCCTTAAGTAGCTGTTCCAAACTTGAGCAACTTTCAGTATTTTGTGTAATAAAATTTGTTTTTTATGGCCTCCGTTCACGGTTTTGGTATGGTTTTTATGACATTTGTAAGAATTATTGTTCGCATTGGTTGCCACTTTAATTTTAAGCTCTCCAGGTCCAGCTCTGCGCTTCAAGAATTATGAACAATTTTTTTTAAATAAAAGAACCGGTTATTTGAATTATTATTAATCGAAAACCGGTTTCTTAAAAAGTGCTACTTTTCGAATTATTCGAAAACCGGTTTTTGAAAAAAGTCGAATAATCGATCTCCCTAATACATACGTAAGTATTTCTTAATAAACTTACCACAAAAATGAGAAAACCTGTGTTTCCTATCCCTGATTGTTTTCTTACCCCTTTAAAAAAAGCGTATCTTTCTTTTAGATACATTTCTTAAACTGAAGTATAATATGTAATTAGCCTCCTTAAAATTTAAACTTCATCGGTTTTATATTACTCTTGCCACTCGTCCTGTAAGATTTCAACATCAGGTCTTTAGTGATTTGGTTACAACATATGTATGAACCAGATTCAATCAGGGAGCTGATCTTATTTTCTGTTTTCACACGTACCTACTCACGCGCATAGGTAAAAAATAAGCAAAAAATAAACAAACACAAGTAAAGAGAAAGCAAGTGGAAAAATACAGTGCAAAGTGGCCTGAATGAGAGACTCTCAAATTACTACCACAATTGTAAAATGCATTAATAATAGTCTGCCGAACGCTGGTATAAACGCAGAAGTTGGTTCCATTTTTACCCTTATGTGTGTGATAGGATGTTTTAAATGCAGTTTTTTGGATACAGAATTATTAGATGCTTGAAACTATCTGAGAACTCCTAACTTTTGTTTATATTCATTTTTTATATTGATGAAATTTGTGTCTCAGCTTAATAGAAGTTGTAACTCAATTTATATTTTACACCCTTAACAGTGACATGGTACCCGGGTACAACTATATAAAAGATATGAAAAAATGTGAATTTTTTGTTTTAATTTAAGCGATTCCGGTTACATAATCCTAATAGACGCTCAGAGCTAGGTTTATGTACTCTGCAAAAAATTAGTATTTCTAAAAAAGCTTCTAGCTTTTGTTCAGTAAGTGGTATAAATACTTTACTTGGTAGACGTTCACAAACATTCGGATACTTTTTTCCAAGTTTCACTTTTTGTAATACTTTCGCTAAAAATTATGTCACTCATCTCCGTGGATGAGATACTTTTAAATACATCTTTAATTGTATTTATATTAGCCAGGTGCTGGTCCACAACGTTGACGTAAAATATTTCTACTTAAAGTTTGGGATTCCACCCTTACCACAAAGCTGAATGTTATTTAAATGCTCTTCGTGGTCATCAAAGTCGTATGAGTCGTCATCAGATTCTAAGTATCTCTCTTGCTCTGCATCAGATACTTACGATGCTAAGTCACTAGTTGCTGAATCTCCGCATTTTAATTTATGTTACGCTAAACAAAAGCATTTATCGCATCTTAACATGCATTTTTCGTATATACAGGGTTGCCAGCCCACTTGGTAACCTAATTAAACCCACCCGGGTTTTATTGGGTATTGTATTTAAAAAAGCTCGGGTGGGTTTTTAATATAAAGGTTTTCTTAGTTTTCTTTTTACATCAAAAATAAATGTAATTTACGTATTGGGACTATAAATTTATTTGTTTTTGAGCTCAAAAAGATAATGAAAAAATAAATTTATCAAGTAACTGCTTACATCTTTTCCCTACCTCTGAGTCCATTTCCAAATACCGTCGCACAAAAACTTGTTAAAAGATAAACTCGTACCTCCTTATGCGGCCCAGATTGTTTTTGAGAATGTTTAAACGAGATTAATATGTGTTGCGTTTGCTTTCCTTACACTTTTTGTTAAAAAATGGAGAATCCATGGTTTTTTATCCGTAGAGCGTGGTAATTTGCGCTTAAAGCGAATGTGTTTCATAATTCTAACAGGCCGTTATAGCGAAATGCCATGCAAAGAAGACACGTATAAGGACGTGTGACTACATTGTATCCGTCGGAACAGCCGGAAAATACGGCGGATATGGCATTTAATCGTCTCTAATAGTTGTTTTGAAACTTTTGTGGCTTTAGGTCGGTTGTTGTTATGCATAAGAATAACTCAATCACGTCTCATAATACATGATTCAAGCGAAGTAATTGCAGTCTGCTCCGATCACCGAGTTTTAGCAGCTCATAGTATACAATGCCACGTTAATCCCACCAAGAAAGCAAAATTGCATTATAAATAGTATTATAACATGATTGTGTAAACAAACAAAAAATATTGTCGACTTTGACGAAATTTTGAAGCATACATACTGAAACTGCATACTAAATATATATTCTCTGAGTAGTACCCGGGTACTTTGTCATACTGTTAAAGGTGTTTTTTTTTCGTCACACACTAAGGGCTAATTTTTTTATATATTTATGTACACTTTTTCGTATTTTTCAAAAGCACAAAAATATTTTTTAAGCAACAAAGAAGCAGTTACAGCTGACTGCAAAAACAAAATAACACAGTTGGAGTCATATGTTCAAAAGTGTAACATTCTCACCCTCTGATTTTATTGAAGGTGAGAAATGCAAGAATTTTAGCTTTTTAAAGATTTCATTTTTGGAAAAGAACAAGCAACTTTTTTAAGTGTAGCCTTCTTTTTTAGAAGAGGTAAAAGGGAAAATATGTAATATTTTCCTCAGAAAAGCAAAGAAAATGCTATAACATGATTAAAATTTCGCCTCATGGCGTATTAACATAAACATCGATTTTAGTAAACTTTAGCTTTGGCTGCAAAGCAAATAGTTTTATTTGTATGCCTTTGATTTTTGTAATACTGTGTTCAAAAAATTCACAAAAATATGTTTGTGTATGAAACCAGAGTTGGGTTTATTGCATTAGATTTCATTGTTAGCGGTAGTGGAAAAAATAGTACATTATCGCCCCTAATATTCAGTGGTAGTGAAAATTGCGTGCACTAAATGCAACAATTTTAGTGGTAGTGAAAATTTAGTGCACTAATTATGAATGATTAGTGGTAATGGTCTAAAAATTCCTTTGCAATGTAGTGGAATGAAAACTCAGTTCCACTGCTTTAGTTCCACTATCGTTTTAATAAAGGGATGAACTGTAATATTATTTCATATTGTACATAAGACATGATACTATTACATATATACATACTTAGCTTAAGTCAATCATAAATGGAGACTTTGCATTACCAGTAAAATTGAAATAAAAATAAATGTTTAGTGATAATGAAATTTGAATTATCAGTAAAATTTGTGTTCATTACTGCAAATTCCTACTACTGATCACAAATTTTGAACCGCATTATTTAAGTTTGATAATATATCATCTCTGATAAAAAGAAACAAACAAATCAATAATAACTAATATTATAATAATCATTATCATTAATTGTTATTTTGTGATTTTTATTTTTTAATGCACTAAATTTTCACTACGAGTAAAATCGGTTAAGCTAGTGGTTAATTATTTCCATTTGCTACTAGTGGTGGCTGCAATATTGCTGCATTAATGCTAAGTCGTTTAGTGGTAATGATAATGCATTATAAATTCAATGCAATAAACCCAGCTCTGATAAAAGCCAATCCAATAAAATACTACAAAAGAGTATTTCTATTAAAAAAAAATAATAATAATGAAAAAAGAGGAAAAAAAGCCGACGCAAAAGGCATTCTTAAACGCTTACACTTAAACGTTTATTTAAACAAAAATTTATCAAAAACAAATTTGAGAAACGGAAGCACAAGAAATACCAACACACTTAAAATGTATTTAACACGCACCCTGCCAAGCCAACAACTTGCCATTCAAGAATTGCCAACATTGGAAAAGCTCTGACAACAAGACATGCCAGCCAATACAAAGTATGGGGAGAAATGGGGATTTTACGTTAAAAGCGTCAATTAATTTGTTGTGCGTCGCTGTTTTTTCCGCAGTTTAGAAATGTTAAGCGTTATTTTTATTTTTTTGTTTTGGCAATTTAGTTGTCGAATAACATACAGGCAAAAAAAAAGAAGAGAACGGAGATTGGTAGAAAGAAAAACATAAAATCATATGAAATATAACAAAACATTGTAATATAGAGTTTCATACAATGAAAGAGAGTGGGGAGTAAAAGAAAACAAACCGACAAAATAAAAACAGCAAAGAGAATATTGTATTTATAACGGAATTTACTCATATCCGTTTCCGTTTCCGCGGTTTTCAATTATTTTTGTGTATTTTTTTTTATTTTTTGATTTTTTTCTCTTATTTCTTGTTATTGCTCTTTGAGAGGTTTCTGTTTTACAACGTGGAAAACAAAATTGATTTTCAGTTCTATTTTTTTGAGAAGAAGGAGCTTAATATTGTTTTGTAAAGAAATTATAGCTGTGAGCTTAAAAAGATTACAAGCGAATTAAATTCGAAATGGTTGTTTTGCAAGTTCCTTTACATGTAACTGTAATAAGTTGTTGTATTCAAATGCCAGACAGACAATCCGGTACTCAGCAAAACAGTTTTTAATACTCATGTGAAATATTAGAAGAAAAAATTAATTTATTAGTTTGAAAACGCTGCTTAAGACCTACTTTAGGTAGCCATCAAAAATTGTAATTGTTGAATAGATCAGTTTAATATTTCAGAGAATTAACTTTCAATGCAACATGGAAACCGAAGAAAGGCTTCATAAATTCTTTATACCAATAACTCAATTGAGTACAGCGCTGTTCTGAAGTCTAGACTGTAAACTTAAAATAATTCGCAATTATTAGGCTAATATTTTGAATCTACGAATTGTAACAACGCCACAAAATGTAAAAACTCTTGTGTTGCTTGTTGCTACTTCTTAGCGAATGCATTCATTAGCAAATAAGAATACCAGATATTAACTGAAAAAAAATTGCACGAATCTGTATTAGTGGTTGCAGATTAGTTTCAAGATTTAATTGGATACTATCCTGTTAAAATAGAAAAGTGTGTGATTTTGCATAACTTCGATAGGCGATAATCACTTCGATTCACTTTTATTATTTCCATAAATAAAAATTGAAATTAGTTTTTCCTTAATTTTTATTTTTTTTTTTTGTACTTCAATTTGATTAAAGCTGAAACACGGCGTGCTTCGCTACCTTTCTGTTCAATACCGGTTTATCCAATCTTCTCCGCTTTTTGGCTGATGTGGATAGATAGCGAAGCATTAATTGTTGTTTTCCACATATAAACAATTTAATATATAGTATGAATGGAAGGTGCTTCTTGATATCCTATGTATGAGAATTCATTGAGATGTCCGTTGGAACGATCACATATTTCCAATGTCGAAAGAAGCATTTAAGTATCTCGGTTTGTTAAGACGGTACTAGAAAAATTTTCACTCCATCTGATCTATATCTGACCTAAGGTGGAATACAATTCTCCTGTATTGACCTGTGCTTTAAAGTCTATTTTACAGCTTTTCGTTTGCCTACAGGAAAGAGCGAAGTAGCCAATTCTATCGATTCGTTAGAGCGGCGTCGTAATGTATCGCTGCTATAACGGAATATGTTCGTATGAAATAGAGGAATTAATTCCTATAAATCACATATTCTTCTCGTAGAGCGCGTGCCTTTAAGGTTAAATTTTCAGCGAATCACACAGCGTATTATAAGGAGAACTCGTATTTTAGTCGCAATATTCGTTTGTGAAACAATCATCGCGCTCAAGTGAGAGAACTGAAATTTTTGGGTCTTTTGGTCTAATCTTACCTTCCCCCGAAAGTCTTTACTGCAACTGACGACATGAATAAATTCAAGTCGAACGTTCATAAACACTACTCCCTTTTTTCCTCCCTCCCACATCCTATTTTCAGTTTTGGTGAAAAATGTATAAATTGTAATACAAAATGTTATCAACTCCAGCATAGCCTCCTTAAACTTCAGCGCCTATTTTCCGTTTCGATATTTGAAGAAATATCTTAACACCCAATGTAAAGTCCATGATAAAGCTGGCGAAAAAATTTCGTTCTTGTGCGCGCTGTACTGTGGTAAGTAAGATAACCGCCTACCAATCAAGAGGAATTTTTAACAGCAGTATCACCTCATAACATTGCTAGCGACTGGTTATCAGTAAAACACTATGAAAGACTTCGATAACTTATGATTGACGCATACTTTAAAGTCGCCATCAATAATTTTTTTCATAAGGGCAACCTACAATTTTCTTTAAAAAATTAATTTAAAAAGGTTTTCATGTTATTGCCAGAAAAATTTAACAATTAAAAAAATTTAATCGTTTAAATATGGTTTCTTATTTATTATTATTATTTTATTTTTATAAGTCTTTCACAAATATTTTGCTTTTTATGTTCCACAGGCTTTCATCCTTTTGTTTACTTACAATTGGCATACGTGTGAAGTGGCATATTTTTGTGGCATACTTTTCTGAATTTTTAAGTTTAAAAAAATAATTACAATGGCATCTATTCAAAGCAATCAATAAATTTTAAATTTATTATATATATTAATTGATACGCATTCTAAAATATCAATAAGAATAGAGAATAAATTAAATTGAAAAAATAAAATTCGAATAAAAGAACAAAGAGATAAAGGAACAACAATTTATTCATTTAAACCAGATAGACAAACAAAAGAGTCAGAGGTGTTACACTAACTCCCAGCTAGAAGGAAATTTGCTATAATAGAGAATTATAAAAATAACTTTGCAATTTATTTCGGTCTTTAAGCAGTCTTGAGAAGAACTCAGGAAATTTAAAAAAAAATTAAGATAATGCTCCAAGACATATAAATATTTTATAGTCTACTCTGTGTAAGTCTACAGACCCAATTAGTCCAGAAGTAATGTAGACCTGACATATTAGCTAATACGATAACTTAATGGAGAATACATACTGTTACGTTTTTAACTTTAAAAAAACGTGTTTTTATGAGTTCGTAGATTTTGGTTAAAATGAAATAAATTTTGTGTTTGATTTTAATTAAAAATTTTTTATTCAACACAATTCTGTGTACCACTGCTTGTAATCTTTTTACAGGCAATACCAATTTTTATTCTTAATTACTCTACAATTACTCGACTGATCTTTCTTCCTAAAGATCTTCCAATCCGATTGTCGTTATAACTTAGGTTCAACCAGATGTTATTCACACTTAACTCTCTTTACTGATTGCTGTTCGCATCGATGTGCTTTTTATATGGCTGAATAAACAACACATCGAAAGCTCTCGAACCTCTTGATATTTCAGGTAGATTCCATTTCTTTCTTTTAATTCCTTTTTAGTTCTTTTGTAGCCATGCGTATATAAACAACTACCTCTTTCAGCTTTTAGTATTTGTTGTTGCTTGTTTATTGTTTGTTACTTGTTTTCTTTGCTGCTTCATTATTGTTGTTGCCGTGTTATTTTTATTTGCTTTATCTCTGGTTGTTGTTGTAGATTTGGTTATTTGTAAACAGCACGTATAGAGTTGTTCTTGCAGCTTTAGTTTATTTATTTTAGCGATGTAATAAGCGCTGTGGTGTCCAACCTCATTTTCGTTACAATACAAATGGTTAGTTGTTCTGTAACGAACGTAAGGTAGACGTGGTGTTTCTGTTCTCAGCAGATTTTTTCTACGTTTATACATCACACGCAATATCAGCTGACATAAAATTGTAAACAAAGAATATGTGTTGACATAAAAGTGTAAACAAAAAATTAGCGCTTAAATGAAACAAAAAATCAAAAAATTTAACAGTGTGTTTTAAATTATAATGCTTAAATAATAATAAACTTAAATAAAATGGATGATGAAAAATTAATATTGTTGGTGCCAGAGCATGAATTAAATTATAAGTATTTTTTGTTTCTCTTATATTTTGTTGAAAACAGCTGACATGTTTTTACTTCACCAACTAACCACACTTTGATCACTTTTAATCACTTTACTTTTACGTCCTGTCTACGTTACTTCAAGACTAATTGGGCCTTACTTTGTGTAAAACACTTATTAAAAAGAGCTATAAGCTTTTCCAAAAAGGCCAAGAATATAACAGTTATAATTAAATTTGTTTAATTCGATCAAAACGTTTAAAAAAAGGTCTACAAACTTATCGAATCGTTCTAGAAAGGTTGGTTAGCTGTTTCCATAGAATTTTTTTTTTATAAAATAATCGAAATTTGTATCGGAGAAGTTTACATTTAATAAGATGATGCCAGGAACTTTTGAATGTTATGGTCATGATGTCTCTCATAAAAAAGTTGTAACTACTATTGAGTCTGAAATACATATATGCTATAGACATCAAAGCTCAATTATTTGGTGAAACACCATTAAAGAAAAGCGTTAAGCTCCATTCAATTTGATTATCACTTATTGTGAAGAAATACAACAAAAGTTTTTACCTAATTTGTCGCACAAAAAATTCTTTGTCTTTGCCTTTGGATAAAAAAATTTTCATCTTTTAATTTAGCTGATTGTACAAATTTGGAATCTCTTGAAATTTTTATAACAACAATTTAGGGACTACGTTAAATAAGGTGGCAACACTTCAGTTGATCCGTGATATTTTAAAGCAATACTGGTTTCATCAAAATATGAGGTCATTTTTGCTTTAATTCAATATTGAATTCCTCCCTGACCCGTGAATATTAATTGCATGTAATTGCTGTTCGTTTTTCAATATAATCGATGTCAATGACTATCCTATGTTTTCCAATGAAGCATTACCTGTTTCGATTTCAGACTTCTTAAGTGCGAGTTGAACTAAAGTTTGATTGTTCTTAGCTGTCTGGAGTTTTGTTATAGATTTATGCTACGAAATAGTGCGAAGCCTCGTTAAGATTCCTTTACAATATCGCTAAACAGTTCTTTATATTGGCTAAACGACTGTTCTTATGTCCAAGCATAGATTTCTCATCACTACGCCAAAAACAGAGAACGTTGTTTTTGGGCCACGACAGATGGCAACGTTATAATTTATTTTAGATCTGTTACAGTAGAACGATAACCTGCTTTGCTGAAAGACAAATAAGGCAGATATGCTTCCAGGAGGAATAAGGGATAAAAAAATATACCCGCTTAGTTGAGATACCTACAGCCTTAGTACCCTAATGTACTTTTTTCCTCGATTGGTAAATATAAATTTCATAAACTACTACCAAAGTATGCGTGTCTTGGTCTCATTTACATTCCTCTGCGCTGGAGGAGTGCCATGGTGATTTTCATTCCCAAGACCGGAAGGGCACTATACACTGATCCTAAAGACTTTAGACCCATTTGCCTCAGTTTTTTCTCTTGAAGACACTGGAAAGAGTTCTTGACCTCCATATTAGGAACTTTATCAGTCCTTCACTTGGTTGTCTCCCTTCGGGGATACTTGTCAGGCAACGGGGCAAACATGTAGCGGTGAGACTGAATGCCCTATCACTCTGGTATATTATCCTTTTTTATCTGAGGAACCCTTGATACTGGTTGACTATGTCTCATCTGGTCCTGAACTGTATATGGGATTCCGTTTTGTAATTCTTGGTAAGGAAGATCGGACGTCTAGCTCTCTCATCCCCAGCGGTGGTTGTCTATACGAACGGTTCCAGCCTGGATAACAGAGTGGGCAATGGAGCTTTTTCTTTTCCACTTTAATGGTAATGGCGCTCCTACCGCTGATATATAATATATGTGGGTATTGGTTTTTATTACATTACACAAAAATAGCAGGGATGTTCTGTGACAGGTTGCCACATATATATCTCTGTTCTGATAGTCAGGCGGCAATCAGATCTTTTTCGGATGGGATCTTCAACTAAGTTGGTGGGGTCCTGCCGTGATTCCCTTGTGGTGTTAGCATGAGAGTTTTGTGTACACCTCATCTGGGTTGCTGGTGCAGGTTAGATATGAATCGCAACAATCAACTGTTTAAACTGGAACGTCACAGTGGAGCATCTCCTCTGTTGTATCCATCCTTACGGGCCATTGCGTTATGGGTTGGCACGCAAAAATGATTTTTGTCGTGGCTGAAGAGCAGAAGACCACGGTTCACTTTATCTGTCAGTGTCAGCCTCTCGCACGGCAGAGACTTCTCACACTTAGCTCTCCTGTTTTCTATTGCTTATCGGAGCTATCGATCCTTGACATCAAGTCAAGAGTCAGGTTTATGAAACTATCGTGATAATTTCCAATCTAATCTAGGGAAGTGCTTCTGTGCAGTGCCTCTGTGTGATCACCAGGACAGGTGAATGGAACGTTATGTGATACCACATAACGCGTTATCCAAGTACTCAAGAGTGCCTTGCTTAGGGCGGCTGTCTCTCCTTACTATGCTATTCTACCACCAAAATGTATGTTTTATAGTCCCCAGAGTGTTCATCAAGCTTTTCTTCCATCATCGAATGCTTTTGCTTAGTTTCCATGATGGTTTTTCTATAAAAATGTTTTTTTTTTTCATTTTTCTTTAATTTAACAAGATTGTCTGCTTTTAGTGGCTGCCAACAGCAAATTAATACACAAAACTTGCTAAAAATGTAATAGCAATGCAGCAATAGCTAATAATTAACGGAGGCAATCTTATATTGAAAATAGCTGCTCTGGATATGGAAAAGGTCATAGTCTCAAAAACAATGTTGGTTACACTTTGAAATTCAGCACCCATTCCAAAACGCATATAAAAGAAAAACTCTCATTTGAAATGCAAACAAACAAATAATAAAAAAAAAACAAACAAACAACTGCTCTCTTATCATCTTAGCAAATAAAATGAGAAATTTGTCTTCTTATAAAGAAAATGCCACACAAATACAAAAATAATAACAAGAAAGAACAGAATCGAGAATAAGAAAAGTTAAGAGAGAATAATCATAAATTTAACATAAATTTTGAAAAGATGAAAACGAAGAAAAATAAATTCAAAATGAATTATTGATTACGTTTTTTTTTTTCTTTTTTCTTGTTGTTATTTATTTGGTTTAAAGTATCATTTTCATATTGAAAGAAGAGAAAACGAAGAGAAGGGAAAAATGTTTAAAACATAGCTAAAAACATACAATAACAAAGTGGCAAATCCTTGTTGGAAAACAACAAAAGGAGATTTATTTGTTATGTTTTTTTTTGCTCTCTTTTTAACAGGAATATCAATAACTTTTTAAGTTTTTCTTTCAGTTCTCTCATACGCGCTGCTTAAGTGTATGGGGGGCACACTTGTTAATGGAGGCGTTTGCGTAAAAAGAAAAGATATTTTTTAAGTTCAATTGATTAAAAGAAAATTTCCTTTTTTCTATAATGAAATCATAATACACTTACACCTCTCTAACTCTTAATCATAAAAATTATTAAAAACTTTTTCTTTCATTTTAGATCAGCTTACAAGGCATTTTATAATCTCATTTCGTGTATTTAAGCGCGAAAAATAGTCTTAAAGTTTTGAGATTTCTTTTTCATTGTTAGATAAGAAGAGAAGACTTTTTCATAAAATTATGCATAAATTATCTCTTATTGCCGTAAGAATTTTATTTTGACTTTTTGTATAATTTTGTTTTGATTCCTTCTGTATTCAGATTAAATTGCTTTGGATAAGGTAGGTACGTTACGAGTTATTAACATAAAATAAAATTTCTTTTTAAGTTTATATATTTGAATTTAAATTTGTTTTCGAATTTTTTATTGTCGTATTATTTTAATTTTGGATAAAAGTTTATTTATTTAATTTTACCGTTTTATTTTAATTTTATTTATTTTGTTTCAAATAACAACATTGGCGATAATTTCACTTATATTTGGTTTCTAATAAAACTTCAAAAGAAATGGCTTTTTCATAGTAATCTACGGTGATGTGAATAATAATAAGGACACCCATGTGTTATATCAATATTTATTTAAAAGAAAGTAACAAAAAAGTCTAAAGGGTAGCTACACTTTAATACTTACGTAAAATGAAAAGAAAATATTATAAAATTTTATCCGTATTTTCAAAATGAGAGTTAAAATCTTGCGACAAATTATTTACCGTTTACACGATACGTAAAAAAACCAAACCAAAGTAAAATATAAGCAGTTGGTTTCAAAGAGACCAATAATGTGAGCGATTAAATTTACTTTTTCTGGGTTTATTTATTTTTTTTTTACATAAAAATACATCGCTGATCTATTAAAGTGTGATAGTTTTTGAAATATTTCAAAAAACAAAGAGAGACGTACGACTGCGAAATTTTCATCCGTATTTGCTCGCAATGTGGTACGGTCTCATTATATAGGGTGTTTTTTATAGAGGTATAGAATTTTAAGTTGCAATAAAAGAACGATGGATTATTCGATTGACATGAATTTTATTTATCCGAGGGATAATCTTGTAGCATTACATTTTAAATATGATTTCTGGCATATGACCGCCATGGCTGGCGCGGATGTAGTCCAATCTGGACGTCCAATTTTCGATGACTTTTTCCAACGTTTGTGGCCGTATATCGGCAATAACACGTCGAATGTTGTCTTCTAAATGGTCAAACGTTTGTGGCTTTACCGCATAGACCAATGACTTTACATACCCCCACAGAAAGTAGTTTAGAGATGTTAAATCACAAGATCTTGGAGGCCAATTCACAGGTCCAAAACTTTAAATTGGGCGGTCACCAAACGTTCTTTCAATAAACCTATTGTGGCACGAGCTGTGTGATATGTTGCGCTGCCTTCTTGAAACCACATCTCCTGGACATCATGGTTATTCAATTCAGGAATGAAAAAGTCAGTAATCATGGCTCTATACCGATCACCATTGACTGTAACGTTCTGGCCACCATCGTTTTTGAAAAAGTACGGACCTATGTTTCCACCAGCCCTTAAAGCGCACCAAACAGACTGTTTTTCTGGATGTAACGGTTTTTCGGCATACACTTGATGATTACCTTCACTTCAAATGTGTCAGTTTTGTTTGTTGACGTAGCCAGTCAACCATAAGTGCGCTTAATCGCTAAACAAAATTCGCTTATGAAAATTTAAAAATTAAAAATTGAAAAAAAAAATTCACTTATGAAAAATTAAAATTGCACTATTTGCAAGCGCGTTGTTCAGGCATGAGTCTATTCACGTTGAATTGCCAAACCAAATTGAGAATACTTCACTTGACAGCTGTTAAATCGGTCGCCATCTTGAAAAGTAATGCCAAATTAAAGTTCTATACCTCTATAAAAAACACGTTTTATATTGAGTTTATACCAGATTTCGGCAAAGAGCTGCTCTTCTCTACTGTTTGCACACGTACTCGTACGTAGTCATACACATAAGCAAAAAATTAGCTACAAATAAACAAAGGGAAGTAAAGAGAAAACAAGTGGAAAAATACAGTGAAAAGTGGCCTGAGTGAGTGAATCTCATTACCACAGAATTGTAAAATGCATTAATATTAGTTTGCCAAACGCTAGTTTATACCATTAAATAAGAAATAGAAGGTAGTTCCACTCCAAATTGTTTGACAATAAACGGGATTCTTCAAGTTTGTTTTATATGTAAACATTTAAAAAAGCATTGTCACATGCAGAAAAAGGATTTTCACAATTTTGTGTAATTTGATTTTTAATTTAAAATATTATTTAGAATTTTGCAGCATATGTCCCAACGTTAAATTTGAATATATAATGTATGTATGTTTTTTAACCCAGGCTATTTCAGAATAAATACTAAAAGATATGTACTGAAATGGAAAATTTGAAGGTTTTATTAAAGATTTGTTTTAAGTTGGTTTCTTTTTGATTTTTTTTTTTCTTTGTTTCCACATTTAACAATTTTTTTGCCTTATATTACGGTTTAATAATCGAATTGGAAAAAAAAATTATGTGAAAAATGGGATTTTGTGAGCAGGGTATGGTAGCACAAGTTTCAACATAAATGTCAGTTCGCCTTTATTGTCAAATGGTAATATGTCGGAAAAAATGAGAGAGTGGCACTACCTTCTATTTTCTTAAATCATGGTTTGTACGATACTATCCATTGTGCTCTACACAATAACACATGTGGTACGACCTGTAAAGGTTGGTCCAACCATAATGAACGATGTTAAATGTGAGTCACACTTTAACGTCAAGTTTTTTGCCAACTTAATTTGACATTTCATTGTTTCAGTATTTGAAAAATTCAGCCATGGAGAGGTATACAATTAAGCAGCGCGTTAAGATTGTTTAAGCCTTTTACGAAAGTTGGCGTTCAAATCAAAATGCATTTCGTGCACTTTCTGATTTTTTTGGTCAGCATAATTGACCAAATATCTCCACAATCGGGGGAATTGTGCTCCAAACCAGCAAACCGGCTCTGTAGGAAATGTGGAAATACTTGTGCATGCTCGCCAAGTTCGTTCTGCGGAAAACATTGCTGTTGTTCGCGATGGTGTGGCCGAAGAGCCATCACCCTCGACTTGTTGTCGTGTAACAATTGAACATCTCACGAACATCACTGATGCGAATTTTAAATAAAGATTTGAATTTACACACTTACAAGATTCGATTGAGTCAAGAGCTGAAGCCTACTGACCATTTCAAGCGTCGGTGACTGGTGACTTTACAGAGAAAATCATCCTCAGCGACAAGATGCACTTTTACCTCAACGGATTCCTTAATTAGCGGTATTGGGCATTTGGGCAAATGAAAATTCACGAGTGATTGTTGAAAAGCCGATGCATCCACAAAGAGTAACTTTTTGGTGCAGTTTATGGGCTGGTGGCATCATCGGGCCGTACTTCTTTAAAAATTAGGTCGGCCAAGCAGTTCCGGGAATGGTGTGCGCTATCGCGAGATGATAGCGGACTTCTTGTGGCCAGAAACTGAGGTTGTGGACTTGGGCGATATGTAGTTCCAACCGAATGGTGTTACTTGCCAACGAAACAAAGGCACTTTTGCTCGAGATTTTCAATGGCCGTGTTATCTCATGTCGTAGAGATGTTAATTGGCTGCCACCAACATGTGACCTGACACCATTGGACATCTTTCTTTGGGGTTATTTAGAAGAAAAAGTGTACGACAGTAAGCCAATCACAATTTAATGGCTAAAGGATAAGATAATTCGGCATATTAACGACATGTCTCAGAGTTACTGAAAATATGGACCGAAAGATTGAGGTATGTCATCAAAGCCGTGGCGAGCATTTGCCAATATTTTGTCTCACACATAATTGTTGTAGATCCTTCTATCATAATACAAAATGTTAAAATTATTCTCTGAAAACTTTTTGTTTTATTTACAGTTAACATACTGCGTTTTGGTTGGACCAGCCTTTAATACCGTGTAAGCCCCCCTTAAATACGTGTGCTTATGAATTAATAAATTTAATTTGTATCGAGGTATTCATTCTATAAGGTGACTAAGTAACACTTTGTACAATTCTAAGAACACTTTTAATATGGTAGAGTTGGAGACTAGACAAGGTGGTAATTTTCTTGATAATTATCATGCTGTGGTTGGTTTACTATATTCAAAGAATTGTGAAAGCAACGGTTTATGTTTAAGTCCTTCGAACTTGTTTGCTGCCTTACTCCGAAAAGAATATACTACTTCGATGGGAATGTCACTGCCAAGTGTATAAAGAAATGCTTCAAGATAACAATATTACAGTACTAGACTGACGCATTCAGTCTCTACATCAAAATGAGATCGAGAATTTGTGGACTGTAGTTAGAACAAAAGCCCGATAAAAGTGCTCCAAAAATTGAGATGAGCTTTGGGAATTAAGTCAGGCTGTGTGGTATGATATACCGAACTCAGTAGGCCAAAATTTTGTCTACTCTTTACCAAGATGATGTCTGGCAGTTTTGAACCACCACGGAGCCTTGATAAAATATTAAACATTCTAGAACAATATTAGAACTGAAATTAATGCAAATTTTTTATTATATTCATTTTTTTACAACTATTTTGAAAACGAACATGAAATTTGTCGCTGTAATATACTAACTGAAAATAAGTACAGTTATTTATCAGCAAACCTCCTATATTACGTAGTTTTTTATCAAATCTCAATGTGTCACATTTGTGTCGTTATTATTTTTTACATCACTGTAGAGATAGAACTTACGGAAGTTTTAACTATCAAACGAACTGTGTAAGGTAGTGCGACTTGCCAACTCTTGAGTATTTAATGTGCGGCCACGTAAAATTCACTGCTTTATGCTGATAAACTAGTAAAATTGATGCCAACCTTGTTCATGTCCTGAATTTCGGTGGCCATGTGCCCGAAATCGTTTTCTAATATTAATGCCACGTAGTGATCTTCAAATCAAAGCTTGTCATGAATTAACATTAAATTTTGTGCTATTTCTTACAATTTAAAATTCTATAGATTTTAAAAAACAACGTATAGCAGAGCGGGTAGAAACTTCAAAGGAGTATACCAGGTGTACCGGTATGAAGTAGGTGTTAAGATACAAATGACAAAAATGGGCTATAAGATACGATAATCAAAGCATTAGGTTGGATGATGCTACCCCACCTGGCGTATTCACCAGACTTGGTTCCTGCCGACTACTATTTGTTTTCGTCGATGGGACGAGCAGCACTTCAATTCCTACGAGAAAGTCGAAAATTGGGTGACTAATTTGTTTGCTTCAAAAGACGAACAGTCGGATCCACAAATTGCCTAAAAGATGTGAAAAATATGTAGCCAATATTTTGAATAAAATGTTTTTTACTTCCCAATTACAAATTACTGTTTTATTAAAAAAAAAAAAAACGCTCATCTTATATCGATACACCTGGTAAATGATGGAGTTTAGGCGGAAACTAAACACCAAAAAGGTCAAGGTCATTGATTTGTGAGTTTTTTCCAGAGTGTGTCACTTAAGTTTACTTAAAGTGTGTGCAGTATGATTGGAAGACAATTATTAATTATGAGCTTCTGCAAACTAGTCAAGCGATTGATTATGCTCTTAACTGTCAACAATTAGTGACTGAAGCCAGCAATTTAATTAAAACGACCAGAATTGATCAACAGGAAAGGTGTTGTGTTTCATAACCAGAAAGCTTGGCTGGGACCTTTTAAGCCTCCACCATATAGCCCGGACCTTGTACATTAAGATTATCATTTGTTTTGATTTCTACAGAATTCTCTTATTGAAAGAAAAAGGTTTTTAAATTTTGGTAAAATATATAAATATGGTTAATAAGTATCTAAGTATATACATATGTATGTATGTAAGATCATATACAGCTATATGCAAAAAAATTCTATGAGTAGATTTATAGTACACTTTAAGCTTAACAAACACTTGTTAAAAAACGCATGCACAAACCCTATATTAGCTAGTGATTGCTGTACTAAATTTTAAGTTTTCGTGCCGGCAATACCATGATTGTTTTGTGAAAAAAAAACGAATGCTACACATACGAGTAGTCGAACCAAAAAAAAATATTTTTATTAATTTAATATGAAATTATTTTTTTTTATTTTTGAAATCTGTCTCAGTTTCCATTATATTTTTATATTTTATATATTTTTTATTTTATATATTTTTTTGTATGTTTTAATTATATACATATTTATTGAAAAAATTCTTCAAAACCTAAAAAACCAAGACAATAATTTTATTAGTGGAATAATAAATAACCGAATAACGAGCTTTTATTTGTTGTTTTGATTTTATGTTTATACATCACTAAAGGAAAAATGTTTTTATTTTGATTATTCTTCAAATCTTAAAA
This sequence comes from Wohlfahrtia magnifica, assembly GCA_023159175.1. Lineage (NCBI taxonomy): Eukaryota > Metazoa > Arthropoda > Insecta > Diptera > Sarcophagidae > Wohlfahrtia > Wohlfahrtia magnifica. The sequence continues at coordinate 4,421,056 of JAKWBJ010000482.1, read as the reverse complement.
AACCAAGACAATAATTTTATTGGTGGAATAATAAATAACCGAATAACGAGCTTTTTGTAGTTGTTTTGATTTTATGTTTATACATCACTAAAGGAAAAATGTTTTTATTTTGATTAAATGAAAAAATTTATTAGAAAACAATTAGTCTTAAATGAAAAAGGTTTGAAAATAATGTCGAAGATCATAAAGTGGGTGTAAAAATGTAAATATGTACATACAGTGGGGTGCAAAACCAAGGGCATGTTTTGAAGTTGAACAGAAGAGTTCATCTAAAAACTTAAATACTAAATCAAACAAAACAAGACTTCACACATTTATTCATTGTTAAGTCCTTTCAAAAACCATTATCAAAAGGTATGATATTCAAATACTGAAATGGGAGAAAGGCAATGATATAAAAAAATCCACATGCACTTAATTTTGCACTTTTCGCTTGAATAGAAAGGAACTTATATTTATAACACTATTCTTAGAACGCCTTTTTTTGTGGTGTTCAAACGAAAGAGCTATCTAGTACCATTCATATTATATTCGTTGCCATAGCTTCAATATGTTCCACAAAGTGCAACTATATTATTCCAGTCCTTTTTTTACTACTGTCCAAAAATTCGGTAATCACTAATTTACCTAAAATTTCAGTTGCAACAGCCACTCTTTGACAATTTTAGCAGTTCAAGCCAGGGATTACTATCTCAATAAAGATTACTTTTCCTTTTGGGTAAGATTTAATGCCTACAAAATAATTTCCTTGACGCCATAAGATGTTATTTTTATTTTTATATTATATATTCATAACATGAGTGTTACTTTAAAGTAAAGGTCCCGCCAAATAATTTTTTTTTTGAAAATGCTATAAAAAAAACTACTGAATATTTTCTCAAATTTTCTTTTTTTATTTGAAAGTACAATCCTTCCGGTTAATAATGGAAAATAATTTCATTCAAATGGCTGCATCGGCTGACCATGCAGTAGCCTACACGATCGGTCCAATTTTTAAGCACATTATCGATTGTGTGCAGCTTGTGTCACCAATGGCTTCACGAATATTAGCGTCAGTTGTCTCTGGCTTATAGGCGTAACACTTGTCTTTGACGGCACCCCACAAATAATAGTCCAACGGTGTCAAATTGCAGCTCCAAGGTGGCCAAACGACATCAGCTCTGCGGCTGATAATGCGATCTTCAAAATCAGGTCGCAAAACATCGAGTTTGTGGCACGTAGCGCCGTCCTGTTGCTACCAAATGTTACTAATATCCTCCTCTTCAATTTTTGTGAACAAAAATTCGTTCAACATGGCCTGATAACGATCCACATTAACTGTAATGGTCACTCCCTGCTCATTTTCGAAGAAAATGGCCCAATTATGCCTCTGGACCAAAATCCGCACAAAACACTAACTCGTCTTGGGTGTATCGGCTTTTCAATGTATGCGTGCGGGTTTTCTGTACCCTAAATTCGACAATTTCTCTTGTTTACATACCCGCCAAGATCAAAATGAGCTTCATCTGAAAAGATGATTTTTTTTCTGCAATATTACCATGTGTTTCAAAGTAATGTCGCAATATTTCCCAGCGTTGTTCAAGCGTATACACAACCATATTCGTTCAGCGAAGGATAAAACTGATTATCTGTCAAATCAGACATGAGCTAAGTGTTACCACTCACGAAATAAGCACTAGTTGAAAAAAAAAAAAACGTTAAATGGCGGTCCCTTTACTTCTAAAGTTGGTAGCTCCTTCTTTAAAATTTTTATAGTTGACGTAAGTTTAACAAAGGGATTTTAAGCTTATAATCGTTTTTGCATACAACATTAAGAAATTTTGCTTAAAAAAAGTTTAACAAGTTTTATTAAGTTTTTTTTTTTGCATATGGCCGATAATCTTTAGTGTAAAATATTAATGATTTATGGCAAAACAACACCATACTCTTCAAAGTAGATTACAGAAAAGTAAGATAATAATAAGACTGCGTAAATTTGTAAATACAATAATTGCCTTATTTTTCAATATTTTTTATCTCCTACGATTATTTTGCATATTCCAAGGTTCTTAATTTCTTTGTTTTTCATTTTGTCTTATGCATCTTACAGAATTTTTCTATTAAATACTTGCAGAGTTATTCAAAATATTTTCTATTTAATTTGACACAATCCAAAATATACAATTTGTCTAAACTTTTACCACTTATAAGTATTTTAAAATTACTTCTCTTTATGACACTTAAAATTTAAAATTGAATTTAAATTTCCTTTTTAGCAACTTTAAACTTTTATAAACATAATATTAAATATATTTAAAAAAAATTAAATTTTATTAAACATTTATTTGCTAATAGATTATAAATGAATAATCTTTAAAATATAGTCTTCTTATTGCCTAATTCTTCTGAAACTTTGAGGTTTAAAGCCACAAAATACAGACTGAAATTGGTAAAGAATGGGAAGAGGTTGTATGGACGGAGTAGAAGTAAAACCACAATAATAATTTTGTTTAACAATTAATAACCTTAATAAATATAAGCACATAACAATATTTATACATACTCGTATATATGTATGTATATGCACACATAGAAAATTCCTTAAATATGCATAAAAGCTTTATATTACATATTACACAGAAAGAATAGGTAGTAGAAAACCGAACAAATATGTAGTTTTTCTGAACATTTATTACGTTTTCTGCATCCTGAATGGTTGTAGTAGAAAATTAAATAAAACGTTCAGTTTTGAGTGAAACGTACGTTCAGTTTCCAACTATGTAAAGCTTACGTAAAAGTGAACGAACGCGCGTTTATAAATTTATCGTTCGGTTCTAGTATTGCTAAATGTATGTTCAGTAAATGCGTATTTAGTTAAAGTAAACTAAACATATATTTTAAAATTGCCAGTGCGCATACTCAACATCTTTACCATTAAATGCGTTTTGTGATTTAAATACGATTCATTTATTTCTTTATTTCTTTTATTAAAAAGTTATTTTTTCACATTTAATAATATACATACATACATACATATATACTTATTAATATGCGTTTTGCTTCATGACTTGCAAGGTTTTCACGCAATTCTGCTCTCAGACAAATTTTTGTATTGCTTCAGCTAATTTCATTTGCTGCTGCTAAAGAACCAATATATTAATTTATTTCGTTAAAATAAGTAGTTTTAAATGTAGTACAAATAGTTACCTTCAAACTTCGTCCAAAAATTGCGAATTAAAAGGTATTTTCATGTTGAAAAATTAAAAATAAGTATTATGGCGTTCACTCAAACCAAAAATATGAATTACCCAATAAACATTTTTCTAACAAAACAATGTCTTCTGATAGAAATTAAAATTATTTTTCCCCTATATAGATATGTGTACACAATTGAGTTTTCTTTCTTTAGAGTAAGACAGAACCCTAATTCCTTTGGCGCATATAAGACACCGGTGTCTCAAATGCTTAAAAGAGGATTTCTTTAAAATTAAATACATTTTTTATAACCAACTGGAAATTTGTAGACATAACTTTTTTTTCTGAAAGTTTTGACTAATCACGAAGATTAAAATGACAAATAGATTTTTTTTTGTGGAATATGAATAGTTTGTATAGGGTTCGCCATCTAACGTTTTTTTTTCAACTAGTGCGTATTTCGTGAATGCTAACACTTATCTCATGTCTGATTTGACAGATAATTAGTTTTATCCTTCCGCTGAACAAATATGGTTGTGTATACGCTTGAACAACGCTGGGAATCTGGGCCTGCGATCGACTTACAGAAGATGCCGATTTTGCCAAAAAAATCATCTTTTTAGATGAAGCTCATTTCGATCATGGCGGTTATGTAAACAAGCAAAATTGTCGCACAGAAAACCCGCACGCATACATTGAAAAGCCGGTACACCCAAGACGAGTCACTGTTTGGTGCGGGTTTTGGTCCAGAGGCATAATTGGGCCATTTTTCTTCGAAAATGAGCAAGGAGTGGCCGTTACAGTCAATGGCGATTGTTATCGGGCTATGTTGAAGGAATTCTTGTTCACAAAAATTGAAGACGAGGATATTAGCAACATTTGGTTTCAACAGCACGGCGCTACGTGCCACACAGCCGAAGCTACACTCGAAGTTTTACGCCCTGTTTTTGAGGATCGCATTATCAGCCGCAGAACTTATGTCGTTTGGCCACCTCGGGGCTGCGATTTGACACCGTTGGACTATTATTTGTGGGGTGCCGTCAAAGATAAGTGTTACGCCAACAAGCCAGAGACAATTGACGCTTTAAAGGACAATATTCGTGAAGCCATTGTTGAAATACAGCTGCACACAATCGATAATGTGCTTAAAAATTGGACCGATCGTGTAGGCTACTGCATGGCCAACCGAGGCAGCCATTTGAATGAAATTATTTTCCATTATTAACCGGAAGGATTGTACTTTCAAATAAAGATAAATTTGAGAAAATATTCAGTAGTTTTTTTTATAGCATTTTCAAAAAAAAAAAATAAATTATTTGGCAAGAATTTACATTTGCATTAGCTCCTTAACTATGCCTTTTCTCAATCCAGGGATTATCGACCATTTAAGCATATTAGGACACATTTGTTTCTAGAAATTTGTACTTATCTAATTAGTTTTTTTTCTTTTTAGCGTAAGCATTAACTAGTTCACAAAATATATTCAGATTCTCAAAATCTTTTGCTTACCAGTTTTGTGAGTGAGAGGATTAAAATAGCTTTTGCCTGAACAAAAAATGTAGACGTAAGTCCATATATTAGTTTTGATTAAACCATTTTTAAATATTTTTGTTGGGTAACTTTTGAAGTGTATGTTACTGTTTTAAAAAGATGGTTAAATTTGATAAAAAGTATTTGTACGATGTAGCGTTCAGGTTTATTAAATGAACCGTTCAGCTCGAAGGCTTTGAACAAAAGATTTTACATTTTCTATGAAAAAATTGACTAAATATTTCATTTTCTTTTTCTGAATGGCAGTTCAGACAAAGGTTAAAAAAACCATATAAATAATCTAAACAACACGTTCAATCCACATATGGAGGAGCATGCTTTTTTCGTTCAGTAAAAAACTAAATATGCGTTCGGTGTTATAAATTTTAAACGCAACTCTAAAAGAACGTAGTAAATGTACCCACAAACATTCAATTTTAAATTTTTTGAATGTTTTGAATATTTTGTTTAACACATTTAATTTTTTTCTGTGTAGATATTAGAAGAAAACTATATTTGTTATACCATACAACAGACAAAATAAAGCCTATTATAACATACAATAATATGTTTCGTAATTATTTACAACTAAACTTCTAAAATTCCTTATATTATTTAAAAGATTAAAATTATATTTTCAGAAATATCTCTTCTGCACTGACTGTCTTTACCACAATATGTAGAGAGAGAGAGAGAGACACCCGTAGACGTATAGCTGGGAAAGATTGTTTTCAACAATGAAAGAACGTTATTGTTGGCATAAATAATTTCAAAAGTTTTTCCTCAACTAATTGCTTCATAAATTCGATTACATATGAAATTATTTTTGTTAATATTATTGAAAATATTGTTTATTTTCATCATGTACAATAGCATTAGGCTTATAAGCATATAAAAATATTAAGTAAGTAAAGGGTGGTCCAACCATAATGCATGATGTTAATTGTGGGTCACGCCTCAATGTCAGTTTTTTTAGCCAATTTAATTTGACATTTCTTTGTTTCAGTGTTTGACAAATTCAGCCATGGAGAGGTATATAATTGAGCTTTTTACGAAAATGGGCGTTCAAATCAAAATACATTTCGTGCACTTCGTCATTTTTTTGTTTTTTGGTCAGCATAATCGACCAAATATGTTAACAATCTGGAGAATTGTGTGCAAATTTCAGCAAACCGGATCTGTAGAAAATGTGGAAACACCTGTGCATGCTGGCCCAATTTGTTCTGCGGAAAACATTGATGTTGTTCAAGGTTCAATTGACTCAAGAGCTAAAGCCTACTGATCATTTCAAGCATCGTCAATACACCGAATGGTGACTTTACAAAGTTAAGCATCTTCGGCGACGAGGCACACTTTCATCTCATTTGATCCGTTAACAAGCAGAATAGCCGCATTTGCGCAAATGAGAATAAACGAGTGATTGTTGAAAAAACGACGCATCCACAAAGAGTAACTGGTTGGTGCGGTTTAATCGGGAGAAATTGGAGCAAATTTCAGCAAACCGGCTCTGTAGAAAATGTGGAAACACCTGTGCATGCTGGCCCAATTTGTTCTGCGGAAAACATTGCTGCTGTTCGCGGTAGTGTGGCAGAAGAGCCGTCAACCTCGACTCGTCTTTGTGCCCAAGAATTATATATTTCACTAACTTTTGAGTAAAGATTTGAATTTACACGCTTATAAGGTTCAATCGACTCAAGAGCTAAAGCCTACTGATCATTTCAAACATCGTCAATACACCGAATGGCGACTTTGATTTGATCTGTTCACAAGCAAAATAGCCGCATTTGGGCAAATGAGAACAAACGAGTGATTGTTGAAAAGACGCGTATCCACAAAGAGTGATTGCTTGGTGCGGTTTATGGGCTGGCGGCTTCACCGGACCGTACTTCTTCGAAAATGAGGTTAGTTAAGCAGTTACCGTGAATGGTGTTCGCTATTGCGAGATTATAACGCACTTCTTCTGGCCAGAAATTGAGGATATGGATCCGGACGACATGTGATTCTAACAGGATGGTGCCACTTGCCACATAGCCAACGAAACAATGCTATCCCATGGCGTGTCGATGTTAATTGGCCGCTACGATCATGTGATTTGGCACCGTTGGACTTATTTCTTTGGGGATATTAAAAAGAAAAAGTGTACGTCAATAAGCGAAGAACAATATCTCTCGCTGTTACTCTCATTCTCTCCTTAATGAGAATTTAAGGGTTGACACTAGGTAGAGTTGGTGAAGCAATGACATGTATGGCACTCAGTGTCATTAATATGTGGACTCTTGATAATGATATCATGACCGAATCGACTGTTTTCATATCTCTGCTGAGAATCAGGTATTGCGGTTTTAGGCTATCGAATTACTTTTTAGGGCTAATATACTGCATCGATTTGATTCCCTTGAGGATGGACTATCGTGTTCCGCGCCTATTATCAGTGACCAATCTGAGAATATTTGTTTCGCATAGAAAAACCTAAAAAGGTCATTAGAGAGGGATACTAATAGTATCAGATCTTTCACAGATGGATCAAACTTGAAGTGAAGTAGACTATGAAGTCAATTCTCAGGATCTCACTATTAATATTTTCTATGGGCTGCTGGCCCATTGCAGTATGTTTCATGCAGAGGTGGCTGCTTTATATCAGATTGATAATATATTGATAGCGTCACAACCCTACGGAAACGTTACCAACTGTCAGTCGCTAAGTCCCTGACGGCAAAAAAAGTGTTACTCAGCGCTAAAGCTAATGGCTGAGTGTTTCGCTATCAGTCTCATTTGGGTACCGAGACACAGCGTCATTCCCGGCAATAAATTGCATAGGGGATGAGATGACAGGGCATTGCGGCTCAGATTCTTTCAGTTAGGGAGAGTGTTGGTATGCCGATCTCTACCTGCCATCTGTGTGTGGGGCAATGGGCCTATAATGTATAATTACGACTTGTAGACATACTAGAGGAGTTCTCCTGCCAAGGGTAGACAAAAAGATGTCGAAGCAGCTGCTTAACTTACCGAGGCTGTATTTAGGAAGATTAGTAGACTACATTACCTGTTCTTTCGAGCGCTCGATGTTAGCTATACTGAGATTTATGATATTCGGTGGACATATAGCTAACGCTGAGGCTCTACAAAAAATTCATTTAGGGCTGATAAACAAGTTCATAATAGGAGCGAAGTCTATTGAGATATCTATTGCGCCTAACTATGCAGAACGTCTGGTGGACAACGTTCATATCCTAACCATACAACATATGCAAAAAAGATTTCATATTTGTGTGATTGTCTTGTTAAGCACCTTCTTTTAATAATGCTTCCATTACATATGTTAACTCTCATAGCGCACTCATATTAATTACGAAAATGCCAGCAACAACAACAATTACACTGAAATAGGGTCAAAAAGAGAAGGGAGAAAATGTATTAATGAAAATTAAAGATTTATGCCACTTAAATACTTGATATTTACATGTGTTGTACACACACGCTTACAATATTTTATTAAACTGTATGTGTGTTTGTTTTTTGTAAGTAAATGTGTAGTGTAAGTGTAAGTGTAAGTGAAAGTGTGATTTATACACACAATTATTGAATGAAACTTAAACATTAATAATTTTATTAAATACTCATCGTATATATATATTTATCCATTCAGACAGATAGACACGTTGTTTTATTTAAAGTAATTCATTTTAAATGTGATTAATGGTTTTAAAAGGCCTTTTATGTTAGAATTTCATTGCCAATTACATACGTATTATATAAATTATCTTAATAAGTAGAGGTTATTACAAAACGTGTAGGATATAGCAAACTCGAACTGATATCTTTTTCATATATTTTTTAAAATTTTTGTATATTGTGTTGTTTAAAAACTTACCGTATTTTTTGGGGGTGGTATACATGTTATAGATAAGGCTTCCGGATTACCATAGACATTTAACTTTTGTAAATAACCCTGTTTAATGTAATATAAGAAAATAAGTTTCAACATTAAAAAATTATTATTTTTTTTTTTTCGAAAAACCAAACCGATTGATAGATGCTTTTTGAAGGACTTACGAGTTAAATATTATTGGCAGAGACAAAATAATATGTAATTTCTTCACTTTTTTGTCATCCATATGGTATTTGTAAACATAAATGGAATTTTTTAATTGTTTTCTTTTGGCACAAAAAAAATTGTTTGCATTACTATTTCGAAATAAAATATAAAAATTATTTTTTAATAATATTGTTACGTTTTAAGCTTTTTAAAACATTTGAGTTCTTTTTAATTACGTCAAAATAAAATAAACACCACGTTGTTGTTGTTTTATAGTTTTTATTTCTTCATATTAGAGTATACAATTATAACTAAGTGTATAGTCTCCAACTTATTTATCTTGCACTTAATATACTTTTATACAACACTTCTATTTATGCTTAAACACGACTTCATTTTATGACAGCAAAACAATAACTACTACTGCATAGGTAAATCAGCATCCTCATATACTTAATTGCCTACATTTTGGAAAGTTCCGGAGATGGCTCAAACGCTCTCATTTCCTCTATTTTATACCCGTTAATTTTACACATGTAAGATTGTATAAGCCAAAGATGGTCGAATTGGCAATGCCGTCAAATACACAAATTAATATGGCAAAGCCGTTAAATACACAAATCAGTACGGCATTACCAGGGTAACAAATACGCAACTTTGGCACAAAGCAATAGACTTAAATCCCACAATACAGTCCCTGATGTGTTATATTTTTTTTTTAGAGATTTTTATTTTCGTAACAATATCAACATTTACCACAAGCGTCTTATATTGAAAAAATTTTGTTTTCAAAACAAATTTCATAAAATTTATTTAAACATTTTCTAAAGTTTCAAAATTTGTCCAACAAAGTTTTCGTTAAAATTGGTCTTAATAGTTCAATACATTAAAATTAGCTAGGGTTCTTGCAAATCTCACCCTTATTAATTAACCTGGTCCTGAAGCATAGCTCACCTTTTCAGTGCGTCATATCCCATAGGTATTTCTCCATCTTGCTGGAAGGTTGCCAATATAAAGCCAATCCCTAAAAAGGGCGAGGCTAGTAACCCTGCAAACTAACGCCCAATAGCAGTTTATTACGCAGTCTCTACAGTTATGAAGAGTTAATTAAATACTATCTTGTAAGATATTTTTAGTACAACGATTTGCTAAGCGATCATCAGTAAGGTTTTCCGCAAGAGCCGTTCTACTGCTGACCTACTGGCGCTGCTCTCGGAGAGGTGGGACAATTTCATTTATGGTTTTGGCGAAAGTAAGGTTGTGGCTCCAAAGCGTTTGATAAAGTTTGGCATCAGGCTCTCATTTCGAAACTTATTACTTTTGGTGTTAGTAGTCTTTGCTCTCAATTTATATCGAGCTTTCTCAGAGATCGCTCTATAAGACCGGCTGTAAATAAATCGACGAGATCAGGATAAACTCAGGGATACTGCAAGACACTGTTCTTTCCCCAACTCTGTTTCTAAAATTTCTTAAAGACTTTCTTCTTATCACTTACAATCCTATCTACTCTTTTGCAAATGACAGCAATAGTTGTCATTCATATTCTTGGAGATTGGAGCAAAAAGGCTGAATATGATCGTCATAAAAGACCTACTGAAAATCTACTAGTGGAGTTGTGGGAATAGGGTCGATTTTAGTGCACGCAAGGCCCATTGTTGTTTTTTAATACACAGACGTGGTGGTATGGTCTCTCTGTGTCTTTGGCTATCGTAGATATTTAGGAAACAGATGCTCTTGATGTCTGGGCATGCGAACAAACTGTGACATTCGTTGGAACAATCACTTATTTTGAGCGTCGAAACTTTAAGACGGTGTTAGAAATACTTCACTCCATCTGATATCCTTAATATTTACAAGACCTATAACCGACCCAAAACGGAATAGCACTGTAATATATATGGCTGGTGCTTCAAAGTCTGTTTTGGAGCGTAGAGCAGGGGCGAAGTTGATTATTAATGACGGTAGGTTAGCCAAACCAATAGATTCATTAAATCATCGTCGCACTGTGGCATGTGTTTTATTGTTCTATCGGTACTATAAAGTAATGTGCTCTGACGAAATTAAGAAAATAATTTCTGATAATCATATATTCTTACGTAACACTCGTATTTCTCGTAGAGTGCAGCACAGGACCCCTTTCGGTCGGAGCAATTTTCGAGAACTTTTTCGAGTGTACAAATGTTGGCCTTCAAATGCTCAATCGTCTCTGGTTTGTCGGCATAATACTTGTCTTTAAAGGCGCCTCACAAATAATAGTCCGCCGGCTTCAAATCGCAGCTTTTTGGCGGCCAACTGACATTACCACTTCGGCTAATTAAACGGCCATCAAAAGTTTAACACAATAAATCGATTATAGCAAGTTGCACCATCCTGTTGAGCCCAAACATCGTTTACATTAATACCATAAAGAGCGCGTACAAAAAAATCGGTTATCATGATGGGATAGGTGTCTGTATTGACAGTAGTGCGGCGGTATCTTGGAGAAGAAAAACTGAGGAAACTAACACCATAAATAAATTAGGCAGGGTACAGATACTCGCCAGTTCTTTATAACTGGGAAAATGAGAACATTGTTTGGAGGCCTTGATTGGTTTAACACCGCTTCACATCCATATGATGAGGGTGGCGGTATGTTCAGAGACAAAAATTTTGCCAAACGGTTCCGAAATGCGTCGGGAAATTGTCCATTCTACGCAAGGTGGGCTAAGAACCATCCTCGTTGCTGGATGTTATGTCTTTGGATCTGTGCTTTGGCAGCAGATTCAAGGTTGAATTTTTAGGACCGGGATTGTTGATCTAATGCGGCCTTAGTTCGGAGTGAGTTTGATCTAAGCTAGTAGACCGATGGTTCCAAAATAAATGACTGTGTCGGTGCTGGTGTTCATGGACCGAGCCGAGACTTGTCGATCCCGCTGGGAAGATCACTGAGTGTCTTCCAGGCTGAGATCATGGTCATTTCTATATGTGCGGAGTTCAAACTGCATAGTGGGCTCCAGTGTAAGACCATTAATATATTCTCTGACAGCCAAGCTGCCTTAAGGCAAATCGTGTGACATCCAGACTGGTCAAATATTGCTACGACACGTTGAAAAGTTTTCGCTTGGAAATAGGGTCAAGTTGTTTTGTGTACCTGGATACTGTAGAATAGATGGCCAGAAAAAGAGTCATGACACCCTATATTGGTCCGGAACCTTGATATGTAGCACCACTCACTATTACGCAAAATGTAGACAAGGATTGGAAAATTGTTAGATGCTTGGAGGACTGGAATGTTCAAGGGGGACATCGCTATTCTAGGACGGCGATCAGTCCGCAATTTGGTCGTTGCTCTGTGATTCTTAAGTATGAAAGCCCGGACCAGGTAGACGGGCCACTGTAGACTGAAAGCGCATCTGAAGAGAATGGCGCTCACAGATGTGGATGCTTGTAGACTCTGCTCACAGGCATCAGAGACAGTGGAAAATATATTGTTTGAATGTCGGGTTCTTGATAGGTTTTGGTGGACACATAGCGTCTCACTGGGTGACATATCCACCATTATAGTTTCAGATCTACTGGTATTCATTATGATGCCAGCAGATCTGCTGAACAAACTATAGACCGGAAATGCACAATAGATCCTATGGGTCGCAATATGGCAATAGTGTCTGGCCAATATGATAATAATAATAGACGTTAGGGGTCAATGTACGAATCCCAGCAGAAGATATGACGCAAAAAATTTAATTGTGGTTTCGAGTGTTTAATAAAAACATCCCACCTGACCATCCAGCTTACCCATGGCGATGATGATAAACATCAGATGGAATAATCAGGAAAAAACGTCACCTACTGGGAAAAAAATACAGTGCAAAGAATGAATACCACCAAAAACAGTTAGCAAGGATCTCCACCACTACAAACAATAATATGGAATAGAGCTAAAAGAGATTAATCACCTACTTAGCTTGAAAAATCAAATTGTTTAATGTTTAATGAAATGCTTCTGAAAAGTCAATATGCTCTTTAGAGGAGTAGTGGCCAAAAATATGTGAATATTTCCAAGTAATATTATATTTGACTTACTTTTGAAAATTTTGTATTACAAATTTATATATACATACTTATGTATGTAGGTTTCTATTATTGCTTACAACACAATAACAAAAGTTATTTGGATTTGTGTATGTAAATAATTGTAACATATGTATAAATACATATACACATATGTAGTGTGTATGTGTGTTAATTGAACAATAAAATTGTTACCATTTTCCCTCTCTCTCTATTGTTTAAACAATATAAACTATGAACAATAACAATAATAACAGAAAAACACAAAAACTATTTTTCTATCAAATATTTATAAGTAACTGTACACAAATAAAATATTTTAAAGTGTATGTATTAGTATGTATGTATTAGTATGCATGTGTGTTAAAATTGAAAGGGAGAAAGTGAAAGAAAGAAATATTTAAATTCTTAAGGATTTTGTTTGTTTAGGATACAGTGCAGACCAAAGAAAAATGTAGCGAAAAAGTAAAAAAATTAATTTTTTTAAAAATGCAAAAAAAACCTTTAAATACAGCCAGACATTATGTGTTTTTATTAAGAAAAAATTAAAAAGATTAGAACCATAAAAACGATTCAAAATTTGCCTAACAAATTGACTTGTAAACACAATATTGATAGAAATCTTGATTTTCAAAAAAAAAAAAAAAACAAAAGTTTAAATATGAAAAAGATTTAGTTTTATTATAAGCATTTATTTATAATTTTTTACTTTACTGTTAATATCATTTCTTCTTCAAGGTGCTAAGTTTACCTTTTGTTTTGTTTATTTTTTATTTTATTTACATTCTTTACTAATCTTTAGAAATTTCAGATGCTAAAAACTTTTAAAATTAAAAAAAAGAAATATTTTTAAATTAAACAATTACGAAATTATTTGCAATATTATTTTTATAAAATTGACACAACATTTTATATTTAATATGCTTTCGAGAATATTAAGAGAATTATTTATAATTAAGTGTTGAAGGCTATAAAAATTTAAGTCAAGAAAGATCACAACTGTAGAGTATTTTGAATATATTTTGAGAAGAAAGGTGCTTATAAACAAAAGGTAAAAAAAATTACCACTTTTTCTGAAAAGAGCGGACGTCTGCTGACGTGCTAGAGGTGGACATTTGTCCGACTTTATATTCGATTATTAATTCCCATATTTCTATTTTGTATTGGTATGATTAACACTGAATTTGTCAAAAAAGAAATGTGTTTTTAAGCCAATTTACCTCATAAACTTAAATTTGCCCACCCTTTATGATTACCAGGAATTAGGTCCTCAATGTCGTCAGAACACATTTCGTTATAGTACCGATAGAAGAATAAAACACACGCTACATTTCGATGATGCTCTAATGAATGGATAGAGTTGTCTACCCAAGCGTCGTTAATAAGAACGTTCGCCCTCTCCTGTACGCGGTCGAGAAGCTTCAAAATAGACTTTGAAGTACCGGCCAATACATGAGAGTTATATTCCAAGTTGGGTCGGATATAGGTTTTGTAAATATTAAGGATATCAGATGGAATGAAGTAATTCATGCACCGTCTTAAAAAAACTAGGCACTTGAATGCTTCTTTCGACACTCGTAATATGAATAACATCAAGAGCAACTGAGTCCTCAATATCTACATTACAGATAGACACATATGACAACACACCACCACGTACGGGTCTTACGCGACCCCATTAGAGATTTTCGCCAGGTCGCCTGTAAGCATGTATTTAATATTCCGCCTTGTCGCCCCAATTTCCAAAATGCTCGGCCTACGATCAAAAGACTATGAATTACAAATGTTGCTGTCAACCACAAAAGAGTAAATCGGACTGAAAGTGAGAAAAAGAAATATATCGTTAATGTTTGGGGAGGCCATTCAATATATAATTTGTAGATTCATGACAATCGACAAGACGAAGTTACCTATTAAAGTTACCTGTTAAATCTGTACTAATCGGATACTATGATTAGTAACAATTTCCGCCTGATGAGAATATAACAACGATCACTGTTGTGGCAAGGCTCCGTTGTAGGAAATACATGGAGGCTGTGGTTTAAAACCAAATAGCATGGAGAGCGCAGCTAGCTTGTTATTGTTGCTATTGCAGTTACACTCTTCACCTAGTGCCTTGATTCATATATCAGTAGTAGATAGTCGTCGATAATCAACCAAGGAGAAAGTCATGTCCAAACGCATGGCTTCGAAGATGGCACTCAGATATGGCGTGTATCATATGTTCACGCATTTTATCCACCCGTGCTTTGAGCACCGTGATGTCATGTCTCAGTAGAGATACTCACATTAATCGTTTTATCGATAGGGGTAACAGTGGTTGACAGGTCTCCTTAGCCGCTGCCATATTTTCTACGATAGCTGGTTTGTGCAAGTTCGGATGACAACTCATAACCCTCAAGACGACGAACTGGATATGAGAGACGTGATGTGGCATTTATCAAAACGGTGTTTCCGGACGCTAGTTAGTTAGTTACTTACAACGTGTAGTCAAACACGAGTCTAGCTCACTGGGGTCCAATACTGTTTCCATAGAAGGTAGCGTCCAGGTACCCAACTAGACGTGTTCGCAAAAGAAGACTACCTGCTGACATTTACATCAGCTAGGTCTGATTCCGCATGCAGAAACGGGTAAACAGTTATAATATCCTAAATATTCATACACTAATATAGGAAATATTCGACAGGCTCCTCCCCTTTCTCATCCTGATGACTTGTACAATAGTCATTGAATAGTTAACCTAGTCTCCTAGCATGCGCACTAGCGATCCCGTGCCCAGTGTTAACAGCCTCCAGGATACATAGCCTCTGTCGCGGCATTCCCATGATAGACTCCGATCGAGCCCGATCATACAGGCGCTAGATTTGCCTCGATACAGAGCAGGTGAGTTCATTATTCCCCTTTAGCTGCATCCTGCCCGACAAAGTATGAAGTATGCAAGAGGAAAGTCACGTTCCGACTAGGTGGTCAACCTTCTCATTGCCAAATAGAGAGCCTTCCACAGCTAGCTCTTCAGCTACACAACTGCCCTGGGCGTCAGAGTTACTCCTCACCCAGATAATCTCTAGGTCTAAATGTCTCTCCATCTCGTGTCACATATGATACTAGCCGTGATGTCGTGTAGAAACCAGAAAGTAAGCTGATCGTCCGTACGGATCCGGATATCAACATTGCATAGTCTGTAGTGTGCAGGATACTACGTGACTCTCTTATGAACCAACCAACTAAACTACTCATTAAAACATTATTGCAATATGACTTCTGTCGGCAATTAAATTTGATCTTGAAAGTCACTCCACTGTTCGCAATACTCATTTGATCACACGATGCATTACAAATTTTTCTCATTTCTTAGGCGTGTTTTAGCTTTAGCAGTTGTTGTATTTGATATAATTTTTTATGGTCTTATCCTACAATTAAAAATTGTTATTTTTTAATCGCCTAAATCACTCTTGAAAATCAGTTCGAGCTAAGGCATTCAACGACGAACCTTATTTTTGGATACATGAACTAGCAAAATTTCCGTATTGGGTGTAAAGAGCTGCCAGAAGCACTGCAAGAACTGCCAATGTATACCGAAAACTGCACTATTTGGTGTGGATTATGGGCCGTTGTCATAATTGGACCGTACTTTTTCGAAGACGGTGAAGGCAGGAACGTTATCATGAGTGGCAAGCGCAACTGTGCGATGATTACAAATTTTTTTGCCCAAAATGAAAGAGCAGGACTGGGTTGAAAAGTGGTTTCATAAAGACGGTTCCACATGCCGCACAACATGCAAAACAATGGCTCAATTGAGAAGCAAGTCCGGCGAACAGTTTTTTTCACGTTTGGGGCTGGTTAATTGACAGCCTAGATCATGCGATTTAACGACTTTAAGCTATTTTTTGTGGAGCTATGTTAAGGCTCATGTCCATAGCAACAAGCCGGCAACGGTTGACGCACTGAAGGCCAATATTGAAGAATTTATTCGTGAGATACCGGCCGATATGTTGGAGAGATTACGCCAAAATTGAACCATTGAGGCGTAGCCGCGGTCAACATTTACATGAAATCATCCTTAAACATTGAATTATATAGTTCGTTCTATCGACTCAAATCAAGATTTCATACATTCCTCTAAATTTTATGTGCTTTTCTTTTAAATCAAATCCGATAGCTTTTAAAAAATCACCCGATATATTGAATGCAAATACCCAATAACAAAAATTTCAAAACTCTGTCGCCGAGGAAAATTTGTTTGTTTTAATAAAAAATTGATTACTTTTCTATTATTTGACTAATTAAACCCAAACTGTCTAACCATGGCCTATTTTCTTCTATATTCCTATTAAGCATTCAATAAATATGCTTTTCAATTTGGTTTTTTCTAATGTAATAAAGAATTAAATAAAGTCTAAGCCATTAGTGTTGGTTGGTTGAATAAAACTATTCGTTATTTCTACCATTTCTTTTTGTCTCTCTTGTCTCTGCATTCCTCCGGCCTTTGCTCATTAAAATTGGTTTTTATGTGGCTATGGGTATAAAAGTGTTGGTACTCATATTGTTATTGAAAAAAATACTTTTTTTCTATCGTTTCTCCTCTGTTTTTTATTTAATTAAAAGTATTTACGTTGTAATATATGGTATTTAATTTTTTTGCTCCTCTTCATTGTGGTGTTTGTTTTTTTTTGGAATTTTAATTAATTCCCAATCGTTAAAAGTACAAAATACCACAGTTTCTTTTAGCAACGTTATCGCTTTTAATTTTCGCGCTTTCGTTTTTTTTTAATTTTATTTTTTTTTTTACCGTAACAAATTAAGTATATTTATTTGATTTTTTTTTTTGCATAAAATATTAAGAGAAACTTATAAATGTGTATGTGTGTGTGTTTATGTTAAACATTTGTTTAGAGTATATGTTTCGGTGTATAATTGTATATGTATGTATGTTTATTTATACATATGTGTTGGTGTGCGGTTTGGCAACAGCTCAAAAACAGTTATTGGCAAAATTTAAAAAAAAATAAATTTTTTACTTTGTTTTTGGATTTCGTGGTTCTTTGTTAGTTTGAAATTTCAATATTAAATAAACCAATACACACAAACATATACACACGTATACATATCAACACTTCTGTTCCCGTATACATACTAAATATATAAGGTGTATAAGGTGTTTTTTTAGCTACATGTGAACTATCGATATCGTTAATTATGGTTTAACAGTTGAGAATGTCAAACTGTGTTAACGTTTGTGTTTAGAAAGGTATGATAAGTCATCCTGAAACGTTTTGTGTATGAACAACGTTTTCATTGTTCCTATAGTAGCATAGGCTTCGAACGCTTGGCAAACATTTTTCTACTGAAACATTCGAAAACGACTTTTGGATATCGTTTTAGTTTTGTGATAGCAAATCTTTCGTTATCGAAGGTTTTCCTGTGATATCAAGAGTGAAACTTTAGCATTATACATAAACATCGACTTCACTTAATATTCACTAATAATATTTTTATTTATTTCACTTTGATACCGCTGAACATTCATTTTTAATAGTTTGACAAATATTCGAGAATGTAGCTTTTGTTATCTTCTTTTGCCTTTTTTTTTGCTGAAAACGAGAGAAATTTTTTGCTTGTTGCTATGCTATGTTAAGAATTTTTGTTCGACAGAAACAAGAGTTTAATTTCACTTATCAGCTAGCAAAGAATTGCTTTTTATTAGGCCATTCAAAATTAATTTCGATCCTTTTTCGCTTATAAAGGGTGGTCCAACAAAAACGCGCGACGTTAATTGTAAATAAAACAAAAAGTTTTTAAAGCATTAAATTAAAAAGTTTTTGTTAAGATGGAAGGATCTTTGACAACTATGTGTGGAACAAAATATCGGTCGAATGCTCACACTGCTTCGGTGGCATAGCTCTATTCTTCAGTCTATATTTTGAATGAATCTGAGACATAATTAGAGTTCCATATCGTTAATGTGCCGAATTATTTAATCCTTAACTCCTGAATTGATCTTAGCTTATTGAAGTACACTTTTTCTTTTAAATATCCAAAAATAACGAAGTAGAATGGTGTCAAATCACATGATCGTGGCGGGAAATTAACATAGCCACGACATGAGATAACACGGCCATTGATTTCTCGTGCAAGAGAGCCATTGTTTCGTTGGCTGTGTGCCAAGTGACAGCATGCTGTTAGAACCACATATCGTCCAGGTGCATATCCTCAATTTTTGGCTAAAAGGAGTCCCTTTATCATTTCGCAATAACAAACACCATTCACGGTAAATTCTTGGCCAACCTCCGCTCAATTGTGCACCTTCCCATGGCTTAATTTGTCGAACACTGTAACAAAGAAAGTGACTCTCAATTAACATTGTGCATTATGGTTGGACCACCCTTTAGTTTGCTATTGCGAACTTTAGTTAATTTAATTTAAAAAAGTTTAGCAAATATTTTTGTTTCGAAAATTCTTCGCTAATAGCGAACCTTCGCTTATTGCAAGTTTCAGCTGAATCTCAGCTACCACAATAGGAAAAATTGCCATATTTTTGGCGAAGACAATCCTTAAGTAGATTTTCAAAACAATTGATAGTACTTTCGATTTTTGGCTGACTATCGATATTTTTTTACTATCGATACTGTCGTCAATTTCTAAGAGTAAATATGGAGGTCACTCAATGTACATATCCAAAGTCACATTTGCAATAATTTGTGCGACGCAGGTTGTTAGACGTCTGTAACCTTTTATATTTGGTTACATAGAGACACAGTTTAACAGTTTCTTAAATTTCTATTTATTAAACTGAAATTATCAATTGTAACTAAAATATGTTCGTACATACGATTCTGCATTTGTTCAAAAAAAAATTAATCTTCATTTCGTCAGACCATAGCATGTTGTTCTATTACGTGACAGGTGTTGCTTCCGTTTGCTGAGAAATGATACATATCGAGGACTCGTACCCATAAGTCTAGTTTCCATAATTTTTTTTCTTATTTTGCGACTTGAAACAGGAGAATAAATTCATTTTTGAGGCTTTTTGATGACTTGAAGAGATTAATCTTTGAAGTACAAATTTAAAGTTTATCAAAACTGACGGTTGTTCTACGCTTTCTTTTCATAGTCTCTGCAGGTTTCTTTCACTGGATTTTATTAATTACTTTAGTTTTGGAGCACTTCATGGTCTGAACAATTTTCGCTATATATACAGATTACTCTTCCTTAAAAATCTTCAATACATCAAATTTTATAACATACTGGACAAAAATAAAGTGTACCTATTATTTCTTTCAACACTGTATATTTATTATTATTCTCTCCCTTCCACTTAAATTCTAATATTGTTGTCAAAAGTAGCACTCAAAAGATTCCGATAGTATCGATAGTTTCTTTTCAAGCTATCGAAACTATCGAGTGGGCCGACTATCGACAGTTTTGCAGCTCTATCCTTAAGCCGTTTACTAATCATGAAATCATGATTATATTCATTAAAATAGACTGTTAGGTATAGTTTAAATGCTGACGACAATATCTGTCCTTATTTATTTCTAAATTAGTAAGGAGCTGCCGTGCCGGACGCTATCGAGCCATGCCGACTGAATTTTTGTTTTCAAAAATTAATCCGCTAAAGGCCCAATTAGTCTAGAGTAACGTGATCAAAACGTCAAGTGTTAGTTTAGTTGTTGAAGTAAAAACGTGTCATCTGTTTTGAACTGTATGTATATAAATAACAAAAGATAAGAGAAAAAAAAAAAATTTTAATTAATTAATGCTCTTGCACCAACAATATAAATTTTTCATCATCCATTTTGTTTAAGATTTTTATTATTTAATAATTATAGTTTAAAACACGTACTTTTAAATTTTTCTTTATTTATTTCATTTAAGCGCGAATTCATTGTTTACACTTTTATGTCAGCTGATGTTGTGTGTGAAGTAAAAACGATATGTTCGTTACAGAACAACAAACCATTTGAATGTATTCTCCATTTAGTTATGATATCAGCTGACATGTTACTTCTAGACTAATTGGGCCTTAAACATCAACTATATTTGGTTCAAACAAAACGGCGCACAGTACGTCCTCTTATAAACAAAAATCAAAAAAATTGCTCATTACGGATATTTATAAAATATTTATTTTTTGAAAACAAATTATCGGCTGAGTATAAAACTGTAAGATTTTTTTTTCGTTCACTTCTCTATATTATCGGAAGAGGGCGCTTAACCCAACTAATTTATTAAAAATAATATGTAAAAAACTGAGATTTAGGTATCTCAGAAAAACAACTATAAAAACTCTATTTTTTTATAAATTTATTAAAAAAATTACTAAATTTATTAAAAGTTTGGTTTTTTAATTACTATGCAACATTATAAACAAAATAGGAAAAACAAATTTTAATTTTGTTCATTGAACTTATTTTTCACTGCTTTGAAAAACGCACTTATTTCAACAAAAATTTTAAATTTGCCAAATTTTGAAGGACGATATATAAAAAAAGTATATAAAAATATGTATTTTTTTGCTATTCTTGAAACTATGAAAAATGTTCTATCAAATAAAAAAAAATTAGAATCAACTTCTTCCTAAAACATAGAAAATTTTGAAATATAAAAAATGTAAATATTAGAAAATTTTTCATAAATTTTACTGATTTTGAGTAGCTTAAGGCAAATAAAAAATTAAAAATAATTTGGATTACTAAAATATATATGATATATTAACCCAGATATAATAAAAATTATAGTTAAAATTCCAAACTTGATGTAAAACATCGAAATTTCGCCAGATTACAATACATTTAAACTTTTCTTTGTTGCAAAATCCGCACAAGTAACTAACACTTAAGACAGGCTATAGTTGATTAATATATATGTGGGCGGTGGGCGTGTCAGTTGTCCAATTTTTTCTAATTTTTGCATATATCTGCATTTTTCCCTAATAATTATCTGTATGGAATATTATTTGGTTACGACAACGGCTTCTATTTTTGTCCATTCCCTCTATGAGATCGATGCACTGTGCGCGCCTCTTGCTATAGATCGCGCTTAGCAATCCATTTATTGCAAAGTTAATTTAGTAACAACATTCTTTCCAAAAATAGTCCTGTATGTACACTAGCCCCTTTGTTCATTCGATTTATTGCCCCTGAATTACTTTCTATAAGGCTATGTTGACTCATTGGCTTATACCATCAAACCAGCAACTCTTTAAACATTGGAAGTCAATATTCCAGCCACCATTAATGCCATATGGTCAAAATTATTGGTAAAAATAATCACTGATCGAATGAACCATGTAAATCATAGCGGCGCGGACATATATATGTCGGAAATCACATTTATAAAATAAATGCCATAAAATTGTCTACAATTTCATTTCAACAATATGTCTGTCTTTTATTATCATTTTAAGTTCTCAAGCTCTTGAAAAGCACACCGTATATTCAACAACTTGAACTTTTTTGTTGTTGTTATTGTTGCCTTTCAT
The DNA here is from genome assembly GCA_023159175.1 of Wohlfahrtia magnifica. Classification (NCBI taxonomy): domain Eukaryota; kingdom Metazoa; phylum Arthropoda; class Insecta; order Diptera; family Sarcophagidae; genus Wohlfahrtia; species Wohlfahrtia magnifica. The sequence goes on along the minus strand of JAKWBJ010000482.1, from coordinate 4,398,781 downwards.
ATTGGTTTCACATTTGTTTTTGTTTTATTTAATTATTATTGCTTCAGGACATTTTATTGTTTATTTTAAGCGTATTATCGTAGATTTTACACATAAAGAGTGATAGAGAGCGTGCGAGAGAGAGAGAGAGAGAGAGAGAGGGAGAAGAAAAAAACTTTTTTTGTTTATTTAAATAAACAAGAGTATTGAATAACTCTATAATAACAATTAAAAAAAATATATAAAAGTAGTAATCAATCCGCTTTTGGTAAAAAGGTTTTTAATGGTTGTTGTTTTACTTTTTGCATTTCTGGCTTTATTTTCGGTATGAAAATATTGAAATAAAAATGGCTTAAAAATTAAACTTAAAGCTTTTGGGTATAAATTGAATTTTGAACAAATAAAAATTAAATAGAGTCGGCGTCCTACCATACAAATTTAAGTTCATAGCTTTTAGCTGCACAATATTGTATTTTATATAAGACAATTATTATAGAGCTTGTAAGCGGAAACGATAGCCAACGGCTATTTCCTCAGTTACATATCTTTGTGATAGTGCAGTTCAAAAGAGACCTGTAGCAAGCTACCTTAGACATTGCTATTGTGAATCCGGGCGAGTAAACAGATTTTTCTTCATTTAAGCAACAACTGCAATAGTCCTAAAATGAGTGATACGACAAAACAAATAGCCCAGGTTCGAGCCCCAGCAGGGCAGTATTCGAGTATTTAAAAGCAGCCCGTCTGACATTCAAGCTTACCTCTGGTGAAGATGAATGTTCAGGAGAAAACGCCGCCTATTAGGAAAAAATGTTAATGCTTAAGTATGGATCACCACCCACAAACTTAGGAAGGGTCCTTACCATCAACATACTTAACAAGCATCCTCACCACTATACAATACAATTCAATGAAGGCGTCGTTTCTAGACGGCGGTAAGATGGCAGCCGCATCATCCAACGACCTTTGGCACAAGAAACAGGACGCGCATTGCGTAATGGAATATACGGACTCTTCGTAAAGCATTAAGGTTTACGCAACTCGAACATCAAATAACAAGTAACCTATTATAATGACATCTTCGGTGTAAGCGAAAAGAGATGCAATGGTAATCGTGAACTAAGTACAGCGAATGGTAACCTTTTTCTGTACGGCGGAAAGGAAAATGGTAGCGAAAGCGGAGTCGGAATCATAATGTCGAAGAAAATCATGAACTCCCTTCAAACATGAAGACCAATATCCGACCGTGTGCTAATGGCTCGATTTAAAAGTAGAATAAGACACATCAACATAGTACAGTGGTATTCGCCGACGGAAGATGAAGAGGACACTAAGAAGCATGAATTCTACGTACACGTGCAAGTAACATAAGCGCTCAGCAGTATTTGAAAGGGATGTATCATAATTCTCATGGGTGACTTCAACGCAAAAATAGGAAGCGACAACACCAACATCCGCTCTACGATGGAAATGCACAGTGTGGAGTTAAAAATAACAATAAAGAACGACTAATAGAGCTATGCCAGATATACCAAGTAGCCATAGGTGGCTACATCTTCCCGCATAAGGAGATTCATAAATACACATGGACAACGCCAAGGGGCAACTCATGCATTCAGATTGATCACATATGCGTGATTAAAAAATGGAGAAATTTTTGTCGGATGTGAGAAATAGGAGAAGAGCTGACATCGGTAGTGTCTAAGAGCTTATCACAGACGAAATCCAGCTCAGACTGAAATGTAAAAGAAGAAACAATGGAGTCACAAAACAAAAGCGTCTCCGCCTACAGCAACTATAGAATAATACGATCAGGAACGCTTTGGCCATTGCAATAAGCAGACAGTTACCAATTAATCAACAACAGACATGGGAAGATATCTCGGCAACATATAATCAAGACAAAGAAGAAACTCTAGCTGTGGTGCAGATACATAAAAAAACCTGTTAATCGGACAACACTTGGAACCTGATGTCTCAAAAAAGAAAACTTAAGTTGCAGCTAAACAATAACAACAACAAAACCAACAGCTAGCGAAAGAGGTTAAGAATGCTGCAGAAAAAGACAAAAAGAATTTTTCCTAGAGTAGCAGTTAAACAGAATAACATGTGAAAACTACATGATATGAGAGACTATTCCACAAATAGAGAGTCTAGCAGGAACCAAGCTTTTATTTTAGACCACCTAAGTTCTATTTTATACACCGCCCTCTTATCTGTCAAATTCGATATTGCAGCAAAAGAAGTGTAAATGTTGCTTAGCACAAGAGTAATGTCAAGGAACGAGCTGTTTGTTGTGCATTCAATAGCAACCCTGTTCTAACCAGTGTTGGCAACCCACTGGGTAATCCAATTAAATCCACCCGGGTTTTATTGGGTATTATTTAAAAAAATCCGGGACGTAGTAGTGGGACTAAAAATTTATTTGTTCCGTTTTTGAGCCCAAAAAGATAATGAAATAACAAATTTATCAAATCATTCTTACATTTTTATCCCACCTCTGAGCCAATTTCCAAATCGCGTTTTGGAAAAAATTCTTGTGTTTTAAGGTGCTCAACTTTGAAGCCGACTATGTATTTCTTCAAAGGAAGTGATTCAATGACATGTTAAAACATAAACTCACACCCCTTTATACGGCATAAATAGTTTCCGAAAATTTAGTCCGTAAATCGAAATGCCTTTAAATGAGATGAATATGCTTTCTTCCCTTACACTTTTTATTAAAAAAGAAGAATAAATGACGTTTTAATCGTAGAACAAGGAAATTTACGCTTCATTTCAAACAGGCCGTAGTAGAAAAATGCCATGTAAGGAAAGCCCGTATAAACAGGTGTCAGTATATTGTATCCGTCGTAACAGTCGATGAAGCGAAGTTCGGAAAATACGGTGGATTCTAAAAATTGTTTTGAAACTTTTGCATGTTTTAATCATATCTGTCTTTATATTCCGGCCGCTTTTCTCATAATTCATGATTCAAACGAAATAATTGCAGTCTGCTTCGCTCACCGAGCTTTAGGAGTTCATAGTACACAATACTGCCTTATTTACTCATCAAAAGTGCAAAGTTGCCCTATAAATACTAAAACTACGTAATTGTACTAACAAACAAAAAATATTATCGATTTCAACGGATTTTGGAAGCAGTTATAAAACCCAAAAAATCCGGGTTTTTGCCAACCCTGGCTCTAATGCATGTCTTCAACACCTAAATACCTAATCAGTTCGAAATGGTGATATACAAGTTGGGTCGGTTAATAACAAACCAACTTTCTGCCTATCTACTCATTCGGGATAATGCGGGTGTTATGCATCGTACATGCAAAAATCGATACACAAAACGATCGAAATAACACAAAAGATGTTAAATGTATTTTCATAATTAAAAATGTAAATTATTTTATAAATTTTGTTTATGATAATTTTTAAATACGACTATTTATTATTAGCCATGTACATACATATCGTGTAATTCGAACAGATTTTCTATATGAAACAACTAAATTATTTATATTTTAAATGAGCTTGGGGTACAGCGCATTAATTTCGAAGGGCAAATATATAAAATTTGTTTTCATAATGGATTTTTACCAAAACCAACAAAAGGTTACTGCTTTAAAAATAAAAATAATTTCATTAAATATTTATGATATGATACAAATTAAAATGAAATTTTAAACAAAGTATGTTTGCATTTAGGCTTCTCTACAAACTATAATTATTATTAATACATAAAAAATTTTAATAATTTTATTATAATCACCAAACGACATACCAAATAGCCTTTTGCCAGTATTTTACAAAACTAAATGAAATTCATATACTTGTATGATTTCTTTTTTCCGCTTTTTAAGCTGGAAAGCCAATAATATTTAACATTTTACAAAAGAATTTATAATTATGCTAAAAATCTCATTTATAAATATTTATATAAAATATAATGGATGATATAAAATTTTTAATGAAATTCCTTATTTTGTTGTTCATTTATTTATTGTACATATAAAAATAAATGTGTGTTTGTATGTATGTACGTTTGCAATTTATAGACAGCTAAACAGCTGAAGCGTTTTTCGTGGACAATACAAATCATCGGCAAAAAGTAGGCACAACCGGACACGTAGATATGGTAACTCCCATACAAAGTAAATATTGATTGTATATCCTGAGAACTTTCAAAGCTAAAGTTTCTGAATTTGGTCTGAATGATTTCACGGTCAAAACAAATCATTATTCAAAAAGTAAGCGGAGTTGTATAAGTAGGCGCGTAGTAAAAATTAATATTTTTTTATCTTGAGAACGGTGAAAGCGTAAGTTTCTGAATTTGTTCTAAATGACTTGGTAGTCAATACAAATCCTCAGTCAAATAGTGGGGGGAATCGGATAAGTAGGCATGCCTCGGAGACAGTCCTCTTTGGCCTTGACAGATGCAACGGGAACTAGTCCCAATGTAGCCATGGAGGCTTTTATCCGTCTAAGCCCACTGCATATCTTTATTATGAAATCTGCTTCTCTGGGTGCCCTCAGGTTGTTGACATGTGGCGGTCTTAACTTCGACTTTGAGCTACCGTTGAACAGGAGTGACGTGCGTACTATTGGCTTAAAATTCAGTCGGAATTTTGAAGTTGTTATAAGGGAGGTTCAACCATAATGCACGATGTTAATTGCTAAGTGGGCATAGCATTACTCATACATAGTAAACAATTATTTTTATTTATCTTGAAAACCGAGCTAATTTCTGAATTTGGTCTAAGTGACTTGATAGTCAATACAAATCATCAGTCAAAAGGTAGGCGGAATCGGACGAGTAGGCATTGCACCTCCCACACAAAGTAAACATTGACTTGTATAACCATGGAAGCCTTTATCGGTCTAAGCCCACTGCATATCTTTATTATGAAATCTGCTGCTCTGGGTGCCCTCCAGTTGTTGACACGTGGTGGACCATAAAGGTCTGGGGTGTATCCCCGACTTTGAGTTACTGTTGAACAGGAGTGACGTGTGCACTAGTGGCCTCTGTTTATAAATTCGCTTGCAATTTCAAAGCTGTTTTAAAGGGTGGTGCAACCCTAATGCACGATGTTAATTGTAAGTCACACCTTAACGCCAAGTTTTTTGCCAAAATTTATTCGACACTTCCTTGTTTCCGTCTTTGACAAATTCAACCACGGAGAGTTATACAATTGAGCAGCGCGTTAAGATTGTTAAAGCCTTTTACGAATATATACGTTCAAATCAAAATGCATTTCGTGCAGTTCGTGATTTTTTTGGTCAGCATAATCGACCAACTCTGACCACAATCGGAAGAATTGTACCCAAATTTCAACAATCGCGGTCTGCATGCTCGCCCAGCACGTTCTACGTTAACTTCCACTCGTCATCGTGCCCAACAAATGAACATCTCACGGACATCACTGATGTCAATTTTGAATAAATATTTGAATTTACATGCTTATAAGGTTCAATTGATTCAAGAGCTGAAGCTTATCGACGATTTCAATGGTTAGTTCAACAAACAACCGAATGGTGACTTTACAAATAAAATTATCTTCACCTCAGTGGATTCGTTAACAAGCGGAATTGCCGTATTTGGGCAAATGAATATCCACGAGTGATTGTTGTAAAGCCGATGCATCAACAAACAGTGACTTTATGCTCATACAGTTCGTACAGTTCGTTCTGCGGAAAACATTGCTGTTGTTTGCGATAGTGTGGAAATGAGGTCGGCCAAGCAGTTACCATAAATGGTGTACAGAAATTGAGGATATGGACCTGGACGATATGTGGTTCCGACGGGATACTGCCACTCACCACACAGGTAACGAAACAATGGCTCTTTTTTTCGATAGAAATTCAACGGCCGTGTTACTTCATGTCGTGGCGATGAGCGATTGAGCGGATTAGTATAGAGCGTGGAATCATGGGCGCTTCTATTAATATATATTCCGACAGTCAAGCGGCGCTAATGGTCTTTTCATCGTAGTATATAGACTCGAGACTAGTACTCGAGTGCTACACTAATGTCAAAACACTGGTATTGGGAAAGAGGATAACGCTATGTTGGGTCTCTGGGCACACTGATGTTGTGGGGAACGACTTTGATGATGAACTGGCAAGGCGGAACTCTGTCACTGGTTTCATGGAAGCACAGCCGTACTGCGATATTAGCTGGCCCACGGCCAGGAAGAAAAACGAAGAATGGTAGCATGGTCGACGTTTGTCATATTGGGTACAATGCCCGAGTCTGAGGCAGGCGAAGCGACTAATGAGATTCTTCACCTATAATAGGAGGTTGCGCTACATGAGCATCCCAAATATTAGGTGACTTATTGGCTTCTAATCACCATTGATAGTAACATTTCAGTTATCATCGTTTTCGAAGCCACATGGACCAATTAATACATATCCAACCCATCAGGTGCACCAAGGATTAATTTTCTGTGGATAGAATGGTGTTTCGACAAAAGTTTGTGGATTATCCCCACTTAAAATGCGACAATTCTGCTTATTTACGTACCATTTCAACCAGTAATAGGCTTCACTGGAGAAGAATTAGGTGCACGATTAGTTTGACGAACAGAAAGAACAATTATTTTGATAAATAAATTACTAGCAAGTCTCAGCTGCTAAGTCCCTTTTCAAATAAAACAGTATTGACAACTCAAAGTTATGAACCTCTAAAAAAACACCCTATATAAGCTAACTTAAATGTGTGGATTTGAATCAGAAGGGGATAAAATGCGAAAATAGGATAAAAAATTATAACTGAGATAATAGTTAAGATATCAATAATTAAGATAGGTGTAGCGGAGCACGCCGGGCTTTATTAATATATATATTTAAACTAATGCTAATAATTCAATTCATATTTAATATGTATTGTCTGTTTAATCTATATAATCGAGGATTATATACAATATCGTAGTGTTGCAGGGCATTTTAAGTTATTAAAACTTTAATACAAATATTAGTGAGGGTGGAGAGAGAAGCCACTAGTTAACCTCTATAAGCAACTTCTCTAGCACGTCAAATCACCCGGAAAGTCATTAAAAAGGTCTTATTTATATATGTATGAGCGAGCATTGACTACCTTTTTTATCTTATAATCTTTGTTTTATAACAGAATTTGATTTAATTTCTGAATATATGGTAGACACTTTACAGGCAACCTTCCTATATGTATTACAAATACTGAAAATTTACTATATACTTAATATATTTTTTTTAATTAAGCCAATATTATTAAAAACTAATTTTATTTTATAAAACTTTTATATTTATTAAAAAAAATTATTTAATTTTCCAATACTGCAAACTATCAAATATTTTATTATTATGTTAACAAGAAAAAAAAATTAAAAAACAACAACAACAAAAAATCCTTTATTGAAAAAAGACCAACTTGTGCCCTCTTTGTTTTTAATTCGCAATAAAATTTATTAATATATTTTGCTGATATTGACAATATAAGCTATTCTCTATACCCGTAGTCATGCAATAAAACTTTAATAACAAGAAAAGACCTTTTTTATATATAAATACTAAAAAATAACACTGGTGTACGAAAAACAAAAATTTTAGGACCTTAAATAAAACTATATGATATATAATGATATTGATGCGCTGAATTCAAATCCGTTTTTATTTTTTTCCATCGGGCAGAATTTTTTTTTTTGTAGGCGTTGGAAATTATTCACCCAAAATATGGTAGTTACGTCAATATATTTCATCATAACTTGAAAAAGACTTGATCGATTTTAAGGCAAGTGCCAGCAAATGTTTAGGAATAAAATTTCCTATAAACCACCTTAACAACTTTTTTTTTATTTTCAACAGATTCGTACTTAGTTGCGGAACAATTCAGAATGAAAATTATATTAAAGCTTAAAATGTTGAGAATAAAATAAGCTATAAATCCTGGAAATCGATTGGCTATTGCTTATTTTATTCCTAATTTAATGCAGGTACCAAACTTTGATCAAAATTACCGGGAAATTTTTTTTCTATATAAAAAGAAACTTTATTATTTGAAGAACTGCTGCAGAAACTACCACGATCATACTCAACATTCCTCTAAGACCACAATACCGGGTAAGTAGACCAGTTAGCAAGCTAAGCTCACTCTTATTATTAATAGCTTTCTGGGTCAACCCGAAAAAAGCAATGTAAACCTCCCTAACTGTCTCGTATCAGAAACACTTCTCCAAAGCCAACCTAATTATTCCTCAGGCGAAATAAAAACTCAGCGATCTGTCCTGTCCGCCAAACAGTCAGCACTTTTGATTCCAAGATTTTGGGTCACTCTTCACCCAAAACCAGGCACCCAAAACAGAGTAACCCCATTGTGAACGCAACATCATTAAGAGATGTCATGCATTCCACCACAATCACTGACTTTACCTTACAGAATGACAAAGTTCTCAAGGCTGCTCGACTACCTGACATAACATAAATTCTCATACGCTTCCAATTTATCCTCAGACATTCCCTAAGGCAAGTGAAGCTGGCGCAATCCTTCGCCTGGAAAACCAAAGGGCATTTGCTCATGACAAATTCTTTCGAAATACAGACCAACCAGCCAATCACTGGCTCCAGTCTTACCGCCAGTCTGTTTTGATCCATCGGGCAACCAAAACTTTCTTAGATTAATATTACAATTACTCTTGGTCACTTGCATAGCGTTCAGAGCCTTTTCAATCATCAATGTAACATCACCGTAAATTTTCCCGGCCGATAAGCAAATAGTTAGTGGTTTGAAATATAACATAACTATGCAGCAGCCTCTCCATCGTTTTAGAGAAAACTAGCTAAGGCTTATTGCTGGGAAAGTGCAGATGGCAAAACGGCTTCTAATAGTGGCTCCTTCCTCCAAAATAAGTGAAATCAGTCTCATAAGAACCTAGCGGAGGACATTTTAGCGTAGCAAACACAGTAGAAGAATTAAAACAGCGTTTTTATTTGATTGGATGTCAAAAAGCTGAAGCCGAACGCATAGCGAACTGCACTGAATGTACTGCAGCAAAAATAAGCTGCAGCAATATAAATCGAGAGTACCAGTCGAGAAGGTAACGATACACAGTAACGCCAAGAAAAAAAAAGTCCAAAAGAAATTCATGGATGGGTGCACACACGACTAGAAATGAACCGCGGTGGGTTGAAAGCCAGATAAGAACGGGTAGCAAATGCTAAGGGCTTACGACAGGAATAACTGGTTCTACTCTACAACCCACAGCGGAAGAAGGAATTATCTTGCAAGCTGCAAACAAACTGGGATGGACCTTACAAAGTAGTCAAAAGGTTAAACGAAGTGGTATACAGAATGAAAGTAGTACATCTAGATCTACTGGGGAGCTATGGCAGACAAGAGCCTTTTCAGGATGAACGGGTTTAAGTGGGTGCCAATGTTACGAGAAAAAAATTGCTAAAGAAAAGATACACCAACATTAGTACATTTGGGCTATTAAACTTTATTGTAGAATATTAGTCTATTGGTTTCTGTCAAAGCTGTCAGTGTGTCACCCTGGCAATGCCGTTAATATTTGTGTTACCAATTGCATATTGAACGGTGTAACCACTTCAACTTTTGGATGCTAACGGATCTGAGTAGAAGATTTGAGAAGGTTTAAGACTTTACTAGAACTTTTAAAAACGGATGGAAGTTCCGTATATAAGGAACGCTTATTTGTCTGCGGCAGTCAGTCGTAATTAAATAGTCATAAAGTATAGTAGTGTTCAGGCGTTCTTAAGTGTAGAGTAATTTGTTTATAACGTGGAAATTAAATAGGTTCCTGTATAAAGTTAAAGTGGGGAAATAAAGAGATTTTTAAATAAAACAACAGCTACAACTCAAACGTATTAAAAAGGTTAAAACGTAATAAGATAGTATATACTAAAATGCCAAGGATTGACATTTTAAAAGCTATCCTGAATGAATGTTCATACTGATATCAGTGATCAAGAACAGGGGTGTGGAGTTTTATTTATTTTTTTATTTTTTACTATTTTTTATTATTTTTTATGTATGTGCATATATATCATTATCTTTATTAATTTAAAAATAATTATTTCTTAAATAATCCGACTCTTTTTTTCTCCTGAAATTAAGAGAATACAAAAGTATAATAGAAAAAATACAATAAACGGTTCGAACAAAAGCACTGCTCTGCTCATACAAAGTTTTCTATAAAAAAAAGAAAGAAAATAATTTTCAACGAAGCATTACTAACAAGAAATACCAGGTAACAAAGGCAATGTACTTTTTACCTAAACAAAGAATGCATTTGCTTGCACACATACATTCTGTGAAAAAAAAAAAACAAAAAACTTTAGCTTCCTTGAAAAGACATTGACTTAATCAGTTTAAGTTTTTGCAGAAAAAAAAAAAAAAACAAAAAGAGAATAAAGTAAATGAGTGTTGCTGGGAGTAGAAGTACATAGGGTTGCTTGTACAATTTAATTTTAACCCTTAAACGTACAGCTTTGCATAATTCATTGCTGTCATACAAATAAATTCTTATAAATTGTCAGTTAGACTTTTAAGGTTTAAAGAGTTTTATAGAAACCCCGGGTATGTGAGATGTATTTGCTGTTAAGGCGACAACAAGAACATTGTTGAGATTAAAGAAAGATGTGCTAATGTAAGTTCCGTTTTGAAGGATATCTTATTATCTTAAATTCCTTCGTTCTTTTTCTTTGTATTCATTTATCAGTGTATGAGTGAGTAGTAAGTAAGTATATCAAAAAGTTATTTTACATATTCCATTTCGTTTATTTGTCTTATACCAAAAGAAATATGTGATAGAAACACCTGCTGTTGTAAGTTTTCTACGTAAAATATTTTCAGTTGTTAAAAACGGAAATTGCAAAAGTAGTTTCTTAATGCCATTTTCAGCTGCAGATTTTATTTGTCATCATTGCGAATGCCACTAAGGAGTGAGTAGGCAGTTAGTCGAAAGTGTAGACTACTACGATGATGGTTGTGACAGAACAGATAGATTGTCTAACACATTTTCTTACAAAGTTGAGTGCTGAGATCTTTGATTCTGAAGACTAACAAATATTTCGTTTAAAATTTGTTGGCATTTGATAATACAAAAAAAAAAAAAAAAAAAAAAAAAACAGAATTGTGATGACTACCGAGAATATGATTGTGGTGATGCTGATTAAATATGATGTGACAAATTCGATAGTAATCTATCTGTTGTTTTTTTATATGAAATAAATAACTTAAAAATTATTATATTGCGAAATATCTGTGATGAATAAGGAGGTTATTTAAAGATATGAATAAAAGATATTTCTGTCGTTCAAAGAAAAGAGTCATTTTATTTGTTTATCTTCAAACCATTAGATTTTGCTAGACCCCCGAGTACCCATTTATGCAAATTATACTCTAGGAAGCAATCACAAGATGCTAAATCTGAATAGTATGCTAAATCGCATAAAAGTTTGTACCGTACTACGTGTGCAGTAGAGTGGTCCCTATATGGCAAATAATTTTTTATTTTTTTGTTAATTTTTGAATGGGGAACCTTTTAAATTGTTTTTTTTTAGAACCTGGAAATACATTTAAATGTAGTTTATCATGCCACAATTATCTAATCTATTTAATTATTTTATCTTAGAGTTCAGAAGTAACTTTAAGCAAATGTGATGACTTTAATACAACCCACCTTTCACGAAAACAGCTGCAACGTATAAATATACCAAAAACTGTTGGATTATGTCTTTACTAGGGCAGAACAAAAATTAGTCGATCCAACGTAGAAAACGCAACAAATATGACCAATATTAGTGTATTTCTCAACATAATCTCCAGTCTCATACAATCTATCGAAACATCTTCGTGAGGTTTTTCGCTATTGTGAGCAGTGTGACCATAATAGCTTTTTTTAAGCAAAAATTTATAATTTTTGTGTGCAATTTACCTTTAAAATGTTTCATTTAGCTTTAAGCCTCTTTTTTATTTTTTTTTAATAAATTCATGTATTTAAATACTAGGGGTCTAATCACGGCATAGGATATCGAGTCGTTTTGATTGAATAAATTCATTTTGGGATTACGGCATTTGATATCGAGTTTACGATCGAGTATAATCTCGTAAACGTTGTTCGATAGTTAAATAGTTATTGTAAGCAAACAAAATATGTTTTATTAATAGCAAATTCAACGAAAAGTTGTGGAAGATGAATGATTTAATTCTTTTTAATTTAAGATACAATTAATTAATATTAAATTTTTAGAATAAATTTAAATACTCGTAATATTAAATAAAAAATTGTCTTCTGATTCCGATGAACACAAATTTAATTTATACTCTATAAATAAAACATTTTAATTAATTTAAAAAATTATAAATTCCTATCAACGATGATAGTGTTCTCGTTGCTCAACATATGTTGCATTTTTTTTTTTTTTTTTAATTTGATGAATTCATTCACAATAAGCATGAAATTTTAGTACGATAACAATCAAAGGCGGTGATTAGCTTATGCTATGTTCGCACGATACCGTTTTTTCGTCATTCGCTCTCTTATTCTTAATACAATCCCCGATTATGAAATCAATTACATAAGCTTCCAGACAAAATCTTGAATAAGAATCACCCAAATTGTATTACTTTAAAATCAGTGTCATCTCTAATTTCTATAAAACTTAAATCAAAAGAGTTTGGCATACTTATTAGCTCTTAACCAAAATGTTTTAATTATAGACTTAACATTGCAAATGTATTAAATTAACATCCATAAAGTATGCAGTCAAGTACAAAAAATAAACGCGGAATAAAATAAACGAAATAAAGACAACAAACAAAACAATGGCCGCTAGCTGCATTGACTGCATATGCGAGTTGTTAAAAGGTGCCGTGCGAACGGTAGAATCCATTTAAGTAATACAAACAGAGAGCGAAGTTATCAGAAATTTCGTGCGATACGGTAGTAAACTCGATATCTTATGTCGTGATTAGACCCCAGGTAAATGCCGAATAAATTCCTTTTTTGGATTTTTGTTCTTAATTTATAAAAAGCATTTGAAATAAAGCAACTGGCAACTTCTCTTGGTCAATCAGCTAAAACATCATTTCATCTGATTACACTGGTCTGCAGCCAAAAAAGCCTTTAAATAAAACTGTATGGAATATTCTTACATTTTACCATTTTTAAAACGTTCGATTTCGTTTAAGTTGTGTTAAAACAAAACACACTTCACGTTTGCTGTTGTTTTACAGTTTTCTTTTAGTCTATTGAACTATAACTTTTATACACTTTGCCTTAATACAGCAAATTGATATGCGCTTATACAACATTTTTTAATTTTACTTTAACGCAACTTTATTTATTGACAGTCAAATGATAACTAACTCACCAACTCACCGCAATGCTCCAACATTATATAGCATTTCATTATTAGTTTCGAATTTTTTAGTACAGACTCCAATCTTCCATGAATCCGGTAAATTCAAATGGTGTAATATTATAATTTACAAAAAGGAGCCGAACTGGCAACACCATTAGATATGCAGATGGTAGCACTCTTAATTATTACAGGTAATTATGGCAATCCTTAAGCCTTGACACAAGCCAATAAATTTTATATCTTAAGTCTCATAATAAGTTCCTGATGTGGTGAATATTCTCTTCAGCATTTTCATTTTCGTAACAATAAATGACTTTGATGCGCTGAATTCAAATCCGTTTTCAGTTTTTTTCCATCGGCCTCAAATTTTTTTATAGGAGTGGCACATTTTTCGCCAAAATTGTCAATATATTTCATGATAACTTGAAAACAACCTGACCGATTTCAATGCAAATACAGCCAACTGTTTAGGAACAAATCCGTTTTCAGTTTTTTTCCATCGGCCTCAAATTTTTTTATGGGCGTGGCACGTTTTTCGTCCAAATTGTGGTAGTTATGTATTTCATCATAACTTGTATGTATGCATAACTTCAATGTATTTCATCATAACTTGAAAACGACTTGACCGATTTTAATGCAAATACCACAGATTGTTTAGGAACAAAATTTACTATAAATCAACTGAATACAATTTTTTTGTATTTTTAGCAGTTTCGGGGTTATTCGAAACTTAGTTGCGAAAAAAAAATTGAGCAAAATTAGAGCATTTTTTTTCGTTTTCAAAAAGTCAAGAATTTTTTCAGAATGCGAAGTTATTTAATAATATATTTCGGTTAAAATTAGGGACAGGCTTTTGTGGGTTATTTTATTTTCAACATACCTGGCTTTCGTTTTAAAGCTTAAAATGTATAATTGACATTGTGGGAATTTTTCAATAATTTATTGGAAATAAAAGAAATATAATTTCAACAAATTTTTCAAGAAAAAATTTGTTGGCTAGTTTTGGTACCTGCATTTAATTTCGAATAAAATCAGCACTAGAAAATCGATTTTCATGATTTATAACTTATTTTATTCTAAACTTTTTGAGCTTTAATTTCAATGCTTAACATGTACAATTTTCGTTCTGAAAAATTTTTTATGACTTTTTGGGAAAAAATTGCTCTAATTTTGAATGAAAGAAAAATTTTTTCGCAACTAAGTTATGGGATTTCTTTACATGGCATTTGGCTGTAACGGCCAGTCTGTATCATGGAACATATTCGTTTTAAGCGCAAGTTACTTCGTGGATTCTCCGTTTTTTTTTTTTTAATATAAAGGATGCAAACGCAACACATATTCATCCCATTTAAAGGCATTTCGATTTACGGCCCATATTTTCAGAAACTATCTAGGCCGTATAAAGAGGTATGAGTTTATTTTCTAACATGTCACCGAACCATTTTCTTTGAAGAAATACAAAATCTGCTTTAAAGTTGGATAGCCTTAAAAACCGAGAAGTTTCTCTGAGACGAAATTGGGAAATTGGCTCAGAGGTGGAAAAAATGAAAGCAGTGATTCGATAAATATATTATTTCATTATATTTTTGAGCCCAAAAAGGGAACAACCGGGGTTTTTCTTTAATATAATACCCAATACAACCCGGGTGGCGTTTTGTGCTTAAGCGGTCCACAAAGCAAACACATTATCAAGAATTGCTATCGATTAAGCAATAATTTGTTTTTTACTTTATGTTTACTTTTGCTTAACCGTTTACTTGCTGTTGCTTGAATTTCAGAATCGTTGAGAAAAAATTGGTTAAATTGTTTTTCATTTATTTCAATTCTGACTCTCTGATTTCTAATTTTTATTGGTGCTGTGAAATTTTGTGGTTGAAATTGTGCCTTGTTCGCAATACGAAATCATATTTAAGCATTAATTTCATAAAATTTCCTATCCAAAAAAGCCCTTTTCATTAATATTTAAAACATACTTCTTTGTTTTCTTATGATTTGACCTTGTGTAACAGTAAAAAAACACGCGATATACTATTTTTCAAATAGCAAATTTTTAAATTATTATTGAATTTATTTATAAAAAAAAAAATAATAATAAATAAATGGTATTAATAAGTAAAACATGATAAAATTTAATTTCAAATAATGTTTTCATTAAAAAAAACTTTTAAAATTATCCTTCAAATCCTTACTGATTTTTAAACAATAACTTAATTGTTCATTTCAACGTGAGTTTTTTAAAAAATTTTCTTTTTTCCGAAATTCGTTTATTATCTATTTGATCAAGTCTGAAGGATACAACTTTATTAACATTTATGGCCATTGCCTGTTACGAAGAACAAAAGGAAAGAAACATTTTTAAATTTTTTTTTTACTGTACTTCTTTCTCTTGTTACAGAAAGTCTGACTGAGTACCGACTGACTCATCGTTAAGCAGAACATGTACAAGGTTTTTGTTCGTTTTTTTTCCAAATTTTATTTAAAAACTTAATTTTCATTGTATTTCGTTGTTGTTTTCTTGTTTTGTTTCTTTTTGTTTTCTACGAAAAATTTTATTTTATTCTTCTGTAAACAACGCAATTATCAACTTTATTTTTTGTGTATTTTTCTAACAATTTATTTATATTCTTCTGTGTTATTTTTGCTTTTGGGAGAGCGAAAGAAGAAGAGAACTGTTTAGTTTTCTAAAGTTGTAATTAAGAATACTAATTAGCAGGGCAACAAAAACAAGAACAAGTAGAAGACAATGTAAACTTTACTATAAAACGGCAAAATGGTAAGATCATAACCTTAAGGGAAATTTCGATACTTTAAGGGTAAAAAAGTAAAAAAAAAATTCTTTTCAATTTAATTTAATCTTTAAAGTTAACTTAACTTATGCCAAATAACATGTTTTCTTCAAATTAAATTTTAAATTTAAATTCTTTGTGTCTGCCTTGCCACATAGCATGTCTTAGCAAATAACCATAAACATCTTAAGAAACTTAATAAAAAACATTTCATTTTACTCAGACTCCTTCGTTTCCTCCTTTAGTTTTCCTAGCAAATAATGCAATATTTAACAATTATAAAATTTTTCTCTATTTTATTTTTATTTTTTCTTCATATTCTTGCAACATAATAAAATTGCATTATATTTCTCAAGAATGTTGTTGTTTATTATGCTATAAATTCATATGAAAC
Organism: Wohlfahrtia magnifica; assembly: GCA_023159175.1. Classification (NCBI taxonomy): domain Eukaryota; kingdom Metazoa; phylum Arthropoda; class Insecta; order Diptera; family Sarcophagidae; genus Wohlfahrtia; species Wohlfahrtia magnifica. Next base: position 4,382,272 of record JAKWBJ010000482.1, on the reverse strand, counting down.
TGGGTAAGAAAAGAATTTTCCATGGAGACGCCGCTGAAGCACTAGAACATTGCAAAACATGCAACAATAAATATTGGGATATGATTTTCAAGCTAAAAACTTATCTTCTTGTTGTTAAGAAGTTATATAAAAACAAGTATTTTCTTTCAGAATTTCAATTTTAGTATAAGCTATAAATGAAACTGTTACTAATTAGTTTTATTGCATAATAAATAATTGTATTGGCTTCAGATAAGTGGCTAATAAAGTTTAAACGATTTCAAAATATATTTTGATAAAATATAGTTTTTACATAAAAAAAAATTGATAATTCAGTGAATTTTTTGTATTTCTATTCTAGCATGATAATAGCATGATAATGCATTTTGCCCACACCAGGACTCGAGAAACAGTCCCTAACCAAAGACTATGTATTTATAAAGATGTTGCACTGCCATACACTTACTTTCTAGCACAAAAATCGGCAGTGGATTTATTATAAATCCATAAGAGAGGGTAAATTATTATTATTCTCTTTCAGAGTGTAATCTGAAACATACACACGTTTGTACGTACATATGTGCATACTTTTAATATTTTGTTAATGGAAAAATACGAAAAAGAAACAAAAAACTATTTAAGCATCGATGACACACACATATGTACACACCTACGCATATACATACATACGTACATACTTACATACATATGTACGTATGTATGTATCAGCTTATTCTTTTTCTCACGGTATTGCTCTCCACTAGAACATTTTTACGTATGTGTTATCGATGCACAAATTGTTTTTTGTGCTTTTCTATTCAAAAAATGATATACTACCTTGATCAAAAAGTTTTCGGAATAACCTTATTGTGGCGGTCCCATCGTTTCGATTTGAGTTTTTGTTAGATTGGTACATCTGCTGTTGATATTCCCGCTCAATCTTAGCGTCACAGCTTGATATTTGCAAAAGCTACGAAGCGAAGAGTGCATCTATCTCTATGTGTGTTGGCGATTTTTTACAATTTTAGAAACGGTTGCTGAAACGCGTTCCTCGCAATGGTTTTTTAACTCGATTGAACAGAATGATGTCACAGGGAGCCAAACAAGGTAGCTGTTGGATGGTATTTGTTGCATTTTTCGTCAAAAAATGTCGAATAATGATGGCATTATGTGACGGTGCGTTATCATAGCCTAAAATCCCCGAGTTTACTGCCCACAATTCTGATCTCTTTCGGCGAATTAATTCACGCAAACGTCTCATAACGTCCAAATAATGCTCTTTGTTTACTGTCTGACAAGAATTCACGCTGCACTACATCTTTGTAATCCAAACAGTGAGCATTGTCTTATTTTTTGAATGAAAACGACGTAGTTTTTGTTGTCTCGGCTCATTTGGTGAGCGCTATACACTTGCCTGTCGTACTCATAGACATAAACTTCTCGTTTCCAGTAAAGATCCTTTTGATAAATGTGGGATCGGATTCGGCTTCGCAAATTATTTCTTTTGCGATCTCAACAAGGTCAAAATTGTAAAAATCGTCAACCAATATAGAGATAAATGTAAAATAAAAATATATAAATTCCAAACTGTTATCCCATCTACTAAACACTTAAGATTAAGTCTCTATGGCAATGACCTTATTCCAAATTAGAAGACCTAGCTGGATGGTAAAACATCAGTGTGAAATGAATAAATCTAACATAATGAGAGTCAGGGAAAATCTTGTAATTTTAAGGCAATAGAAAACAAATACTATAAAAAGACTCTTTCAAAAACAGAAAACTTTAAATATATTTTTTTTAGTTTCCCAAATTAACAAACAGCTCTCGTATAACAAAAACTTTACTATCTTCATAAAAACGTTTGAATTACTTAATTCAGCAAAAATATTTTTTTTTTTTTTTTTTGCAAACGAAGGTTAATTAGCAGCTACACTGTATGATTTTCATGAATTATAAACTTAATATCAATCATACGCCACATATGCTTAGAGCATGTAATTATAGAAAAATAATGTCAATTTTACTAAATAAAAAAATAAACAGTAATAAAACAAAATAATTTTTTTATTTATTATTATTTGAATGCCAAAAATTTGTATTTATTTGTTCAACAATTTTCATAGAAATAAATTACAGGCATGTGTGCAAATGCCAAGGTTTTCCATTAACCTCATACATATAACAATTCTCCAAATATATGAAATTTGACATTTTAATTTAAAACATATTTTTCTACCTTTAAAGAAAAATTGTTTAAAAGAATACAGCGAGGAGCAAAACCGACAACAATTTTGCCGAAAGGAGCTTAATATTGTTATGTTTTTTGTTCCATCGGATATTCTATATATATATATATACATATATATATACGACGGCGGATTGACATTGAAGCTACCTAGCACTAGATGGCAGCACAAACACAAAAACTTTTTCTTTCTTAGAAATTACGATCTGTTAAACGTCAGCTGTTAAAATTTAAGCCAAATTTATCGATTTCTTTATTTGTTGTAGTCGTTTGAAGTAAGCAAATTTTGGTTTTCTTGGAAACATTACGGCGAATCTGCTCTGTCAGATTATATGGTAAGATATTGGATTGCTGAACTTAAACGGGGCCGAACAAGCACTGCAACAACTGCAACAATACCATCAAGGAAGGCCAAACGAGGTAGTTACTGAAGAAAATATCAAGAAAATCCTCGATATCGTTATGAATGATCGCCGGGTCAAAATACGTGAGATTGCTGGAATGGTAAATATATCATATGAACGTATGCCAACATTTTGCATGACCATTTGCATATGAAAAAGCTATCGGCAAGATGGGTGCCGCGTTTGCTCAGTATTGAACAAAAACGAGTTCGACAGATCACTTCACAGAGGTGTTTGGACATGATAAGGCATTATTTTTGGCGTAGATTAATAACTGCTGATGAAACGTGGGTCCACCAATACACACCTGAAACCAAAAATCAATCGAAGCAATGGGTGGAAGCTGGTGGAAGTGCTCCGTAGAAGGCGAAGACAGCGAAATCGGCTGGCAAGGTTATTTCCACTGTATTTTGGGATGCACACGTAATATTGCTTATCGATTATCTTGAAAAGGGATTCACAATCACAGGAGAGTATTATCGTGCATTATGGGATCCATTGGTTGATGCAATAAAGGAAAAACAACCATATTTAAACAAGAAAAAAGTGCTCTTTCTTCAAGACAACGCAGCGGTTCACACAGCATTAGATGCGATGCTAAAACTACGAGAAATCCACTTCGAATTGATTGGTCATCCACCTTATAGTCCAGATTGAGCTAAAAGGAGACTATGTTGAGAAATGAATGGTTTTTGAAAAAAAAAAATGTTTTTTTCCTACTTAGGTAGCTTCAATATTAATCCGATATTGACACTTTTGCTTTAGTTTTCTTAGACCATTAGCTTGTAACGCTTTTCTTATATTTGTGGTATAGTAAACTACCACCACCATATTTAAGGGTTTATTTACACTGTAGTTCTTGTTACAATTAATGTAATTGGTATCGGTTAATTATGGCCGATTACGTCAGGTTCTTTAGTTATAGAAGATTTTTATAGCGTAAATATTAGGGAGATCGGATGGTTATTGTTCGACCGATTTTAACCGGTTTTTTTGTTTTCTTCGAATACGGTTTTTTCCAAACCTTCATTTTTCGAATACCAAATAAACCGGTTAATTTAACACGAATAATTAATTAATTTAAATAAGTATAATTTTTATATGAAAAAATAACCTTTTCTCATCTTCTGCAAATAAATATTGATTTTTATATATGGAGAATGATCAACTAGACTCATTGAAAGCCCATAAACCCATATACGCCGGCTCCGAACTGCAGATGTATAAGTTAGTGAAGTTTTTCACAGCGTAAATACACATAACCAATCGCTGGTAAGTAGTGAGGTGATATCGCTGTTGAAAATTGTCAGATGATGTTGCCGACGGCTTCTTGGTCGGAAGGTGGGTTCTTACTTAACATATATTTACATACAGCGCTGCAAAAAATCTAAGCAAATTTTCTTGTCGTATGTTACTAATAGATTTATTCAAAGTAAAACATTTAATTTTTGTTATCTTAGGTACCTAAATATACAACTATAATAACAAACATTAAATTCCATTCTCTACCAAGTAATACAACATAAAAGAAATTAGCTCCTTGAATAGCTGTTCGCAACTTTCAGTATTTTGCGTAATAAACATTGTTTTTTATGGCCTCCGGACACCGTTTGGCATAGTTTTTATGAGATTTGTTAGAATTATTGTAAGTATTGATTGCTACTTTAATTTCAAGCTCTCCACAAGCTTTTGCTTATTTTTAAAACGACGTGGTCCATCTTTGCGCTTCAAAAATTAGGAACAATTTTATTTATATAAAAGAACCGGTTATTTAAGTTATTATTAACCGAAAACCGGTTTTTTAAAAAGTGCTACTTTTCGAATTATCGAAAACGGGTTTTTGGAAATAGTCGAATAATCGATCTCCCTAGTAAATATCCATAACCCGGGTGGTTCTAGATTTAATTTTCTGCATATTTTTCTCTACGAATAAACATTTTCTACAATATCAAAATAACAACTTAATTTTTATTTTTTCAAAGTATTTTTTGCATTATTAATTTTTTATAAGAAAAAACTTCAAATAATTAAGTCTATAATCTCGATAATTTTAATATCGATTTAGACCGAATGCAGTTGCAACCAGCGTTGGTAGCTTTTCGTTATTTAATAACAATTTGCCATTTTTTTGCAATTTTCCTAAATTTTTGGTAGATTTTGGCTATCAAAAACGCGGTACATAATTGGGGGGTGGGGGGGGGGGGGGGAAATGTTACCTTTATCTGTATAAACAATAATTTTCAGTAATGTTAACAATGTTAAAAAAATTTTTTTAAGTGTCTAACTCCCTGTTTTCCATGCCATTATACATGTATCATCTCCCAAGTGATCTATTTTGTTAACAAATCGCCTGCAATTACCTTATTACCTTCAAGTAGGTTAAAATAGGTGAAGTGATCAATAGTTGTACCAATAAAAACTTAAATGTCAACCGTAGCCCCCGATATACATCGCCAATTCTAACGAAACTGCCTAAATCCATGCTCTGTCGATGGCATAAAGTCTCATGTCCTTATTTTCCAATCAAACCTTTTGTTTTTCATTACAACATTAGGATAAAGTTTGTAGTATATGTTACAACTTTCAACAAATTACTCATATGTGTAAACGATGTTTAACTGAATAAATATTCGATTTTAGTTAAAAATGCATTTTTGATTTTTTTTACTTTATTGCTTGTTAGGCTGTGAAATGTTCTGGTAAAATGTTAGAAAATTTTGTGTAAAAAAGCAATTTTTTGCGTGGGAACTCTGATTGCAACCTATGAGATCTGATGTTCGAGTCTATTGATTTTTCAGCCGACCTACTGCTTTTTTATGAACACTAGCAGGTCTTAAGCTATAGTGGTGAATATGGAGTCCGACTGTAACTATGTGTTCCCCGGAATCTGATATGTCGGCATGGTACCTCCCATACATAGTAAATATTGATTATTTTATATCTTGAGGAGAGTAAAAGAAGTCTCTGAATTTGTTTTAAATATCTTGGCAGTCAATGCTCAATAATAATTTTTGTTTATCATGAGAACAGTAAAGGTAGAAGTTTAAAACTTTGGTTTAAACAACTTCTTGGACTTCTTATGGAGAACGGTAATGTTACCTATCCTCACACACCAAAAAGTGTGAGAGTTTGGGTAAGAGGGTATTACTGTTTTCTAAAGGGAAAGGAAAGCACCCTGAGTAAAAATATGTTTCAAAATAAAGCGAACGCCAAAATAAAGTGCACTACCATATTCCCTAGAATTTAGTCTTTATTTCAGTCCTTTAAAATACGATGACGTGAAACAATTTATACTTTTTTCTTAAAACTCTATTTAAAGATTTACAAAATTTAAAAAAAACAACAACAAAATTCTTACAACAACTTAAGTTATATAACAAAAACTCTTTTTTTGCATGCGTCAAAAAAAGTGCACAAACAGAAAACTATACCAAAGAAGAACGACGTAGAAATACTTGGGAGGCAATACAGTGCCATCGAGTACGATAAGAATTTGATTTAAAATGCTCGCAACAGCTCCATAGTCTTAAGTTACGGTTAAAAAACCGGCGTAACATATCCACATGTACTTATAAATTAAAAGTTTAGCTAAATAATAACCGGCTTTAAGATTCGGGCCGGATTTGGTAAGAAGAGGAACAGACCTATACAATGTGTATAATTTACTTATATATTATATATTAACTCCCATAACATTCCATGGGGACTTCTCTTAGTCAATGAGCCGCAACCGATTCTATTTCTAAACTCATTGAAAGGGACCTACAGCTTAGGGCGGCTCTGAACGGCGTATGGATTTAGAGAAGTTTTCAATAGTAGTGATACTCATAACCAGTTACTGGCTTATGTTATGAGGTGATATCGCTGTCGAAGAACCGTTTTCTTTTTTTTAAGATGGTCTGGCTTGGTATTAAACCGACGACCTTCTGGTTGGTAGGCGGCTGTCTTACCTACCATACCATAGTGACACACGTATAATTTACTTAAGCAAACTTAATAAATCTTTTTTTGCCATATTTTTATTTAATTTATTTCAAAATTTTCCAAGTATAGAGAAGTTTTTACACGGTATTTCAAATAAGAACCGTCCTATATTTGGATTTATAGGCAGATCAAAAACTGAAATATCACCAGTTTTGCTCACCATTGCGTGCGTCTATGCTTAAATATATATAAATTGCTTCTTAATTTTATTTTTCTGACAATAAATTTAAAATAATTGTTCTGTCCTTTTAAAAATTCTTAAAAAAATGACTTTAATTTGGTAGGTATTCATTTTGCCAATAAGTTTACCTTGATGAACTTTCAAAGCTTGTTAGCCAGTTTCTTTCAACAATAAAACAAACTTTATTATCTTTGCTTTAAAAAAAATGGGAAATGAAATAAATCACAGAAAAAATATAGCAATAGAAAAATCATTCAGGCCCATTGCAAAGGCAAAAGGAAATAGAGCGAAAGTCGTCTAGACTAATTAAAGGAGAGCACAAACGAGCTTATTATCAAAGAAATGAAGAAAAAGTATAAAAATAAATCATACGTTCCATAGGCCAGGTAAAAAAGTTTTTATATAAAATCATCATGATCGTAATCATTAACTTAATAAACAACTTCATTATACGCCTCATAAAATGTTTAATTTGTTGTTATATTTTTTCAAGAATTTTATGGTTTGAAGGCTATTTTTCTTTTCTATTTAATTCTTTGCAATTGCTTGCGGCATTTTATTTTAAAGTATAAAATTTTAAAAATAAAATTGTATTTTTTTTATTTTTATTTTTTATTTTTTTATATTTTTTTCTTTTTTGCACTTGTATTTGCTATAGTAACCGAGTTAGAAAATATAAAATGCACTTAAACTTAAGAATTCTTTTATGCAGAAATAAATAACAACAAAAATCTCAAATAGTTTTTCTTCGATGCTAGTAAAGCTGTTTTGTATAGTCAGTTCAAGTATTTAAACTTGTAACATAGAAAAGTAGAATTTTTTCTCGAGAAAAATAGTAAAGAAATTTTTATTACACAAGGCCGGGGAATTCACATTTGAACTGGTTTTCTGTTACTTAAGCTGGAATTCCATTAAAATTTTTTATATATATGTACTACGTAGGCTGTCTGGTAATTCTCTAAGCAAAAAGTTTAATTGCAAGACTACTCCCTAGCGTCGAATTTATGATACCCATTGAAACAGCAGACAAGCCCGTTATATAAGAGAAGGTTAAAAAAGTGAAAATTGTATATAAAAGTTATCTTATGGGGAATTTATCTATATTATCAATTTGAGTAGTCAAAAACTGGTATGAAACTTTAGACATCTCAGCCGCGCGAGTACTTGATATATTGTATGAATATTTGTATTTAAAATATCTATTCGAGCGGACCATGCCACGATGTCTGACTTGTAATCGAAAGTACAACCGATTGACACAGTAATGTAATTGTAAGAGCTTTTAACAAAATTCTATACTTAAGCAACAACAACGAAAGGCTACATATAAGGTCCTTTGTCACATATCAATTCATTTGGTAAACAACCCCAATTTGATTTTTTGTATCAATTTCCAGCTTCCACAATTCAAGAAATGACTGGAAAGTAAGAGAATTAAGCGAAGAGGTAGCTCATCACTATAAATACTGCCATATTTAAAAGGCATTGAAAAACCTTACTGTTAAGAGAGTTTTTAACAACATGTATCTATAGTACAGGGGATGATGGCGTGGTGCAGTGTTTAGAGCGCACGCATAAAAACACAAATAACCATAGTTCGAGCCCCAGCTGTGGGCATGACACAAAAAAGTGTATTTGTAGTTTCTCGAATGTTTAATAAAGGGACTTCAATTTCCCTCCAGACAACTCATCTAAAAAATAGAGAAGGAGCCCCTCTGACCTACCATCATACCTCTGGTGATGATGACAAATATCAGATGAATGATCAGAAAAAGACGCTATTTACTGGGAAAAAATTACAATAGTAGAGATCACCACCAATTAGCCAGGATCTTCACCACTATGCAAAATCATATGAAGAAAGCTACAGATGATTAATCATGTATCCACGTAGCCTGAATGATCAAATTGATTAAAGAAACTAAAACAAAGCAATGGATGCTTTGTGGAAAGCCAATATGCTCCCTAGAGGAGTGACGGGGCAAAAACAAAAATATGCCTCGAAATCAGAGCCATATGCAGTGGGATGTCTTTGGCAAGAATTGGCCAGGGAAGTTAATCAAAAAACAGGCCAACACCCTTGTTCAGCTTAATGTCACATTTTTAGCAATATTAAATTTTATAGGGCAGAAAGTATCGGTTTAAATCATAATAAAACAAAAAAATATATTTTAGCTATCAATGAAGCGGGCTTTGTTAATAGAAAATTCTATGACATTAATGTTCAAATATGTGGCGTACCAGGCGCACTCTGAAACACCAATTTTCACAAACCTTTCGCAGCATTGCAACTGCATTTCGCCAAAACTCTTTGAATATTGATTTCCAGGTATTCAATTATTTCTGGTTTATCGATCTAGACAAGTGACTTTACATAACTCCAAAGAAAATAATACAATGCGTTTAAATCACATGAACTTAGTGGCCAATTAATTGAACCAGTACTGTTTCATGAAAAGTTTCTGTTAGTAAATCAATTCTAGAGCGCGCTGTGCGGCAACGGGTTCTGTCCTGTTAGAACCACATATCAGCTAATTAAGGTACCAAAAAAATACCTAATCATGACCCTATACACCTCACCATTGGCAGCAGTATTCTGATCATCATAGTTTTTAAGCACATATGGACCAATAACTCCACCAGTCCATAAAGTGTACCAAACAGTAATTTTCTGTGGATGTAGTGATGTTTCGACAATATGCAAGTGTTGGTCTGGTGTAAGTCTATCTATAATGAAATGTCTAATCAAACTAAACAAAAGGCAACTATCAGCTGCTAAATCGGTTGTCAGAAATAACGTAGTGTTGCCAGCTCAATGTTATCAACTTTCAAAAACGTCCATTCTATAAAAAACTATTCTAAGACGTTAACTGGCTGTGCTAGATTACAAGGGAGAGACAAACTATTACTAATAGATTGACTATTGCATTCAAATTATTATAAATTTATTTGCCCAATTAAACTATGAAACAAATGGAAAAAATAACCACTATATATAAAAATCATCTGCATTTCAGAATCTATGGGTAAGTTTTTTCTAGAATTTTTTTTATAAAATGTGAAATTTTTCGAAGAGGCTGCTTCATACATATTATAATAACTTTGAAATGGGTTATTCGATTTCGTTAGGCCATATGTTAAAAAATTTTAAATTATACCAGCTTTAAGCCATTCTAATATCATTTTTTAATATAACCCTTATTTTTGGAGTCATTGAGAAACAAATCATATTTTTTTTTTTAATTATGATGTTTTTGATTTACAAAAATTCGCATAAAATAAAAAGTTGCAAATATTTACCAGTTTTACTACTTATTCGTAAAGCTTCATTTAATAGACGTAAAATAAACCATAATTCATGAAAATCGATTGGTATATATACATATATTTTATTCCCAATTATATAGTAAAAGTACCTGGTTTTGAAAATAAAATTTTTTATGCAATTGTATGTAATGGGTGTCATATAAGCGATATATTTTTAAATTCATAAATAAAACCATATCTGCAATTACAGCAAATAAAGCATTGATTTTTGATGAAAAAAAGTGGAAAACAAACAATGGACTGATAAACAATTTACGAGATCTGCTCTATCAAGACAAATGGACGAGAGAAAGAGAAATCGTACTATAAAAGTGGTATCGAAAAGTTGACATATCGTTTTCCATGTTGTATTGTCCTCGAAGGCAAATATGTTGAATAATAAAATCGAGTTTTGTCAAAATATTGTTTTTTTTCTTACTTATTCTACGGAGTTATTAAGTGACCTGTTACATATATAAAATTTTAAAGGATTTAGAAATACAAATTATCCACATTTTTTTTAATAAATATTTTCATAAATTTAAAGAAATTCTTGAAAATTACCAATCACTTAACCATGCGTATGATTATTACGCTTAATAAATTCAATATTAATCATACGCCATATTGGGTTAACAAAATGGAATTTATATAAGAAAATTTCGTAATTAAATTGTGGTGGTCTAGACATGAAAAAACAAAATAAGCAAAAATTATCAAAAGCCTAAAAGTAATGTTGAATTAGAATGACAAATGATATTTGAAACTAAGTTTTATTAATAGTGATTACACAAGAGAATCTCATATAAGACTCTAACATTTATATTGAAATCTGGTATATGGTAAAAGAGTTGGAATTCTTTGAAATGCTTAGCAAATCTATAAGCGTTACAAGCTACTCTAACTTTGCAGAGAAGTTAAAGCAACCACTTGTTAAGCAGTCGAACACGTCTGTGATTAGTATGATATGTAGCAGAGATCAATAATGCATACTAAAAAAGTAAGCATACTCGCTTCATCATTCATAAATTCTTATACTTAAACGTTTTCATACCTATTGCAATGCCTACTTATATGCATTCATACGCTAAAGCTTGAAGTAGTCATTATACTCGTGCTTATCAAAATTTATGACGTTGATGATTCATACTGTTCTGAACATATTGTTTATAGACGATGCATTATAAGTATAATTCGGGAATGAGAATGTGTGTTCGCTACGGTACTATTAGTTTTTGTATGTATTTTTTTAACAATATAGCTTGCTTACTTGATGAGTAGTACTCGAACGAATTGAATGAGTATTATGAGTATTTTCTGACAAATGAATGAATGCTATGAGTACGACATTTGATTCATACTCCATGCTATTTATACTTATGAATTAACGTTATAGTGAGTATGAGTAGTTGAAATTAAATGATGCGTACTCACTTGCTGATTGCTGATCTCAGATGTGTAGCATCAACATCACGCAGAATCTTCCAAAAAACATCAACAAACATAGTACGTGCATGGGTATGGTCAAAATTATTAGGTGCACGGTTAAGTTTGGTAGATGACATAAAAACGTAATATCTGTAGTAATATTAGTTACATCAGGTAAAACTGAAGCTAGCTTGAAAGGCGACATTACAAGCTTCATTTTGTTTTTAAAATCACTTTATTTTATGTAAATTTATCTATGTTTGAAAATAAGTAAAAATTCAGAAAATTACTGCCATATTTTGCTTTTCAAAATATTATAAAGAAGGAAAGAATGCGTCGCTAGCTGATGAAAAAATTTGTAAAATTTTGGGGAGAAGATACTGTAACAAGAAAACTAGCAGCGAAATAGTTTCGATCTGAGAATTTGCACCTCACTATCATCAATCTCTCACTAAAAATTGGAGAGATCATGGACAAAAATGAGAAAGGTTGGCACATTAGCAGCGTGGTAACTAGGCATTCATCACCATGCAATTATCAACCCTTTAAAGCTTGGTGCGCTATAATCTTTGATGTTTGGGTCCCACATAATCAACAATAAAATATGTAATGGCCTGATTTTCCGCTTGCGATTCATTGCTAAAACGGAATGAGATCTAAGCATTTCTAAAGCGAGTGATTATTAGCGATGAAATGTGGGTCTCATACGAAAATAGTGTTCGAAAAAGATAATGGGCGAAGTAAGGTAAAGCGATGCAAATGGTAGCAAAGCCAGAGACGGAATAGACGCACTCATGATAGAACAACTTCGGTAGCAGTTTTAAATTTTTAAATTTAAGTTAGCGTTATTCGATACCAAATCTTATTCGATAAAGATTGACACCAAGATTGGTGACACAAAGATTTGAAGGGAATTGTTCACTACAAGCATTTAAAACCAGATGAAATAATTGATTCTGATCTCTACTGTCAACAATTTACAAGACTGTAATCAGAATAGGTCAACAAAAAAGGTGTTGTGTTTCATTATGACAACGCACGTCTTGATGACCCAGCAGAAACTGAGAGAGCTTGGCTGGGAGTTTTGATGAATCCAGAATATATCCCACAGCAGGCACCTTCATATTATCATTTGCATCGATTTCTGCAGAACTCTCACTGTAGCACAGAAAATGGGCATCAACACCATCTAGTGACAAGAAATTGCAGGTTGCTTTTATAATGAGGTTATCTACCATTAGGTTCTTTGGCGCATTGAGCCTGTAAATGAGAAAAGATCAAAGGTGGTAACAATTCGAAAGGTAGTCTTGGGTCTGAACCAGCCTTCATTATACAACATTATATCACAAAGTGATAGAACGTGCGATAAATACATAGATGGATATAAAGATATGATTTCGCCGAAGCTTTTATTTCGTTATAATGCTTGACCCTTACCAATATGTATGAAAACCAATCTCATTTTACTGACCGCCTCTGAATTGATTGCAGCAGACGATTCCTTTGAGGTAGTTCTTGACCATTAATTCGCACATTTTGGGCGTTATCTAACCAATAACTTTGTGATTTCCAAATGCTCTAACGTTAGGGCATCTTTCGCGCAGAAATGGTCTTTGCGGTAGTCCCACAAAAAAAGAAGTAACGGCATAAATCGCATGATCTTGGTGGCCAATTGGCGTTGCCAAATCAAGTAACTATGTGACCGCCTATCATACGGCCACAGAGCTCGGAGTAGACGATAACGGTTTTTTCCCGCGTCATTTAAAAAAAAAAACGAGCAAAATTCTTGACATTTATAGAAAAAAATTTTGACAGTCAAAAATATTGACTTTCGAAAACTTCTCTCAGAAATTGTTGGCAGAAGACCCTAAAATGTAATATATCTGGTAATATTAAATACATCAGGCTACACTGTAGCGGGGTTGATAAGTCCGAATGATAGCGGGTGATAAAAACTGGACGTGGAACAGACGGTGGTACTGAATTCTTCATTATGAGCTTCTACGACAGGGTCAAGCGAATTAACTGGATTAAAAGAAAAGCTGTTGACTTCCACCGTGATAACGTCCGACCACACACATCTGTGATGATTCGGCAGAAACTGAGAGAGCTTGGCTGGGAAGTTTTGACGTGTATGTACTATATACGCTTTTTGATTATCTTTTGCTTCGGTCTCTGCAGAAAAAAATTTAAATTCCGTACAGGCCTACAAAATCCAATTAGATCTGTTTTGCGCTCAAAAGTTCAACACTGATGGAAGAATGCCTTTAGAGCAAAAGTGGCAGAAATTTATTTGGTTTAACAAAGCTCGCTTTTAGTATAAGAAAGAGCTTAATTTTTATTAAAATTAGTAAGCAACCATGTGCGAACACCTATTTTAAAAGTTTCATTGCAAATGCTTTAAATAAGCTAAGATAGGAAACAAATATACTTAAAACGCTTCACATTATTAATTCACCAAAGAAGTCTTAAAAACTTTGTGGTCAAAAATAAACTTGACAAACTAAAATTTTTCTAGATTTTTGATAAGCTGAGACAATTTTTGCAAGTCAGGTAGTAAAATCAAGGCCATATGACAACTCTACCTTTAGACTATAATGCTCAGCAAACAGTCACATTTTCCGGATGCAATGGCTTTTCTACTATCATTTCTGGGTTCTACGAGCCCCAAATGCGACAATTTTGCTTGTTGACGTGAAAAGCGAGTGATAAATGAGCTTCATCGGTGAAAAATATTTTGTTCAAAAGTTCGGCCACGTTTAAATCACCACATTTGTGTTAAGTCTTAACTATTTTTAAGCGTTCCTCAGTTGCTAAACGAGTCACATGCGTAAATGACAAAAGTTTTGCATGATAAATAACACTTCAAATAACAGATATTTTACAGCCCTGTCAGATCGACGGCTTTGAAACCATTAAATGGATAACCCGATATTACTCAATATAACCAAAAATTTTTAAAGTGAAACTTATGAAATCATTAGATAAAAATTAAAGAATTTAGAAAGTAGAACATAACCAAAAAAATCATACATACCTGCAGCCATTGCTACTATTTATTTTTACATATTTTTAATGCATTTGTTTTATTTCTTTAAGGCAGTATATGTTTTCACTTGTATTACTTATTTCTTGATATATAAAATAAAAAATATTTGAGGTGGATACCAAAAAAAAAAAAAGTTGCAAAATGGAACGAATATATACATACTTTAGTTTCTGCCAAGTATTACGAAAGCCAGCATATCTTTACTCAAGGTTACAAACTCAAGTTAAAATATTAAAAAAATATGTGAAAAACTGAAATAAAACTAAAAAAAATTTATATGCCGCAGCATCAGCAAAAAAAAGTGAATAAAAATGTGGCATGAAATATAGAATGAAATGGGAAAAAAATTTCTGAAAATCTCTAAAGAAAATTGTTGAGCAAATATTTGTAGAAATATTTCTGGTATTATTTCTTTAACTTTTAAATATATTTCTTGTTAATATTAAGGAAAATAAAGAAAAAAAATTAGAAAAAATGTACGAAAAGACCTTGACTTAAATAAAATGAATATTTTACTTATAAAAAAAAACATTATTTTTTTTCTTCTAGCTTTTGTTGGATCAGATGTTAATGGAAAAATATGAAAATGTTAATAGCACTTATTAAGGATTAAAAAAAATATTTAAAATAATTTCTTAAAAATAAATTGGTATAAAGAACTTAAAGCAGTAAATTAACGCTTCAATGAAGTTGTTTAATAAAATATTCCTTTTTTTGTAAATACACATTTATATTTCCTTAAAGAAATGTCAACAGTTTAACATTAACAACAACAACAAAATTTTTAACATCTGCAATATGCAACAATGAATCAGAAAAAAAAGGAAAAACGTAAACATTTTATGGAGGAGTTACATTTGTTCCTTCATTTTAACAATTTCTTCGCCAACTGGTTTTATTTTCACTCTGTAATAGCACAACTTTGTTTCGTTTTATTCCTGAAACGTTAGCATAGAGAGTGGATTGTAATGGTTTACTGAAAAAAAAACCAAGAAACAGAAATAAAATGGAAAAGTTAAAATAGCAGAAGTTGGCTTAAGTGGAACACTTTAAACGATGTCACAATTTCCGTGTTTGTTTAAGAATTCATACATTTTTTATGGTTTCAAATTTACATGATTTTCAGAACAACGCAAAAAGAAGAAGTTAAAATTAAGGAGAGAAATAAAATATGAAAAAGAAATATTTGAGGAAAAAAGGGAAATATTCGATTGAGTGAAGCCTGTTTTTTCAGCATTTTTTAATACAAATAAACAAACAAACGGAGAACATCAAGGCAATTACAAGGAAACTTTAATCAGAAGCCTATATGAATGAAATTTTTAAGCAAGAAAACATTACTAAAACTTTAAAAAAAATTATTTAATAAACACTACTAGAACACCCTACCTTTTATTTCAGTGGTTGAAAAAGGTTTTCTAAGTACCATTAAGATAAGCACAAATGATATCAAACGTGCAGGTCTCCCTAAGAAAAATAGTCGGTAAACTTAATTGAATAATATTGTCTGGTCATGGCACCTCAACCGAATGTTTTCACAATATTTTGTATGAATAGGGGATTGGAAAGTAAATTCGTACTTTTGGAGGATCACTTTCAAAGCATAACGGTAGCCAATCCAACCAGCTTTTGCGCCTTGGTCACCAGGTCGTTTAGATTATCCTGCAAGTTGTCGTCCACATAGCACCTTGAAAATTAAACACAAGTTTATTCATCTAAATCTATATTGTCCCCACCAAATTAATCCCCATCGACTGCAACACACTTATGCCAGTGCTTAATCCAAATCTCGAAGCTTTCCGTATGTCCATCAGTGCTTCCTACAATTTGTCCACTATTTCCTCTCGGCTGCTGAAACGCGTTCCCCGTAATAATATTTTAACTCGATTGAAAATAGAGAAGTTACAGGCAGCCAAATCAGGTGAACTCGGTGGCTGTTGTTTGTTGTGCGACGGTGCATTATCATGGTGCAAAAATACACAAGTTTTCTGCCCACAATTCTGGTCTCTTTCGCCGAATTGCTTCATGTAAGCATCTCATAATGCCCAAATAATACTCTTTGTTTACTGCCTGGCTTTCTGGCAAAAATTCATGATGCACTACACCGTTGCAATCTATGAAAACCGTGAGCATTGCCTTCTTTTTTGACTATAAACGACGTGGTTTTTAAGTCTCGGTGGAACGCCATTCAATTGTCTGATGTCTGGGTTGCGTGTCGCACTCATAAACCCATGTCTCGTCTCCAGTAATGATCTTTTGATGAATGTGAGATGGGATTCGTACTCAACACGATCTTATTTTTGCATGCTATTAAGATCTTTTTGCACCAATTTTGCTGCTACACGACGGAAGACCAAATCATTAACCAAAATGTCTGGGATCTATGACGCCTAATTTGTGGTTACTGATCAACATTTCTTTTTCTTTATGTTTTAGTTGTCAATGTTCGCGCTTTTTACGCAAAATTTAATTTTTAACTCCTGCTAAGATTTAGCAGGAGGCGGTATTCCAGGCTTTGTAAGTGTTCATGCATGTCCCACACGATTCCTCTTTTCTTTTGCCACAGGCTTAGCATAATGGCGTTCAAGGTAGTGGTGAAGGTGGGCAGCCTTATTTACTTTAATATGGTATAAAGTAGATCGCTTGCAGTTCCGTTGTGGCTGTGTTGGATGGCGGTGAAGGATAGTGTAGACGTAGATTCCTTGAATTATGTGCATTGATTTTTTCAGGACGTCTTTGACAACGAGAATTTCCTAAATAGTTTTTCCTTTTATGGAAGAAAATTGTTCATCTTGATCATGATTTTTCGGCCGACAAATCAACCGTTTAAATTAAACAAACGACAGCTTGGAAAAATTTTGTATTGCATCATGGAAATATCAAAACACACACATATTTAAATACTTGCCAAACATTTACTGCGTTTGGTTGGGAAGTTTTGATGCACCCACCGTACAGTTAAAAATTTGCGAAGTCTTTTTGCAATTTTGTTGATATTTCCAGGTGTTCAGTTGTCCTAGGTTTATCAGCGTAGACAAGTGTCTTTACATAAACACAAAGAAAATAATCTAATGGGGTTAAATCACATGAGCTTGGATTTCAATTAATGGGAGCATTACGTGAAATTACTCTTTCATCAAAAGATTATTATTAATTGTAGCGTGTGCTGAGTAGCGTGTGATTCTGTCCTGTTGGAAGTATGTGCCAGCTAATTGAGGTACGAAAAATTGTCTGATCATGTCCCTATACCGATCACCGTTGGCAACAATATTCTGACTATCATCGCTTTTGAAAACATATGGAGCAATATCTCTATAAATCCAGCCCATAAATCACACAAAACAGTAAGTTTCTATAGATGTAATGGTATTTCTTTAAAAGTTTGTGGATTATCATCACTTTAAATGTGACAACTCTGCTTATTTACGTACTCATTCAACCAAAAATGGGCTTCATCGAAAAACAAAATTTTGAATGAAAATTCTATGTCAACATCAATTTCTGCTTCAGCCCATTCGCTAACCATTTCAAATCAAATTTTGAAGCTCTAAAAAAACTCGATATAAAGCTTGTCAAAAAATGTCAAAAAGTTATTGATAATACTATGGTCAGACATATATTTTAATTCAGTCAATTAATGTCTAAATTGAATTCTCAAGTTTGGTGTTTATATAAAGCGCAATTAAATTTGTTCAATCAGCATTTGACAACAGAAAATGCTAAGATAGATTTCGATTTGTTCGTGTAAAGTTAAATTAGGGAATTTGAAACATAGCCATGAAATAAATAATTAAACTTTAACTTTAAAAAGAGTGTAAAATTTAAAGAAAAAATACTCAACTTCATTAGACAAAATTTTTGTTTACTTGTTTCAGTTTGAAAATGGATATTTCATGTTATATTGTACAGTGTGCGAAATCCTCATTCATACAAACCCAAAATATACATTTTTTTATTTAAGAAAATATATACATAATAAAAGTGACGTTTTTTATTAAATATTATTTTTTGAATTATTCTTTTGTTAAAAATATAATTTGAAAACTTGTATGAATAATCATTTTGCATACTGTATGTGGTTCTAAATTCTTACTAAACATACTTCATACAGAGCTGCCACTCCGCATTCTGCATATTTTATACAGGGTTGAATTTTAATTTCGACTCAATTAATTGTGCATTTATATACTAATTGTGCAATGTATTAATTGTTATATTTTATGGTAAATTGAACTCAATTAAAACCTTAATTGCGTGAAATCGCTTAACTGACAATTAACGCTTATGTTTAAACATGAAAATGAAAAAAATGTTTTTCCATTTTGGTAAGAAAAAGCAACAGGGTTTAGTTTTCATTACCATTATAATAAAATTTTTAAATACCTGTTCCTTTTAAATCCACTTTTTAATCTTTTACAACTTAATTACAATTTAATAAAATAAACTGAAATGTAAGTGAACTATTAATATATATATAAATTTTTAATAAATTCACATGAATTAAAAATCAAATTTTTCCTCAAAAATATTATATCCCATAAACCCATGTACACTAATATAATCAAAGTCTGAAGGGAAGGGAGAGTGACAGCAAGAGAATGAAAATGATATACAATAATCAAATGTATTATACACATAAATACACACTCACACGCACACATAGACATACTCATGTATTAATATAAAATATCTCAGTTTTATCCTTGTATGTTTATCTAATCAGTAATATGAATGTTTACTTATACCCAAACCCCCCAACCATGTCATAGCCTCATCAGTATACTCATATCACTGTGGCAGTAGTACATGTACAACCGAGAGTATAAGCTTATAAATGAATGATATGGAAACAGAAAAATATCTTGGTTTTTTTTTTCTTTTTTATTCATGTATTTTTGTTGCTGCTGCTGCTGTATGTATATTGTTTTTAACCAAAAAAATCCTTCGAATTTCATTGTTAGAATAAAAATTGAATATTTTTGTTGGACAAATAATAGTTGGTTGTACTTGTTGTAGTAGTAGTAGTTTTATATGCTTATACATGAATACAAATAATGTTGGTTCTTGTTTAAGGATTTTGATATAAAAATATTCTCTATCCTCTCTCTCTCTCATATTCCAATTTCACATATACTCTCACATATACCAATTATCTCTGTATAAAGAATTTAAATATAATGAGTTGTTGGACAACAGTATGCATGCATCTGCATGTTACGATGTGAGTTTTGTACCAAAAGTTTAACATCAAACGCCGGATAATGAAAAAATCTGAGATGAAGACATGTTTATTTTAATTAAAACTCTCTCATATACTAACTAAAATACATCTACAAACACACAAATACTTTTACTATTCCATTTTTTAAACACACACATATATATATAAATATATATAGACCATACACTTGAATAAACACACGTTTAGTAAATAAATTTGATTTAATAATGATGTGTGCGTTGGTAGGTCGGATTGTTATTTGGTTGGTGGCTTTGATTGGTTAGTTTTTAATATAAAAAGAAAAAATTAATATTAACAAAACTTTTGTAACTCTTGTTACTATTTAATAATGGACATTTTCTTTATTTGAAGTTTATTTATATGCGTTAAGGAATGAATTTTATTAAAAGAAAAACAATATTTATTAACAAAATACTGAAATTTGAAAAATTAAAAACCTTAGATTTCAAAGGTCGGTATAGTTAATTCTTTTAGACAAAGTTTAAGCTCCATAAGACTAAAGCTACGGTCACATTTATCAAATATTTGACAAAAACAAAGTAACCACTATCACAGTGCAACTTGCTAAAAAAAAACGTTGTCTTAAAAAGTATTGCCTACTTTTTGTTGCGAAGACAAACACTTGAACCAATATTATATTACCATACATCACAGCTGCATAACACAAACGCACGTTGTATAACAACCAACCTAAAGAGATAAACTCTCTATTTCTCAGAATCTCTAGCAAAACCAAATTATAACATTAAAGAATTTAAGAAAAAAGGAAAAACAAAAACATTTTAATGTTTTTAAGCTATTTGCAAATTATCTTTTAATTGAGTGTAAATATTTAATAATAACATGCGTTTGAGCAGAAGAAAACAAAAAAAAAAATAAAAAATAAAACAGAAAAAGAGTAGAAAACCAAAAAGAGAAAGCAAAAAATGAGTATAACAGCCTGAAACTCTAATTGTTCACAACGTATGTCTTTGAATTGTATGTGTGTGTAAACGATATGTTTTATTAATACACTAGAGAGAGGGAGTAAATGAGAGAAATAGAGAAGAAGAGTGTGTCTTTAAGGAAAATTAAAATGATAATATGTAAACACTTTGGGACTAAAATACACACAAACTCAACTGCAGAGAGGTATAGAGACACCAGCATGGCATGATTTCTTTAAGTCTTATATTCAGTTATATATCGAGACATTTAAACTGTTATATTCGTATGTGTGAGTGTGTTTTTATTTCATTTTTCACATATTATTTGTTTTTTGTATTTTTATTTTTTTCCAGAGAAAAATGCTGGTGTATGTAAGTGTTTATTACAATCATCTTTTCATTAAGTCAGAGTCTTAAAAAACACTCTCACCAATATTTAACTAATACACACTCACGTATAATGCTCATACATAAACACCAGATACAAAAAATTTAAAATAAAGAGAAAAAGAGTGAGAATAGAGCAGTGTTGCCACCTACAGCATTATGAGTTGCACACAACCAACACCCTTTGTAATCCAGAACATACATTTAGAGCATAGGAACTGATTTTAGCAAGTTTTAGCAAAATTCCAGTGCTATGGACTTCTGAACTTTTGATAATGTCGCCTTACGCTTAACTAAGGTGTTAAATTTTTCTGATAAACTCCTTAGCCAATTTCTTCGAAAGATGAGGCTCTGAGCAGGTGTTTCTGCAAATTTGGGTCCAATGCGAATGAACCAAACCTTTGCATTACCCGATGTTTGCGTGGGATCGTTGGCTTGGTAAAATGGGAAATTGCGTTACCTCGTTCCTCTGCACTTTGCTTCATATTTTCTTTTTGAATATTGAGGTAAACAAATTGATATAAAAACATGTTAATTGTCGTCACCATCATTTAAATTACAATCACAATCCATCCTCCAAGCTTAACAGTAGTTTTTTATATTCATTATTCAATTCGGCTTGTTTGTTAAGTATATCAAATTACATATGACAAAAATTTCAAATACAGCGATTAAAGGAAACGGTAAATCAAAATGTAAAATTACACACAGGCTACACACAATATGTGTAATTACACACAACATGGCAACACTGAAATGGGAAGAGAGTATATTTTTCATTCATGCTATGGTGATAATGATAATACAGACACTTAGCATGAATATATGAATATAATGCAAAGGCAAAACGTCTAGGACTCCGTTTACGGGGTATAAGCATTTTAAATGATTTTAATAAAAATATTTCATCCAAACTATGTTCGAGACAATATTTTTTATATTAAATTTATTACTTGTTTATATTTATATTATTTTTTATATTCGTTTTTGCAGGCTCGAGTGTAAACTAATCATCTTTATGATATGAGAACAAATTTTAAGCTGCATAATTTTTTGTTTTATTTTTGCATAATTTTTGTCACATTTAATTTTACATCTTATTCATTTAATTTTTTGTAATTCGTATGCACATCATAAGATGAGCTTATGTTATGTCATTAGCTTTTTTACAACGACATACATTTTTACATTTTTATATCAGACAACTTAAAAGTCAAATATATTTTATGTTTAATATAAAACAAAAAGTTTAAATAATAGTAAGAAAGTGACACGTCTTTAATGCCTTAGTTGTAACGTAACACACCAATCTTATGGGCAACACTGTAATAGATTAGTGGTGACATACCATAACTTCATAATCGGTCAATTTATTTATTTTTTTTTTTTTCTTTAAAGGATTACTGAACTAAATAATTTAATTTTGCAATAATATTTCAAAAACATTTTTTTGCCTCTTCTGGACATTTGCAAATTTTGAATTGTGACTGTTTATGATTTAGGATGCGATATGATTTACATTATTTTTCTATTTTTTAGCGGTATCACTTTAATTCTGCTGCCATTTTTTTTCTACTTGTAATTTTTATTCTAAATTTTTATTTTCAGATTCTAAATACATTCCGGTTAGTTAATATGAAAAGTCAGTCGAAGGAACAACGTGTTTTTATTATTAAAAATGGCAAAAGTTTTAAGGATGTAATTAGAAAATTGATGTGGTTTGTGGTCCGGAGGAATATACGAAACATATTTTCGTGAAAACAAAAATTGAAATACGATTACGATCAATGGATGATAATCCGAAGCATAATACACAAAAAGGAATCTCTCTGCTCTCTCTGTTTACAACTTTGTAAACAAAAACAAATACTCGACAGATCCTTCTACCTAAAGAATTTCCAACCCGGTCATAGTTACAACTTAGGTTCGATCACAACCTCTTCAACCAGAGTTTAACCACACTAAACTCTCTTTACACTGAGTTCAAGCCAGTAACTAGTTGGCTGAGTTTACATCACATTAACTGATTGCTGTTCCCATCGATGTGCTTTTCATGTGACTGAGTGAACCATACTTCGAAAGCTCTCGAACCTCTCGATATTTTGGGTAGATTCCATTTATTTCCTTTACTTTCTTTTTAGCTCTTATGAGACTCTGTTACTTGTTATCTTTTCTGCCTATTTTTGTTGCTGCCGTTTGTTTTTCTTTACTACATTTCTGCTAATGTTGTTATTGTCGAGTTGGTTATTTGTAAACAGCACGTATAGTTGATTTTTTAAGTTTTCTTTTTATTCATTTTACCAACGTAATAAACGTCTGGGGTGCCCAATCTTATTTTTGGAACAATACTATAAAGCCTATGAAACAATTCATTTATTACATGTAATATTTCCTAACCGCGTACTCTCTAGTAGTCTATATTTTATTAAAAAACAAAAGGTCTATGTCAACAATTTCCAAATCCATCGACCGTTTAAGAAAAATGATATGCTCCTATCTTTGTTTTTCTTTAGCTCCAGTTTCACGCACAAAGTGGACGTTATTTTCTTCAATGTCGTTAGGTCATCCTTCGATGAAGATTGGTTGTTGATTAAAGTACTTTCAGAGCCTTTTATTGAATATAAGGCTTGATCAGAACACTCTCATATTTCTGGGAAAAAGATAATGATGGCTCATGTATTAAGGTTTCGCTCTTTTACTATACTCTGTGTGAAGAGTAATGTAACATCTTAATCAAACGATTATTCATCGAGCATTTTATTTTCACATGAGCAGCCGTTTCAAAAAATATTTGTTACAATATTTGTCATTTTTGCAAAAAAAAGTAAAAATAAAAATATGTGTGAAATACATGTTAAAAAAAAATTTGCAGAGCATATTTTCTAATTTTTGAAAAACAAAGTATAAAACGTATTTTTTAAATACATTTTTGATTGCCATGTTTTTCATTTTATGAAGATATTCATAAATATTCGTTTTTTTTTAATAATTTTTCTAAATTAAAACAAAATAAAAGGCAGTCAAATATATTTCCATTAAAAGTTATATTCTTTTTTAGACATAAATAATTTATTTCGCCAAAAGAAATGATATATGACAAAACTTTCACTACAATTCTACTGTTTGTTGGTGAAATTTTCATGTTTTTTTCCAGCTATAGGGGTATACCTACGGCGTGAAAGAAATTATATTTTTGCTTTCAAGTTCAAATTTGAAACTTTTTTTTTTTGTTGTTAGGAGGGATATTATAATTTTGTTTCAGGTTTACCTATGTTCTAGGAAACTTCTTTTTGCATATTTTAATAAATTAAAATGAAAAATTTCAAGTGTCTTTTAAATTAAAAAAAAAAATGCCGGAAATTACTTTGCAATTTGCACGTCAACAGGCAAAAAAATTTTTGCATTAAGTAAGTTTTGGAAGGCTATTTTAATTACAAAAATTCCAACCGGGCGGGGATACGCCTATACAAAGAAAATATTTATTTTTCTATATCTTGTTAAATTTAGTCCAAATAGCTTCATAGTTAAAACAAATCATCAGGTAAAAAGTAAACAGTGTTTTTTTACATGTTCATAACTTTGATTTTGGAATACTGCTTTATTCGACAACCAAGTCAACAGCTGATAGTTGCCTTGTGTCGAAAGACAATGGAAAATTAAATATGTCTTCATAAACAGAATGTTACTGTCAATGGTAAACGGTGTAGGAACATAATTAGATATGTGTTTGATACCTCAATTAGCTGGCATTAAACTTGCTGGCATGTGGATTCAACAGGAAGGAGCCACGTGCCACACCAAGTGCGCTTTTCAATTAATTTACTCGAAAAAACTTTTGATGAAATTGCCACCAAGATCGTGTGATTTAACCCCAATGGATTATCTTCTTTGGGGTTATATAAAGTCACTAGAAATCAACATTCGTAATGTAATCGGCGAAATACAGCCGCATATGCTGCGAAAATTTTGTGAAATTTGCGGCTTGTACAGCCTTGGCGGTTACATGGTCAAAATCGTACTTAAACGGTTGTTTTTTAGTATGATTTAAACTTGTGAAACTGTAAAAAAATACCCGATTTTGTATATCTTTAGAACAGTTAAAGTGTAAGTTTCTGAATTTGTTCGAAATGACTTCGTTTCCAATACAAATCATCAAACAAAAAATGAGATAGATTGTTGCCATTTAGCGTGGTACCTCCAATTCTGAGAACAGCAATGAAAGCTTTACTATCTATCCACAATAGCCTAAAAGCGGGAAAAATTGAGCAAAGCACACCGGGTAAAGGCCACAATTATATACTATAAACTATATACTATATCAGTGTTGATAAAAAGTAAAAATGTAGTTGTGTTAGTGAGAACATGGAAATTACTCTTTTAGAGAGAGTAAAGTTGATGTTTTAAAAAAATTAATAATAAAAATCCACCAACACCCGCTGCACATATGCACTTGTCGTTGTTTCAGTGACAACTAAACGCAAAAGCGAAAGAAACTCTTTTATTTGTCTGTGCCTTAAAAAAATTTGCATACATTTACCATACGTGTACATTCGTCACTGTCTCTTTGACGACTAAAAGCAAGAGAGTATGATTACGTGTGAACATAGCTGCCAGATTTGACGACTAATCGTCATTTTGACAATTTTTTAACAAAATCGTTTACGATTTTTAATATATGGACAATTGCCAGCTCTAAAAGCATTAATAACTCTTTGTGGGTGAGACAAATAGCCAGTGTTGCCACCTTGAGTGTAATTACACATGTTGTGTGTAATTTTATTTTATGCTCTACCGTGTTCTTTAATCGCTATATTTTAAATTTTTGTCATATGAAATTCTACATACGAAATTTCCTAATTTGCTGACCAAACTGAATTTAATCATAAAAACTCAAAAACTACTGTTGAGCATAGAGGATGGTTTAAGACTGTATCTTGAATTCTGGTGAAGACAACTTACATTTTTCGACGGTGAAGTGAACAAATTTGCTTGTCTCAATATTCGAAAAGAAATAATGAAGCAAAGTGCAGAGAATGGGGATATTGCAAGCATTTCCATTTTCCATTCTATTAAGACAAAAGGTTTGGTTGATCCCTATCTGACCAAAACAGAGCCTAGGTCCTAATGTAATTGAAAATAAAATCAATTCCAAAGCGTTTACCGACTTTTCTGGATTACAAAAGACATGTAAACTATTACTAAATACTCGATTATTGCATTTAAGGTATTCATACTATGCTTTGATCGATTAAGCGTTGAGTTTTTTTAATATTTTATAACTTTATTGAAATCTCATCTATTGTAATTTATTACATGGTTACGAGAGTTTACAACAATAAAAATCTTAATATTTAAATAAAAAAAAAATCTACAAAAATTCACAGAATTAAAGAAAAGTTATGTATGTAAGAAACCTTGTTCAAACTTGAAATATCATAAGAAATTATTAAAACACCCACTAATTGACGCTTTTATAAAAAAAAGAGACGTAGTGACTATTTAGCAATATCCATATTATATCCTGTGTAGAACTGACCCTGGCTAAAATTTCAATCATTACGTGGTTTAAGTTGCTGTACAGCGAATCAGTACGTTTAGACCATGTATTATCTTCAAATATTTTATTTTTGTTATTTGTTTTATCCGCAATTTCTATTCACACACTGTAGTTTTACTTATGAACTCAAAAGAGCACCAGAATACTAAAAAGGGGCTTGTTTCATAACAGCTTTATTTTTTCATGCAATTATTATAGGCCATACGGTTTTATGACGCTTTGGGAGTCCCTCTTATATATATTTATTATATTTTAATGCTTAGAGGATTTTTCTAGGAGAATAACTCTTCACTATATGTACATACATATGTATGTACTCGTATATAATAACCGTAAAAACAGAATTTTATGTGTAATTTTTCTTCATATGTGTAATTTTAATGCCCAAATGCAAATGAGGTATTCTTTCGTACGTAGCTTCAAGCACGCATTAGAAATGTGTACTACATAGGTACTGTAAATAAAAACTTGGATGGTTTTTGTTACGATTTCTTTGGCGATTTTTCGACACTGAAATGACAATGTTTATGAAATTCGTCGGAAAAATTACGATTTTCTGAAAATTTCATCTGGCAGACCTGCGTGTGAAGTTGATGGAGGACCAAAGTCCCATGACAAGCTAATGACTGTACTACATAAATATTAATGTGTGTTTATTTGAAGACTGTATACAGCAGATTCTACATTGTCTTTCTGAAAGGAACTAGAGGCTATTCGGGAAGGAATAAAATGGGGAAAAAATAGTCAAAGTCATAACTAAGATAGTAGTTAAGTTAATAAATAATATAATAGTAGCGAAGCACGCCGAGTCTCAGCTTTTATATTTTATATATGTAATTTAAAATGCAATAAGTGGGGTCAAAAATATCACGCAATTATACTGATTTATAATTACTAATTCAGCAAATATTTATAATTCAAAAAAAAAAGTATTTTAAAACTGCAGAAAAGTGTGTTGCCACTGATGAACTTTAATCTGGTTGCATAGTAGAAATAAACGCCAGTACACATATATAGTACCTCCAATGATATGTTGTAACATCTAAGCGTTTAAAATTAATTTCAAAATTTTACATCTATTTCTTTTATACTTTCCATTAAACTCATCAATTAATATCCTTCCTCCAAAACCTTTTACGTATTCTTTTTTTGTGCCGAAAAATTCAACCCAAATACTAGCAATTTCCTATACATAAGCCCGTTATTTTAATTTTATTTTTCCCCATTTTACTGCATTTGCTGGTGGTGGTTGGTTGGCAGATCTACTGCTGTTGCTGTTGCTGTTGCAACCATGATTTGTGGCTTTACACTTCATCTGTGTTGTTCTTAATACTTAAACACTTGGACACTTTAAAAACCATAAAAACCCAACATTTCCTAATGCCATTATTTTTCTTTTTTTATAGTGAAATAAAGCTGACGGTGTTTTACTGCTCGCCCTCTTTCCTTGCTAAACCTAAACCGTTAGCATATGTCCAAATGTTGCATGTGTTTTTTGATTTTATTTCCACTCTCCAGTATTATTTTCCATTTTCGAATAGATTTCTTTTTTATATATATTGAAATCATAGGACCATTAATGTGTGCATTAAGTGAAATAATGTCACGTGGAAACCTTTCATTATAGTTCGTTTCATTACATTTTATATAACCGAAGTTAACAAAACAATTGTTAAAGTGTTTCTATGTAACCAACTCTGCAATTGCTTTCTCTTTTACTTTCATACAAATGCTTTGATTGTTTTTTTTTTTTTTTTTTTAAGGGGAACTTAGTTACTATATTCCCGTCCGTAATGGGAGGATTTCATATTATTTTTTCTTTTTTTTGCAGCATTTTTAGGGTAAATCTATTATTTTCTTTTATTTTCATTTTATATTATTGTACGATTTTTTTATATTGTTTTTTTTTTCATTTGGTTCCTTAGCTTAATGTGATTATTGGTGCAAGTAATAAAATTGCATTAGTTTTGAAAAAATACTACTTTTTTTGGGTTTTAGTACTTATAGTATACTGTAGTACTTAATCTTTTTTGTAATTTTTTCAATTTTCATGCAATTCGAAAATCTATAATGAAAATTCCTTCAGCCATTGAAAATAAAATCAAGTAAGTAGGACCACCAACATTGTACTTTTGTACCATAATAAGTGTAATTTACATATTACGGGCTAAATATAGTTTATCCGACTTGCAATTTCTTCAGAGCATAACACATTTCTAAAAAATGCCAATACAATTAATAAAAACGTTACGTATTTCAAAAAAATGGTTTGTCAAATCACCAAATTTAGTCTACAAACATGGCACAGAAAACTCGAAAAACTGTTGAAAGTACATGATGCCTTAAACTCGAATGGTTTAACGGCATCGGATGTCGACAAGGTTGCTTAGACTAAAGTGGAAACGCATTATACCAGTGATTTGTACTGGTGTTCGAGAAAACTCACCAATGGCCATATGACGACACAGAACCTGGGAAAACGGGTGTGATTAATGTTTGAGCGGATTTCTACAGTGATAAGTTATCTTGAAATTAGCAAAGTGCTTAGATTAGCAGTCAACATCGACTGTTTAGATACCGCCTTGATAAAAATTTTCCCGGAATTTATTAAGAAAATTAAAAATACAAGTTTATTCATCTAAATCTATATTGTTCCCTTCAAAGTAATTCCCATCGACGGCAACCTACTTATGCCAGCGCTTGATCCAATTCTCGAAGCATTTTTCATATTCGATTCTCGGTATTTGTATCAGTTATTCCTGCGATTTTTTCATTATTTTTTCTCGGCTGCTAAAACGAGTTCCCCGTAATGGTGTTTGTACTCTATTAAACAGAAAGAAGTCATTGGAGTTTTCTACCCCACTTTCGGAGAAATTGCTTCATGCAAACGTCTCATAACGCTCAAATAATACTCTCTGTTTACTGCTTGGCCTCCTGGCAAAAACTTATGATGCACTACA
Source organism: Wohlfahrtia magnifica (assembly GCA_023159175.1). NCBI lineage: Eukaryota > Metazoa > Arthropoda > Insecta > Diptera > Sarcophagidae > Wohlfahrtia > Wohlfahrtia magnifica. The sequence goes on along the minus strand of JAKWBJ010000482.1, from coordinate 4,352,621 downwards.
CCTTTCTAATCCATGAAAACCGTGAGCATTGCCTTCTTTTTTTGGTTGAAAACAACGTGTTTTTTGGTCTCGGCTCATTTGCCTGATGTCTGGATTACGTGTCGAATTAATAAGCCCATATTTCGTCTTCAGTAATGATCCTTTTCATGAATGTGGGACCGGATTGAGTCTCGCAATTCATGTGTTTTGCAATCTCATCATGGGTTTTTTTTTGCATAAAATTGGTGATGATTTTAGATGGCTGGATCGTTGACCAAAAGCTATAACATAGACGTTGCAAGCACCAGCATAACAATAATATTCCATTCTTACATACGAAAATGTAGAGATAGAATTAAAAAACTGCAAATAGACCATTAAACGCAAATAAAATAAATAAATTAAACGCAAAGTTACCAACGAAATGTTTACCTGCAGGGAATTAAAAAAAAACTTAAAAAATAAAACGATGGGAGAAGTCAAAAATACTTTTTATATTAAAAAATGTTATAATGTTTTGTAAATATGCAATGCTGTGTGACAAACCATACATTTGTGTCCTTGTGTACGAAAAGTTGAAGTCAAGAATATGGTAAAGATACAATTTTTTTGCTTTGCACTCAAAGTGTTTGTTTATTTTATGTCCTGATTGTCTACTGAAAAGCATGCAGTTAAAATAATTGAGTTACAAAATCAAAAACAATAATATTGTGTTATTTTTGGAGCCTGAGCCTGTTGTATTGAAATGCCTAAATTATCGTTCGCTTTAATTTTCTTTCGACTAGAAAGTGGTAGTGTGCCGCAAATCAGCTGTTTGCCGTTCGGCTTTTAATTTCTACTTTGTGTCTCCATTTTATCATAGAGAATAGTTTTGTAAAGTTTCCGAGCTACTTCTGGAGCCTCTCGTCCATGCACTAAATGCTTTTCATCTAACATCTGCTGTCAAAAATAAACCCCTTGAATGCTTACAAGACCTTCACGATCACTAAAGTCCGTGCGAGAGACCATCATGTTTTTGTTTGAGACAATTTTTATTGGTCATGGAGTAAGTATTTCCATTCACAAAAAATTTCACATTTTTCAATCGAATTATTTTGAGTTTTTAATACACTTAAATGAGTGTATGAAGTTGTCAATTAAAACTATGTGATGGAATAACCTAGTGGTGTATTTGAACGACATTGTCCTTATGATATTTTCATCGATGGATCATAGTCGCAGTATCAATTCCTAGTGGAAGTTTGTATGAAATTATCGTAAAGGAGAAGTTGAATTGATGAATTCTCGTGAATATGACTCAAACAAAAAGAGCAATAAGTGGCAACTTCATTGTAATATGACGATACTAAAGAAAATTGAAATTTAGCGACATTGTCTGTTATGAGTCGATTACATGCTGAAATTTAGCTACATTGCCTCTTATGAGTCGCCTACAGGCTGAATTAAACAGGAGATCATCTGCTACACCTTCCCTTTAACGGATAAAGAAAGAACAAACTATACTTTATGATATTGTCTTTTAGGACTAACTAATAAACGAACGCCTGCAAGACAAAATAATTTCTGACATCTATGAAAATTTGAAGAATTACTTAAAAAAGTCATCTATATATGACACCAAAGAAAGTTCAGTGTGGATCATCGATGATTTACCATATTGAGCATTTGTGATGATGATTCACTATAAAGCTCGCCACTGAGAAGTGCTATTCAAATTATTACGTTTTAACCGTTTTAAAACATTTGAGTTCTTTTTAAATTACGTTAAATGAAATAAATAACACGTAGTTTTTGTTTTAATTACTGTCCCTTTTTGTTTCCACACTTTCACTTTATACAGTAACTTATTTAACACCCACTTAATGCACAAATTACTTAACACTTTTACGAACGCCATAACATGGCTTTATTTTATGACTGACTGACGTAGGCAAAGCAGCGCTCCTTATACACCTGACTTCAGTTTCGAATGTTCTAGTAAGGTCTTAAACCTTCTCAAATCTTCTATTCAAATATCTTAATTTAAATGTAACATCCAAAAGTTGAATTGGTAACACCGTTCAATATGAGATTTGACACAGTTATAGGTGTATCTTTTCTTTAGGCACTTTTACTTTCTTAATAAAACTCTTAAGGGCCAATTAAAATCAAGAAAATAGATATTAATTAAGGAGAAACATTTACAAAATGTCACTTTAAAGTTGCCGCGAATATTTCGCGCCAAATACATGAAATTTAGGGCAAAAGACTGAAGTAACAAAACACAGTAGAAATAAACGAAAACATTCTTGTAATACTTTTTCTTTGCACAGCACAATAAACTGCAACAAATAACACAGACAAATACAGAAACAACAAAACATGTTTTATGAAAAAAAAAAAAATGTTTTAAGAAAAACAAGTAAAATATTGCAGAAACACAAAACTTTTTCGAAAGTAGAATAGAACCAACTTCAATTCAAAAAAATAAAAGAAGATGTACAATAATCTTTTTTGGTTTTCCAACCCTTTTTATTTCAATATAACAGACTGGAATGGAAATGTGTTGCTGCAACAAAAAGTTGTTGCCTAACTTGCGTTGTTACAATAAAAAAATTTCTTCTACTCTAGTAAATGGGCTCAACAACGGGAATAACCATACAAGCAGGGTGGTGGTGGTATAAGCATTTAAATAATTTACAAAGCAAACAATAAGATAATGATCTATGAATATGGCAGGAAAATCTTAACACCCTGTATTTTATTAAAAACATCACGTAACTTTTACAATAGGCTTAGACACATTGTAATTCTGCTTACGCTATACTTTTATTGTTATTTTTTCTTTTGTTGGTGTAAGAAAAAAATTTATCTATAATTTTACTTGTTGTTGTCGCGCAACCATAACGAAAAATGAAACAATGTTTTTTGGGAGAAAAAAAAAACAAATAAACGCCCAGTTAGAATGGCAAAAAACAAAAAACGGATCCACTGACATCGCCAACAAAAAAAGGGATAACAACTGGAGAAAGTGAAAAACCATGTTTTGTAGCAAATGTAGAACAGCAGCATAACGACAGCAATATAAGAGTAGTCAACAGCAGTTAGTGGTAGTCATTGTTACAAAAAAAAAATTTAAAGGATTTAAAGGACCCAATATTCTCTATGGCACTAACTCACACCAACATCAAATAAAATTTTGAAAAGAATAAAAGAGAAGATGAAACAACAATTGAAAAAATACAATTTTTGGTCAACCACACGATTTATAAATAAAATGCTGTTTTTTTATTTTGATACTTCGTACTACTGGCTTAGTTGGCCCTGACTATTGAAAGGCTGCCTGTACCCTAACTATTTGGCTTCGCTGACTTGTGTTTTGCTTTTGACCGTTTTGTGATAACAAACAAACAAACGAAAAACTTATATTTGTATGGCCTTTAGGGAATTCTTTATTAATTTTTTTTTTTTTTTGTTCATTCGCTTTACCTTTATCAAAAGGAAAATATTAAAAACGTCGTCCAAAAATGTAAAAAGTATTTGTTCATGAAATGCAATTTTGTTTTTTATTTAACTAAATATGGTTTAAATGCTTTTTGTTTAAGGAATTATATTTGTGTATGCAGTTCTGTTAACTTTTCCCAATCTTGCTAAAAAAATTTCAAAAGATATAAAGGGAATACAATTTTGAAACCTTACGGCCATATGCATAAAATAAAAAAAACACTTAACAGTACTTGTTACACCTTTGATAAGAAAAATTACTTAATTCCAATGCAATAAAGAATTTTTGGACAAAATAGAAAAAAACGGCTGAAAAAATGTGATTGGACTTCGAGGAACATGTGAAAACTATGGGTTTTTGGGTAATATTGTAGAGAGTACGTCAAAATTTTTCGAAAACGCCGGAAAAAAGGCGAAAATTGCAAAACTAAGTGCATGTGGGCTCTTTTTTTTTGTTTTTTTTTAAGGTCGAGTATTTAAGTTTTTGTTGTAACTTTTCTGTTCAACTTCAAAACATGCACTTGGTTTTGCACACCACTGTATGTATATACATCTAAACACACACACTTTATCATCACCGGCCGAATTTTTGAACCTTTTCCTTCAAAACTAATTTTTTTCCAATAAATTTTTTCATTTAACCCTAATCAAGTCAGGTAAACGTTATAACAAATCCAGTCAGAACATACAAAAAATTTACACAACATTTTAGTAATTTACACTTTTTTTACTGTTTCTTGTTTTAATTACAATTAAACGAAATCAGATATTATTTATTTTCAAGTTTAAAACATACTAGACAACAATGCTTATTGTTGCATGTATTTTTGCTACAAATACAGCAAGACTGCTTTCACATTCAAAATTTCTTCTGTGCCCATATTTAGCACCTTCGACGTTTATTTGCCTCCTGTGATGAACTCTGCTGATTAGAGAAGTCATCATCGCGTAGTTCATCATCAATTATTTCTCCGTTTTACAGAATAGCTGTGTGCTGTTTGGGCGAGTGTATCTACACCCCCTTTAATAATTTCATAGTCAAAAATTATTTTTTGACTTGTTTTTATCGTCATCACAAACCCAAACAATTTTGAGGTCACATATGTCTGACTTTGATTAAATGTACTGCCAAAACGGTACTAGACCTATGAACGCCACCAAATGGTACCGCAAGGCTCTGTTCTTTCTCCAACTCTATTTCTAATATTTCTTAACGACTTTCTTTTTCTAACTTCTAATCCTATCTACAGCAATATTTGTCATTCATATTCTTGTGTTGTCATCTGTATCTATGAGTAACGAAAATATTGAGAAATTAGATGCTCTTGATGTTCTGGGCATGAGAATTCACTGTGACGTTCGTCGGAACGAGCACATGTTTCGAGTGTCGAAAGAAGCATTCAAGTGCCTCGGCTTTTTAAGACGGTGTAAGAATTACATCATTCCATCTGATCTGCTTAATATTTACAAGACCTATATCCGACCCAAATTGGAATACAACTCTCATGTATGGGCCGGTGTTTCAAAGACTATTTTGGAGCTTCTCGACCGTGTACAGGAAAGGGAAAAGGTTCTTCCATTAGAGCATCGTCAAAATGTGGCGTGGGTTTCATCGTTCTATCGGTACTATAACGGAAGGTGTTCTGACAAAATTACGGAACTAATTCCTAGTATTCATATATTTTTACGTAGTACTCGTACGAGTACGAGTAAGAATATATGATTATTAGGAATTAATTCCTTAATTTTGTCGGAACACATTCCGTTATATCGGTTATTAGTTTAAATTTGAATCTGCTTATTTCGAATCTGGCAATACTTATGTTCTTCTGTTCTCTCACAAATTTCAGTATATTATCTCCACTGAACACAATGAATCGATTTACGCTTGAGCAACATTGGGACTTATTTCTTTCAAAATGAGTACACCTATCGAACTATGACAACCGATTATTTTGTGCCCGCTCTTAATTGCTTTGATGTGAATGATGTTTGGTTTCAACAGGATAGTGCAACTTGCCACACATCTCATGTCACAATCGATTTATTGCGTCAAATGTTTGATGTTCGTTTAATTAGACGAAATGGTGATTTTAGTTGGTTGCCAAGAAGCTGTAATTTGACACCGTTCGACTATTTTCTGTGGAGCGCCGGTAAAGACCAGAGACAATTAATCATTTGAAGGCCAACGTTTGTGGTGCCATTGCTGAGATGGGACACAAATTGGTCTGATCGAATGGAAGGGAGCGGCGGCTACCCTACCGTCTTTAGTGAGTGCTGTCGGATATAAGTTTTGTAACTATTAATAGACATAGTTGACACCATACGACCACATCTGCTAGTTAAAAAACAACATTGACTCGACCCCACCAGGTCACTTGCGAGTGTGTCGTTTAAATTTATCGTTTTCGCCCCAATCTCCAAAAGACTCGGCCTACGATAGGATAGATAGGATTAGAAATGAGAAGACGAAAGTCATTAAGAAATATTAGAAAAAGAGTAGGAGAAAGAAAACAGCCTTTCGGTACCACCGAGTTTACACTAAACTCCTCGTATGAGACCCCATATTTAACCACTCTTATAGAGCAAATTCTGAAAAAACTTGATATGTAAATCGTGAAAAGTGATTAATCGTACTCTACATATCCTTAGATAGTGCGGAACAAGCTGCTATAGTTCAGTAGTTCTCAAAGTTGTTACCCCACATTTTTTCACCGACGCGATATGACGCACTGAAAAGCGAGCTAATGGTCGCTCAAGCGTCGAAGAGCACTGCTTCAGGACCAGTGCTGATATGCCATCCGGCTCAGATGACGTATTACAAAAGAGATTTACAAGAACCCTTTTTACAGCACTGGCTTTCCATTACGTATCTTCTGCCACCTAAAAAAAGGTGTTAAAACAATATTATTTCTACGCATCGAAATGTGGACTAATGTGAAATATGGAAATTATTTATAGCACAAATCAAGTTGTCCTAACTGTTGTCAATAAATTATTTCTTAGTTAAACTCCTTATATCATAATATCTTCCTCATTCTTTGCATTCTTTTGTCTTGCATTTACATGAAAGTGTTATTTTTCCGTTACTTATTTCATATTCATTCCAGTTGTTTGTTGAAAATCTTCTTGTTTGCTGCACTCATAACAGTATAATCAGTTGTATTCTATTTCCCTTCAACAATTTAATCCTTCTTTTGTTTTGTTTTAGTTTTTGAGTTTTTTTTTTACAGTCTCGTCTTCTTAGTAAAAATAACTTTATTTTTTTTAAGTTTTGCATCATCTGGGCCGCAAATAAATATCTTATTTATGACTTTCTTTTTATAAAAAGTTTTATAAGCTGACTTGCAAATTTATCATTTATCGTACTTTGAACGATAACATAGAGGGTCCGCTAAATAATTTTTTTTTTTTTTGAAAACAAGGTGCAAAACATCGAGTGTAGCTTCGGCTGTGTGGCACGTAGCGCCGTCCTGTTAAAAGCAAATGGTGCTAATATCGTCCTCTTCAATTTTTGTGAACAAAACTTCGTTCAAAATTGCCCGATAACGATCGCCATTGACTATAACGGCCACTCCTTGTTTCTCCTCATTTTTGATTTATGCCTCTGGACCAAAATCCGCGTCAAACAGTGGCTCGTCTTGGGTGCATCGGCTTTTCAATGTATGCGTGCGGGTTTTCTGTGCCCCAAATGCGACAATTTTGCTTGTTTACATACACGCCAAGATCAAAATGAGCTTCATCTGAACACGTCGCACAAATTCTGCAACATTACCGTGATTTTCAAAGTAATGTCGCAATATTTCCCAGCGTTGTTCAAGCGTGTACACAACCATACGCGTTCAGCGGAAGGATAAAAATAATTATCTGTCAAATCAGACATGAAATAAGCACTACCATTCACGAAATAAGCATTAGTTGAAAAAAAAAACGTTGGATGGCGGACCCTTTAGAAGATGTGAAAAAAATAAGATATAAAATTACAACAGTTTGCTGTGACATCTTCAGTTTTTGTATTTTTCACTTTTTTGGAAAACGGAAAATGGAAAATGTAAAATTATGTTTTGCTTTGTTTTATTCAATTTTTATCTTAAATTATTGTTATTTGTTTTGTTAAAAGACATACGTATTTATTTATAAAGTTTTTTGTCTTATTCACTTATTTGGCTTTGTTAACACCATACATCAACACCAATAGCAGTGGCAAAAACTACGAAAACTTCTTTAAGTTTTAAGTGACAATAAGCACCTTTAGGTGTTGACGTTGATGTTTAGTTTGCTACGTTTTTATGTTGCTTGTAACACTATTTTTGTGTTTTATGCTGTAAAATTTTACACATTTTTTTACAAGACTGACAGTAGTTTGAATTGTTAGCAAAATATAAAAAAAAACATTTGGTAAATAAATAGGGTACTTAAGGCACAATGAGAATTCGGAAAAACTAAATTGTTAAACTTTTAAATTAAAATATTCAAATGCTGATGCAAAACGCGTAATATATATCGCGAGCGTCAAAATAAAGTGTACACCCTTATGCTTCAACATATAGGCTTTACTTAACTCCGTCAATTTTCTACGGATTTTAAAACACGAAGCAGTGTTTTATTTATAACTAAACATATGTCTTTAATAAGTTAAAAAATAGTAGAGTTGCTATATAAAAAAGCGTGAAAAAACGTCTATAAACCTAAACAATTGAAATAATATTGATGAAAAATTTTTGCTTAAGAAATACATACAGATACCACAAGTTTACTTAAGTAAAGTACATAAAAAAGGCTCTGTTCCTCTTCTTACTATATTCGATAAATAAAACTTAAGACCAGATATTAGGCTAAGTTATTAGCTTATGAGTGCGTGCAGTTACGGTAAACAGGTTTTTTAAACGTAACTGAAAATTGTGGAATAAAATTCATGTTGTACTCGTTAGAACTTATCAGAAAAAGAGTATCACTTCGCAAATATTTCTATGTTATTATTTTTTGACGCCTAAAAAAGGGAGTATCTTTCGTTTTTGATGTATAACTTTAGTTGTTTTAAGAATTTTGTTGTTCAGCCGCCTGCGGTATTATATTGTTAACAGGATCGGCAAACCCCATTTCAGAACAAATAAAGTGCGCGAGGACCTTAATGTTTATGGATTCTCAATCGTGCAAGCGGGTACATCACATTTTACATAAATACGAGTGCGGATTGATATTGAAGCTACCTAAGTCGGAAAAAAAAATTTTTTTTTTCAAAAACCATTCATTTCTCAAGATAGTCTCCTTTTAGCTCAATACACTTAGTAAGACGATTTTCCAACTTTTTTATACCATTGAACAATACGATTTTGGGAACTACTCAAAATACGCATTAATTTCGTTAATCACTTCTTCGTTTGAGATGAGTCTTTTTCCTGCGCGCCATTTTTTCAAGTTTGGAAATAAAAAAAAGTCACTAGGGACTAAATCTGGACTATAAGGTGGATGATCAACCAATTCGAAGTGGATTTCTCGCAGTTTTAGCATCGTATCTATTGCAGTGTGAACCGGTGAGTTATCTTGAAGAAAGAGCACTTTTTTCTTGATTGCATCAACTAATTGATCCAATAATGCACAATAATACTCTCCTGTGATTGTGGATCCCTTTTCAAGATAATCGATGAGCAATATTCCGTGTGTATCTCAAAATACAGTGGCCATAACTTTTCCAGCCGATTTCGCTATCTTCGCCTTCTTCGGAGCACTTCTACCAGCTTCCACCCATTGCTTCAATTGATTTTTGGTTTCAGGTGTGTAGTGGTGGACCCACGTTTTATCAACAGTTATTAATTTACGCCAAAAATCAGCAGGATTATGCTTTATCATGTCCAAACACTGCTGTAAAGTGATCTGTCAAACTCGTTTTTGTTCAACACTGAGCATGATGAAGATGGGTGCCGCATCTTGCCGATAGCTTTTTCATACACAAATGTTCATGCAAAATGTTGAACAAACATTCATATGATATGTTTACAATTTCAGTAATCTCACGTATTTTGACCAGGCGATCATTTATAACGATATAGAGGATTTTCTTGATATTTTCTTCAGTAACCACCTCTTTTGGCCTTCCTGATGATGGTATCGTTGCAGTGCTTGTTCGGTCCCGTTTAAATTCAACAATCCAATATTTTACCATATAATCTGACGGAGCAGATTCGCCGTAATATTTATAAGCTTTTCTTTTGTCTCTTTCGCCATTTTGCCGTTAAAATAATAGTGTTTAATCACTACACGAAATTCACTTTTTTCCATTTTCCAAGAAACACAAAAGTTACTTCATTCAAACGACTACAACAAATAAACTAATCGATGAATATGGCTAAAATTTTAACAGCTGACATTTGACAGATCGTAATTTCTAAGAAAGAAAAAGTTTTTGTGTTTGTGCTGCCATCTAACGCTAGGTAGCTTCAATGTCAATCCGCCCTCAGATTTTGATACAAAAGTGTACCCCAAAAAATTATTTTAAAAATTAAAGTGATGACCTAGACGCAGAACTTTCAGTTCTTCAGAACGGAGTTAAACAAGGGCGCCCACTATCAGTTATTCACTAACATGCGTTTTAACTATTCGGATGATATTTGCCTACTCTCCCATATGATCTCTAATATACAATCGAAACTGGATGACCTAGATTGGCTCTCAGTGATGGACTTCAGATAAATATCAAGAAAACCAAGACTATAAAAATAAACAATGTTAGCACGGAAAACATCATACTACAAGGTCAATCAGTCGAGTATACAGATATCGGCCGTCTAGGAAGTGCAATGACTACAAAAACAGACGTAGGCAACGTTCTCAATATAGCGGAGAAGTTCACATAAACCTAGATGAACTAAGCTCAGAATATCTGTGCTTTGGCAGAAGATTTAGGGTTGAATTCCCAGACTGGGATTGTTGGTCTAATTGGGCCTTAGTTCGGAATGAGTTTGATCTAAACAGGTATACCAATAGCTCCAAAATGAATGACCGAGACTTTCCGATCCCACTTGAAAGATCACCAAGTGGCTTCCAGGCTGAGATCATGGCCATTGCTATATCTGCGGAGATTAACCTGGACAGTGGGCTTAAGGGTAAGACCATTAATACATTCCCTGACAGCCAAGCTGCCTTAAGGACACTTGACTCGAATCGAAAGTCATCTAGGGTGGTCAAATATTGCTCCGATACTCTGCAAAGTTTTCGCTTGGGAATAAGTTTCAGTTGTTTTGAGCACACGGACACTGTGGAACAGATGGTAATAAAATAGCGGACGCTTTGCCAGGAAGGGTTCTATGACACTCCGGAACCTTACTGTGCAACACAACTCACTACCATCATCAATCTAATCAAGATTTGGGAAATTTCCAAGTACATGCAATGCTCACAGGGGGTCTTCGTCACTCCAGAGCGGTGATCAGTCCACAATTCGGCCGGACTTGAAACTTCTGACGGAGTCTCTTAGAGGTCACTGTAGACTAAAAGCGCATCTAAAGAAGATGGCGATCACAGATGTGTTATATGTAGACGATGCTGATAGGTATCAGAGACAGCGGAACGCATATTGTGTGAATGTGGTATTCTTGATAGGTTTAGGTGGAAATGTTAAGGAGGACATAGGGTCTCAATGAGTGACTTATCCACCATTATGGTTCAGGATCTGCTGGTGTTCAGTGGGAAGGCAGCAGATCTGCTCTCCAAACTATAGAGCGGAAGGGTCGATGTGATAATAATATTAATAATAATAATAATAATAGTAATGTTACAAAAATCAGGTTGGGCAACCTTACGTTTATTACATCGCTAAAATAAATAAACAAAAGCTGCAAGAACAACTACACGCGCTGTTTATAAATAACTAAATGGACAAAAACAAACATTAGCAGAAATAAAGCAAATGAAAATAGAGTGGCAACAACGAAAACCAACAGCAAAGAAAACAAGTAACAGACAATAACAAGCAACAAGAAATACTAAGACCTGAAGTAGATGTTTACATTCGTATGGCTACATAAGAATTAAAAATAAAATATAAGAAAAAAATGGAATCTACCTGAAATATTGAGGGGTTCGAGAGCTTTCGAGGTGTTGTTTACTCAGTCATATATAAAGCACATCGATGCGAATAACAATTAGTTTATTTGGTGTAAACTCATCAAATGTGTTATCGGTTTGAAGACAGTTTATAAGGAGTAAGTTCGTGAAGAGAGTCGTGAAGTAAAAACTAGTTTAGTTGAAGCTAACTCAGTAAAGGGAGTAAAGTGTGGATAGCCTCTGGTTGAAAGAATTATGATCGAATCTAAGTTATAACAACGATCGGGTTGGAAGATCTTTAGGTAGAAAGATCTGTTGAGTAATTTTTGCTGTTTACAAAAGTGTAAACAGAAAAATTAATTAAGACTAGAAATCGGTACTGTTTGTGAAATGTCACAAACGCTGGAACACAAAACTGTGTTAATAAAGGACCACACAAAAAAAAATTTTTTTTTTTTTATTGTAGTCTATGAACTCACAAATACACGTTTTTAAAAACCTAACAATAATAATAAAAGCTAAGCATATTCAAATCATGTGTTAAATCAGTTCTGCTGTATGGCAGTGAAAAAGCTTCATATACACTTCAACAAGTGCTTCAGACACATATGTAGATTGTTCTGTCCTAACACCATAAGTAACACAGTGGAGTATGACTTATGAGGAATCCATACTGAAACATATAAGGAAAAGAAAAACGATTTAAGATAAAATTAACGATGGTTTCGTATTTTAAATAAAGAGGCTTCAACTTCCTTCCAGAAAACAGCATCTAAAAAATAAAGCAAAAGCCCCCCTGACCTACCCGCATACCTCTGGCGATGATGACAAACAAGAGACAAATGATCAGGAAAACACGCCATCTACTGGGAAAAAAATTACAATGCTAAAAAGTGAAGATCACCACCAGCTAGCAAGGACTTTCACCACTACGCAAAATAATATGGAGGAAGCTACAGTGGATTAATCATCTACTTCACTTGAAAGATCAAATTGATTAAAGAAACCTGCAATGGATGCTTTGTGGAAATCGAATATACTACCCAGAGGAGTGACGGAGAAAAAAAGGAGTAACGGAAAAAAAGAAAAAAGCTATGTGCCGATGTCTTACACTTCAATGCAATGTTTTCGATGTTCCGAAGCAATTTGAACAAGTCTTTGCTTCGTTTTGTAACTACGGATAAAGCATGGATACATCACCTCACAGCAGACCAAAGGTCAATCAAGACAGTGAGTTTCTTAACGAAGTCAAACACATAAAAAGGCTGAGCCGATTTTGCAGGCCAACAATTCTATGACCAAAGTTTTTTTTTTGTGATCTACGAGGTAATTTTGTTCGCATTAATCACATTGCAAAGGTATTTAGAGCTGAGAGATTGATTGATTGATTTCAAATGTAATCTAAATTATCCAAAGAAGAAAAATCCATGATTAGGGCTTTAAGCTGCTACCCAATATAGCATTCTCTCTTCTTGCGCCTTTGGACTGTTGCCTGTTTTTAAATTTTAAGAACCGTCTCGATGGTTAGAGATTTGGGTTAAAGGAAAAGATCGGCATTCAAACTAAAGCCTATTTTGAAAGCCTTAAGAGCCTAGAGAAAGAAACTTGAAACTTAATGCTATTTTGCCCCAACATAAATATTGAAACTTTACTTTCTATAGCTTACATACGTAGTAGCTTTGCCTCGATTTGATGGATATTTAAACTTTTGCTGTTATTTTCCTGTATTTTATTCCACTTTTATTTATTTTATTTTCTCATATATATTTCATTTCTTTTCTTCTGCTTCTACTTTTTATTTTAGTTTTAAACCTTTAATGTAAAACTTTTTCTTTTTTTGATCCGTAATGTAAAAGTTTTTCGATTAAAAGTATTATTTTGTATTATTTACTTAAGATTTCGTTTTTGAATAAGAAATGATAAAATACACGGAATATAAAACAAATTCAAACAAAACGTTTAAAGAATAATAATTACAACAACAACAACAACAATAGCAAAAACAGCAACAACAACAACGAAAAAATAATTTAATTGTACCTCCCAGGCAAAAGATGTGTTTTTAAGTTTCTTCTTGAGTTTCTTATTTAACTTGGCATTATCGTCCTATTTACTTGTATTTCTCTCTGTTTGATTGCTTGAATAATCGCACTTTTACCATTTTCATGATGATGATGATAATGATGATGATGATGATAATGACGATAGGTCTGCCTCGTGTTTTTTTAATTACACAGGTGTCATCTTTAAAACAAAAACGTTAATGATGAGGTGTTTTTGATTTAAAATTGTATTCAATTTAAAGAGAGGGGGTTAAAGAAATTTAAATTGGAATTGAAACACTTTGTAATTAAATTTTATTTATTTTTCATTTTCATACTAAACATTAACTCAGGATTAAAAATTATTAAATGAAATGTTTCTAAGGAATTGTTACAATAACTATCTAAGGATATTAAATTTTCCAAGTGATTAATTTTCTAACTTAATATATTGTCATGCTGATACGACAACATTTATTCGTAATTCGCTAACCCTTTCATAATTTAACCCTAAATTCTGTCATAAAACTCAGTATTGTATCTCTAGTGAACGAAATGAATCTATTTACGGTTGAGCAGCGTTTGGAGACAATTGGTCGGAAATTGCAAAAAAAAAAAATAAAAATTGCAAAAATTATTTTTTCAGATGAAGCTCTTTTTCACTTTGCCGTACTTGGGGCTCGGAAAACCGAAACGTGGTGCGGCTTATGTTTTTTCTTTGAAATAGAGGACGGCGCAACCATCACGGTTAATGGAGATACCCATCGCACCATGATAACTGAATGTTTTTTTGGTATTGATGTAAACAATGTTTGGTTTCAACAGGATGGTGCAACTTGCCACTCATCTCATACCATAATCGATTTATTGCGTCAAACGTTTGATGGCCGTTTAATTTGTCGAAATGGTGATGTCAGTTGGCCACCAAGAAGCTGCGATTTGAAACTGTTGGACTATCTTCTGTGAGATGCCGTCAAAGGCAAGTGTTATGTCATCAAATCAGAGACAATTGAGCATTTGAAGGCCAACATTCGTGATGCCATTGCCGAGATACGACTCCATACACTCTAAGTGGTCTATTTTTTAATTTAATATGATAGCTAAGAACACGACAACTTTTTTCCTAATTCGCTCTCGCATTCGTAATGTAACCCCTTAAATATGAGCCGAATTATATAATTCCCCCTACAAAATTTTGAGAGCGATTGCCAAAAATTGTAAGTAATTCAGTTTTGACTATCCTGTGGATTACTGAAATATGAATATCGAAAAAGTGCTACATAATTACTGTAATCAGTAAAAAATGTGAGCAATCGAGCAAGAGACTTTGGCGATATAAGCATAATAATATGCTTATGTTTCAATTATATGACCCACCACTGCATATCTAGTGTTTATCAACGCTTAATGTGTTCTTAAGTTTCCTTGCCTATTTTTCTAATGTTGAAACCGGCAATTAACAATCAATAAAATTGAAAAGAAAAAAAAAACATTAACTATCAAAACGAATTACATGTGAACTGGGTAATTCGTATAAGTAATTCAAACAACAAACAAAGTAATTCCAAGTCTCGTGTTGCTATAAATCATTCTGATGCGCCTGGCTTTGTAAGGTCATGAATAAAAAGCAGAAATAAAATTTATTCCAATGGGTATATGGTCAGCTCACCGAAGCTTAGTCTGAAAACTTAGACTTAAATTTCAATGTGCGGAATAAAACTTATGCCGTTTAGAGGTAACGTTTTTGTAGAATTATAAGATGATGAACTTGTGGTATCATACCGTAAAGATTGTTATTAGACTCAGAAAGG
This sequence comes from Wohlfahrtia magnifica, assembly GCA_023159175.1. Classification (NCBI taxonomy): domain Eukaryota; kingdom Metazoa; phylum Arthropoda; class Insecta; order Diptera; family Sarcophagidae; genus Wohlfahrtia; species Wohlfahrtia magnifica. Next base: position 4,337,263 of record JAKWBJ010000482.1, on the reverse strand, counting down.
ACTTGCAAAATTATTTGGAGCCACTCGAGCAACGATTTCAAAATATTGGAAAGTATTAGGACTCATTTAAATTTTCGATAGGTTATGAGTTGTAGTCATAAGACGTTGAGAGACGATTTCTCATATCTGAAATATTCTTTAATCGCCATAAAAAGATCCCATTTCTGCATTGAATCAATTTTGATAATACAAAAATAAACTTATGTGAAGCCTGGCTAATAAGATAATGTATTTAGTGGGACCAGAAGGCTCCTATTTATTATGAGCGGCTGAAAAAACAATTGTTTCGTTTGAAGTGAATATTAACCGAAAACGCCAGGAATAAGCCACGACAATGTTCGACCGTACATTACAAGACTAAAATAAGGTTCAATTAGACGTCACTTAGCGTAACACCACAGCCGCACACAGCTGATTGCCAAATTAACGTGTTTTTTGGAATTTTGTTTATATAACAACAAATGCGCCGTTTATTTTGTAAATGGATCATGTAAATTTTTTTATTTTCAGATATTTAAAGGTTTGCATTCATTAAATTTAACTTAAAAAATATTGGTAAATATTAACCCATTAACCGGCTAATTTTATTTTGAGCAAATAAAAATTATACTGGGCTGGTAGTTGGAAGGAAAAAACAATACGTTAAAGTAAAAAGTTGAAAAACATTAAAAACTTACCTTCCAGCTAAGAAAATGTGTTGCCTACGAAAAGGCGGATTTGCCAAAGAAATATTTTTACCAAAGAAGGATTTTTAATATGTTTTATTTAAACATTTTGCTTATTTTGTGTGGTAACTTTGGAAGCATTTTTCATTATTTTATAAGCACAAACTTAATTTACAGTTCGTGCAAAATATTTGTGATTCTAATTAACACCCCTCTGAATTTAGCACATTCTTTTACTACTCCGTCCAAAAACATCAGGCATATGTCCAACTTATTGAATTATAAGATATATTTTACTTTCTTTGCCTGTAAGCTTTGGTTTTGAGATGTTCCTACAGGTTTTTTGACGGAAGTATATGCATATTAGTAACGTACAGTTGCCACTACAGAAGTCTGGTAATTTTAAATGAAAGATATCGTTGCAATTAATTCCATGAATGCGTTTATAAAGGAGATATGAATTCAATAATGACATATCAATTAGACGATAAAATTAAGGTAAAGTCCATTTCCATTCTAATATAGTATTGTCATAATAAGCTGTTCATTATATCAACGTCATCCATATGACAATTACCCTATTTGATTGCGTTCACTTAAATCACAAATAATTGTTTTACAAACTTTATCTACAAATTTTACTTTACGGATCGAAATATTAAGACCAAGAGACGAATGTGGGCTGTTATTTGTCATAATAAGTAAATTGTGTATTTCTCTGCACATATTTAGCGTTATAATGGAACTTCTAAAAAAATCAGCATAGCAACACAAACAATATACCCCGCCTAAAGGCAGGTTTGCCAGTCAGAGGGTTAATAGATATATTTTCAATATTTTGTAGTCCGACAGAATATAAGTTTATAGTGCCGACTAAAACAGTAAAGGTTTTCTTAAAACTAAGTGGAAACGTATCAACAACAGCGGTTTATAGTTATGGCAACACTAATAGATGAATGTAAATGTGATTATGTTATGGTTAACGTTACAGTTATTGCATTATTTTGGGCCATGTCTCATTGAACCTTAAAAACGGTTGGCAAGTTTTGCCTCACCAGATCTTGCTCTGAACGGCAGATCCTTCGCACTGGAATACGTCTAAATTGAGAAGAGGGTACGCGAAATTTTGACATTATACAGTGGGCACTTCTTTTGACTCAGAATCCTTATGTTGCTAGAAAGATGGGGAAAGGTCGTGAGTAACAATCATTTAAATATGAAATATTGAATATTAAATACAAGGCGCAATCAGAAACACCAATTTTCGCGGCACATGCAGTCGCATTTCGTCAATAACTCTTCGAATGTTGCTTTCCCGGTGTTTAACTGTCTCTGTTTGATCGACGTAGGCAAGTGACTTTACGTAACCCGAAAGAAAGTAATCCAATGGGGTTAAATCGCGCGACGTTGATCTTAATTAGACCATTACGTAAAAATACACTTTTACCAAAAGTTTCTTTGAGTAAATCAATTGTGGCATGTGGCTTCATACTGTTCGAGCTACATATCCGCAAAATTAATGCCAACTAATTGAGGTACGAAATTATTTGTAATTATGTCCCTATGCCGTTCACCATGGACAGTAACATTCTGGTCATCATTGTTCTTGAAGACATATGGACCCATGACTCAGCCATCCCATAAAGCGCAACAAAAACTCATTTTCTGTAGATGGAATGGAAATGCAATATCACTAACCGTTTGCGCTTCAGTCCATTCGAAGGCGTTGCTTCGGAGGAAATCTATCCATAATGAAATGTTAAACCAAACTAAACAAAAAACAACTATCAGCTATGAAATCGGTTGTCAAACAAGCCAGAGTTGACAACTCAAAGTTATAAGCCCCTAAAAAATATCCGATATAATAAAATCAATCAACGGTTTATTTTTTATAATTATTCGTTTAATGGTCTAGTTTTTGAATTCTGGGATTTTCTATAATTAAAGCACGCAAGCCTTACTACCTTGATCAAAAAGTTTTTGGCATAACCACCGTGTGGCGGTAGCATTCTTCCGATTTTAGTTTGTTTTTTTTTTTTTTGTTAGTTCATACATCTGTTGACATTCCCTTTAAATCTTAGCGTCGTAGCTTGTCATGTGTGATAGCGATTTTTTTTTTCAAATTTTAGAAACGGCTGCTGAAACGCGTTTCTCGATTGAACAGAAAGAAGTCACAGGAAGCCAAATCACGTAAATTCGATGGCTGCTGGAAGGTATTTGTTACATTTTTCGTCAAAAAGTTTTGAACACAGTGCGTTATCATGGTACAAAATCCACGAGTTTCCTTGACGTAAACGTCTCACTCATAACGCCCAAATAATACACTCTGGCCTTCTGGAAAAATCCATGATGCACTACACCGTTGTAATCCATGAAAATCGTGAGCATTGCCTTCTTTTTTGACTGAAAACGACGGTTTTTTTTTGTCTCGGTCTACGTGTCGTACTCATAAACCCACGTCTCGTCTCTAGGATATGATACTTTTGATGAATGTGGGATCGGATTCAGCGGATTCGCAAATCATGTCTTTTGCAACCCCAACACGGTCAAAATTGTAAAAAATCGTCAACACACATAGAGATAGATGTACTCTTGGCTACGTAGCTTTTGCAAACGCCAAGCTGTGACGCTAAGATTTAGTGGAAATGTCAAAAACAGATGTATGAACTTAATAAAAAAAATACTCAAATCGGAACTATGGGACCGCCACACAGGGGTAATTCCGGAAACTTTTTGATCAAGGTAGTATATTGCTTTGATATCTATATGCTCTTTAGTGCTAGAAACTCTGTGAAAAATTGCTAAAAACTATTTTAAAGTAATTGCTTTATTTATTTCGCTCATGCAAAATTTGCCTTTAATGCAAAGGCTTAAGTGCTTAAACTAATTCGTATGTCAGGTATTGCTATGTCTAAAAGAAGCTTGCCAATAACACTTTCAATCCCTTGAAATAATGGAAAATGTATGTAAAATATTCGTGCAAATACAAAATAATACTTCATTAAAAACTTGTCATATGATCGTTACCATAAGACCAGTGAAGAGATTTATTTATCACCTACTCTAGCTCATACTATTTATCAGTTTAAAATGAAAAACCCCATAAAGCCCGTTGATTATATGGTTTGAAATTGGAAGGTTTTGTTTTCTGTTTTTTGTTGCGTTCTGTCGCCTGCCTATACCTTGAAAGCAAATACTTTATCAAGCGTTTTAAGCGTATTTGCTTACAGTACTTTTACCCCTTTCTTTAGTATTTTTACTGATTTTTTTTTTTTATTTCTATTACGAACTTTAGCTGGGATTTATTTGTCTACCAGAAAGAAGAATGCAAGTAAAATGCAAAAATTGCTAAGGGGAGTGTGGGGAAAGAACTAAAAAATAATGAAAAATATAACAAAAAAAATTTGTTGCCTTAAGGTATTTGAGTTTTGTAAGTCGTTTTTATTATTTGTTTGTTGTTGTTGTTGTTTTTGTATTTGTTCTAAAGCAGTTGGTATTGTTATTGTTGTTTGTTGTTGCTTAGAATAGCGGAAATCAGAATTCTGTTCTATTAACACACGACAAACAACTGGCAAATAACTACCTGACTGCTTTGGCTGCCTACTCTCTGTACGTACTTACAATGCTGCTGTTAATGTCCTGTAAAGGGAAACTTTCTTCTTTCCTTTTACAACAAATGTGTAGTTTTACTTCAGTATACTAGTCGTCTGTCTTACTATTGTTGCTGTTAACAAACAGCAGGAAGGTGACAATTTTTAAAGTTTATTCACATTTTTAGTTTTGTAATTTATCTTTACCTTATGAAATATGATATGCAAGTTTGAATATTACTTACTACTGACAAAATAGCAACCGTAATACTAACATAACAAGAAATTTGCATAGAGCACAAAATGGGGGAAATTATGGTGAATAAGTTTTAAACTTATTTAAATAAAAAGGGAAATCTAGTTATAGAAAAGGGCTGTCTAGTTTTCTTAAAAAAAAAAAAAAAATTTATTTTGTGTTTTTATATCACTTAAGTGGAAAAAATAAAGCCAGTCTAGTTGTCACTTTGAAGGGAACTATTCAGTTTCCAAGGGGTATTGTTATTTATAATAATTGTTTTGTATGAAGAGGTTTGTTTTTTCTTTCACTCCTATTAGGAGCATATTGGTTTTCCATAAAATTAATTGGTTTCAGCTCCGGTAATCAAGTTTTTTTTCAAGCTAAGGACATGGTGGGCAAATTTAAGGTTAGTAATTAAATTGGCTGCCAAATGATGAAATCTCAAGAACTGTGCTGTCAACATTTGATACTTATTTGGTCAAAATTTTGGAAATTTTAACTATGGAACGCTTGACCAAAGAATTTTTACTGTGGAAATTTATTGTTTAAGTGATACTGTATCACTTCGTAAAATTCGAGCAGCTTTTCCTCGTAATCAGGCTTCTTTTGAGATTGCTGTGCGTAATTTTATCATTAAATTCGAGGCTTAAGATACTGTTGCTGACAATAGGCCAAAACAATACGGCCGTAGTGGCCATAGTGATACAAACATAATCGCTGTACAGCAAAGTGTTGAGAATTAGCATGGAACATCAACTCGTCTATATTCGCAAGAATTGGGCATCACCAGTGGAACATTGCTTAACATTTTGCATAAAGTCTTTCAAGAATTAAAGCCAGCTGACCACTATCGAACGTTTGTGAATTGGCTGTTTAAAAAACTAAACGAAAACAACGCAGTTTTCAACAAAATCATCTTTAGTGATGAGGACCATTTTTAATTAGGCGCTTATGTAAACAAAAAACCATTACATCTAAAGAAAGTGACCGTATGGTGCGATTTGTGATTAGGCGACATCATCGCCCTGTATTTTTTCGAAAATGAGCAGGGAAACGCCGTCACCGTGAATTCTTTGCGCTACCAAACCATCATAACGAATATTTTGTGGCTTTGGTTTAAGCAAAATGGCGCCACGAGTCACACAGCCAGCCAAACAATCCAGTTATTGCATGAGAAATTTCCCGGTCGCTTAATTTCTCGATTTGGCGATGTCAACTGGTCGCCACGTTCTTGTGATTTAACGCCGATGCTTTTTGAAAGACTGACACTCTGAAAGATGAAATTCGGCGCTACATTGACGAGATAAGCAAAGCTTTGTTAGAAAATATGTTTAAAAATTTTGTGAAAAGAGCAGACGTCTGCCGACGTGCTACAGGAGGACATTTGCCCGATATCATATTCCGTTATTAATTCTTATATTTCTATCTTATATTGGTATGAATAAAACTGAATTTGTCAAAAAAAAATGGGTTTTTAAGACAATTTACTTCCTAACCTGAAATTTGCCCACCCTTGCGATGACTAAACTACTGGGGTTTTTCTCCATATGAGTGTATGTAGTGGTAAAGATCCCTACGAAGTGGTGGTGATGATCTTTACTTAGCATTGTAATTTTTTCCTAATAGGTGACGTGTTATCCTGCTTATTCGTCTCCTGTTTGTTATCATCGCCATAAGAAAGCTGGAAGGAAAGGGGTCTTCTTTAGATGGATTTTTTTTGGAGGGAGTTTGATGTCTCTTTATTAAATACTCGAAACCGCAATTAAATTTTTTTCGTCATGTCTTCTTCTGGGATTAGAACCTGAGCCGTTTGTGTTGTATTCCTGCGCATTAACTACTACGCCCCCAAATATCATAAAGAGATATGTATGCAACCTATATTTTAGACAGGAATGTATTGGAAAAATTTATGTAATATAACGAAATAAACCAAAGGTGATTGTTAGGCAATCAACGGCTATAGAGCGAGTTACTAAGGTAATCAAATCTGTACCCTATTCACTAAAATCTGAGATGACATTACTAAGAGCTACCAAGAGTGACCCAAATATGGTAATACCATCAGGTCATCTTGGCGGTAGCAACGGTTAATAGAGAAAATGCTCCAGGAGAGCTTAACTCCAACGTTTAGCATCAGTCTCCCTCTAAGATAAAACGAAATGAGTGCATTATGAGTACTCCAGGCCAGCCACAGCCGCCACCCTGTGCAAGGCCATTCCGAGAAAATATAGCAATCGATATACTGCACGAACTTTGGGTTGCTGACAGACAAAGGCGTGTAAAAAATTGTTTATACAAACACTTATTCTCCGTTATGTAAGTCCACATCATACGGTGTCTGGAAACAGAAACATCAATGACAGAGTTGAGTCAATTTTAAAGTATCATATAGGTGGTTATATGGTTATTGCTAACAGGGGCTCTAAACTCATTTTCTTAATGCTATTTGCGAGGAAGGTCTTGATTCGCTAGAGAGACTTCTCTTCCTAACCACCAGCCCTTTAGATTCGATCTGCTGGGATTTAGAGTCTTCCTTTATTATAAAACCCACCCTAAGTTGACAGATTCGTCAACTTTCAGGGCACTTCTTGAGTAAGGATTTGAGAGCTAGAGGAAGCACCATACCAGTTAAACCATTAGCAATTATCTGCCGACCACAAGAGCCATTTCAAAAGGCCGATAAGAGCAACAGAAAGTTTCCATGGTGGAATGAGCAGTTAGGGAAGCTTAGAAAAAATCAATCAATCAATCGTGCCAAGTGATACATTTCTTACTAAAAACCCGCACGGAGCTCGGATTTTGCAAGACAATATAACGCTGCTGGCGACCTGATTAAGACATTGAAGGGTAAAGGTTAATGAGCACATAACATTCAATTTGCGAGAAGAATTCTGCGCGGCTATTAAAATAAACAACCAAATTATACCTCTGAGTTCCGAAGCTAAATATTTGGGAATATATCCTGACCGCCAGCTAACATAGAAGAATCACATAAATGTTAAGTTAAACCAAATGAAAGTAAAGCCGATACAATTATATTGGGTTATTAATATAAATTCAATGCTTAGCTTGGACTTTAAGCTCCTTATTTATAATAAAATATTTAAACCAATCTGGTGCTACATTATGGGGCCTGCCTCAGCTTTTAACATTGCATCAATACAAAAGTGCTGATATGTATTTTATGAAGTTAGAGAAGCTCCCGAACGCTCTAGCAATCTTGAATATAATGGTCACATCCGATTGAGAAAAACAGATACTGCGGCTGACCTGATAGAAAGAAGAACGACAATAATATCTAATTAATCTATGACTTCATGTAATTTCGTAATTTCGGTTCAACTAAATTAGAATAATTTCTAGCTTTATGATTTGAGTGAAAATCCAATTTAATAAAACCGCAAAAAAAAACTTTCTGTAACAATAGATTAGAAAATCAGAGCCAAAGTCTCGGAGCCTTTACTCTAATAATGTTCGAATAATGTTAATAGCGACAAGGCCGTACTTCGGTGTAAGTCTTCTTAACAGGCTAAATGTTACTTATATAAGAGATTACAGGCCAACTTTCCAGACTCTACAAGTCCAACAACAGTAGATTAAGCAATTTATTTGTACTATATGGGTACGGTAAATAGATGATAATGCAGCCTGTCGAGTAAATTCGTTAGCCGTGAGAAAGTCAAACAAACCAATTGTTTCTTTGACCCCTTCAGGGCTAAGTTCATATAGACCGATAAGTCTTACGTCTTTCTTCTTGACGACCATAGCGAGAAATTGGACATTCACATCAGAGAGAGAATTACACTTTCCTTCCTTCTACGACCGACTCGGTTTGCATATTGTAAAGTTAGATTCGCAGAGGGAGAATTACACACTCTGGTCTCCAAGACCGAAAATGTAATTTCTGGTAATCAATAAATGTGAAGTTTTATGGTATAGATAGGCTTTTTGTTGTAATGAAATTTGTTAAGATTAGTATTGACGGTGCGACAAAAAAATAAATAAATAAATAAAATTCATGAGTTGCATTAGGAAAAAGCTTAATAATTCCGATAATTTCGAACGGATTTCTAAACTGTAAGTTTCATTTTATTCATAATTTAATATAATTCTCTAATTGATTCATCAATAGTATAGTGCGCAAAAACGTATTTACGCTTGAAAAGTGTGGAAAATATTGAATGAAAAATGTGTTTGCTTGAGAAATATATCCAGATTCTTCAAGACTACTTTAATGACATATATATATTATTTAAAAGTTTTAGTTCTCTCCTTTTCAAATTAGAAAAGAGACCTAAAATCGGGTAATATTCAGCTAAGTTATTAGCTCATAAGTGCATGAAGGTCATAAAAACTGGCTTTTTACACGCAACTCGAGATTTTGGAGGTATTTTGATTCCCAAGTATTTCAACTTCGTTCATTTTTGTTGCACCGTATTGTTAATTAGCAGCACGACGAAATCTTCTATTTAAATTTCAAAATAAAAATAAGTATCAAATAAAATCTAGTTCTCACGGTTTATTTGCCTCACGTATAAACAAATTCTGAGGATTCAAGTAATCATTTTTTTAAAAGCCATTAAAGTATTTAAGATTTTTCTTTAAACTTTAATTTGTTGCATTTAATTTAATAACACCCACTGTATCTGCGACTTTCTGTCTTTCTGTCTCTGGTACCATTTTTCATTTAAAAAAATTCATTCTTGTCGTTGCCGTTGTTCGTTTACGAGTTTGAGTGTGTAAGACGACGACTCTCAGGTATTTGTATTGGTTGGAGGTACGAATAAAAACAAAAAAGGAGAAAAAAGTTTTAACCACCAACATAAAGAATAAGCCTGACATGTCATTTGTTTTAAACACAAACACATTTCAATATTATTTGTTGTATATGTTGTATGTGTGTGTGTAGGTGGATATTCTTGCATGTTAAGAGGAATGTTTAAATAAAAAATTTCTAATAAAATGCAAAAAAAATTTTTACACAATTTTTTTTTTTTTTTTTTTTTGCAAAAGTAACTTGTTCGTTTCCGTTTTTTCCATTCCTGTCAGCACGAATACATGCAATTTAAACATTTATTATATGTTTACATTTGATTACAAAATATAAATTTATAGAGAGAAATGTAGAGAAAACAAGCGGCAGGAAGGAGACGAAAAAACTAGAAAAATTGTCATAGACCGTATCAATAATTTAACCCATTACCGGTAATAGGAAGTCAGTTAAAAATGCGATAAAACGTGTTTAAAAGATAACAAGTGAATACTCGATAAGAAGTAAAAGAAAAAAAAATTGTTTTTTAAACTTAGAAAAATAACGCTCAATTTTTTTAAATTATTTAAAATATCGACATACGAGGGTAGTTCGTTAGTAACGCGATTTTTTTATTTACAGCTCAGTAACTTTCAATACAAATTCAGTTGTAGAGTTTCAGTTGCACTGAGGTGCGCTTTCCAGGCCTATCAATATAGTTTCAGGTGTTCGTCAGGTATGTATTTTTTCCCCACTCAAATTTCTGGTGGTAATTGATGAGGTACTTCGAGCAAGTATATATGCCACTCCCAAAAGAAACATTCTTTGGCAGCCAATTAGTATGTAATATTTCGATGATAATGATATTGCGTTGTTAAACGCGAACGAAGCCGTACATAGCACAAATTCAATAGTTTGCGAATATGTTCTGAAAAATATCAATGTTAATAAAACAAAAGCCATGAGAGTGAACAACTCACGCACGGATCACACTTTCCTTGATGATAAACCTGTTGAAGAGGTACAGAGTTTTACGTATCTTGGCAGCTAAACTACACCAAATGGCGGTGCCAAAACGAATATCGAGGCTCGACTTGCAAAGGTAAAAGGGATATTTGCTAGCCTCCGAAAAGTATGGCGTTGCCGGCAGCTATCATCTGCAACCAAAATTGAAATATTCGATGCGAATAAAAAATCTGTACTCCTTTATGGAAGTGAAACTTGGCTTGTGTCAGTGGAGGCAACGAACAAACTACAGGCTTTTGTCAACCGATGTCTGTGAAATTTTCTGTGTATTTGGTGGCCCCACAACTTAATTTTCAACTCGGAGCTTCACGTGAAATACAGACAAACACCCATTGCCCTGGAGATAAGATTGCGAAAGTGGCGCTGGATTGGTCACATATTGCGGAAGTCGACCGACAATATTGTAAGACAAAATCCCGACTGGAATCCACATGGAAAACAAAGCCGCGGTCTACCAAAAGGCTCATGGCGGAGAAGCCCCTTGGACGAGATAAAGTCAATTGATGAGGAACTAATTTAGACGCAGATCAAAGGTCTAGCTAAAGATCGTAGTAAATTCAAGAAATTTAGTACGGCACTATGCGTCACTTAGCGGCGTGTGAGCAATTGATATTAATAATAGTAAATTCCTGATTGGAGAATATTTAATCTCCTCCGGGCCCCATTGACTTCGTACGAAAACATGTAATCTGGTCTTAGTAGAGCAATACCTACGCACAAAATGTACCCCGTATTATCAGGTAATAGTGTCCCGATAGAAAACCCACTATCTAATCAACGTCAGCCTTAAGTTATCTATAAAGATAGTCCCTACTAATCCAGCCTTTATATTCTCCAAATATAGGCTTTCTCGAAGGTTGGCAAGAGAATCAAGTGAAATAAAGAGATCATCACTAAAGCTGTACGGCTGTTTTTAAGCGTAAAGAAAACTTGTATCATTTGTACAGCATTGTGATCATAACATTTGGTGGCAATAAATGCCAGAAAATCGCAGGACCAAATATATCAAAATTCACGGCAACAAAACGCTTCCTAAAAAGGTCACACAATTTTCAAACTGCCATCGTGTTATTATAATATAGCTTTTTATTATCAATAAGCTTTCAGAAAAGTAAATTTATTGTTTTTTCACTACCCATTTGAATGGGTTAAATTTGAAAAAAGTAATTTTTCTTTTCTGCCTTTTTAAACCTATACGTGGGGTGGTGCTAATAGTGGCAATATTCTCATATGATTCCTGCTCTATGATATCCTTAATATTGTTAGTTTTTCCTCATTCGTTTAAAACAATCACATACAGAAAAAGGACAAGAAAATATGAGAAAAAAAAACAATTTCATGTTTTTTTGTGTTCATTACATGCCTTTTTCATATTCATTTCATTCATACAAATGTTTGTTTCCTTTTTATATACATACTACGTGAGAATTTTAACAATTGCTTGAGATGCCGCTGCCTGACAACTAAATACTTATGCCGGTACCGGTGCATGACTATAAATGTTAAAGTAACTTAATAGTTGTTTGGGAATAAAGAAAAATGTAAAATAAGGAAAAAAACATATGTATAAATGAGAAATCATATCTATGAATGTATGTGTATGAATATATGTGTATGAATGTATGTATGAAAAAGCATAACTATAGTTAAGCAGTAAATTATTTGGTTAACCAATATGTAGACATTTATGATGGTTTAAAATAATGAAACACAATGTTGGGAATACAAAATTAAAAATAGAATTTAATTAGTACTCTCGTAGGTAATCGTGGTTAAACGTAAATAAGTTAATAAACAAGGACTGTGGGTGTTAACCTAAAAGTATGTTTTAAAAATTTTAAAATTAATTTATAAATAAAAACCTTTTAACAGAAATCGTACAACAAAGTAATTGTACCAATAAAATTATAATAATCTGTGACCTTTTTTGTCCACAAATGTACCCCAATAGACTTGGTATTTTAAACAGAAGCTAAATTTTTTGAATTTTTATACATAAATGAACATAAAAGGGCCAATATAAAAATTTTACTTTTGAGAAAATTTAGTTGAGAATCTAGTGACAGAACCCTTATAAAGCTGTGCTCGGTTGAATAAGACATTGGCTGTTTTAACAAAAGAAAAGAAAGTATGAAAAGGAACCTAATGCAACGACTTCCTCAAAACAGCAAATTATTGACATTGGCCATTCCAGTATCAAGCCACAGATATGATCAAAATATTTGTTAAATATATAATTAGAGAAGTCTGCAGCATAATTAGAAAAAACTACATTAAAAAAACTACATCAAAAATAATGTCAATCTCTACCTGTGTCGCTCATCCCTATCGTTCAGATTACGAAGTTTTTCGGCTGTTTTTTTATCCTCTTCGTGAATATTACAACCAGGGTTACTAAACGAAAAAAAAAATACTTAAAAAAATATTCTAGAAATGTGCTAAAATCAAATGTATCGCTAACCTTTATTATAAAGCTTTTCAATTTAAATATCGTACAGTATCTATTGATTGCTTTTATAATTCCTGGAAAATTGTTTTTGTTTTATTTTTCTATAAAAATATTAAGAAATTGTAATAAATTAATAATGCTAAAAAAAACTTGATCAAAAAGAAAAAAAATTCATACGCTTTGTTTTCATTATTCCAAACGGCAATCATAATTTTAATAAAAAACATGTGTGTAAGAAACAGCCTTTCTTCAGTTGCTTGCTATTCTTCAACGAAAGGTGTAACGCTTGTTTTTGTGTTTTCTTAATTTCAAAGAGATTTTGAAGAGAGGAAAAATTTTGCTTTGTACACCGAGAAGTGGTAATAAGAAGCTACATAAATTTATGCATGTTTATACTTTGTATGAATACCTATTTCTTTACAGCATTTTTACTTCAGTGTATTTATCATTTTGAGTATTTCTCTCTTTTTGCGCACCACTGATCTATACACATTATTTGTAACTATATGAGCAGTTAAAATTGAAAGTGAGACAAGTCCAAACGAGATAATAGTATTCATAGATAAGAATCGTTATGATCGTTTTGTGTGAAAAGAATTTTTAGTAAAAAAGTCAGATTCTGGTATATGGGGGATGGAAAATTTAATTCTTAACAGTATTGAAAGTAATTATTTTTTTTAAGTGCAGCAAGTCCATCTTAATTTGGAATTATTTTTTATTAAGTCTACTTCAGTAAAAACCAAAATAAGGGGTGTTTTTTATAGAGGTATAGAACTTTAAGTTGCAATAAAATAACGACGGATTATTCGATTGACATTAATTTTATTTATCCGAAAGATAATCTTGTAGCATTACATTTTAAATATGATTTCTGGCATATGACCGCCAAGGCTGGCGCGGATGTAGTCCAATCTGAACGTCAAATTTTCAATGACTTTATCCAGCATTTGTAGCCGTATATAGGCAATAGCACGGCGAATGTTGTGGCTCTATCGCATAGACCAATGACTTTACATAGTCCCACAGAAAGTAGCCTAACGGTGTTAAATCTTGGAGGCCAATTTACAGGTCCAAAACGTGAAATTAGGCGGTCGCCAAACATGTCTTTCAATAAATCTATTGTGGCATGAGCTGTGTGACATGTTGACCCGTCTTGTTGAAACCACATCTCCTGGACATCATGGTTATTCAATTCAGGAATGAAAAGGTTAGTAATCATGGCTCTATACTGATCACCACAGACTGTGACAACTCAAAAACATATTATAGCTTACAGTGACATCTGCACTGGCCAAAAGTTGGCCTTAATATGGATGAAAAGTGTTCGGTCCAGTTACAGTGAAATAAATGTTATTGAGCACAAATTTTTAATGTCAGGACAATCATTTTTACCAAACGGTCGTGATTTTTGAGTAGTCACAATGGCAATCCGAAAAATAAGTCCGTGGAATGAAACCCGACAATTTTCTTTTAACTAAACAACTGGAGATAGCGACTTTAAAAAGAAAGAAACATGCCGATATAGAAGCTGCAAATTGGTTGAATATATGTTGGAAGGGATGCACCATACAAACTGTTTTACAAAACTTCAAAATTATCGATTTATTACCAAAGCGAGGAAGACCAAGTCTCAGCAAGCAACAAGGAGGAAGACCAAGTTTAACAATTGAATACAAGTCTAAAAGGAGACACTTTACGTTATATTATTGGTGAAGGCAGCTCTTTTCGTCGTTTAAACAGTTATATTGATTTTAAAATTAATTAAATGTTTAAAGATAACATCTACTCTATTATATTTATTTTCATCATAAAAATTTAAAAATTCTATTAAAATACAATCAAGAATTTCAAAAGTATAAAGTGAGGATAGTGCAGCTTAATATCGTACCCAGGAGCGGCTGCTTCTAAAATGTGCTTCAAAATGATAAGGTCACATTAATATTTGCTCAATTCATCCAAACTATAAAATGTTATGTATGGTCACCTTATTCAAAAAAATTCTACGTTCAAATAATTGAACAAAAGCCGGTTTTGCTCTTAGAGATGTACCGTTATATTATGTTTATTTAAATTTATGTAACTAAGTGCTAATTCAATGCGCCAAAATGATAAGGTCAGTGATTCATTTATCCAAACTTTTATTTAAACTAAGCACTAATCAATTATTTTTAATTTATGCAGTATACGGGATGGCATCGCACTTACTCAATTGTCCAGAACGTTGGAGCGGATTTCGCGCCAGCTGTTGCAGATTGCCACTTTTAAGTTATCTTTTTTCCGCTACTGTTTGTTGTCTGCATAAACATTACGCACAAGCAGTCCCCACAAATTTTCCATGGGATTTAAGTCGGAAAAACGTGCTGGCCAATCAAGTATTTTAATATTGTGATCCTCAAACCTTTGTCTGGTCGACTTGCTGACATGAGTTCCTGCGTTATCTTGCTGAAAGAGGTTTTTGCCTGCAAAACAACCGTTGCAAATTTGATTAGCGTGATATTCTTATCGAGTGTCAAGTGGAATACCGGTTGACTGTTCGCTAACTAGTTGTGCGTAGACTTAGAATAATCGGAACAGAACGCACAATGCTGCTGCAACAATAAGGAGAACAGCAACTGGTCGGGTGGCTGTAACAAAGCAGCGACAATCGTACAGAAACAATTGAACTGTAACGAATGTGACGTTTGACCTTAGCGCTCTGAATGGCCTCTTGCTGTAATACCTACTCAGTGGTAATGCTAGTAGGTGGCGATCATACAGTGACTAAGGCTTTAAAATGCTTTACACCTCGTAAAAAAGGAGGTTATTCTGTCACTCAGTGGAATTCTGTGACAGATGAACTGGCTCATCTTCTAAGAGACTATGAGACTAACTACCTGGCAGACTACTGATTCTACGATACTTAACGAGGAGGATATAATAATGGTGAGAAAATGAACTCACTTGTTCTACCTCGAAGAAAATTTAATTGCTCTACGTTCAAAGTCTATTATGGGGATGCCGCTTTATCGGCTACTTATTTAAGTTATTACTGGGGCACTGGTTGAAGGTCCGATATCTTTTGCGCATGCATCTGGCTGTTTCTTTTATGATTTTAATGCAGGCATGTAGGCTTACCATGCACCTTTTTAGAGCAACACAGTGGGATCAGTATATGAGCCAAGCGGCACGTGTTTGCCTATCCAACGAAACTAACTTACTAAATAAAAAAATAATGCAACGCAAGTTATTAAAGTATAGTAGAGATACTAAGTATCAGATAATAAAATCATTGAAATATTATTAATATTGTTAAGGGTATCAAGATATAATGGTTACGCTGATAAGATCATGACTTACGCATGAACGAAAATACTAAAATTTTGAACCCGAATGAAGACGTTGCAGAGAAAGAGAAAGGCGCTCCGGTAGAAATAACAAACAGGAAAAGACCTTTATAAAGTTGGTGTTAGAAACTAGAGAAGAAGCGTATTTGATCGACGTGCTTTGAACAATATTCTTTATCAAGCTACTGATCTTAACGGTTGTATAAAGCCAACTAGTAAGAAAGTAAAATCATTTAAAAAAGACGGTAAGTAATTTGATTGAACAAATTTTGTCAGAGAAACGTAACTAAAACTCAAAAAAATTTAAACATTTTTGAAGCATTTAAACATTTTATAGCATCCAAAGGATAATGAATAGATGTGGCTTGGTGTAGTGATACAACACAATTATATTGTTACGAAAATGAAAATGCTGTAGAGAAAATTCACCACATCAGGAACTTATTACAAGATTTTAGATATAAAATTTATTGGCTTGTGTCAAGGCTTAGTAATTTCCATAATTACCTGTAATAATGATGTGTTGCCAGTTCGATCCTTTTTTGTATTATAATTTTACACCATTTGAATTAACGTAGATGAATCGAAGATTTGAGTCTGTACTAGAAATCAAAACTAATAATGAAATGCTATAAAATATGGCGCATTGCGGTTGGTTAGTTAGCTATCATTTGTCTGTCATAAAGCAAAGCCTGTTTATGAGCAAATAAAAAGTGTTGTATAAGCGAACATCAATTTGCTGTATTAAGAAAAGGTGTATAAAACTTGTAGTGCAGTAAATAAAAGAAAACTGTAAAACAACAGCAAACGTGTAGTTTATTTTATTTTAACGCAATTTAAAAGAACTCAAACCTTTTTTAACCTTTTTAAAACGTAACAATATTAATTTTCATGACATTCCATGAAGACACATGGGGACTTCTCTCAGTCAATGAGCAGGACCCGATTCTATTTTTAGACTCATAGAGAAGTTTTCAATAGCAGTAAAACTCATAACCAGTTACTAGCTAATGCTTTGAAGTGATACCGCTGCTGAAAAAACTTTTCCTTTTTTCAGATGGTCTGGCCTGGTATTAAACAAAGGTACTTTTGGTTGGTGGGCGGGTATCTTACCTACCATACCATAGTGGCACAATGCAATTAGCTTATGTTCAAATCTTAGCTAGGACAAAAAATAAATTGTTCCAACTTCAGATTTTAAATAAAAGATTTTAGACCATCTTAGAAGCCCTTTTTTCAGGAGGGAATAGTAAAGAATTATCATTTGCAAAATATCATCGGTATTTGAGGAAAAAGGTAAGAGTCTATGATGAACAAAAACAGCAAGACTTCGAACCATCACTAGACCAAATAAACAGAGGGCGTTGTTTCTAAACAATGATAGATGGCAGCAATAACGTATATACTAGACATTTATGTAAAAGAGAAGTCCGAATATCTGCTTAGTGGGAAGAAAAAATGTTTATAAAGGGAGTGAAACAAGACAAAGGTCTACAAAGCATGTATTCTTAAGAGAAGTTAAGGAAAAAATATTACAATGAGATGGTAAACCAATCATTTACATATTAAGAGTCCTAAACTAAACATATAATTGAGACCTTTTAGGCCTTCGATTGAAAAATAAATAAGTAAATATTTTAAACTGATTAAAGACTTATAAACTAAAACAATTTTCCAGTTATAAAAATGTTTAGAGAAGAACTACTTATACAACTAAAACCAGCATAAATTATTCAGTTTATTTAGGAAGTTATTATTTTTTTCATGTAAAGAAACGAAAAATCATAAATTTTCTTTAAATAAACAATTTGAAAATTAGGTTTATTCATCTGTAAATCATAATTGAATTTTTCCATAAATAAATAATTTATTTCATTTTATTCTATTATTATTTTATCACTCCTAGAGCATCGTATAAACAAAAAAACATAATTAAGTGAAGCCAACGAATCAAATCCTTGAAATATTTATTTATTTATTTATTGATATTTCAACACCACAAACCCCAAAAGACCAGAAGATTGTAATAACCGAAGACAGACAAAAATCTTAAATAAAAATTCAAAAATTCAGTTTAACCTTAAAAATAAGGCGGATGGATATTTTATTTAATTTTTTTTTTTCAATTACAAGATGAAGAAAACGAGACCTGCAAGTTGTTAGAAAAATTCAATATACCATATAATAGTGGTAAGAACACATGTTTGGCCTAAAACGAAATTACTTTTGTATTTGTTTGTATTGTATTAAGACTACTAACAGATTGTATTTTGCCTAATATTGAGTATGGGAAAAAGTAAAATCACAAGATAAAATGATTTTGAAAAGTATTGGAAAAAAAATGAAAAATTTTTATTGCCACCCACACCCACTACTTACCTTTTGCTTTGGTAAAGCACTAAACAATTTGCTTGAAAACCTAAAAACAATAAATGTCTTTCTCTCATCACAACCTTGAGGGGGCGAGTGAGATTAGTTATTGAAAGCAGTAAACGAAATATACCATAGCTGGTATTGATATTGAGTTTTATTATTTTCTTACTTTCTTTACCTTTCCATTTACATATTTTTCAGATTTTTTTTGTTTTTCATTTATTTTTATATTTCTGTTCTGTTTCATTTCAGGAAATTTGTTAAACATGGCGCATTTGAATGAGTTCATAATATTCACAGGTGTGGAAATAACTTGTAATATGGCTACAGGTGATTTTTGCTAATAAAATTTGAATTGCTGGTTTCAAGGCACATAGCTCGGCTTTACACAGTCATACCTACGTAGTATATACACACAAACACACACACACACACACACATACACATACAGTAATATGTAAATGTAGTCAGGTGTATGTATTCAAGCTAAATACCCCTATAAGTATGCAATAACCAGAGATACGTGATGAAAACATTATCACAAAATATAAAAAAACCAAGCGAGAGAGCGAGAGAGATTGAGTGAGGCAGAGGTGAAAAAATAAACAAAAAATCTTCATTTAGATAAAACTAAATTATTGATTTATTGCCTGCAGTTAAAAGGATATTCGTAACGTAAAATGATATGCCGGTTTAAAGCTAAACAATTGCTTAAAATAAAATTTAAATGGCACTCAAGTGGAAAATCTCTTTTTTTTGTACTTTTGTTTTTCCTTCTTTTTATCTCTCAGTTTTGCAATAAACGCATACATTTAATTTAATATCAAATTTTTAATTTATTTTTAAATTTTTTATTCATACGCCTTTATTTTATAGGTCCTTAAAGTACTATAAATCCAGTGAAATGTAATTGTTATTGAAGAAAAAAATTACTTTATAAATATTAAAACTCTTTTTATAACTGTTACTGCATTTTTTTAAATTTTTAATTTTGCACTTTATAGCCCTTTGTTATGACTTCGGTCTGACAAAAAGAAAAAGGAAAATTATTTTATCATAGCGTTTTAAAAGTGACCGCGTAGAAAAGGTGACTCATGATATGATACAATAACTTTAAATAACATTCACGAAAATACATTTTACACAGATATTTTTTATTTAGCCTTGGGAGTGGCGTGGTGTAATGGTTAGAGCGCACGCATAACAACACAAACCACCCGGGTTCAAGCCCCAGCAGAGGACATGACGAAGAAAAAATTTAATTGTGGTTTCGAATGTTTAATAATAAAAAAGGCTTCAACTTCTTCCCTCCAGAGAACTCCATCTAAAAAAAAAAATAATGAAAAAGCCCTCTTGACCCCCTTCTCGCATACCTCTGGCGATGATGACAATCATCAGACGAATGATCACAGAAAACACGCCACCTACTGGGAAAAAATTAAAATGTTAAAGTAAAGATCACCACCGATTAGCAAGGATCTTCACTAGTACGCAGGAAGCTATAGTGAATTAATCATATGCTTTGCTTTGTAAAAAGCCAATATTTTCCCCTAGAGGAGTGACGGAGAAAAAAAATAATTCTTATTTAACCCTAACCCTAGCAGGGTTGGTTTTTGGTGGGTTTCATTGGATTTTATAAATGCTTCCAAACTTCGTTCAAGTCGACAATATTTTTTGTTTGATCGAAGCAGACTGCAATTACTTCGTTTGAGTCGTGCAAATGAGAAAAATAGCCGGAATATAAATACAGACATATGTCGCAAAAGTTTCAAAACAATTATTAGAAACGATCAAATGCCGCATCCGCCGTATTCTCCGAACAATATACTAACATCTCTTTATACAAGCTTTCTTTACATGGTATTTCGCCATATCAACCTGTTTGTCTTATGAAACACATTCGCTTTAAGCGAAATTTACCTCGTTCTACGGTTAAAAAAACATGGATTTTCCATTTTCTTAAAAAAGTGTAAGAAAAGCAAACGCAACACATATTCATCTCGTTTAAAGGCTTTTCGATTTACGGCCTACATTTTCAGAAACAATCTAGGGGGTATAAGGAGATATCAGTTTATCTTTTAACATGTCACCGAATCATTTTCATTGAAGAAGTACAAAATCGGCTTCAACGTTGGAACGCCTTAAAAGATGAGAAATTTTTCTGAGACGAAATTTGAAAATTGGAACAGAAGTGGAGAAAAGATGTAAGCAGTGATTTGATAAAATTGTTATTTCATAATCTATTTGGGCCCAAAAACAGAATAAATAAATTTGTAGTCTCAATACGTATATTACACCTATTTTTGTTGTAAATAAACTACGAAAAACTATAAAACCTATATTATATAAATATAATACCCAATAAAACCCGAGTGGGTTTAATTGGTTTACCCAGTGCGTTGCCAACCCTGTACCCTAGTGATACGGATACTCCCATACTTGACTTCTTTGAAGTCAAATATTTCATAAACGAAACAAAATACATATTTGAGGCTCCAAAGTTCCTTCAAATAAACTTTTTTTGAAGTTATACGTTTTTATATATTTTATATGGCTCCGTCCTGTTGGAACCATATGTTAGCAAGATTAACGCCAGCTAATTGAGGTACCTCTGGTGATGATATCGCTATCGCAGTGTCTAGCATTTGTCCATAGACACTGTCGTACAAGTTCAATTTTGGCCTGGACATTGTATCTTCTTGGTGTAGGGAGTTTGGACTCAATGTGAACCCTCTTCAGTCAGATATAATGCTCTTCACAAGGAGATATAAGGTAGGTACGGTGTGGATGGCATTGGGCTTAGTCTGAGTCCGACCGTCAAATGACTGGATCTTATACTTGACCCCAAGCTAAGTTGAAAGGATAACTTGGCTGAGAGAGCTCGTAAAGCGGCTTGAGCGACCTTCTGCTGTAGGAGAGCAGTGAGGGCTAGATAGAGTCTGAGGCCTAACGTCATTCGCCGGATCTATTCGAAGGTTATTGAGCCTAGTCTTTTATATGGAGCGATCTTTCGGCTACATACCATGCTGCGAAGTTGATTCGGAGAGGCGGTACTCATATAGCTGATATATGTATTCTCTCTAATAGCCAAGCGGGTGCACCTCTCAGCTCCAGGCTCGTTAGAGACTGTCGTGATTCCTTCGTTTGCTCTCACGACAGTTTGGTGTCCATCTCATATGGGTCCCTAGTTACAGTGACAATCCAAGTCATTGTGTAGCTGATGAGCTTGCTAAGCCACGCATACTCTTTCCGGGCAAACACCTACTTGTAAGGTTTGGTGTACCGCTGTCCTCCGTTAGGCTGCCTATGAGGACGCAGATAGATCCTGGCCAGAGGATGATTCTTGTTTCACTGGTGGACTCACCTGGCCTAGATTGGCAGGCGTACCAATCAGCTTTTTAAATTAAATTATCCTTACGTTGCATTGCATTATAGGTAGACACTCAAAAAGGCTGCGTCTACCGGCTACTGATTTCTTTCGAGGTTGTAGATCGATTGAGAAAGAGAAGAGTGTGGCCAATTTTATTTGCCAGTGCTCGTCTCTAGCTACACGTAGAGTAATCACACTTGGCTCGCCCTGTCTCCATAGTCATCGGAGCTATCGCCCATTGATGTCAGGCTTATATCGAGATTCATTAGTGTCAGGCTGGTTCCCGATATGATTTCCGGGAATGTGCTTCTATGTGAGACCTCTAGATGATCGTCAGGACCAGTTAACCAGGACTTGGCGGCGAATACAGAGGCTTCGCTTCATTTGTGGTATCACATACGGGCCGCTATGTGTGCTCAAGTGTGCCTTGACTCAACGAGGCTGCCACTCCTTCCTAACATAATTGAGATACGAAAAAGTTTCTGGTCACCATTGACGGTAACATGCTGACCATCATCGTTTTTGATAACATTTGGACCAATGATTCCGCCAGCCCATAAAGCGCGCCAAATAGTAATTTTCTGTGGATGTAATGTTATTTCGACACAAGCGTTTCTCTGGTGTAAATCTATCTACAATGAAATGTTAAGCCGACTAAAGAAAAAACAACTATCAGTTGCTTAATCGGTTGTCAAATAAAGCAGTGTTGCAACTCAAAGTTATGAACCTATAAAAAAATACCCAACTCACCCGAAGACTTTTGGATTAATTCAAGTGTAAAACTTTGTTGTTTTTTTCATTTTATTTTCTTGTTCCCCTTCACTCCTCTAGGAAGCATATTGGGTTTCCTCAAAGCATCTATTGCTTTGTTTCAGTTCCATTAATCAAGTTTTTTTCAAGCTAAGTAAATGATTAATCCATTGTAGCTCGCCTCCATATGATTATGTAGTGGCGAATATCCCTGCTAAGTGGTGGTGGATATCTTTACTAAACATTGTAATTTTTTTCGCAGCAGGTGGCGTTTTTCCTGATCATTCGGCTGGTGTTTGTCATCACCGTCAGGGATAAGCTGGAGCACCATGGGAGCTCATCCTTCATTCTTTAGATGAAGTATAGAAGTAAATTAAAGCCTTTTTATTAAATACTCGTGACCAGAACTAATTTTTTTTCATCTTGTTTCCTGTTGGGGCAGGAACCTGGGCTGTTTGTGTTGTTATGTGTGTGCCCTAACCACTACACCACGCCATCTCACTTTATTTTACATATAATTTTCTTTATCTTACTTTTAACCTTATCTACTCTTTCTAAGATAACAGCAACATTTGCCATTTCATATCAGGGTTGGCAACCCACTGGGTAGCCCAATTAAACCCACCCAGGTTTTATTTTATTATTTCTTATTTCTTTCCCGCAGCTCTGCGCTAATGTCCGAATCCCGTCTTAGAAAAACTTATCGTTTTTTAAAGACAATCCACACTGAAGCCGAATTAATATTTCTTCAAAAGAAGTGATTCGGTGCAATACTATTGTAATAGATATTGCATCCATCTAAAGCCAATGGACAGAAAAAACTATGTTTGGAGAATTTGATCGTTTCTGAAAATTACGCAACTTTGCCTCCTGAGACCGAGCGTTTTTATGCAAAAGGAAAACTGTCTGTCTGTCTGTATTTATATCTCGTCCTTATTCTCATATTTCATAGTTCAACCGAAGTAATTGCAATCTGCTCCGAATATCGAGTTTTAGCAGCCCATAGTACACAATGTCGCCTTGATCTCCCTAAGAATGCAAAATTGCATTATAAATATTAAAATCACGTAATAATACTAAAGAACAAAAAATATTTTTGAATTAAACGAAACTTGAAAGCAGTTATAAAGCCCAATAAAACCCAGAAAATTCCGTCAAGACACCCAATAAAACCCGGTGGGCTGGGTTTTTTTAAGAAAGCCCGGGTTTTTGCCAACCTTGTTTCATATTCTTTTGATCATGTGGCGAGAAAGCGGAATATGAACGTTACGCTAACAAGCGACATTAAGAAAATTGCCGAAAAGGGTTTATTTTAATGCATGCAAGGCCCAAAGCTATTTTTTTGACGCATTAACTTGGTGGTGATGATGGTGTTGAGGCAGATTCTGTCTGTGAGAATTCATTGCGATGTCGACTTGAATGACCCCATTTTCCGAGTGTATAAAGATGCTTTTCAGTTCCTTGGATCTTTATACTTCCTCCCATTTGACAAGATCTACAACACTGTATGCGTCATTGCTGCAAAGTCTATTTTGGAGCTTCCCGACCGCGTACAGAAGTGGGCACAGGTGCTCATTAATGAGTAACGTAGCCAAATTTGGATGGCGTATGCTGCTTTGTCCTATCGCTACTATAGCTGAATATGTTGCGACGAAATAAGGGAATTAATTCCTGATAATTACATATTCTTACTTAGTACCCAAATTTTTCATAAAGCGCACCTTTTTGTAGTTGATTATCCTACAAATCGCTCAAAACATCATAGGGAGAAATTGTTTTTTAGTCTTAACGGTAGTTTGAGTTATAAATTTCCAGCGAAAGTTTTGCCTGCCACTTATGACATGAATAAGTTCAAATCGAATGCCCATAAACACTGTTCCGTCTTTCTTTTTTTCCACAACTTATTCTCCAAGTACCAGCACAATGCACAGCATGAGTTGGTTTCATACGCTGAGTGCTAGCCTTAAGAAAAAAATAATATTCGATTCAAATTCGTTTACACCCTCAAAGTATATAGTATATATGAACTTCAAAACTGATTAAAAAAAATATTATTTTCATTTAAATTTATTATTGTTATTGCCGTTAAATTATTCATCTGTTACGTTATCAAAAGAAACACAGACACACATTTTAAAAAATATCTATAGAATTCCCTTTATACATTAAGTAGAATATAAATAAAAAATAAATAAAATATAAATTTTTATAATAATAAAGTAAAATTTAACCCACAATCACAAAGAAAGTCCTTTAAGGAAATCGCTGGTCCTTGGAAAAAGTTATTTAAAATTTCTTTACATCTGCTTAAAGTAAATATCATTTATTAAGTCCATAAATTATGGGCATAAACGGAAGCAGGAAATGAAAATTATTTTATTTCATATTTACTAACACACACACACGCATCTCTTTAAAAAAGGTAAGAAGTATACATACAGCAAAATCATTCAGTGACTCAGTCAGTCAATCTGTTTTGTAAAGTTCTTTTTCGAACAAATTGGTTGGCCAAAGTCAGTCAGTCAGTCAGTCAATCATTCAGTCAGTAATAATTTTTTATGGCTTTAAAGTCATAAAATAATAATGATGTATAAAGTTAGTTAGACAGACAGACGCACAAAAAATGTTTTTGGTTAAAAAAGGGCATATTAAATTAAAAGAATAATTTTCTGTATTTCCCAAAAAGATACCTTAAAGGTAACCAATAATGGAGTTGGGGTTCATGTGCACCATAGAAGAAAAGACTGAATATACTCTTTGTTTTATTAATTTATTACTTCAAGGGCTGCTATTTTCTTTTTATATATGAAATTTAAAATGTTTTTGCTTTAAATTAAAATCAAATTTAATTTTATCATGGAAAATAATACAAAATAAAGATTTTTTATATTCGAACAAATTCTATATCAAACGTAACTGAATTTAAAATTATAAAGGATACAAATTAATTGGCGTAAACGACGTTCAATTATCACGGTAAGTTACATGATGTTAAGCGTTGCATTCTGTGCATCCATTTTACTACAGAGTCGGTTGATTTCCGGGTGTCATAGGGCGAGAGTTCACACAAGATTATATAAAAAGACAATGCATTCATATAAATTTTTTGTTGAGTAGAGTTGGGTCTGTAATTTTTTTTAACAGCTTTGGTGAACATCTCACCGTTAAGAGCAAGAGCTACAGAAATTTAACTGACGGATAATCCATTTAAGAATCCCAGTAACACCCTTCCTGCGAAGAGAAAATAAAAAAGAACATAAACTATAAAACATCATCGGAAGGGTCAGGCAACGCTACCTCCTATGGGAAAAAGAAAAAGATAGGTGTAGTTAAACTCTGGTTGAAGAGGTTGTGATGGAACCGAGGTTGTATCTACGATCGGGTTCGAAGATCTTTAAGTAGAAAGATCTGTTGAGTAACTGCTGTTGTTTACAAAGTTGTAAACAGAGTAAGTAATTAAGTATAGAAAACTGTGGAACACAAAACTGCGTCGAATAAAGAATTATTAATTAAAGCCCAAACACTGAACTTATTTTATATCAACTGCAATCTGTGAACTCATGAATATACGTTTTTAAAAGATAAAAACGTAAAAATATTTCTGATAAAAACCATATTTCACCTGAATGATAAAATAGGTCTGGTAGTGTTTTATTTGAAATGTTTCTTTTAAAATAGATGTTGAAATTTTATGCAAATGCTTTTTCCTATGATTGGTAGCAGAAAATAAATTATTGTTGCGTTTTAATCTCTTTTTATTTCCACACTTTCGGTCATATGCAAAAATATTTAGCAAAGCTTGTTAAACCTTTGTTAAGCAAACATTAACTTTAAAAATTTTAAAGTATGAAGCTACTTACTTTATCAGTACTTTAAAGTGACACTTAAGTTATGAACATTTAATATAAAAATAAAAATAACGTGTTTTGACGTCAACAAAAATTTATTGGAAGCATAAAAACTTACCACAAAGAAGTCATATTTTAGTTACATGGTGATAAAAGCCAGGCCGCTAAAAGTTTCAAAGAATGGTAGTTGCAACAGAATTTGTACGTAAATTAGTGATCACCGTAAAGCCCTAATTCTAATCCAATGGAGAATTTTCTGACAATACTAAAAACACGCCTTCAAAATATAATTCTATTTCGTGCATCATGTTAAAGATATGGCAACGAATGCAATGTGATTGGAACCAGATTTCTCTTAGCTTTTTTGGTAATGTTGTAGAGAGTACGTCTAAATTCTGTTAAAACGCCACAAAAAAGGAGTTCTAGGAATAGTGTTAAAATATACAAGTTTCTCTCTATTTAAGCAAAAAGTGCAAAACTAAGCCCATGCAGATTCTTTTATACCATTGCATTTCCCCCATTCCAGTGTTTAAATATCATACCTTTTATTAAGGGTTTTTTTTTTGTAAAGGCTTAACAGTGAATAAAATTGTGAAGTCTCGGAATTTTTCTTCTTTTTTCTTTTCTTTAACTTCAAACATGCACTTGGTTTTGCACCCCACCATATGTATACACAATTTTACACCCACGTGTTCATCTCAGGCATAATTATTATTAACTAATTAATTTTTAATAAATTTATTCATTCAAGCACAAAAAAAACATTTTTTCTTTACAGATATACATAAAATCAAGAGAAATACATAAAGCTCGTTATTCGAGTATTTAATATTCCACCAATGAAATAAATTGTCTAAATATGTATACCGTTTAATAAAAATATATATTTCTCGATTCGACTACTCATGGTATTGCCAACATGAAAACTTAAAATTCGGGTTAAGGTTAAAGGGAGATGGTTTATTCGACTTTTTCCAAAAACCGGTTTTCGAATAATTCGAAAAGTATCACTTTCACAAAACCAGTTTTCAGTTAGTAATTCAAATAACCGATTAATTGTTTCTTTTAATTAAATAATATTGTTCCTAAATCTTGAAGCGTAGAGCAGGACCACGTCGTTTTAAAAATAAGCGGCAGCTGATAGAGAGTTTAAAATTAAAGTGGCAATCAATACTAACAACAATTCTAACAAATCCTATAAAAACTATGCCAAAGCGGTGTGCGGAAGCCATAAAAAACTATGCTTATTATACAAAGTATTGAAAAATGCTTAAGTTTCGAATAGCTACTCAAGAAGCGAATTACTTGGTAGAACATGGAATTAAAGGTTTGTTATTATAGTTCAAATTTAGGTGCTTAAGATAACAAGAATTAAATATTTTACTTTGAATAAATCTATTAGTTTTTAATTGCCTTGACAAGAAAATTTGCTTAGATTTCGTACAGCATTGTATGTAAATTTATACACCACGTATTTGATAGTGTGTGTGTCACTGTGGTATGTTAGGTAAGAACCCACCTTCCAACTAAGAAGTCGTCGTTTCAATCCCAGGCCACACCATCTGACAATTTTCAATAGCGAATAGTTATGTGTATTTACGCTGTGAAAAACTCTACTAACTAATATATCTGCCGTTCGGAACCGGCCTTTGTGGGTTTGTGGGCTTTTAATGATTCTAGTTGATCATTCTCCATATATACAAATCAATATTTATATACAGAAGATAAGAAAAGGTTATTTTTGCTCAAGAGTGCATATCTTTTTCGATCTACCTTAGTTTTCACGTTCTTTGTGAGACGTTCACGGTCCTCATATATACAAAAATAATAACTAAATTTATACAAATAATTAAACGATGAGCATATTTTCATTAAAAAATATACAAACGTATAAAAATTATACTTATTTAAATTAACCGGTTATTGGGTATTCGAAAAATGAAGATCTTGATGAAACGATATTCGACAAAACCAAAAAACCCGGTTAAAACCGGCTGAATAATAATCGTCCGATCTCTTTAGCAGTAGCTAACGTGCACTACAGGTCTACTTTTAGATTTTTTTAATATTGCCGTTTATCTTTATACAGCAACTTATTTAATTCCCACTTAATAAACAATAACTCAACCTTTTACCAACGCTTCATTACGAATATTCTTTAAGACTTTTAAACTACAACCTTACACAATGACTGCCAAACTATAACTGACTATAACTAAGCGCAATGTGGCACCTTTTATACCAATTATCACCAATTTCTTATGCTCCTGTAGCTAATACAAATTTCTATCATAATACGCAAAAGAAAACAAAATAAAATCAAACTTGCAACACCGTTCAACACGCAAGTGGTAACGTATTAACGCACAGATAATAATGGCAGTTACAGATACATTGAGAGCTGTGACACGAACCATTGGAATAAATGCCATATTAAAGTTTATAGCTAACACCACTACTGCACTAATTTGGTTTATCTTTTCTTAAGGCATTATTTAATTTCGTAACAATATGGTTTTAAGAAAACAAACAAATTTTGGCTTCATTATGAGAAATCTTTAAAAGAATATTCAGAAATGTCTCACCTATTCATCTTTAAAAAAAAGTATGTAAAGTTACCCGATTTGAAATCAATAAATTTTAAGTAAAATTGATTTTGATACATAAAGAATGCGTTATTTTAAAAATTGTCTTAAAAACCTAAATTACCACTAACCATTTCATTTAAAATGTTATAACAAAAGAGTATTTAAAAGGTTTACCTTGAACTTTTATACGCTTTTATTTATAATTTTCTGAATTATTTAATTTTTTTTTCTAAATTAAACAAATATTTTCCATGTCTACAAACATGTTAAACATTAAACATTATGTATAAATACAGGCATTTGTGTGGTTGTAAGCGTGACTGTTTATAAAACTAATCCACATGCAAACTAACTTACACATTCACATACACACCCATACATATAAATTAAAATAAATATATACATGAGTTTAATGGATTTGTAAGGATTTGTCTGCACGCCATGAGTTTCAAACTAAAAAAAAATAAAAAAAAACCTGAAATTTTAAAATAAATACAAAATAAACACTCGTATGTTTATATACATATACATGCATATACACATTAACTCATACGCACACATATGCACCTCTACAAACCCCCATTTTTTACATTAAAACATTTTGTTTTGTTTTTTTTCTGTACATTTGCCAAATATGCAGAGTAAATTTATATTTTCTTTCATTTTTTTTTTTCATTTCAAACGTACACATTTACACTTATGTAATGTGTGTTTGTTGTTGTTGCTAATGTTGACATATGAGCATAGAATATGAGAACGTACGTGTGTATGTGTTTGTGTAATAGCAAACTTTACATTTTTTTATATTCGAATGCCAATGCACATTGACAGATGGGAGATAAATATGTTTTGTTTTTTACAACATTTTATGTATGCGAGAGAAACACATACACAAATTCATTTTGAATACGGTTTTTGGGATAACCTTACACACATACACATACACATACACATACACTTTAGCAATCATGTCATATTTGCTGTTGTTGTTGTTGTTGTTGTTGTTGTTGTTGTTATTGAAACCACAAAATCCCTTATGTA
Organism: Wohlfahrtia magnifica; assembly: GCA_023159175.1. Lineage (NCBI taxonomy): Eukaryota > Metazoa > Arthropoda > Insecta > Diptera > Sarcophagidae > Wohlfahrtia > Wohlfahrtia magnifica. Next base: position 4,307,252 of record JAKWBJ010000482.1, on the reverse strand, counting down.
TTAGCTGTGTGCTCGTCTCTGCTGTATCCTGGGTGGTAAGAACTGAAGTAAAATTTATGTTTCTTTTTAATCTAAAACAGAAATTTAAAAGAACATATTCCAAAGCGATTAAAGTCAAATGACACTTACTTTACTTGTGATGGAAAATGTTGAGCATAAAATGTAAGTTTTTATTAATACGCTTCTTTTACGCTTCTCCTTGCTTGATCCTCTTGGAAACATAGGAATTGCACAAAGCATCTTCATCCTCAATGGTTTGCTGCCATTGTCTTTTGCCATGTATGAGTGTTTTACTCAAGTTCTTAAATAATTGTGTCGTCGCTTGGTATTTCTTGGTCGACCGAGGTTACTTGATCCTTGAAGATTCTACTCAAGTGCCATCCTTTCAATACTATGGAGATTTTTCTTCTTTAGCCTTATCTGCTGCAATATAGGCACTTCATTTGTCAAATTCCATAGTTCTATGTTGCTTATGGTTGTTGAGCTAGAGTATCTCGCATATGATTCTAAGGCATTTTTTTGAGTGAATACCTGTTGCTTTTGTGTGATAGTGTGAGGTGACACAAGTCAGACTTAACTGCCGTACAACAGAATTAACTTCACACATGTGATGAATATATTGAGCTTGGTTTGCCTGGATACATATGTGCGAGCTTCTCCATACTGACTACAGTCATCCGAATGACGCTCTTGCTTTGTTAAGCCTTTTGAGAACGTCTGTTTCTGCATTGCCGCTTGTTGCCATAGCAGAAGATTGGACCTCAATTTATTGATCCTGTAGCATTGTTAGTTTTGTTAATTCCCATGGCTTTGGTTTTCTTTATATTTACCGCAAGTCAAACACTGCGAGCCATTCTTTCCATGACTTCTAATTATGACTGCATGTTGGAGATTTTATACGAGAGTTATCGTCAGAGACTCGATGTTATACCTCTTTTCTGTGAACAGGCTTCGCTCCCTTAGAGGTGAAAGTGAACATACTTTCTACAAGAAAAAATTGCAATGAATTAAATAGGGAGAGTAAGCATTTTGCAATAGCAGCTCGATTCAGGTATTTTTATTATCGTGTGTAATCGTGCATTGTCGTATGGCTTAACGTGAGTATAGCCACCTTAACACTCCCCACGGTAACATTGTTTGATAGAGCACCACTTTTCATTTAATAGATGGGATTGTTTTTGTTTTAAGTCATTGTGGAATCTTTCCAAAAGCTCTTAATATAATGCGCTGGTATTCTTTTCGACGTTTTCGAGAACGACAATGTGAATGATATCCATGTGCTTTCTGGATGGCTGACAGATCAACCTTAGCCATTATTTGTGCACGTTTACGAGAAAAAATCACTGTACTTACCATTTATTGGTCTTTGGTGTGCTGTAATAAATACAAGTTTGATCCACAGTTACTGAATGGAGCATAATCATGTTAGGATTGTATGTGGACATTGCCAAAGGCTTCATTGAAGTGCTTACATGGTTAAACTTATAGTCGATTGTGTAAATAATCAAAGTATTCATATTGAGTATGGCTAACAATGTTATTTAGTTATTTGGTTACTACGCCTGTAGCCTAAACTACCCAAGAAACTTTTATTGTTCGACGATCGTTCAATAAATGTTCATTTATTTTATCAGCCATTTCTGGAGTGACGGCTCCTTTTACGCTTGGCGTCACTCAGGCTAAAACGACCACATCATGACTCAGTGAAAGCCTTTATGGTAGCTGCAATGCCCATCTTTGATTTCGGATGTAGTTTTGTTTCGATTTCGTTGAAATAAATAAAGTTACAATAGCTGTCAGCAATAATGAAATAGTTTCAACTTGCTCAAGGATCGCCAGTAGTCTTGAAGTACAGCTGTTTTACAACAATGACAATATATCAGAATAAAATGACATATTAATTGTTGACGAAGAAGCTTGCACATTTCTTACATTGACTTGAATTTTAGTAGAAAATCGCTAAAAAAAGCCGTCGGAAACTACAGACTATTCCAATAACACGTTTCATTATTAATTGCAGCCGTTTTAATAGTTGTCATAAGTCATGAGTGACTACTTGATGGGTAACAAGTATAACTGAAAATTGAAATTATTTAAATTCACTACAAATATGACAAAAATTTCGCGGACTAGTTCACAAAACTGAAGCCTTTTTGGATCGCTGTAAAGCTCTTTTTCGGTTAGCAATTGTAAAACCGGTGGAAAAATTATAGTTGCTAGGACAAGTTAGTGATGTAAAGAACCGAACTCGCAAATGTCGTTCGAGAACAAATGAAAATATTGTTTTTATAGACCGTAGTGTTGGGGAAAACCCTAAATTATGACTATCTCAGCGATCTTTGGAACTGGTTCTTCCACAAACGAAATCAACAATGTGTCCTTGCTGAATTCGTTCTTGAAATGTATTAAACTGATCCGGAATTTCATCAAATTTCGTTAACAAGCAGAATTGTAGGATTTGTAACCAAACCAAAGAATAATTATTGAAAAGCCTCTTTGCAATCATCATAGTCGTTCTTTTGAAAAGTTGGAGAACAAGTTTAAGTCGACTGATTGAATAGCTATATAATGTATCAGCGCTGTGACCAGCAGCTTTGAAGAAAATCGGAATTGCGTCTAACAACAACGGCCACGTACCAAGTTTTATATAAAAAATTTGCACATAAGCCTTATAAGCTACAACTTTAGAAAAACAGGGTTCTTGTTGAAAAGCACGTAAGCAATGTTGTTGAATATACAAAAAGACACAGTATTATCAAACTACCGTCATTTCATCTTAGGTAGCTTTAGACCAGCTTTTCATAGAAAAATTGTTCGCGCTCAATTCACACGTATTCCTTCGCTCTTGTTCTTAGTCGTCAATGAGACATCGACGAATGCAGATTTCTGAAATAGTGACGAATGCACATGTGTGGAGGATGCATATTGATTTTTTTTAAATTTCTTTGAAACATCAACTTTACTCTCTCTGAGAGAGTAATTTCTATATTCTCACTAACACAACTACATTTTTACTCTTGCACATCACTGCTTTAGATATTTGCTTCGCTTCTTCTTTAAATATTTTGGTTCCCTTTTCTGCGTGTAAAGTCCTTTTTTTGTTTGTATATGTTCCCATTATTTAACTGACAAATATTTGTGGGATGAGCAAATTTAAATTTGGCACTTTATTCTTAATTCAATCCCTCGCTCCACTCTCTGCTTCTCCCTATGAAAACATCAGTAATGTTTGTTCACTCTGTCTCTTAGTTTCTCAAAAATGTTAAATATTTAAAGGTGGATTTTGTTCAATTTTCTGGTGGTTCTTTTTTGCGTTTCTGTTTCACTTTCAAGAGAATTTATTTGCTCAGCTAAACACTGGTGATAGAAATCGAGGGCGGCCAGTGGTAGTGAAAGTTTATAGTGGTGGGTTGAGGTGAGGAAAGTATGCTTAAATCAAATGTAAGTGACATGATGTCTGCGTATGTTTATTCATATGTTTGTGTAAATTTTTGTAATACATGTACACATACACGTATACATACATGTAAATGTAAGTATGTTCATGTAAAAAATGTAATCAAATCAAAATTTATCGTTGTGTTGTAATATTCGTGTAAAAATGTAAAATTCCATTAAAATTTTGTTCTGATTTATTTGAAATCTTTTCTCTTCACAGATGATGGGTACATATATATGCAAGTGTGTTTAAAAGAAAATAGAGGAGAGAATAAGCGAGAAAATAGTTATGAGAGCTTGTGTGTATATTATCGATTTATATGATAATTGGATTTTAATGAAATAAATCCACTTAGAATTTGGACAAAAAAGTGGTTGAAAGTAAATTTTTTTTCATGAACCTTGGATCAATTTTCTGTTTGTTGATATTGCAGTTGCAGTACTGATATACTGATTCTCAGAAATTCACCATATGTCGCTTCAACTTAAACAATTGTTAATGTCTTGCCAACAAGTTTGTTATGTTTATTACATTGCTGTTTGTGCCGTTTACAAATAACCGAATCGACAACAACAACATTAGCAAAAATGTAAATAAAAACAAACGACAACAACAATAGCAGGCAGAAAAAAATAATAACAAACAACAACATGTAGATGTTTTCATTTACATGACTTCATGAGAACTAAAAGGGAAATGAAGGAAAGAAATGTAATCTACTTGAAATACCGAGAGGTTGGAGAGCTTTCAAAGTATTGTTTACTCAGCCATATCGAATGCACATCAATGCAGACAACAATCAGTTGATGTGTTGTAAGCACAGCGGAATCAGCTTATGTTTAAAATCAGCGTTATGGTTTAACTTTGTGCGAAGAGAGTTTACAAGGAGTAAGCTCGTGAAATGAGTCATGAAGAAAAAACCGGTTTAGTTGGAGCTATCTCTGTAAAGAGAGTTAAGTCTGGATAGCCTCTGTTTGAAAATGTTGTGATGGAACCTAAGTTGTAACAACGATCGGGTTGATAGATCTTTAGGTAGAAAGATCTGTCAAATAATTGTTATTGCTTACAAAGTTGTACACAGAGAGTGTAATTAGGAATAGAAATTGTTATTGCTCATGAAAAGGTTACGAGCAGCAGATTTTTATTATAAACCAAGTACAAGTTTTCTTTTATTTTAACTACAATCTATGTACGCATAAATATAGGTTTTTAAAAAGGTAAAAAGGTATTGCATATTGGAACTATCAATTGCTTTTTGTCACTTCTGTTCGCCTGTTCTTGATTGCTTGATTGTGGTTGTGATTAAGTGTTTGCCATTTTACCCGTGATTGGGTGCGGAAATTCATGCAGCATATGTAATGGCTGTGGTTTAAACTTACGTTTCAGGAAGAAACTGTTGACTCGATGTAGAGTTACACTGCAAGTGCACTGCAGAGAGGTTTTGATTGGACACAACTCCTGAGCAAGGAGACAATACTACGAGAGGAGCTTGAAAAGTCTCTGCGTTGAACCACATAGGGCATTAAGGAACACGGAACCTCTCTCAGAGCTGCACTCGATTTGGTTTTTAAGTTTTCAATAGTATAGCTGTAGAAAAAAAATTTTTTTTTTCTTTTTCAAATGGTCTAACTTGGGATTAAACAGAGAACCACTTGTTTAGCAGGCGGTGATTTTACCTACCATACCACAGCGGCATATTAAGAATTATACATTAGCAAGCCTTGTTAGAGATGATGATGCCCCATTTTCTTGCAATTAAGAAAAACTACCCTCGAATGCGTGTCTGTTAAGCTTATTCGAAATATTTCAATCAAAATAACCTGTACTTGGATCAAGTGTTGAAGTGTTTGCAGATTATGTACAGGAATAAAACCTATTTCAAATCAAAAATATTTGTCTTTTATTCCTAATGCAAAAACCTTTTAAACTCCCCTTGTATGTTGGCTTTGAAATTTTTTATTGAAGAGGCTCCAGAATTTCAACATAATTTTTTTCTTTGTTTATTGAGGTACTTATCACCTTTTTTATTGCTCGATAAAAATCAACCCTTTAAAATAAAATGTTAAGAACTCTTCTCTATTAAAAAATCATTTTTAAAGCAAAAAGTATTTGTAATAAAATTAATAGTAATTCAAGCATCAGATTTAGATAAGAGATCGGTCTAAAACTACATGGGTATGCTCGTTTATATAGCCTGCGAATTTAGTTTCCAAAGACTATGGCAAGATTTCCAAATGTGCCAGAATGTAAACCATTTAACACAAAATGCTATTGTTTTACTTTATAGCTATTTAAAGCTTATAGCCTTAATAACGCTGGGTTGCAGCTTTAAGACATTATTTCACAGACTACTATTAAAAAAATTGCTCGACTTTATCTGATATCAGCTTAAAGAGGTCAATTGATGAATATTTTAAATAATAAATTACCGCTTAGATAAGATAAAACAACAGTGAAAGGATATCAAACAGTCATTAACAACATTAAAAGGATGAGTGCGTTTTAAATAGAAAATTTGTAAAAAAAAACTTGCAAAACTTTTCGAGACTCCCCAAAGAGTTTACAAATTATTGTTAATTCACTTCACAAAAATCATTTAACGTTAATAACGATAACAATAGAGAAGTAGTTTGTAGTTGATTTGTTGGTTTCCACTACATAAATCCAAAAGATTTATTTGATTAATACCCACATCTTTCCTTCGCACTCTCTCTTTTTCAAAAGTAATGAAATGTAAACGCATCAAAAATAACCAAAAATAATAATACTAACGATGAAATATTCTAATATCCTTTGAGATTTTACAAAAATACAAAAATAAAATTCGACTAACATGCACACACACACACACACACACAATAGAAAAACTTTTGCAAAGAGAGAATGAGAAAAATACAGAAAATGTCTAATTTAGCAAAGAAAATTTGAAGGAAACCTAAACAATGATGTTCGTCTAATCACACACACACACATAGAGAGAGAAATAAAATGTGTATGTGGTAGTAGTGTTTCAACATCATAAATGTTCGAGTTCATTGCTCATTTACAAGATTAATGACAACAAAATGACCCCATCGTCTATAATCATTTGGTTTGCGAGTGTCTGTATTATGGTCTCTCTCTTTCGCTCTTTCGTTGTTCGAAAAAGAACATTTGTTAGCTGCCTTGCACTTGTACATCCCGCGTTTGTTTAAGTCTGTCGATATTGATGGCTTTTGTTACTACTCTCACAGATACACTGTGGCTTGACATTAATTTGGTTTCAGATTAATGTTTTCTTAGCAGCATTCCATTTGAATAAAGTCAGTATCAGTCAATTCTTAATTTTGATTTATTTTACGAGGGCGGCTCGAAAATTATATATAGTTGAAGGGAGTAGTTTGAAAAAAAATAATTTGATGAAGAGTGGCAAGCTTATAAAACATATATTTTAAGGCATTATGTTGTTTATTGTTCTTTTCGGATCCATTACAAATAAACCATCTCAGTGAAGCTACAGAGAGTTGAAAGGTTATATTATATCAGGTAGCAGACTTTAAGGTAGGCAGTACAAGCTACCTAGACGAACACCACAGTAATCAACCAATTAGGGCGTCTTCGCCAGTATCGGTTAAGGAAATCAACAAAATAGTTGTGGATAATCGTCGGCTGCGGGTGTGGCAGCTAACTGAAATAGAAAGCGTTTCAAAAAGAGCTATATATACATCGCACTTTGGCGGAAGATTAGGAGATGAAGAGGCGATGTGCCAGATAAGTGTCACGTTTGCATGCAATAGAAAAAACTGGGTCGCGAAGAAGCAATTAAAAACAATTAAACTGAGTTTTTGCATCGAGTCGTAACGGTACATAAGACATGTGTCCAGTCTAAACAAAGACACAGCCAAAGAAGTTGACTGGATTGGGAAAAACGTGTCCAAAGAAGGCGTAGGCACTTACATCTACAAGCAAAGTCATGGTGTAATTATCTTCAAGAAGGATAAACTATCAACAGGAAATGTTATTTCATCAATACAAAGCACCAATTCATATATCCATTTTTGCAATGACTAAAACCAAAGAATCACGCACCTCAGTTGCCATATTTAGCTCTCACGGTATTTTATACTTTCTACCTTTCACATATTGTTCAGTGGTAAAAATGCGGCAACAGTGAATAGGATAAATCTACGGTTGATTTAAACAGTTCTTATGCTAAGCATAGTATGAGTGCCATGAGAAAAGTGTTTAAAGCTAAAAGATTTTGTTGAGAAAAAACTCTTATCGTAATGGTATCCAGAGGAATATATTAGAAAATAAAAAAATTATTCGCGATTTTCTTTCAGTGTATGGTGTTGGCGGACGGTGTTTGCATTTCTTAATGCCAACAAAATGACTGACCTAATTACCGTAAGTGAAACGCTGCTAATCAGTTTTAAAGCAAATCATTATGGATTTAAACAAATTTGTTAAGAAACTGTTGAGTTCGAAAATAAAGTAACAAAATATTTTAATTCAAACGCAAATTTTTCTAATCGAAATAGATCAAAGCCTTTTTATATACAACTAAGGTTGAGTGGTTGAATAATAGAAGGAAATTATCTTTTATGAGCTGATATGAATGAAACCTACCGGCCATTGAAAAAATTATTGAGGAAAAGTTGACAGGAGATTACCACCTTTTCTACAAAAATTAAAAATCATAAATAGGAACCAATTTGGTTTCAAAAGGGAAAGAACATAAATAAATTCTTAGGAAAATTTTCGGTTTTATCGGGTCTGTTTTCACAGTTACACAAACTTAAATTATAATAAAACAAAGATCAATTAAAATTAAATATGATTTCGGCCATGTGGCTGCCACGGATAGGGCATACAAGGCACAATCCCTGAACACCAATTTTTACAAACTTTTCGTAACATACATATGCGGCCGAATTGCGCCAATAACTCTTCGAATGTTGATTTTCAGATGTTGAATTGCCTCTGGTTTATCGACGTAGGCAAGTGACTTAACTTAACCCTAAAGAAAATAATCCAATGCGGTTAAATCACACAATCTTGGTGTCCTATTAATTGGACCATTACATGTAATTACTCTTTCGTCAACGTCCTGCTGCTACCAGAACTTGCTTAATGCCAGCTAATTGAAGTACGAAAAAAATTTTAATCATGTCTCTATACCGTTCACTATTGACAGTAACATTCCTACCATCACCCATAAAGCGAATAAAGAGTAATTTTCTGTGGATGTAATGGTGTTCGATACAAGCTTGTGGATTATTCTCATTCTAAATTTGTCACTTCTTCTTGTCAACGTACCCATTCAACCAAAAATGGGCTTCATCAGAGAATAAATTATTGAATGGAAATTCCACATTAATATCAATTTGTGCTTCAGACCACTCGCAGAATTGGCGGTGGTGTAAATTTATCCATAATGAAATTTCAAACCAAACTAAAAGCAACTATCAGCTGTTAAATTGGTTGTCAAATGAAAAAGCAGTGTTGCAAACTCAAAGTTATAAACCTCTAAAAAAAACAGCCGATACATATTGCCTTTAGCAAGTCCTCTGATACCCCTAGACACGATAACTTGTTACAAATGATGGTGGTAATATAAGAAATATATTAAAATGATTTTAAATTGTTGAGATTGAAAGGCATGCAGGATAAGAGTAAATAACAACATCGTTGATAAACTGACAAAAGATTCTGGCATACCTCAGGGTTCAATACTTGTGTCAGTACTTTAATTAATATACAGGAATGAACTGCATATTTGCTTATACTGACGATACTGCAATCATCATATTGGATAGGAATATAAATTGTGCCACAAAACTTGTGTAGGAACGTCCTGATACCAAATGGCATCATGATAACGAACTTATGGTTAACGCGTGCAAGATATATTCATAGTAATCCTAGTAGAACGGTCGAATCCTGTTCCACCACAATATAAATAGTAAAAAATTGCCAATACTTAGGGATGTACGTGAACAATTTTTTTTTTTTTTTTTTTGTTTCTTAAGCCCAGTCCCACGAAGCTATTAAGCTTGTCAGCAGGATTATTATGTTAACAAATTGTACTTTTTTTAATAATATGATAAATATTGTTACGTTTTTACCTTTATAGAAACGTGTATTTATAAGTTCGTATATTGTAGTTAAAATAAAATAAGTCTTATGCTTAGTCTTAATTAAAAATCTTTTATTCAACGCAGTTTTGTGCACCACTGCCTGTAACCTTTTTACAAGCAATAACAAGTTTTACTCTTAATTACTCTCTCTGTTTACAACTTTCTAAACAACAACAATTACTCGACAGATCTTTCTACTTAAAGATCTTGCAACCCGGTCGTAGTTACAACTTAGGTTCGATAACAACCTCTTCAACAGTCTCTTACACTGAGTTCAAACAAATAACACGTTCGCTAAGTTTACACCAAATAAGCTGATTGTTGCATCGATGTGCTTTCTCGAACCTCTTGCTATTTCAGGTAGATTCTATTTCTTTCTTTTAATTTCTATTTAGTTCTTATGTAGCCGTCGAATGTAAACATCTACTTCTTTCAGCTCTTATTATATGTGTTTGGTTGTTATTGTCTGTTACTTGTTTTCTTTGCTGTTAGTTTTTGTTGTTGTTGTTGTGTTATTTTTATTTACTTTATCTCTGCTAATGTTTGTTGTTGTCGATTCTGGTTATTTATAAACAGCACGTATAGCTGTACTTGCAGCTTTTGTTTACATATTTTAGCGATGTAATAAGCGCAGGGGTGTCAAACCTTACTTTCGTAGCAATATAATTTAATTTTCGATATTTAAATTCATGTATTATTATTAGAATACGTACGAGGGCGGATTGACATTGAAGCTATTTAGCGCTAGATGGCAGCACAAACACAAAAATTTTTTCTTTCTTAGAAATTACGATCTGCCAAACGTCAGCTGTTAAAATTTTAGCCAAATTCATCGATTAGTTTATTTGTTGTAGTCATTTGAAGTAAGCAACTTTTGTGTTTCTTGGGAAATGCAAAAAAATAAACTTCGTGTGGTGATTAAAAACTATTATTTGAAAGGCAAAACGGCGAAAGAAATAAAAGAAAAGCTTGATAAAAATTACGGCGAATCTGCTCCGTCAGATTAAGTGGTAAAAAATAGTGGATTGCTGAATTTAAACGGGGCCGAACAAGCACTGCAATAATACCATGAACAGGAAGGCCAAAAGTGGTGGTTACTGAAGAAAATATCAAGAAAATCCTCGATATCGTTATAAATAATCGCCGGCTCAAAATACGTGAGATTGCTGAAATGGTAAACATATCATATGAACGTGTGTTCAGCATTTTGCATGAGCATTTGCATATGAAAAAGCTATCGGCAAGATGGGTGCCACGTTTGCTCAGTTTAAACAAAAACGAGTTCGACAGATCAGTTCACAGCGGTGTTTAGACATGATAAAGCATAATCCTGCTGATTTTTGGCGTAGATTAATAACTGTTGATAAAACGTGGGTCCACTACTATACACCTGAAACCAAAAATCAATCGAAGCAGTGGGTGGAATCTGGTGGAAGTGCTCCAAAGAAGGCGAAGACAGCGAAATCGGCTGGCAAGGTTATGACCACTGTATTTTGGGATGCACACGGAACATTGCTCATCGGTTATCTTGAAAAGGGATCCACAATCACAGGAGAGTATTATCGTGCATTATTGGATCAATTGGTTAATGCAATTAAGGAAAAATGACTACATTTAAACAAGAAAAAAGTGCTCTTTCTTCAAGACAACGCACCGGTTCACACAGCATTAGATACGATGCTAAAACTACGAGAAATCCACTTCGAATTGGTTGATCATCCACCTTATAGTCCAGATTTAGCCACCAGTGACTTTATCCTGTTTCCAAACTTGAAAAAAGGGCTCGCAGGAAAAAGATTCATCTCAAACGAAGAAGTGATTACCGAAACTAATGCCTATTTTGAGGAGTTCCCAAAATCGTATTATTCAGATGGTATAAAAAGTTGGAAAATCGTCTTACTAAGTATGTTGAGCTAAAAGGAGACTATGTTGAGAAATGAATGGTTTTTGAAAAAAAATGTTTTTTTCCTACTTAGGTAACCCACGTATGTCACTAATAGAAAAAATTTTAATATTTTTTCTCTTCTACGTTTGTTTTATATTCCTAGAAGATTAATTGGTAGTCAATTAAAAATGTTTGGTAATGTTACTCCAGCGTACTTTTACCATAGTTGTTTTAAAAGCTTGGAACCTTAAAACGTTCTTCTGCTCGTCGCCTTGTGTTATACTGATGATCAGTCGTTCGAAGGAATCGTTGTTTATTGTAAAATTCGACAGCTAGTGCTGTGTAGTATATAGATTTCACGTTTAATACTTGGAATTCTCTTGCTAAGTGGCTGTGAGCATTGCTGTTGTGAAGGTTGTTGTAGTAAGCGCCTTTGTTTCTGATGTTGACTGAATTGCTGATCATTACATTATTGTTGTATAAATGGTTGTTGTTGTTGTTTGAGGGATTGTTGTAATTAAGATTGATGTTATTGTAATAGTTAGAAAAACTGTTGTTTATTATAATTAACATTGATGTTGTTGCTGTTATTGTTACCATTGTTGTTAACATTAGTATGTATGATGCATCTGTCGTTGTTGTTTATAAAGTATCGTTGATTTTTATTATTTTTCTTGTATTTTAAGTAAGCGATCTTGAGTACTTTGCAACAGTATACAGTGTGTAGCACTTCCCCATGCCGCAATTTCACGACGAATGTAAGACTCTGCAATCGCCTGCCGTAATACACTTTATGGTGCGCAGTTGTTTAAATAATAGAGCATAAAGGCAGATCTACGAAGTATCTTCTGAAGATTATCGACGTGTATATTCCATTTAAATTTGTTGTTCACATATACTCCTAAGTATTTGTATAATGTAACAACCTAAATATAGGTTATACAGTTATCATTAGTACTGCTATTATTGTAGTTGTTGTTACTGTTATATAGACGGTTCAGATCGTGATATAAAGACGCACTTTGAAATGCTCCTTTAAAAACTACGAAAAACATTATACATGCTAAGCCGCGTCAGCTTTTGCTCGACATATATATAGCGCGCTCAGGCAACCATATAGGTCGCTTGCGGAATCGTATATAAGGCATGGGGAAATACTTCCCATTGCAAAAAGCTACAAGAAACACAAAATCAGCTACTAAAAATCCTAAAATAGAATTCCCGATTTTGAAGTAGCACACAACCGTATGAAATTAACATCAGCAACAGTATTATAAGCTTGACACCACAGAGGAATACAACAATTCATAGCACAACCCATAATCTAAAGAATTAAATTTATTGAACATAAACAGCATTTATCGTATTAAAAAAAACAAATAATTTTTATATGGAAAGTCGTTTTTTAAAGCTTAATAATCATAACCACTGAAGAAAGAGCGACCAGAAATGTCAGGCTTAGACATACAGCTTTAATGACCATCCACAAATTGACTGTTTTGACTGAGAAGTTATAGAAATCTAGGAAAAAGGCTTAATGGTCTTGTACCATCTGACTAACATATGTTTCGGTGTTGTCTACGAAATTTTTCAACAGAAGTTCTCTAGCAATGGAACTACGCAGCTGCGTTTTTTATCAATTTGATTTTCAACAAAAAAATAAATAAATAAATATTTAAATAAACGCCAAAAATGTACTTAAGACAACATATTCACCATATTTAGACAACTGTGAGTTTTTTCGAAAGAATGCAGACCTATTACTGAAAAAAGTTGTAAATATTTTATTCAAACAATTGCCAAACATAAATCATTTAAAATATTTCAACAAAAACGCAAATTTTATTTCATTTTATGGTTAAAGAACAAAAAAAGAATTAATTTAATGTTGGCAACTATGGTATATAGTCCATTGGGATTATGTGTAGCTGCTCATTAATTATCTGTAGTAGTCCAACACCTTTTGTTTTGTTTTGTTTTTATTATCCCATTTGTATCCTGTTTTCTAAATAATGTTGAGTGCATAAAACTAAAACTAAACATATTTGTGTCCTTGCCTCATATGTGCACATGCAAATAAGCACACGCACACACACACACATATATAACACGGAAATATATCCTCGAGAAGTTGTATTTAAGTCCTTATTTTCTTATTGTTCCTGTTGCTGCTGTTGTAGCTGTTTTCCAGAGTAAAATGTATGTCAGCACTGATGAGATTTCAACAGCATTAAAAAGCAGAGAGACATTAGAGAAATATTTGTATGGTGACTTAGCAAAAAAAAAATTAGAGAAAAATTATAAACAAAAAATGTTTTTAGAAAATTGAAAAAATGTTCTTTTGGGATGTCACATGAATAGAGGAGAGAAAAACATAAAACACAAAACGAAACGACACCATGAAATGTATGGAAAGATAAAAAAACACATAATGTTTTGGGGATAAAATTTTTGCTGCAAAACTACAAGGCAAGACAAGTCCGTAAAACAATACGATTAGAAAAATGTTAATGTCTACTCCAGTGTGCTATTTGTTGTTGTTGCAGTTGTTCTTGTTTATTTATGGTTTTTGATTATAAATGAGCAAAAGGAAGAAAAAGTTGGTTTTAATGGGATTTGAATACTTCAGTTCTTTTTTGTTTTTTTTTTCTTCGCCATGTGTGTAGGATATAAACATGAAACGCAGAGTAATTTATTGGAATGTTGGTAATGAATAGGCAATCGGATGTAAAAGCATTTATTGAAAATATTTTTAAGATGCTAAGTATTAGGAAAAATAAATAAAAAAAAATTAAATTCAATTAAATACATTTCTTTTTTCGAAATTCATGCATATATTATAAGCAGTTTAAGAAAATTACATACATATACAGTTAATCACATAAGTAAGTAAACAATAATTCATTTTATATATTTTTGTTTTAAATGGTCCATAAATTTATTGAAACCAAAAAATTTTTTGTTTAGTTTTGTAGAGCTAAAGGCAGTTAACAATGTTAATAAACAAAATTAACAATATTCTTGCATTTGTTTAATTTTAATTTTTTAATTAACGTCACAAAAGTAAGTGAGCAACAGTTAACATTTTAGAGCTTTTAACAGAAAAATTAGAAAAAATTTAGTCAACTTATTATTTAATAGGGTCAACACTATTTGCTAAGCTGTAAATGCATCGAATATAACAAGTCTTGCATCACAGATCTGGGAATTTTTAACCATACTCTTCTTCCTTTTACTATTAGTTTTCGTATTTGGCGGCCTAGATGGTCCCAAAAATGCTCTATTAGGTTAAGAATAGGTGACTAAGAAGCAGTTTTCAGTTGCATAGCGTAATACTATAGGCATTCCTTGACAATAAGAACTGTATGGGATTTAGCTGCCATAATTCTGTATGGCGATCTTCGCACCTTTCTGTCAACACAAAACTTAAAATATTTAATTTCTGTGTTAAATTCACGGTGGTTTATGGTTTTAGTGTTAAAACCAGGTTTAAGCCTTTTATATTAAAACAGTAATTGAATAGCATATGTATATATAAAGCCGGACTATTAAATCCGACGTTCTCTGAAATACGCCAAACGAATTTATATTGTCATGCAAGGATCACACGAGTGTCGCAAATGTACCAATATGGCACAATTTCAATTAATTTTCATTGTCGCAAAATATCAAAATTATCCCAATTTTTTCTGCGAAAAAAATTTTAATTTAAATATTCGTACGTATTGTCAACTTCGATTTCACACAAGAGCACAATAAACATTGGCGCATTTTTATTATTTTTGTTGCAGCATTATTACCAATTGGGCGGTCACACGATTGCCGTACCAATTATTGATGCAATTCGATAATCGTATGATAACAGTTTAGTTCTTAAACGGAAGATAAATTCAAAACCAAGGTTCTCATGTATATACGGTTTTTGTAGGTACGCGAGTAATCGACATTAGAACCCCGCTGTTGTATAGCATAATTCTTACTTGAAAACGAAATTTGTTACAGTATTTAAACTCTGTGTGAGTTAGAAAGCTTTCATTTGGTGTTTGGCTTCAATATTGTACAACTGCGCGGTGTCACGGCCGTATTAAACTTGTATTTATTGCCTATATCTTTAAAACGGTAATACCGGGTCCGCCAAATAATTTTTTTTTTTTTTTAAATGCTATGCTACTGAATATTTTTTAAAAGTACAATCCTTCTGGTTAATAATGGAAAATAATTTCATTCAACTTGCTGCCTCGGTTGGCCATGCAGTAGCCTACACGATCGGTCCAATTTTTAAGCACATTATCGATTGCGTGCAGCTGTATTTCAACAATGGCTTCACGAATATTATCCTTTAGAGCGTCAATTGTCTCTGGCTTGTTGGCGTAACACTTATCTTTGGCGGCACCCCACAAATAATAGTCCAACGGTGTCAAATCGCAGTTCCAAATGATATCAGCTATGCGGCTGATAATGCGATCTTCAAAAACAGGGCGCAAAACATCGAGTGTAGCTTCGGCTGTGTGGCGCGTAACGCCGTCCTGTTGAAACCAAATGTTGCTAATATCCTCCTCTTCAATTTTTGTGCACAAAAATTCGTTCAACATGGCCCGATAACGATCGCCATTGACTGTAACGGCCATTCCTTGCTCATTTTCGAAGAAAAATGACCCAATTATGCCTCTGGACCAAAATCCGCATAAAACAGTGACTCGTCTTTGGTGTATCGGCTTTTCAATGTATGCATGCGGGTTTTCTGTGCCGCAAATGCGACAATTTTGCTTGTTTACATACCCGCCAAGATCAAAATGGGCTTCATCTGAAAAGATGATTTTTTTTGGCAAATCTTCAAGGTAGTGTAGCAACATTTCCCAGCATTGTTCAAGCGGATACACAACTATATTCGTACTATTCACGAAATAAGAACTAGTTGAAAAAAAAACGTTAGATGGGGGACCCTTTAGTAAGGGTCTCTAAATTTCACCCAAATAACTTTGTGATGAATACAAATCATTTGTCAAAAACTGGGCCGAATTGAATAAGTGGGAGTAATACTTCCCAAACAAAGTAAATATTGATTTTTGTATATCTGTGGAACAGGTTATAAATTTCATCGAAATAACTTAGTAGTTAATACATATCATCAGTCGAAATACGGGCGAAATTGAAGATTAAATATTGATATTAGTATATCTAGAGAACAATTAGAATGTAAGGTTCTAAATTTTACCTAAATGGTTTCTTAAATAGTATAAACCAGCAGTTAAAAACTTGGCGAAATCGAATTAGTGAGCATGCTACCTCCTATACAAATTAAATAATGATTTTTGTATATGAAAATGCTTAGAGTTGAAGTTTCTAAATTTGGTTTAAATAATTTGGCAGTCAATACAAATTGTCACCTAAAAAAAATATATATATTTATGGAATATTGCATGTGTAGAGAACGGTAACAGTTAAAGCTTATCTTTCTGTACTTATCAGTCAAAAAGCTGGTACAACATAAAGGCTCACAGCAACGCGGTAGGGACTACTCTAGTATTTTATAATGTTTGATGCATTAGTATCATATCAAACTTAAAACAAAATATTATGACAGTAATGAAGAACTTCCTCATATAATTTTCATGCAAAGGGTAACAAGTTTTGTAATCGATAGAAATAGGTTTATATTTAAAATTATACAATATTTAAGTTGAGTGTTATAACTCTGTTATAAAGTATATTTAGCTTTTTGTTGTATAGATGTAATTAAATTAAATTTTTAATAAAACAAGTTTTTAATTAAGAAAATCTGAAAAAAATTTAAAAAAAAATCAGAAACAACTCAAATTAAAACTATTTTTTTTGTTTTTCTTTTGTTGTTGGAGAACACCTGACAACAAAAATTAAATAAAAACCATTTGTTACAGAATTTGTAACATGAAAAATACTTGATTAAGAGTATAAGTAATTTCTTTAACGAGTGATAAAACAATATAAATCTAATTATTGGTTGAGCCATTTATAGATTTTAATTCAAAAATGCTATGAAAGCAGAAACGGTTTGAAATTTTGGCAAATTTATTTTTTTGTTGTGAAGTACAATTGCTCCGGTTAGAAATAAAATATTATTTTATTCATATGGCTGCCGCAGCTGGCCTCACAGTACTCCATTCGATCGGAGCAATCTTCGAGAACTTTCTCGAGTGTAGGGGCTCGTACCTCAGCAATGGCATCACGAATGTCGGCATAACACTTGTCTTTAACTGCGCTTCATAGTAAATAATCTAATGGTGTCAAATCGCAGCTTCTTGGCGGCCCACTGACATTATCATTTCGACTAATTAAACGGCCATCAAACGTTTGACGCAATAAATGGATTGTGGCATAAGATGTACGGCAAGTGGCACCATTTTGTTGAGACCAAATATCGTTCACATCAATTCCACGAAGAGTAGAGCTGCAAAACTGTCGATAGTCGGCCTAATCGATAGCTTCGATAGTGTGCAAGTACTATGTGTGGCAACAATATTAGAATTTAAGTGAAAGGGTAAAGAATAATAATAAATATACAGTATGGAAACCAATAATAGGAACAGTATCTTTTGTTCAAATATAACATAGAACTTTATGTATTGAAGGTTTTTGATGGAAGAGTAATCCTTACATATAGCGACAATGTTCAGACCACGAAGTGCTCCAAAACTAAAGTAATGAATGCGATCCAGTGAAAGAAAACTGCAGAGAAAGCGTGAAACAACTGTCAGTTTTAATAAACTTTTAATTGGTACCTTAAAGATGAATCCCTTCAAGTAATCAAAAAACCTTAAAAATGAACTTATAGATACTGTGTCAAGTCGCACAACAAGAAAAAACATATGGAAGTTAGACTTATTTAACCAAACTTATTAAACCAAAACAAAGTAAAATAAAAGCAGCTGTTTTATAAGGTACCAACAGAGTGCGAGCGCAAAGTTTTGCTTGTTTCTTTGTTTATTTCATTTATTTACATAAAAATACACCCCTGATCTAATGGGTTTTGAAAAATTTCAAAATCAAAGAGAGTCATACGACTGCCAAACTTTTATTTGTATTTTTTCTCAATGTTGTACGCTCTCAATTCATATTGAATTTACACGATACTATGCGCTCACTTGTACGACTTGTATTATCGTGTAAGCCGCACTTTAGAATTTGCCAATAGTATCGATAGTGAAAAAAAAAAAACTATCGATGATCAGACAAAATCAAAACTATCGATACTATCGATAGTACTTTCGAATGTTTTGAAGCTCTAACGAAGAGCGGTCACAAAAAAATAGGTTATAATGGTGCGATAGATGTCTTCATTGATTGTCATGAATGCGAGATCTACATTTTCAAAGAAACATGGGCCAATGATGTCTCAGCACCACAAGCCGCACCCAACAATCACTCGTAAGGGGAACAGTGGCTTCTGTAAGACCACGTTTGGGTTTTCTATGCCCCAAATATGGTAATTTTGCTTATTAACGTACCACCAAGATGAAAGTAAGCTTCATCCGAAAAGATGATTTTTGCATTTTTTTTTGTAATTTCCGACCAATTGTCTTTGCTTTGGAAATAAATTTCCAATAAACCCTAACGTTGCTCAAGCGTAAATCGAATCATTTCGTTCAGTAGAGATAATATACTGAATTTTATGACAGAATAGAATTATGTAAGTATTGCCAGATCCGAAATAACCGCTGGTTCTAATTTAAACCGATAGATGGCCTATCCGATATAACGAAATTACACTTTCTCTTAACCAGTAATTATTTTTATAAATTTTTTTAATGAACTTTTTTTCATACAAACAAACTCTTTTCGTTTTTGCAGACTTTGGCTTTAAAAATTCCCTCTTTTTTTTGTGTATCAGTCGGTCTACATACATACGAGTGTGAATAAACGTATGTTTTTCTAACTCGAACACAGATTGAAAAGTTTGTTAGTTTTTCTCTTTTTCATTTTTTTTTTTTTAACAAGCAATTAATTTTAACTCGTACGTTTTTGTACTTTTTTTGTTGTTGTAGTTTTTATTATTATTTTAGTTTGTATTTAATTTAATTTTTTTAGTTGTGTAGGAATTTTTTTATTGCTTTTATTATATTTTATTTTTATATATTATTTTTTTTGTAACACAACCCTTGCGGTGATCTAAACCGGCCAATAAGGTAAATTATTACATAAAAAAAGGAATAAAACTAATAATGAAATTTGTTTTAAACTTTTGTTAACAGGGACACAGGGTCAGAATAAACGTATCTAAAAAAAAATCCTTAATACGTTTAGTAAATGCTTCCAAAATATAAAAAAATAATTATTTTTTAAATTTAACCAAAACTATTCTTGTTTTCATCGCAAAAAAATAAAAAAAAATAACAGAAGAAAGTTTTGATTGCCAATTTTATATATAAAAATTAATGTGTTTTTGTATGTTTGTTTGTTGGTTTGTTTGTTTGTGTCTTATGAAAAAGTTGAACCGATTTTCTTAAATTTTTTATATAAATTTTAAAAATTCCAACTGGGTGGTGCCACGCCCATACAAAGTGTATATTTATTTGTTTATATCTTCTAAGAGGTAACAGAAAGATATTCTAAATTTGGCCAAAATAGATTCCTAGTCAAGGAAAATCATCAGTCCAAGAGTGGGTTGATTAGACAAGAGGGCATGGTACGTCCCATACAAAATAAATATTTATTTTAGTATATTTTGAAAAGAGTGCCGCTGTGATATGGCAGAAGGCCCTCGGTTCAATATCAGACCAGACCATCTGAAAAAAGAAAGAAGTTTTTCATGGTTATGAGTATTACTACTATTGAAGACTTATCTTAATGCATTTGCCGTTCGGAGCCGGCGTTAAACTATAAGTCCCTTTCAATGAGTCTACAAATAAAATCGGGTGCAGCTTATTGACTGAGAGAAGTCCCCGTGTTCCTTCATGGAATGTTAGGGAAATTATATATATTTCGAGAACGATTACATTTAAAGTTTCAGAATATTGTCTGAGTGAGTGTGGTACCTCCCAAAATAACTAAATACTGCTTTCTGTTTATCTTGAGAACGGCAATAGGAGTTTCTAAATTAGGTTGAAACAAGTCAGTAAATAGGCGAGATTGGATGAGCGGGCGTAACACTTTCCACTCATACTAAATATTGGATTTTGATATGTGGAGAACTACAATTATTACAGCTTTGTTATCTATCCCCATCAGCCAAAAAGCAGGAATTACAGAAATCAAACTTGATAAATGCTATATGTCAACCTATACTATATAAAAATGAATGTGTGTTTGTTTGAAGACTGTATACTGATAAAAAAAAAAAACAGAACTTACAGGGTCTTTCTGCAAAGGAGAAATTATTGGATTTTGACCGGATGGGCACAAAATGTGGAAAAGGTAATGTAACTAATATAACATTTAAGGTAATTGTTAATATGAAGCACATCAGGTTTTAGCAATTTTTTTGTTTCGTTAGTCCTCTTGGGAGCATAGGGCTTCCACAAAGCATTTTCATTTTACACGATTTGCTGCTGTTGTATTTGCTTCTTTCCATGTAAGATTATTTTGCCTTAGTTCTGGGATAATTGTGTATCGCCAGGTGTTTCTTGATCGATCGCGGAGGATTCGACTCAAGTACCACCCTTGTAATACTACTGGGATTTTTACTTTAAATTTTAGTCCGATCCATCTCTATTTTCTTGGCCTTATCTGCTTCAGTATGGGCTCTTCCTTTGTTAAATTCCATAGATCTATGTTGCTTATGGTATTAGGCTAGAATATCTTGCATACGATTTTGAGGCACTTGTTGGCGAATACCTGTAGCCTTTGCGTGATGTTGTTGTACACAAATCGGTTTTCACTGCCGTACAACAGAATTGTCTTTACACATGAGTTAAATATTTTGAGCTTAGTTTGATGTTTTCTGTGCTATCGTTGTTAATTGCCATAAGCTTTGGCTTTCTTGATATTTATCTCAAGTCCAATATTGCAAGCCAGTTTTTCCAGGTCATTTAAATTTGGTTGCGTGTTTCGGATCAACTCTCCTCGAGTTGTCGTGAGAGACTCCATGTTATACCTCTCCTTTGTAAACAGATTTCGCTCATGATGTCATCGAGTACGAAGTGAATAGTGGAGGTGAGAGTGGACATCCTTACTTTACTCCAGCGTTAGTATGGAATGGTTGGCTTATGGTCCCGTTCTGAACAACCGAAAGCTCTGCATTCTCGTATATTGCCCTTGCTGTTCGAATTATTTTCTGGGGTAATCTTTTTCTTATCAGTGCTTTCCATATGACGGTACTTTTGATGGTATCGAAGGCTTTCTTGAAATCGACGAAAAGTAGGTATAGAGGTGTACGCCATTCTAGAGACTGTTCTATTATTATGCGTAGGGTGTTGGCCTGGTCTATACAGCTTTTATTTGGCCGGAAGCTTGCCTGCTCGTCTCGCAATATGTTCTCTAGTTGGCTCTGAAGCCTTCTCTGTATTATGTATTGTATATGGTGTTAAGCAGAGTAATTCCTCTCCAGTTATTGCAATTTTCAAGTCGCCACTTTTAGACAGTTTCACAAAAATGTCTTTCTTTCAAGTTGATGGCAGCTTCTCTTCCTCCCATGCTGGTGTGATATGAGGTCGTATTAATTCAGCTGCATTTGTAATGTTTGCCCGTAAGATTTCGGCTTGTAAGCCATTTTCGCCTGCAGATTTATTATTCTTGAATTTTGTTATTGCCTCTTTTGTTTCATTCAAACTGAGAAGGCTACATGCTATGTTCAGTGTATTTTGTATAGGGCTGTTATTGTACATTTCGATGTCTTCATCTTTGACCGTTACGTTACTAATTTCCTCGAAGTGTCACCTCCATTTTTGCATCTGTGCTTTACTTTTCAGTACAAATGTGCCACTACGATCAGTAACTGCTTGATTGATGCTACACTTTCTATTTGTGAGATAGTCTATTTTGTGGTGTAGTTTTCTCATGTTATTCTGTCCAACTGCTATATTTTGCTGTTCTTGCTAGACCTTCTAGGAACTTTCTCTTCGTCCTTCCTGCAGCCTTTTTTTTGAAAGTACTGTAATATATTACAATGTATCTATTTGTATCAGGTGTGTTTTTTATAAGTTTATAACTTTGAGTTGGCAGCACCGCTTAACAGCTGATAGTTGCTTTTGTTTAGTTTGGCTCGACATTTCATTATGGATAGACTTACAACAGAGCAACGACTGCAAATTGTTGAATTTTTTATCAAAATAATGGTTTAAGATTTTGTTATCCGATGAAGCTTGCATTTGATTGAATTAACGTAAAGAAGTGGAATCGTCGCATTTGGAGTGATGTTTATTAACAAGCTTTTGTCAAAACACTATTGCTTCGACAGAAAATTACTAAATATTTTATGTGAAGCCACTTATGTATCTACTTCGATTAGCCAGAGGCAATTGATCACCTGCAAATCAAAATTCGAAGAGTTGTTTACGAAATACGAACGCATATGCTGCGAAAAAATTGTGAAAAATTATGTTCCACATTGCGCCCTGTACACGCACAAGCACAGCTATTAAATCGAATGTATTGCCAACTGAAAATTATGAACCTATAAAAATTAAACCCAATAGTATATATTATCGTTTTAATTTAATATTTTATTTATATTTCTTTATCAATCGCTCTTAGTCAGAATTTTTACAATAAAGTTTATTCTCCTAAAAAAACTTGGTTAAACAGAAGTAAATCTAAACTTAAGATAGCTGGCTATCAAAATGCTAAATGTGCAATAATAAAATGTTTTTCTTTTAACATTTCATTAGAAATCAAATTTGGCAAAGAAATGAGAAGACCGAAAGGAGTTAAACTGTAGAAAAAAAATTAAGCTGATTTTTTAAGAAAAGAAATAAGAAAGAAAATGTTTTTAAACTTTGCTACAACAAGCATACAGTATGTCAAGAATGAGTTTACACACATAAAATTCATAAGCTTTTTAATTTTATTGTAGAGGAGCGCATGTTAATTTTAAATATGTAAGATTGTGTCGAATTGGCAATGCCGTCAAATACTCAAATCAGTAAGGCATTACCAGTGTAACGCATTCACAACCTTGACACAAACCAATAGACTAAAACAATACAGTCTCTGATGCAGTGTACTTTCTTTTTAGGCATTTTAATTTTCGTAACAACAATCTTACATAAAATGGAGAATTTGACAGCGTTTGAGATATTTCTGGAACTTTTCAGATTATAGGCAATTATATATATAAGGAGGCTGCTTTGCCTACGTCGACATAGTATCGTTCCGGAGTCACAGATAAAGTAAGAAAATAAAAACTGTAAAAGAACAACAAAGGGGTGTTTATTTTCTTTCGACGTAATTAAAAAGAACTCAACGTTTTTAAAAATGTTAAAACATAACAATATAAACACTAATCAAGAGCAGTATATAAGAAATCATTAATATCTGCATCAAACATAGAGGTGTTTGCCTTAACCAATATGAACGGTTAACAACCTTTTGATTGTTTGGATAACGTCAAATTTTCTGTTGAAAGGCAAATGAAGTAGCCAACAAGTATATGGAGGAAACCCTCAACATCGCTAGAAAATAACAACATCATCTCAATGTAGTAATGGTTTAGGGGTATTTCTCAAGCGAATAGAACCAAAAATGGATGCACATCAATACTAAGATATTTTAAAGAGCCTTTTGATAAGCGGCGCTAGGAAATTCGGATTACTTAGGGATAACAAGCCACAATTTAAATTGTATCAATACAATGATTTTAAATATTATTCGCATATAGTGTGGATGTGGCTTTTTTGTAACTGATGGAAAGTTATAAAGGGTCCACGAAATAATTTTTTTTTAATGCTTTAAAAAAAAAACTAATGAATATTTTCTCAAATTTCTTTTTTTATTTGAAAGTACAATCCTTCCGTTTAATAATGGAAAATACTTTCATTCAAATGGCTTCCTCGGCTGACCATGCAGTATAGCCTACACGATCGGTCCAATTTTTAAGAACATTATCGATTGTGTGCAGCTGTATTTCACCAATGGCTTCACGAATATTGTCCTTTAAAGCGTCTATTATCTCTGGCTTGTTGGCTGTTTGACGGCACCCCACAAATAATAGTCCAACGATGTCAAATCGCAGCTCCGAGGTGGCCAAACGACATCAGCTCTGCGGCTGATAATGCGATATTCAAAAACAGGGCGCAAAACATCGGGTGTAGCACATAGCGCCGTCCTGTTGAAACCAAATGTTGCTAATATTCTCCTCTTCAATTTTTGTGACTCCTTTTTTTTGCCACTCCTTGCTCATTTCCGAAGAAAAATGGCCCAATTATGCCTCTGGACCAAAATCCGCACCAAACAGTGACTCGCCTTGGGTGTATCGGCTTTTCAATGTATGCGTGCGGGTTTTCTGTGCCCCAAATGCGACAATTTTGGTTGTTTACATACCCGCCAAGATCAAAATGAGCTTCATCTGAAAAGATGATTTTTTTTTTTTGGCAAAATTGGCATCTTCTGTAAGTCGATCTCAGGCCCACTTAGCGAAGCGTATATACAACCATATTCGTTCAGCGGAAGAATAAAACTAATTATCTGTCAAATCAGACATGAGCTAAGTGTTACCATTAACGAAATAAGCACTAGTTGAAATAAAACGTTAGATGGCGGACCCTTTAGATACTCCTGTGAAAGCCACGACTTGAACCGTATTAAAAATTCGTGGATATGTATGTTATCTATATTCCTATAACATATGTACATTGTTATAATACTGTTACGTTTCAAAAAATTAAATTCCTTTATTTACACAGTTTTGTGCACCACTGCTTGTAACCTTTTCAACCAGAGGTTATCCATAGTTAACTCTCTTTACTGATTTAGCTCCAACTAAGGGATGAAACAGAATTGGGGCTTGACGATATTTTCTATACAAAGTGACATACCAAATCATCGGCAAAGGCAGTCGTGAGATAGAATCTACTTTATTTGGACAGCATTTTTTCTTACTCTCTCAATCTCTATGTAGTGTTGCCGTATTTACACTGAATTTTATGCATTTTTTAAACAAAAAGCAAATGTTTTTGGTTTGGAGCGAAAAAGATAAAAACAAAAATGGCGATTGACAACATTGGAAGTTGCGGCGGTCGATATTATTATGGGCTATCTTTTTTGACAGCATCTTTGCTTGAATTTGTGGACATATTCAGTTTCACCACTAAACTGGTTTTTACTTCATAACTCACTTCAAGAGTTTACGCCTTAGAAACACTCTTCACCCCAAGTTCGAACCAATACACTCTCTTCACGCTGAGTTTATCAGACATACACTTGCTCACTGAGTTTACATGAAATAAAGAGATTGTTGTTCGCATCAATGTGCGAACCTCTCGATGTTTCATGTAGATTCCATTTCTTTCTTTTACTTTCTTTTTAGTTGTTAAAAAGCCATGTGAATGTAAAAATCTACTTCTTTCAGCTCTTGTTGTGTGTTGTTGTCCGTTATTGTCTGCTACTTTTTTCTAGTCTGCATGCTTTTGTTGTTGCCGTATATTTTTATTTGTAAACATTTTAATTTGTGTTGTTGTTGCGGAATTAATTATTTGTACACAGGTACGTAGTTGTTTTTATGCCTTTTGTTTACTTATTTTTAGCAGTGTAATAAACGACAGGGGTGCCCAACCTGATATTGGTAACAATACCATATATCATAATAATCCGTGTTAAGAACCAAGAAGTTCCATTTTATTGCTTATGAAGTTGTAAGTACTTAATTGTTTTCAGTGTGTAAGCTCATTCTTGACACACTGTATATAGGAAGTAATACTGTTATTCAACTCTGCTTAGGAAAGTAAAAAGAAATAGTGTAATAGAGATAAAATAAACACCCAGTTCCTTTCCTTTGAAACATGGCAGTGCATACAAATACGTTTAAAGCGACCAATACAACATCACTTGAATATTACGCCGAGATTCTTGAGACAAGACAATCTATCTTAAAAAAGAGAAACAAAAATAAATACACAGACAGTGACGAAATCATTTGCACACACTCAAACATACATATATAAAGAGATTTACTCTAAAACTCAATGTGTTGAAAAGTTTCCAGTGAAATCCGTCACTAATTCAACTTTTTCAAAACGTGCCAGAGACCAAAAGAAAACCAAACGAGAGAGAAAAATATGAAGAAAAAAAAAAAACAAAAATGGATGGAACATTTAAAGCTGTTTTACACGATACATTGAGTTTCTCACATGTGCATACACACACACACACACCCATATCATTTAAAGGATATGTTGGTACAAGAAGAAAACTAAGAATAGAGACTTCTACAAAGGATTATACATTAGCACAAGCAAAAGTATTATTTCTTTGGATTACTTCTTCTTCTTCTCTTTCAGAGAGTCACTTTTTTTTCTTTAGATTCCCTTACTTTTTTCTATTTCTGCTAAAAACTGAAATAAGAAAAGACATCTTCCATAAAACCACTATAGAAAGCTCTAAACAACGAGCAGAGTTTGATAATTTTGCAACTCTTTTGGGAATGCAAATATGTTTTCTCAACAAAATAAAACAAGCTGCCCTCGTATATGTATATTGAAGTTCTTGTGATTTTGAGTAGAAAGTTTCGAAGATTGATAACCCATTGACAGTGTCATTTTATTATTCAGTGCTTCATGCAAGCATGTGCATACAAGCATGTTTGCCTGTTACGTATACACACAGTATGTATACTTTATTGCATTTCAATTTTATTTTATTTTTTTTTTTTTTGTGAATTCATATCTTAAATTGCGACGAGTTAGGGAACCACAAATCGTTTTTCTTCTCCACACTTTGCTTTAAATATTTTTCAATTTGTTTTAGTATTTTGGTTGCTCTGCTGTATCTTTTACTTTGCCACTCGTTTCGTTTGGTCTAAATTGTGTGCCGGGCAAGTGTTGATTTTCGTCTTCATCTCGCAAAAGAAGTGTTAAGAGAATCAATTTGGTTTATTCACATTACTTGCCAAATTTATCATGTCAATTAAAGGCGAAGATATGGTCGTGGCGAAATGCTTAAATGGAAAAATATTTCATTGTAATAAATTTGGGATTAAGACTTTTTTCATTTTTATTTTTAGAAAAACATCTTAAGAGAATTAATTTTGTTTCTTAAATTTCTTGTTCAAAATGCTTTGCAATTATGTATGTTGCTTAAGATTTAAATTGTTAACATAATTTATGGCAATGAAAGGTAATAAGACAACCTTCTTAAGTTTTTTTTTTTAATAAGACAAGAAACTGAAATAACTTTTTTTGTTGTGCTTGGAATTTATTCAATCTTTTTTCACTTAATTAGTCTTAAAGATAATTGGATATAATTGCTCGCCTTGGGCATTAATGCAAGTGCGGCATCGGAGCAAAAAGTTGCTCTTTATTGCTCAAAGAGTAGAGGCTGGAATTGCAGATTTTGTGTCTCCAATTGATTGTTTTAGTTCATCCACATTTAACGGTTGCGACACGTATCCTTCCTGTTTACAATAACTCCACAAGAAAAAATCTGGTGGAATAGGGTCAGGTGACCTGGGTGGCCAGCGGAAAGTTGAGTTTCTTGAAATGAGCCTGTTAGGAAATTTTCTGACTAATTCGGCCATTTTGTTGAAACCACACAGATTTCGGCGTAGTGTGGTTGTGATTCCCTCTCATTAGAGTTGGATTGTTTAGCTCTTCTAATGTGCTAGTATTTCTTTGTTGGAACCACTTCATATGCAACAGTTTTGTTTATTTTTGACATTCAGATCGAAATAAACCTCATCAGACGTGAAAAGACAATTCAGCAAGTTCTTTTCAAGCATCTTTTGACAAAATCCCAAGCAAACCGGCAAGTATGCTGCATTAGGCTTATTAGACATTTGAATTTAATAGGGGAATAAGTTCAAATGCTTTTTCATTAATGTCTGCAAAGTCTGCCTACTTACACCGATTTGGGCAGATAATCTACTTGTTGAAACACTTGGTTTGCTTTGTTCTCTGTTCGAACGGAAGGCTTTCGATTAAAAGGCCTTCTAGCGACTGTCGCTCGCTCTGTAAAATTATTCGCTGGTCGCGTAATATCCCATCTGCTCTGAGGACCGCCGTTAAACGTGCGACTATATTCTCTTTGCAGCAAAACTACGGACCTCCATGAGTAATAGAGATTCTTCTTTCAATGCCCCAGTTTTCCATTTTTATTCAATCTAAAAATCAATCTACAAAAACAAAAAACAAAATCCAGATTACGTAGATAGAAAAAAATTCATCAAGTTTTCTTTTGGTAGAGGCTTTCATCAGCCAACCTGTATTTTATATATGATATTCTGAATTAAGTAAAAACACAAAAGCCGTCAAAAAGCAATGTCTAGACTAGATGACAGCAGGTTCAAAATTCTCCTGCCATTATATTTAGCATTTTGAGTTATACAAAACCGCATTTCAAGGAGTCTTAACTTCAATTCGAAAGGCACACAAATTCTGTGTTGGGAAAAAACACAGATATGCGCGTATAATCTTTCTTTCGTGAGGTCAACAAAAAATAACTAAAAAGGGAGTAGAATATGGTCATAAAAATAAAGTAAAAGTATATTATTATCATTAGAATTAAAGAAAGAAATATAACAAAGACTTGCAGAGGGTGATTTTTAATCAGTTCGGTTTTTCAGTGCAAATTTTTGCAGTGTAAAACAAAGATGCGTGACATGTCAAAATGTCGCAATAAAAAATTGCTCACTAATTTTTGCCATTTCACCATGATTAGACGCTTGCAAATTATTGATTTTTATCAAAATTAGGGCTGCGTGGGAAATGTGTTTCGTTAATTATGTCCACTTTATAGTCGCCATAATCAAAGAGTCTATTGACTGTCAAGATCATGCTATTAGACACTTCTACTTTCTGTCGGGTAACAATCCAGCCCAGGACGACAACTTTACAGCTGATACTGGTGGAATACCGTAAATACTGAAAAAAGTATGCCAAAACTTAAGTTCACGAATGGACCACCTACGGTCACGTTGATCGTTTTCGCTTTTATGATTTTGAAGGTATTTTCATATGTGTGCAATGCATGTTTACTTGCATCTTCTGTCGAGTTTTGCATTCTGCATTAAGCTCATAGGTCACAACAGCCTATACAGAAATACGACTACAAATGCAGTTGGCTATCAGTTGTAGCCGTGTTTTTAGTCACAGAATTATATTAGAAACGACAGTACTGGGGAACTATGCCAGTAATGGGGCCAGAACATTTCTATGGAATAGGAAGAGAAGCCTGGAAGGGTATGATCAGCAGAAATGAGGATTAGGGCAGACGAAGTCTCTTTTTAATCGAAACAGGTATGAGACAGTCTAAATATTTTTTAGGCAGAGAGAAGAGACTTGAGTCGTGTTTCATGGTATCCAGGAATAGAAAGTGTTAACAGGACCTTGTAGACTTGATCAATATTTATACAGGATGGCGATCATCAGACTATATACTTGGAACCTGTGCAGAATTCAAGTATTTTAGAAGTAGAAACTTGTGGCAGATATTAAATTAAAACCCTATGCAGATCGAAGACTGTACCACAGAACGAAGAGCAATGACATTACTCAGCCTCATACTTTCCCTAGCTGTGTAGAGCGCCGAACAAATTG
Organism: Wohlfahrtia magnifica; assembly: GCA_023159175.1. Lineage (NCBI taxonomy): Eukaryota > Metazoa > Arthropoda > Insecta > Diptera > Sarcophagidae > Wohlfahrtia > Wohlfahrtia magnifica. Next base: position 4,277,150 of record JAKWBJ010000482.1, on the reverse strand, counting down.
CTAGAGAAATACTACTTTGAGGAATGTAACATTAGCCACCTTTCAGCATGAAGGAAAAATTTTGGTAAAGGTACAAAGCCATAAAATGATTAGCTAATGGTGCCACCAACCCTGCTTCAGGACCATTGCTGTTATGTTAAACTGTCATTTACAATATAAATTTGTCTTCTTTAATATGCGGCAAAGGATTTTAAAAGTCATTTTGAAGCAATCCAATATATGTAGTACAGGTTTGCTTAGACTCGCCGGCATCTCAATCAATTTTAATCTACACTGTCAGTTGATTCAAATGAAAATGCTTAAGCAAGGTGTAGTATTGATTCATAATATGTGTACATATTTTAATATTATTAAAAAAAAATTATGTAATAATATATTGACTATTATGATCTAAATGTCTAATAAAAATTATGGTTTTAAATTATATGATGCATTTTACTTGCTTTTTTTTGTTAAGAAACAAATTTTTATGATTTTTTTCAAAAGAGATTTACTAAAAACAAACATGTACCAGCGTCTTCCGATATCAACGAAAAAGAATTTTATTTTCCTTAAGCAAAAAGCAATTTTGCATAGATTTGTATCGAAGGAAAGAAGAATTCATATAGAAAATAAAGATATAAATATTAAAAATTTTATTATTAAATAGATACACTGATAGACAAAAGTCAACGTCATTTGGCCTCTCCAACTATATCTTCGGGAAAAACAGTATATATTATTATAATTATTTAAAAAAAGGCTCACCGATAGACTAGTACGTAGTATACTAGTAAGTATGTCAACTCGTGGACCATGGTTAGATTCCCATCAGAGACTCTGGTTATAACGCCGAACATATGATTTTTAGTTACTTGTTTGTTTGTTTATTATATAATTTGTAATTGTATTTTAATTTAATCAAATAAAAAAACAAAACAAAAGAGCGTCATATGAAACTGCTGCCGGTGCCGTTCTCAGAATTAAATGCCAGATTTTATACAAGAAGAGAACCGATTAGCCAGAGATGCAGCCTTTCCTTTACAAAAGAGCACATAAGCTAAGAAACAGACTTTTGGGTAATCTTTTCGGATGAAAGTAAATTTTGTTTATCGTATCAATCGTACGGACGTCATGGGTTACAACAAAAGCATATTCGGTTGACGATTGTACATGGATGTTGACATCTGGGGATGGATTGGCATTAAATTGCTACTTTTTAAAAAGTCACGGCCAAAACAATTCGCTTGTATGTTTTGTAAAACATAACAACACCCTTAAAATTATGCCCCAATCAACCGGCCTCAGCCTGGTCGAACATTTAGAGAAAAATTTGGATGAATGGGCTCGAGAGCATCATTTTACCTTAAAAAGTATGTTTGTATAAAATCGGGTGATTTTTGAAGAGCTTTTGGATTCGATTAAAAAAACACATACAGTTTAGAGAAATGTATGAGGTTTTTATTTGACTCTATAGAACCATCTAAATAATTCAATGTTTAAAGATGATCTTATGTGAAAGCTGACCGTGGCTACGTGTCAAATTCTTAATGCGCTGCGTCCAATTTTGTTACACTTTCTCCAACAAATCGGCCGGTATTTCACGAATAAATTCCGCAATATTGGCTTCTACTGCTTCAACTGTTGTGGATTTGTCCTATAGAAATGAGTCTTACTATAGTCACACAAAAAATTGTTTAAAAGCATTAAATCGTACGATCTAGGCGGCCAAGTGACCGGCAAAAGCAATTTAAGATGTTCACCCAACTCGCCTCTAAATTGGCCCATTGTTTCGCTTGCTATGTGTCATGTGGCACCGTCTTTTTGAGCCCACATGTCAGCTAAGTCTAGCTCTTTCGATGTGGACAAAAAAAATATTGTAATCATCACACTCGCCATTCACAGTAACGTTCCTGCCTTCGTCGTCTCTACGGTCTGATGATGATACTGGCACATAATGCACTCAGAACAGTGCATTTTTCGGGATGCCTTGGCAGTTCTTGCAAAGCTTTTGGCTGCTCTTCGCACCAAATATGGTAATTTGGCTTGTCCACGTATCCATTCAACCAGAAATGATCTGATCATAAAATGGAAGCAGTTCACGATGCGCTTTCCTAACCGAGCATGAATTTTGATGTTAAAATTCAATAGTCTGTGAACACTGTTCGTTTGTAAGTTAATTCATGGTTAAATTACAGATTGAAGTGAAAATATTTGATGACAACATGTTACACGAAAACAGCTGAGCTGCCATAAACAGTGTTGTAAAAAAGAAACTTGATAAAAATCACCCATTACTATTGGAGTAATGGCAGTAAATAGTACAGATGGCGATAAAAAAAATTGTTTGTAAAAAAGAACTATGCACTACTAACGTTTTAAGCACTTAAAGCACTCAGCAGCATTTGCTGCATTGCTTCATAACAGGTTTCAGTGTCACCTGACTAACATGAAGATTACACTAACAGGTCACTCAATAAGTCCGTGGGATTTGTAAGAAACAACCAAAATTTTGACGAAACTCCATTTTATTATTCAACATAGTTGCCTTCGAGGGCGAAAAAACAAGCAAAACGATTTTCCAACTTTTCGATACCACTTTTATAAGACGATTTCTCTTTTGCATTCAAAAATGCCTCAGTTTCAGAGATTACTTAAATTTCTTACCAGCAAGCATTCTCTTGAAAACTGTAGGCAAGAAATAGTTGTGGAGGGGCTAAATCTAGAGAATGTGGTGAGTTGATAAACAATTCGAAGCCCAATTCATTCAATTTAGTTAATGTTTGCATCAATTTGTAGCATAATTTTGAACAGAGCTTTGCATACTTGAATGTTTGTGTAAAATTTTGAAAACACTACCATCTGGTATCTTCACAATATCAGCAAGCTAATGCACCTTCAATTTTCGAACTTTTATAATCAATTTGTGGATTTTTTTTATTCTTTTTTTGGAATAACGGCCTCATTTGGGCGTCCACTGCGCTCTGCATCATTTGTGCTGTACCATTTGTCTCGATGGAGCAGAGTTCGGATAATGTCTATCAAGCCATTAATTGGTTTCAACTGTTTTTCTTTTCATCAAAAAGCAATTCTTGATCAAAACATGAATTTCATTTTTTTAATAACAATATTTGCTTCACACCAAATGCTATAACTCACGAATCAATAGTCAGATTGCTGTCAAATTTATACGCGTATCGTTTGAAGGTTAGTACTAAATTAAAATCATATGGATAAAATTCTAGTAACGCCATCTATGTGTCATTCTACGGACTTATTGAGTGAACTGTTAAGTTTGGCAGCAGCATTAAAGGTTATTGTATGGTATTTTTGCTGCTGTGCTGCCTTTTAAATAATCATCTTCATATAAACGTGTATAATCTAATTTTGCCAGATTGCTGTCTGACGCTTGCTGTCGTTTATGTGTTTAAGACATAACTGTAAATATATGTTTTTGGTTTTTATCTAAAGGTAAATTAAATTAAATAAAATTATAGTTTTTTTTTGTCGAATACAAAAAATTTTGCGTTTCAATTATTTTTTTTGTATGTTGGGGATCTTTTCAAAGCGATCTCATCCATCAAATGGTGGTGACTTTTGTTTATGTGTGTATATGTACATATATTTTTTTGTTTATATTTTTTTGGTTAAAATAATTGCTTGAGAGATGATTTTTTTTATTTATTTTTTTATTTTATTTCTTTTTTCAATACTTTATGTTCTCATGGAAATGCAGATTATATCAGTTTTAGTATATCAAAGAATTTGCAATATTATTTGAGTTGGTTTTTATATTATTATTTGACGACTTTATACATGGGTTGGTGTACATTTTGTGCATTCAAGTATAAATTTTTGCTGATATGTAAATAGGAATATAAAGGAAAAAATACAACTTTTTAATAAAATATGTCTGAAAAAAGAAATTTTATACAAAAAAAAATTTCTGTTTTTAAAGAAATATATTAAAAAAATTGTTAAAATTTAGTTTTCATCTCATCGGTCCACAAACAACAACTTCTGTTGTCAATTTATATACTTTTTATGTATTTTGCCATAGTCTTTTGATAGAGGATTTAAATATTGACCTCATCTCTTTTTATATACCATATACATGTGTACATATGTATGCACATCATATGCATTATTATTTTTTTAAAAGTTCAGAGTAATAAAATATTTATTATTTCTCTGGTTTTATTTTTAACGTATTTTGCTTGTTAAAAGATCATAAAGAATTACAAAAAAAAGGAAAATAATATAAATTCTTTTTTGGGATTTTCTTTTTTTAATGTATTAAGAAAATCGTAGCCAAATATTTTTTTTTTTTTTTTAATCAACTAGTCTGAGTACTTGAGCAAATATTTTATTGAAAAAAGAGTTTAGCAGATATTTAATACTGCTATTTGGGGCACTAAATGTCAGGAATATATGTATGTATTGAAGACTGTGATGATAGCAATATAAGCATTTGAGTACGATATGGGTTGTTAAGAAATCTTTAAAAAATCTCTTTAGAACTGAAAAATGCTTTCAGTTTTAATTAAATAAAGTCAAATTGAATTCAATCTGCAAAATCTTTTATTTCATTTTCTTTTATAATAATTTTAGGTTAAAAAATATATGAATTTTTTAAAAATGTTTAAAATTAAAAAAAATCCAAATTATTATTTATTCCATAAATCTATTGTAATTAATATTTTTCATTTCATTTTAATCCCTAAACACCTAAGAACGTCTACAGATGGTCATGAGAAAAAATAGGTTTAAGAAAAATCAGTAAACTTTACTATTTGGGAAGCTTAACAGTTGAAAAGTGTACAAATTTCTCAAAACAGTGGCAGCAATTAAAATGCAATCAATAAATTAGTTTTAATTTAGTGAAAATTTAATTTATTGGATTGAATATGGAATTTTAATTGATAATTTAATTGAAATGTTGGCTTTCATGATATGTAGGTACAAAGGTAAATCAAGCAAAGGTTTGGTTACAATGGAGATTTTTTTTGAACATCGTCTGCAACTTGTTATGCTTCTGGAGCTTTCCAGCAGCATTTTTTTTTAGAAACTGGTGCTCAAATATATAATTTTCATTAGAATAAAAATTATTACCACAATTTAATACGTTGAAATTCAGGTTTTTAAGGCTTAAATCGAACAAAATAGAAAGGTTTTGGATAAGACAAATGTAAGCTTACAGAAAATAAAGCTATGCTATATTCACACGCAACTTTGGATTACTTTGTTCGCTGTTTGAATTACTTATACGAATTACCCTGTTCACATCTCATCTCTCTATTAAGTTTTAACAGTTGTTCTTATTTTTGTTGTTTTTCTTTATTAAATATAAATCGTACATTAGCTCCTTCCCCTCTTAAATTGTATAAATTGCGTGTTAAGAATACAAGGAAAATAGAAATAGAAAAGCAATAAAAAGAAATCAAACAGAAAAGAAAGATGAATCACTGCAGCAATCGGGTATTGTTTTGTTTGCTTAATTTCTTTTTATGTTATTTATTTGTTTATTTTGTTACGCTTGACAGCTGTATTGAATTACATACCTATAATATGGAAGATTCGCTTTGAAAATGTTTTACAAAATTTTGTAATACTGCTCATAATTGGAGGTTTAATTATGAATGAGAGAACGAATTACGAAAAATATGTTGTTGTGTTAATATGGCATAATATGTGATATTTCGGCTATTCTCACTTTTTCCATAACAACCACTCATCCTCTCCAATTAACGTGCATTAAAATATAAGTTTTTCAAATTTAATTTCCTGAACTTCCATAATTAACTCAGCAATACCACTAACACAGTTTCGTAAGGCGGCGCTTGGAGCACTTTCCCCATTAGTGAAGTATTCCGGCCATCACTAGTTTTTACATAACAATCACTCATCCCCTTAATCTTGTCAACTTCTAAAACTATCTCCAAAATACCACTAGCACAGTTTTGTTAGGGGCTCCTTGGCGTACTCTCCCCATATAATGTGGTATTCTGGCCATCCCTAGTTTTTCTATAATAACCATTTATCCTTACCGGTAATTGACTTCTTTAAATTCAATTTTATCAACTTACAAAATTAATTCTGGGATACTTTCACAAGTTTCATTAGGGACATTTAGAGTATTCCTGACATATAATGTGATATTACGGCCTTCTCTAGTTTCCCATAATACCCACTCAACCTCTCTAGTCAAAATTCACTAAAAAATAAATTTTTGATATTCAATTTTCTCAACTTCCATAAATAATTCAGGAATACCACTAACACAATTTCGTTAGGTGCCGCTTGGAGAGCTCTCCCCATTAGTGTCATATTACGGTTATCTCTTATTTCCCCAGAGAATGGCCATACTCAAGGGACCACAAAGAAGGTGAATTTAAAAAACTTAATTTTTTTTTAAATATATCGCACAATTTTTAAAGCTATGGCTCCAAAAATATTTAGGAGGGAAGCTTAGGAACACCATTCCGACAAGGATGTTTTATGATTTCACATTCCAGGAATTACATACTTCCATTACTTTTATTTTCAATTACCGTTAAAATATTACCAGTGCCATGCAAAAAAGATGGCTTGCGTCCTTGCTAGTTAAATTTAAATTTGTTTTCGTATACATATATATGTGTATATATTTTGTTTTATTGCAAAATGATCAGGTAAATAAATAATTAATTTTTAAATTACACTATGCAACAAATGGACAAAAATGTTCCGACCATGTATAACCACTATATTTTTTTGATGTGCTATCGTCGCCTAATTTCAAAAATCATCAGCATTTCAGATTCTATGCATACGTATATTTTATTTTTATTTTTTTTTTTCTAAAATGTGATAACTTTGAAATGGCTAATCCGATTTTGTTAAGTCATACGTTAAAAAATTCCAAATTATGCCAGCTTTACGTAATTTTAATATAATTTTTTAATATAGCCCGTACTTTTGGACTTATTGCGAAACAAATCATAATTTCTTTTTTTTTAAATTGTGATATTTTTGATTTCTAAAAATTCACAAAAAAAATGGAAAGAAGCATATATTCACTAGTTTCACTAGTTATTCATAAAGTGACTTATAATAGAAATAAAAAAAAACATAATTTAGGAAAATCGATTGGTAAATACATATTTTATTCCTAATAAAGTGAAAGTACTTAGATTTGAAATTAAAAATTTTTTGTTTTAATTGTATGTAATGGGTGTCGTATAAGCGATAATTTTTATTCATAAATATCACTCAAACGCTCCGTGGAAATTTCGGCAATTAGATCTGCCCTCATCAATTTTCGAGAACTCTTTCGAGTTTATGCGCTCGTATCTCGGCAATGGCATCACGAATGCTCTGTCTCTGCTTTGTCAGCATAACAGTTGACTTCAACGGCGCCACACAGAAAATAGTCCAACGGTGACAACACACAGCTTCTTGGCGGCCAACTGACATCAGAATTTGGTAAACTAAACAGTCATCAAACGTTTGACACAATAAATCGATTGTGGCTTGAGATGTGTTTCAAGTTGCACCATCCTCTTGAAACCAAACATCGATCACATCAATAACATGAAAACCGGTCCTTTGACTGCAATGGTTGCTCTGTTCTCATTTTCAAAAAAATATGGACCAGTGATGCCTTCGCTCTAAAAGCCGCACCAACAGTCGTAATGGGTGCATTGACTTCTGTAAGACCACGTCTGGGTATACTGAGTCCAAATATGGCATTTTCGTTTATTAACGTACCCACCAAGATGAAATGTTTTGATTTTTTTGCAATTTCCGACCAATTTTCTTTTCTTTGGACATAAATTTCCAATAAATCCCACCTTTGCTTAAGCATTAATCGATTAATATCGTTCAGTGGAGATAATATATTAAATTTTGTGACAGAATAGAATGACGTAAGTATTGCCAGATAAGAAATAACCGCTGCTTCAGATTAAAACCGATAATCCGTGATGAGTTATTGTTTGATTTTTGTCTATGGGACAATGCTCTGTGCTGCACATTCTCAGTGGCTGCCGTGCTCTTTGGTAGCTTAGACTAAGACAGCTGGGTGTATATCCCTTCCATGATCTGAACTGTCTTAGGGACGTGTCGCTGTTAAAATTGATTGACTTCATCAGGGATACCGTCGTTTAGCTCACGCAAGGGATCTGGAATTTCAAATTTTTAGGTGAGCAGCTTTCGCACTCTCTCATGTCTGGCCTTTCGGCCTCTTTTATGAGTCTGTGCTATAAAGTGTGGCACAATTGGTTCATAGAGACTCCGAGTGAACTCGCAAATAGCAAGCGACTCAACATGACCTTATCCAAACGGATATTTAAAAATAATTACGTCTTTAAAAGGTTTATTTAAAATATTGTACATAAAAAATTTATATTTTAATATTTTCGCTCTTTAAAGTATAGAGTGGAAAACTTAAGGAACAACGAAGCATTTAATATGCTTTTTCTACATCGCGATAGCAGCTGGAATAGCATACTTAAAGCTTAAGCCAAGTTACGTTTTAATGTACAACTTTATGTTGTTGATGCTGAAGCTACTGTTGTTAACCCTTTTTTTCTTTGCTTTTCGCTTCAAATACTCTACAGAAAAAGTAGTCTAGAAAAATAGAAAATAATGAAAAACTATCATAACTTAAGCATATAAAATAAATCCTCAAAAAAGCATTGGCACTCAAGTGTGAAATTTTCTACCATTGTACTCTTCTGTTTACTACAATACTGCAGAAAATATCAGAAAACTGAAGAAGAATAACGAATAACTACAGGAGTATGGAAATAAAGTTATGAAGAAAAAATTAAGCTGAATTCAGATTTAAGGATAGCATGGATTACAGTACTCCTCTAGTACATAAATATGCCCTACAGACCTGTTTTAAATATTAAGGATTCCTTTCTTTTGTATTTTCAAAAGTGCCCCTAATTTGGGTGCTAGAAAATTTTACGCTTAATTGATTAGTCTAAAATTGCCATAATTATTGATTTTCAAGTTCTTCCGTTCCTTTTTGATACTTTAAATAGAGTATGACACCATTTTTTATTATTCTCTAGTCATTTAGAGCTGTAAACGGTTAGCTTTTAACAGTTTTTTCCCTACTCCGCTTATATTCATATGCTACATTGCTGTGAAGAAAAAAATATTTAGTTTTTTCCTGATTTGGTTGAGTATACTTACATACAAATATGAACTCAACTCTAATGCCAATGGCATTCAATTTTTTTTCTTCTTCTCTTTATTCCTATTTTTAGGTTCATAAACTGCTCTCAGTTGAGTACTGTGGCGAAAGAAAGGACAAAGAAAAAAGGAACGAAATCCTTATTTTCATATTCTAGTTTAAGAAGAGTATGTTACCTCGTTATAACGGATACACGGCTACTGCATGTGGTTCGGCTTTAAACCAATAACTATTACATACTTTTTTGTTAAACACTCGTTCCCGTCTAATCTAGATTTTTGTAATAGTAAAGCAAAAGGGTTTGAAAATACATACATATGTGCATATTAGGGTGGCTTAAATCTTTTTGAGAGAATCTGAAAGTAAAACTTAAAACTGAAAGAGTATATCTGTGCCCTAACCGATCCGTGTACGTTTTCACTGCGGGGATGGTTGTCCTCTACCGATCTATTCAAGGTATAAAAACAAAACCGGCTGATGTTGACGAACAATCGCATTGTGACGGGGCCGTAAAGGATGATCATCGTCGTCATCATCATACAGACTAAGCACTATTGCAGAGCACTACGACCCATGGGATCTATTTCGCCCTTTCCACTCTATAGTTTGTTCAGCAGATCTACTGCCTTCCTAATGAACACCAGTGGATGTGAAACCATAATTGTGAATATGTCACCCAGTGATACCCTATGTCTACCTAAACATTTCCATCTAAACCTATCAAGAACCCTACATTTACACAATATGTGTTTCGCTATCTCTGACGCCTGTGATTACGGTCTACAAACATAAAAACCTGTGACAACCATTCTCTTCAGCTGCGCTATAGATGATATGATACGGGAATCAAAGATGCTCGGATAAGGGTTCATCGGGATAAGCTAACAGAGATGGACCAACGCTACCATAAAGGCTTGACTCTGAAGATTGACACGAGATCTCAAGTCACCCTTAGCCCCATGAAGAGACTTGAACAGCTCAAATTACTGCCAGACAAAAATTGTTCGATAGGATGCGGTAATGCAAGATGTAACGACCTCTGACAAAAGGCCAAAAAAAAGGAGGAGAAGATACAAGGCGACGCAAGATCCTCTTTTATGTATCTGTAGAAAATACTTAAGAGCAGCACATTACCGCACACTGATGGAGGTCAGTAGCTTGTCAGGACACATAAAAGCAACAACAGGAAATTTGACGAATCTTCGGCCCTACTTCTTTTATCCTGTAATCTAGAAGTGTCTCGTGACAGCACAGACTGAGAGGCAGCTCCTTCTGCAATTTGTGTCGGCAGAAGCAAGATTGGCAAACCTGTTGGGACGGCTGCCAGTAACTGGAGAGGAAACAGAACCCAATGGAGGACTTATCACAGCTTGGGGGTACCCTGTTAGAAGCCTACCAGATATACTGGCCGAAAGTACACCGAATTAGTTTAAACTTCAGATGGACAAGTCAGTCTTCTTCTTATTATCACCTAGTCATTGAACGGAACGCTATAAAATGCAAAAGTTTTATATTTTGCTTCGCAAACACAGCGATTGTTCAGCAAAGTTTATTCGTTTTTTTTACTTGAAGCCATCACTCAGGGGATGACTCCCAATCAAGAAAATATATTGTGAAAAGGATAATAGAGCGAGTAGTGTTTAGAAGCGTTTGATTTCAACTTATGCATATCGTAAGTGATAGGAAAATCTTTCAGAGGAAGAATGTTCCAAAAACGAATGATACGGCCAAAGATACCATGTGCCGACTATACCACGGCTTCGTTGGCATACCTGTATCCTACAGACCAGGATTGCTGAAATTTGCATACAATTGTCCCGATTTTGGTCACGTTTGGCATATTATGCTGATCAAAAGAATCACGAAGTGCTCGATATTTTTTTTGTTTTGAACGCCCATTTGCGTAAATGGTTTCTATAATCTTGACGCTCTGCTCAATTGTGTAACTCTCCATGGTTGCATTTGTCAAAGACTGAAACAAGGAAATGTCAACATAAGTTGGACAAAAAACGTGACGTTAAGGTGTGACTTACAATTTACATCGTGAGTTATGGTTGGACCACACTTTACTGTCTGGAACAGCCCTAACACAAAATCGTTTTCCATAAGTATTGAACTTTCCTATACACTTTATGGAAAAATTTCTCCTTTTTTTGGTTTAGTTTTATTTGTCACATTTTTTCCAATTTCTCTTTTTTTTTGTGTCTTCTACGATTGCCAAGTGTTATGAGTCTATAAATTCTAGTAACGATTTGTTCTATTTGCATATATTTTCTATTTTAGTTTTACACACATTGTATCTACTTTGAAGCTACCAAATGTAACGTTTAAAGGATAAAAGTATGGAAAGCAAAGTAGCACGAGTGGCAAACAGTTTTGCATACACAAAACCAGTAGTTTTTGTTTCAAGCTCTAGCTGTAGTTCGTTATAAGATGTATGGGGGCATATCCATATATACATACATATGTATATTGAAATTTATATGTCTAAAGGTTTTGTTTTTAGGCAAAATTGTTTTAAAAAATGTATGAATTTAATTTACTTTGCAACAACAATAAAAGAATAAAAGAAAAGGGAAAACTCAATGCAAAAATTTGAAGAAGAAAATGGAAATTTATTGTTTTTTTTTTCTTGTCTTTTTTAAAACTTAAAGAATTATGTTATATTTTTGGCATATTAAGCAATTGGCGATTTAAACATACCTTGTATTGATTAAGATTAACATTTTATACCAAAACTAGTTTTACGATTTTTTTTTTTTTTTTTGACATTAGTAATGTTGATGCTCATATATTGGACGACACCAAGTCGGTTGTGTCAAATGAATACTTGTTTGAAAGGTTACATTTAATGTTACATTTTAGGAGTGCTTCAAAATGATAAGGTCACCTTAATATTTTCTCCATTCATCCAAATTATATAACGTTATATATGGTCATCTTATTCAAAAAAATTCTACGTTCAAATAAATAATAAGCCGGTTTTGCTCTTAGAGATGTACCGTTTATTTAAGTTTATGTAAATAAGCGCAAAATTCAATACGTCAAAATGATAAGGTCAATGATTAATAAGCAATTAATTTAATCAGAAGGTATCACAATATTTATTTATTAATCTTTTTTTTAATAATTTGTAATTGAAATAATACCTGCACGGTATGGGTCGCGGGAAACCTTTGTTGCCTTATGAACAAGGACAAATTGTGGCACTTTATGAGCAGGAATTGAGTATGCGTGGAATGGCGAAAAAACTGGGACGATCTTTGTATGTTGTGCAAAATGTTCTCAAAAAGAGTGAAAATTATGGAAAATCAAAAAGCACGGGTCGTCCAAAGGTCATGACTGCCCGTGAAACTTGGCTAATTTCACGAAAGGCCTCGAATTATATGAAAAGTGCGGTAATAATATAAGAGGAATTGAAATTGCAAGCTTGAAAAAGCACAAATGTAAGAGCTATCACAGCTTAGCCAAGCCTTATTCGAGCAAAATTTAAAAAAATTGCCTGTCTGACTAAACAGAATAAGATTAAGCTTCCGAAAAACAACATGGCAACTAATTGGCATCAGGTAAAATTTTTTTTTTTAAGTTATAAGATATTCCCTCCATTTTTGGGTTTGTAGGTAATTTTTTATGATAAAAAAAAATTTAGACTGAATGGACCAGATGCTTTCAATTGCTATTGGCGAGATGTAAGGAAGGAGCCCTTGTTTTTTTCCAAACAGAATTTCGGCGGTGACAGTTTGATGGCTTGGGCTGGCTTTAGCTCACATGGTACTCTACTTTCTTTTCTCTGGAACTCAACTTTCCTTTCATTCTGTCTGAACGTTTGCTGCATTATTTGGCCCGAAATGCTGAAAAAACTTTCACCTTTCAGCAAGATAACGCAGCAATTCATGTCAGCAAGTCGACCAGACAATGGTTTGAGAAGCACAATATTAAACCCCGACTTAAACCCCATGGAAAATTTGTACGGACTGCTTGTACGTAATGTCTATGCAGACAACAAACAGTACCGGAAAAAGATAAATCCGCTCCAACGTTGTGGACAATTAAGTAAGTGCGATGCCATCCCGTATTTTTAAGACAATAGAAGGAAATGGGAACTGCATAAATTAAAAATAATTGAGTAGTGCTTAGTTTAAATAAAAGTTTGGATAAATGAATCACTGACCTTATCATTTTGACGCATTGAATTTGCACTTAGTTACATAAATTTAAATAAACGTAATATAATGATACATCTCTAAGAGCAAAACCGGTATATTGTTCACTTATTTGAACGTAGAATTTTTTTGAATAAGGTGACCATGCATAACATTTTATAGTTTGGATGTATTGAACAAATGTTAAGGTGACCTTATCATTTTGAAGCATACCTTAGTTCTCAAATTAGTCACTCGTAAAGATGTGTGAAATATTTAAAGAAGATGTGTGAAATAGGCTACAAAACCATGTAAATTTTGTGCCATGTGCTGTGAGAATGATGTGAGAGCATGTCGAACCCAAAAGTAGTTCTCAAACTTCGTTACAGAAATCACTAAAAAAATAACATTTTGCAAGAACAGCGTAGGAGCCCTTAAAAGATAACTAAAGCACTAAATATAAAATAAGAGGCAGTTTAGAATCATTTACAAAAAGCTGGCTACCCAGAGAAGCTTATAGGGTGGTTGATACAAGAATTACGGCAAATAAATTTGATTAACCATTTACCATTATAGCACGTTCACTCGAGACTACGATTTAATTTGTTTGCTGTTTGAATTACTTATACGAAGTATCCCGTTCACAAGACTCGTTTGTAATTCATTCTTCTTTTTGTTGTTATTTTTACTTATTATTTTATTTTTTGCCGTTAAATTGGAAAAAAATGTTAGGAAAATTCATCGTGGACAAACACCTGATAGACACCACCCTAATTTTTTAATAAACCAGAGGTTTATTGAAACTGTATTACTTACTAGGTGATTCTCTCTCAAAATTATGTAATTCGGCACATAAATATGTAACAGAGGGCTGAATGTTCAATGAAAGAGCGAATAAACACGTTATCTTGTGAACGTATTGTAACAGTAAAATGTTGCTGAAATGCAATGGAATTAAATAATTTTTGACATGGATTAGAGGCCTGCATTGCTGCGTTCATTTATTTCAAACACAGTGAATGCAGCTTAATATTGTGATGATATTTATTTTAACAACATACACCAAATACACGAATTCAATAAGAAGAAGAAAAACTTTATTCAACAATATTTCATTGTTTAACAGGAATGCTAATTCAAGCTGTACACTAGAGAGCATATCAATAAACTTAAGACAGTGTATAGTAAATCGAAACCATACATTCATTAAGAAACAACTGCTCTCGTTCTTCTTTTCTTTGTCATTTTAAGCATTAAACACACAGATGATAGAGAGCACCCTCATAAAAATCCCAGGCATACATTTATTGCATATTCTTAATACACTTCAATTTTATTTGAATTTTTTGGTATCGCTTTCTTGTGTTTTTTCTTTTTGTTTTGGCTAAAAAATAATAATAATAATAAATCGTTACAACACAATGAATGCACACTAGGTACTGTGAAGTATTCACTGCTGTTTTGATTCACCATGCTCATGATTTACTCAAACGCAAATGAATGAAAGCAGAGAACAATGAAAGCTCAATCATTTATAATTTATCAAAGAGATATACACACTTCAACACACTTAAAAAGATGAATGAGATCACAACAATGATTCATTTTAAGGTGTGTGTTCAATTTTGACATTTATTGACATTCATGCAGGTCTCTAATATGGATCTATATGGGCGATGGAATTTGGTTTGAATAAAGAAAACTTGATAATAAATATTATGATCAAAGGTCGATGACATTTCCATTTCATTGCTTTTAACTGCTAGAATCTATCGAAGCGGCTAATTCTCTTGTATTCAAAACTTCTCTGTTTGATTAAATTAAATAAAAAATTGTGACCGCAATGGGACAATCATCATCATGATAAAGAAAAAAGTGAATGCATTCGACTATGGGGTATAGTCGAAGTTCACTGGACTATGCAAAGTCTTACTACTACTTCTTATAGTATCTGCAGAAATCTCTGGAGTTTTCAAAGAGAAATCACATACCATAAACGATGTTTTTGTTGATTAACCACGAAAGTTCTACAGCGATGAAGTTATCTGTCATAACCTTGTGGTGTTAAATTATTTCTACCATGGAAAACTGAAACTGGACATCAAACAAACATTATAGTCAGAAGACTTCTTCTAATATTCTATTTTAAGCTGCTAATTTATTATTTTGAGAATATGCAGGTCTCAGTGACTCGTATAGAGCCTTGGAGATCCATCATACCATAGGCCTTAGCTACTGTAGACGAAAATGAGTTTACCTAGCCCTGAGCGGTTTGATGTCTTATAGAAACAAAAGTGTTGGCCACAAACCACATTTAGCGTATATACCCTAGTCTATAGAGACTTTTGTTCCTACTCAAATGACAAAATTGCAACCTTTCAGGAAGTACACGTAGACGCTGGCAGAAGTATTGTAACCATGTGTGAAGAGCTTATAGCTTCCTGTTTAGGGCAAACAATAGGCACACTAGTTTACGACTGAATGCCATCATCCTTTTATTCTTCTATAGTAATAAAAAATATTAAGATAATTCTCTTATTCTTATTCTATTATTCTTCTATAATAATAAAAAATATTAAGATAATTCTCTGAAAACATTATTTACAATAACATCACGCGTTTTGGTTGGATCACCCTTTATATAGAGCAATTTAATCTTAAGTAATTAATCTTAGTAAAGCAGCCATTATATCAACGGATAATGTTCTAACAAACAAACTTTTAATGGCAAAAGCCTCTCGGGAAGAGACTTAAATTATCTGCAAAAGGAAAGACTAATCAATACTTTTGTTGACAGAAAAAAGGAAGATTAACTTTAGGAGGCTGACTTAACAGCAGCTTTTTAACGTATTTTTAAAGCAAACTAAACAAAGGTAATTAATTAATAAGAACTTATTTGCATGGTTTTTTATTTGTTTTTGGTCTAAAATTCTTATACGTTTAAATAAAATTCGATTATAATTGTTTTAATGAAATTTCCAAAATTCTTTTCTAATCTATAATAACATTAAATACTAAATAATGTAATTTAAAGTAAAAAGAAAAACTCTGCTAAGTTGGTCACAAATTTTTATGCCCGCCTCACTACAAATACCAA
Organism: Wohlfahrtia magnifica; assembly: GCA_023159175.1. Taxonomy (NCBI): domain Eukaryota; kingdom Metazoa; phylum Arthropoda; class Insecta; order Diptera; family Sarcophagidae; genus Wohlfahrtia; species Wohlfahrtia magnifica. The sequence goes on along the minus strand of JAKWBJ010000482.1, from coordinate 4,260,745 downwards.
ACAACCTGTGCCACATGCCAACTATCAATAAGGAAGTAAAAACGAGGCTTACAAATAGATGAAAATAACAACAACAAAAAAATGGAAAAAGTAAAAAAAAATTGTGTGTTAATGTTCTAATCAACTACTATGTACATGGAGGCAACACCCAACACTTCCAACACACAAAAGAGGTGTCACCAAAATGGTATTTTAAGCTCTCTTATTACTGCTCCACAGGCCAGCCTGCCATAGCTTAGCATTTGTAATAGGAAACAAACATATAGATGAACGGTCGGACAGACAGACGAACAAATAAATAAACATCATTAGTGTTGAATACAGAATAAAAAAGTAAAAAAAATCTAAATAATTCCGAAGAAAAATTCAGGGTAACCAGCAACAATAGTTATTACTACCAGGTGTCGTGTTGCCTCTTGATGACGCCCATTTGTCTAAAAGGTGTGCAATTTACTGTTTTTAACGAATACATTCAGCACAAAGTGTCGGGTGCTTTTTTTACAGTTACACAAGTTTAAATCATAATAAAACGAAGCAATATATTCTGAATATCAATGAAACGGGCTTATTCAAAATCATATGGAGGAAGCTACAGTGAAATAATCATCTACTTTGCTTGAAATATCAAGTTGATTGAAGACTCTGAAACAAAGCAATGAATGCTTGGTGGAAAGCTAATATGCTCCCTAGAAGAGTGGCAAAGCAAAAAAAATGAAAATAAAATAATGGTTCCTTTACCATTCACCGTTGACAACAACATTTAGACCATCAGCGTGTTTGAAAACATAGGGGCCAATGACTTCGCCAGTCCATAAAGCGCACCAAACAGTAATTTTCTGTGGATGTAATGTAATTCTGCCTCTCTCTCTCTCTCTCTCTCTCTCCCTCTCTCTCTCATCTATCTCTATGTGTGGACGATTTTTTAAAATTTTGATTGTGTTGAGGTCGCAAACGACGTTACTTGCGAGGCTGAATCCGATCCCACATTCATCAAAAGGATCATTACTGCCTACGAAGGAAATGTGGGTAGAAAACCCGTGGATTTTGCACCCTGATAACGCAATGTCGCACAGTGTCATCATTATTCGAAATTTTTTGACGAAAAATGCAACAAATACCATCCAACGGCCACCGAATTCACCTGATTTGACTCCCTGTGACTTCTTTCAGTTTAATCGATTTAAAAAACCATTACGGGGAATGCGTTTCAGCAGCCGTTTCTAAAATTATAAAAAATCGCCAACAAACTTAGAGATAGATGGAGGCTTGGCTACGTAGCTTATGCAAATGTCAAGCTGTGACGCTAAAATTAAGCAGGAATATTAACAACAGATGTACCAACTTACCAAGAAAAAAAGCTCAAATCGGAACGATGGGATCGCCACACGAGGGTTATTCCAGAGTTTTTGGACAAGGTAGTATTTACGTACCCAGTCAACCCAAAATGGACTTCATCGAAGAACAAAATTTTGAATAAAAATTCAGTATCAATATAAATTTGATATTCAGCCCATTCGCCGAATTGTCGGCATTGTAAGTCTATCCGAAATTAAATGTCAAATTAAACTAAACTAAAAGCAGCTATTAGCTATTAAATCGGTTGTCAAATGAAGCAGTGCTGTTAACTCGTAATTATGAGCTTTTAAAAAAACACCCTTTAAATATTTACAAAGAAAAAGACGGAGAAATATTCCCGTAATCAAAAATTGGCATAATTTTCTTTACCAACCGTAGGCAATATTTATGCGTGACATTCGTAATTTTATGCAGCTTTTCTTACTTTAGGGGACCAAATTGCTAGAAACGCTATAACATAATTTCAAGTTCACACTCCACCTGGTGAAAATTGTTTTTTTTCTCTTTTCTCTGAAAATTAGTTTAAGCAGCAGCAACATAAGAGAATATAGCCAAAGATGCTAATGTTGTTAAAACCATTGGCCGGGGGTCGTAAGTAAATGAAAAACGATGTGGGGCTCTTACGCCAATTAAGGTGTCAAAAAAAAATTTCTATTTTTTTTATGAATTTTATGCTTTAACAAGAAATGAAGTTCAAGCACAATATCAAATGGATGAAGGCTAGAGCTTTTTTATTAATTAAAAGCATAGGAACAAGGTCAAAGTTAAATTATATTAAAAGAATGGAATTAATGAGATGAAGTTTGAAAAAAAATATAAATAAACGTTCCCTCTTTTCTTAAAATTTAAGAATTTTTTTTTCTTTCTAGACTGTGAAGTGACAACTTAAATTTCTAACTTCAAGTGATCTTAACTTAATTATAAGATGCCTTTATCATAATTATATATAAAAAAATTTGTTGGAAATTTGTCTTTATTCAATCGAATTGATAGAAAGTATTTACGTAAATACAATATTATGTGTGAAATAATATTAATGACACGTATTGTGGCAACTTGACAATAATTAATCCATATGAATTGATTGCGTGGGTTAATTTAGAAGTAACTAAAATAATATTTTAATTATATGTAACTTTATATGTAAACTATCTTAAGCCCGGCCATCTTCGCCAACCCTATCTCAATTATTATCTTAATATTACTTTCTTTTAATATAAGACCAGCACCCAGGGGATGGCCCCTACTCATGCAGTGCATTGTGCTGGCACTAGGAAAATAGGTTATTTGAAGGAGGACAGAGGTAGTAGTGTTTATGGACATTAGATTTAAATTTACTCATGTCGTAAGTGGCAGGAAATACTTTCGCTGTATGATTATTCCACAACCGAACAGTGCGATCAAAGAACAAATTCTCCGTATAATGCGTTGTGCGATTTACTGGACAATCAACTATAAAGGGATGCGCTCTACAAGAAATACGATTACTATGTAAAAATGTATGATTTTTAGGAATTAATTCCTTAATTTTGTTAGAACACATTCCGTTATAGTACCGATAGGACAATGAAACACACGCCACATTGCGACGGTGCTCTAACGAATCAATGGAGTTGGCTACCCTACCTCATTGATGAGCATCTTCGCCCTCTCCTGTACGTGGTCGAGAGGCTCCAAAATAGACTTTGAAGCACCGGCCCATACATAAGAGTGGTATTCTATTTTGAGTCGGATATAGGTTTTGTAAATATTAAGGAGATCAGGTGGAATGAAGTATTTCTTGCATCGTCTCAAAAAACCAAGGCATTTGAAGGCTTTTTTCGACACTTAAATTTTGCGATTATTCCAGCGAACGTCACAGTGAAATCTCATACCCAGAACATCAAGAGCATCTAATTCCTCAATATCTACATTACTTATAGATACAGATGACACTACATGACCACATCTGCGTGTTAAAAACCAACATGGTCTCTTATACATAATTTCCGCGACATCTCAAGTGGGACAAGGGAGATTTCTCTTAATCAATGAGCTGCACCCGATACTATTTTTAGACTAATTGAAAGGGATCCACAAATTAACGCCGGCTCTGAACTGCATATGGATTAGTTATGGAAGTTTTTCATAGCGTGAAAACTCCTAACCAGTCTATGAGGTGATACCGCTGTTAAAAATTATCTGATGGTCTGGGCCAGTCTGGTCTAGTTGGTATGCGAGAGTCTTGGCATGGCGCTTGAGTGCATTAAAATCGACCCTGCTCGTGCGACTCTAATCAGAGATTTTTGGCAGGCCGCTTGTAAGCGGGTCGTTCATATTCCGCCTTTTCGCCGTAATTAAAAGTGATCTGCAAATGTAAGCTCAGAGTGAGGAGAGTTTAGTGTGGATAAACTCTGGTTGAAGATGCGATCGAAACTAAATTGTGACAACTATAGGTTTTAAAGATTTTTGTTAAAGAGATCTGTGTAATAGTTGTTATTGTTTTACACAAAGAGTGCAAACAGAGAGTAATTAAGAGTATTTGTTATTGCTTGTAAAATGGCTAAGGGAAGTTAAACACAAAACTGTGTTAATAAAGAATTATATAATTAAAAGCCAAACACAGATTTATTTTATTTTAACTGCAATCTACGAACTCCTTAATAAGCGTTTTTAAAAGGTAAAAACGGAAAAATATGGATTAGATTTAACCAACGGAGCGTATGAATTATAAACTACGCTTTATGTAGTAATCATAGGACACCATATGTGCATCAAATATCGTGTAAAAAATTTTTCTTTTATCAAATAATGTATTTTGGCCATTTTAAACAAATTTAAAATTAATTCTCAAAGTACGCACGCATCTAATGAAACATGACAAATCTTTAAGTTAATGACCACAAATTCGAATACCACATTAATATAATATAATACACACACATACACATACAAATAAGAAAATTAGCAAACATACTAATTCATATACACTCATATAGATTAACGTAAACAAACATATAAAGGAGAAATGTTTTAACAGAGTTGAAAAGCATTTAAGCAAATTGATTATGATAATTGCATTCATTAGTGGAACTCATCAAAAATCACATACATACACAAGCATTTACTCTCTTTCGAATTCTAACTCTGTGCTACACACATCAATACATATGTGTGTGTACTAATGCCATAAAGTAATTTCAAAACAAATACGTTTAAAACATGAACAAACACAGAAATAAAAGTGTTTTTTAAGTGCATTCATATAAAGTGACTTATAATTGTAAGCACACACACACAGAAGTCGGTTCTTACATAAGCATATTTAATATATTCCAAAAACAGAGAGTGTGGGACAGAGTTAGAGAAAGAGACCGATGCTTTAAATAAATAAGCGAAGTCAGACTACCGACTACAAACTACAAAATATAAAATACACATCTTTATATGAATACTATTATTTTGGTGCCAACACAACTACACGGCTACACGACTACTTTTGTTGCTGTAGCCTACTTAGACTGATTTCCAATTTGATTGGCTACAAAATTAAAAAATAAAAAATTCATTGATTATTGATAATCAAAAAGTGTAAAAAAATTATGTATTTTTTTCTTGCGTTATAATTATCTTATATATAAAAATTAATGTGTGTTTGTTTGAAAACTGAAGGTAACTACAGACTATACTAAGTGCTCGAACTTGAACCGGATGAGTACCAAATAGGAAAAAACAGTTCAAAATTATAGCTCACATAATAACTAAAGAAAATAACAAAGATAGGGTTAGCGAAGCATGCCGGGTTTTAGCTAGTAAATATATAAAGAAAGAAATACTCATTGAAAGAAGTTAAATTTTATTTATCAAAATGTCAATTTTTTTCGATCAGCTGCTTTTTATGCTGTCGTTTCGAATATATTTAAGTAGCTGACTACACGGCAACAAATGCTGCTAAAGCCAATTGTAGTCGTATAGTCGTGTGTAGTCTTGTAGCCTGCTGTCGTTTATGTGTTTATGGCATGAGAGTGAGAGATCAACAAAATTTGTTAATGATAAATGTTAACAAAAACATGACGTCTACATACACTCGAACATTATCAAACATAATAAGCCTTTATATGTATAAGTCTAGTACAGTAGGGATACATATGTATGTATGTGTGTATGTTAGCTATGTAACTTAACCAGTTAATGTTTGTTTGTATGGTTTGTTATGCATGTACTTGCTGATATGTGTTAATACCACTACACTAGCTATAGTAATAGTACACACGTACGTAAGTGGTGAACCACAATTATTTGACTTGAGTTAATTTCAATTTTGTAATTTACAGGTATGATTTGTCCACAAATACATAAACAATTACCCAAAAAAAGACTTTCTGTACACACCACACATGCAGACACATACCCATACACTTACTTAACCAATACAAATAGACCACAAATATTGTTTGCGAAAAAGATTCGCTTTTTAGATAACACACAACCAACACAAATACCACATATTTGTTTGCCGCATTATTATTAGTTTCTGTTTTATGTCTTAAAAAATAATTTAAACAAGAGCGATAGAGAGAGGGAGGAGAAGCTAGAACAGCAGTGAAAGGTGTGGGTGTTTTAATTAATTTAGTAATTAATTATTAAAGAGTGTTTACAGACTCAATGGGAAATAATGAAAGTGCGAGTGCTTAGGAAAGTAAGACTTTATGTTTTGTTTTCAGTTTTCATAATTCAGCAAACTGTAGGCAGACTTAGAGAACATATGGACAAAATTAACCACAAAATAATGAAACCAAATTTTGTAGACCTTAAAGAGCATAAAAATTAATTAAACAAACATTAAAACGCCAGTTACTTTAGACACCAAAAGTGTTTTCACACTGAGTGATTTTAAAGCTAAGATGGGTTTTAACTTTAAAAACCATCATTAAAACCTGGTTTTACCATACAAAATTATTGTGTTAAAACCAACTTAAAACCATTTTTGAATTGGTTTTCGATATACTTAATTCAGTGCTACCAAGTTAGAAATGTTAAAACAGCTGATTATATCCATGGCGCTCAGTTAAAATAAAAACAAACAAATCTGTTTACTATTTTGTTGTTGTTATCCATTGTTGATTTAAACAAAACAAAAGTGGTTATTTTCTTCTAGAATCTTCTTACGCTTTTTTATATATAACGACTTGATTTTAAGGCAATTCATCACTTTGTATTAATGTTTGTTTACAAAATATAAAATATTTACGGATATTTTTCTAAAAAACAGCTGTTACATAGCTAACCCAATAAAAGGATTTACAAAAACTTATAGTGCGAACAAATCCGTTTATGGTTTTAATGTTAAAACCCGATTTAACTATTCGTTTCAAAACAAAGTTTTAACACTGGACTCTGATGTTTATTTTAAAGCATTCAGAAAACCTTTACTTAAAATATTTGTACAGCTTTTAATACCACGGCATGAAAATGGAAAAAAGCGAATTTCGTGTTCTAATTGAATACAGTTTTTTGACATAAAAGATCCCATCACACAATCAAAATAATAACAATAGACAAAGAGCTTGCTCAAGTGTGTCCATTACATCAGGATTAATCAGTAAAATCCGTGTAATGATTTTGGATAATCTGATAAAAACAAGGATAAAATGATTAGAGATGAATAGAAAACCTGTCATGCGATGGGTATTCAAACGACCATAAGCGCAAACAAGTGACCAACTCAAGTCCTTTGCCACTTTAGAGGAAACATTTACAAACAAGTTTCAAATAATTTTCGCTGCACTAGGTTTATTGTGTTGAATGTGTACAAGAGAAGGTTGGTCAATCGGTGATGTGATTTACAATGATTAGATATAAAAGGTAAACCAATTGCCGACGAATAATATTTCAAGATTCTGGACAGATTTAACATAGATTTGAAGCAATAAATCCACTGCTGTATACTTGTGTAGTCATCATGCCAAAAAATACTACCTTATCTGTCGACACGTCACATTTCATGATTCGCTTGACAAAGTTTATTCTTTTACTATTGGCTCCCAAGATGGGCTTTAAAGATCACCAAGAAAGTATTAATTTTTATTGAAAACAAAGAGTCACAACGCATTTAATCTCTTTGACTGTATTGCGAATATCGCTGCTTGTTTTTAGAAATTTATATTGTTTTGTCATTATCATTTGTCATTGTTGTGTAAAAAATTATTGAAAACATTCTCAATCATATTATTTCTTATACTTTTTTGTTCTCTATTTCAGTATGTTATTTATAACTTGTCTGCCAATAGATACTTCGAAATGGTTGTTATTTTTTAGCTTGCTGTGCCAAATCACCGCATGCCACTTTAGATACTCTACACGTGCAATTTAAGGGCATAGTCTTCTAACGTAGAGGTGATGGGAGCTGAAGACTGAAATCGGCGATTTGACCCCGTTAGCTTTTTTATTGTGGGGATTCTCAATACAAATAAGCTACAAATTCGCAGTGGCAATTAAAGTTAACACAATCCCTGTCATTTATGCACCAGAGTCATGGAAAATTGAACATTTCAAATGAGGGATACATTATTAACGAATAGCGAAGCACATATGCATAATAACATATTTCGAGGAAATTAGACGTTGAAAGATACCATAACAGCTCTATAGAAAACACATTGAACATAGCACATATCCCTTAGTTTGAATGATGTAAAGGGTTGGAGAATAATAAAGCAGCAGGTGAAATTTTTTTAAATGGCGGAAGCCTTAAGAGCTGAAGTACTACGATTTCATATCACACCAGCATGGGAAAAAGAGAAACTGCATTAAAATTGGAAAAAATGCATAATTGTGAAGATACCAAAAAGTGGCGACTTGAAATATGGCAATAACTGGACAAAAATCACTCTGCTTCACACCATATACAAGACAATAGCAGTCAAAATACAGAAAAGGCTTCAGAGCAAAACAGAGAACATATTGCGAGTCAAACAGACAGGCTTCCGGCCAAATAGAAGCTGCATAGACCAGGCTAACACATCATAAAAGAACAATCTTTAAAATGCCGTACCACCCTGTACAGTAGGTTTATGATGTGTTAGCCTGGTACCTACTGTACAGGGTGGTACCATTAATATCATCAAACGGACTGCCATATGTAAAGCATTGAGAAGAAAAGGATTATCCCAGAAAATAATAGGAATGTACGTGGATACAGAACTCTCTATTCTTCACAACAGGAGCATCAGTTAACCATTCCATTCTAACGCTGGTATAATGCAAGAATATTCACTTTCATATCTTCTATTTTCCATTGTACTAGACGAGATTATGAGTGAAGTCTTTTCACAGAGAAGAGGCATATCTTGAATTTCTGACGACAACTCGAGACATTTCGCACAAGATTTCCAACAAGCAGTCAAGATTAGAAAACTTGGCCAGTCCTTACCAGTGTTGGACTTGAGTTAAATATCAAGAAAACCAAAGCCAATGCAAGTAATAACAGTAGCATGGAAAACATCATGCTACAGGGCCAATGAATTGAGTCTGTGGACAGCGTTTGCTATTTTGGAAGCACAGTGGCAACAAACGGCGGTACGGGACGGACGTTAACAACAGGCTCAACAAAACCAGATCGGCATTTGGACGACTGCAGTCAGTATGAAGAAGATCATACATATCCAGGCAAACCAGGCTAAACTAGACCTAGGCTTGTGCCTAACACATCATGCAAAAACTTCAGTTATTTGCCAACAAATGCTTTAGAATCATATTCAAGATATTCTGTTCTAACATCATATGCAACAGAGAACTACAGAGTTCGAAAAATGAATTGCCCATACTGAAGCAGATAAGGCAAACGAAGTAAAGGTGGAATGGCCGATTTTAAGGTAAATTTCTCAAAGTATTACAATGATGCACCTGAATGGAGTCCACAATCAGCAAGGAACCACGATCGACCAAAAAACACCTAGCGACGCAGAATTATCCTAGACTTAAGGCATGACAAGAGCCAAGGACAACAGCAACAAACCGTGTAGAATGGCCTTGTGCTTTATGGAAGCCCTATGCTCCCAAGAGGAGTAATGGAATAAAAATTTTTATTACATTTTATTTAAATTTTCTAACGAAATTTCTTGCGTAATATTGTAGGGCGTGGCGCTGTGGTATGGTAGGTAAGACACCCGCCTATCAACCAGAAGGTTCTCGGTTCAATACCAGGCCAGACCTTCTTAAAAAAGAAAAGGTTTTTCAACAGCGGTATCACGTCATAACATTAGCTAGTAGTTGGTTATGAGTATTACTACTATTGAAAACTTCTCTAATGCATTTGCGTTCGGAGCCGGCGTTAAACTATAAGTCCCTTTCAATGAATCTAAAAATAGAACCAGTGCAGCTCATTGACTGAGAGAAATCCGCAGGTTCCTTCAGGGAATGTTATGGGAATAAATAATATATTGTGAACTGAGAGAGGATGGCGATCACGGATGTCGGAGACATAGGTTCTCTTTGGGAGTCATATCCACCATTATGGTTTCGCATCTGCTGAACAAACTGTAGACCGAAAGGGGCACAAAAGACCCTCTAAGTTCCAGTATCCTGCAAGAGTACTTGGTTAATACGATAATACATAATAATAAAATTTAAAACTAAAGAATGGAAACGCTTAGCGAAAGACGCTTTATAAATATGTCCCATATAATTAGAACAAAATAGAAAGACAATGAATATGAAATCATATTCAGATGGCATACAAATTAAGAGCAAACGAAAAAAAAATCTCAGCGATAATGATGATTTTTGCATAAACTGCGAGCGTTAAAATTAAAATCAAGGTTTCTTTGCTCTCCAAATGCAAATACAATATGAGTGTAATGAATAGTGAATACGAGTAAATATAAAGAAAGAATAAAGGAGAAGAGAATAGAAAATATTTTCCATAAGAGCATTACATTTTAAAATTTATACGAGTATTTATTGCTTTTTCTTTGCTTGTTTTCTTGCTTTATATTCGTAATCTTCTTAATATTTTATTATAAAATATAATTTATTCTTTATTCACTTTAATAATATGATTTCTATGCTACACATCTACTTAAAGCCATTCTCTGTCTTCCTCTCTCTCACTTTCAATTGTTTTGATATTTTTGCCTTGACTTGTTTTTTGTTCGGTCCTTGTTTTCTGTTTTTTTTTTTTGATTTTTTTTTTGCTGCTAATGTTGAGAAAGAGAGAAAATATAAGATTTATTTAACATTATCCTTTTATACCCTTTAACAATAACACCAACAAGAAATATGTAGATTTTTCTTACTTTTAAAAATGGCTGCAAATAAAATCAAAAAAAAGAAGGCAAAAAAGTAAGTTGAAATGGATATGCTTCCGTAATATAAAATAATAATACATATACTCCTATAAAATATATAAGTACATAATTCATTTTATTTCAAGTCCTTACTCTTCTTCTTTATTTTTTATATTTTTTATATTTTTTTATTATTTTATTATTTCATTTTATTATAAAATATCCCTCATTTTACTTATGCTTGTTACTGCTGTTGCTTCTGCCATGCCATCCATAATGTTCTGGTTGATAAAGTTATTCTACAACATTTGGTCAGCCAACCAAAACAACAAGATGATGGCAATGCATATTAACAACATGCGTATGTGAAGTGGCAGAGAGTCAAGTTAATAAATTACTTTTTTTCAAAAAGACACCAACAAGGAAAACAGAAAAAAAACTTGTTTTAAAAATGCAAATATATGTAAAGGATATAAGTAATTACGTTAATAAAAGGCAAATATATTAAATTTATTACATTTTACACACAAAAAAAAACATTCAAAAGGAGGTTGTAAAGCTTTCTACCATCTTTCTCCCTCATTAACCGCATACAGTCGACAACAAAAGTTTCAAACTTAAGTGCAAAGAAGAACGAAAATTCTTTTTTTATTTTCTATTAAATATTAATTACAAACGAGTTACAGGAACATACCGTCAAAGAGCAAAAAGGAATTAGACACCAGAATTTTAACTTCATTTACTAAGATAGTGCGAGGTCAGTTTGATTTTAGCGTGACTTTTTCTATTTAAAAGCATATTTTTTTCTCCGTCACTCCTCTAGGGAACATATGGGCTTTCCACAAACATGCGTTACTTTGTTTCAATTTCATTAATCAAGTTGATGTTCAAACTAAGTTGATTATTAATCTACTGTAGGTCACCTTCGTATGATTGTGTAGTGGTGAAGATCCTTTGCCGTGCGGCATGCCCCACCCATGATAAACACAAGTGAATATCACAAGTGAGTACCAATTCGAAGACGTGTTGTTACGACACTCATAACTTGACACCTTGGCGAGGAGTCGGAGACTATCTAAACTCCTGCCGTGATATGGGTCACAGCACCCGGTTGAGGAGATGCAACATCACACCGAACTCGCGCTCTGCTTGCGCTTTAGGTATAAGCCACAGCCACCACACAGCTCCCACAAGGGGGCCTACGCCACCATCGAGAAGAGATCGGAATCCCCTGGCACCAGAATAGCTCTGGTCAGGCTTAGTCACACGTGGGTATAAATACAAACACGTGCCGCCTCTAGTTTCGACCCCACAACGGCCCTAGACTGGTCACCGATGAACCTTGCTAAGTGGTGGTGGTAATCCTTACTTAGCATTATAATTTTTTTCCCAGTGGTAGCGCTTTCTCCTGATCATTCGTCTGATGTTTGCCATCATCGTCAGAGGTAGTCTGCATGGTCAGAGTGACAAGCACTTGAAATCTTAATTAATTTCTCTTCGTCATGTCCTTTGCTGGAGACCACTTTTGCTAGAATTGACGATTTCTCTGCATTTTGAATATTTTCACCCCACAAAAAAACCAAAATGACGATTTGACGATTTTAGGACACAAAATGACGACTTTTCTTGCTCTATTTGGAGACGAATTATAATCCAATTAAATAAAGAGTATAGTGAGGAGTAGTATAGAAGGCTTAATACACACAATTGGAAAAATAATTTTAAGCATGGGAGAGGCAACGCAATGGTGCGGGGTTACCGACAAACTATTTTTCCTAAAGCAAATACTTTCAAAAATAAACGTCACTATGTTTTTTTTTTTTTTTTTTTTTTTTGTAGGATTTGTTGTGTTTGTTTTGCACGACACTGTATATGTTTTTTGAATTTTGATCTCAATATAAATAACATTTATTTATACCACAACTTTTATTTTTCACTTTTATGTTTATAGTCTTTGAAATAAAACAATTAAAATTCAAATAAAATTTTTTTATTTATTTTACTTTTATTTTGACAATTATTCGACGAATTTCAAATATGACTTGACGATTTTAATGATTTTTTACAAAGAAATTTTTTCTTTTTGACGATTTTACCCATGAAAATTCTGGCAACACTGCTAGAGACTCGAACCGAATTTTTTTTGTGTTGTGCATACAACGCCACTCCTTTATTTAAAAACAATACTATCCAACAATCTCTGTTAAAGCTGGTTGTAGACAAGGTTATGTTCTCTACTCACTGCTATAAAGCATTGTCCTTGACTAACTTAAGATAAGGCTTGAAGACCTCGTCTACGCTGATGATATATAGCTTCTGGCGTACAGACATTGCGACATGCAGTACAAGCTGGTTTCTGTACTGGCAGAGATAAACTTCACCAAAAAATAGTAAGCGAATCAACGCTATTAATACAGCAAACCTTCATATTGGGAATACAAATTTGAGACAAATTTCGAAGCAAATTGAAACGAAAAAGGCAGTCTTCAATTCTACCACCTACCACATGTTTACATACTTACCAATACGAAATGTCTAACAACCGCACTATGAAAATATTCTGGCCTGGCATGACATTCAGCAAAACAAGAAATTTGGAAAGAGAACCTGCAAAAACCTACGATGATGACGTAACAACAGAAGTTTTAGGATAAAAACCACACGAAAGCTGACAAAATTAGAATATTAAACCCCATGCACTAGGAGTAGTTTTAGGTATTCCACCACTTTTAATTATGGTCGAGAGAAATTAAGAGGAATTTTAGACTTGAAAAGTGATGATATCAAGGGACGTTTGAGGATATTGCGGGACATTTTGTAGTTTTTAGATCTCTGCAGAAACTTTCGAATAACCATCAACGGCCATGAAGACGGGCTTTCAGATATGGTATATTGACGGATATAAGCTGAAATTTGCTTGGATGCTAGCAAGGCACAATAGCCCCGGATTTAGAAAATCAATTTCAACTGGTATCTACCCAACACTTTTCTAGGCGGAAATTTATGCCATCGAAATATATGCGAGCGAATCTTTTGTAGGAGGATATGAGGAACCGACATACATATACTTTCGAATAGTCAAGAAGCTCTTAAAGCCCACCTCAAAAATGGTATGCGAGTGCCTAGACCTTCTTAACATGTTAGAGAATTTAAGTTGGTTACATTAGGTGTGTTCGTGCTCAGGAAAGTAATAAAATGGCGGACTTCCTAGCGAACTGAAAGTCAACATCTTCTCCTGATTGGAACTGCGCCATTCTGTTGACTTGCAGAAAACCACAAAAATGAAATCTTTAGGAACTGGGAGGAGAGGAATTTTGGTGCTTCCAGACATAATCGTACGCGCCAGTGTCAGGGAAATCTTAGCTTCTTTCGCTACGGAAAGCGAAGACAAATAACTTAAGTCTTTGATGGGATACTTTATTGGCCACTGCAACCTGAGGTAAATTTAAACAAAACTAGTTATAAACAAAACTAGAATATTCTAGATAAACATACTATTGAACCATTACAAAAATGACAAAAACACAACACCAAGTTCCTAAAATAAATGAAATTATGCCAGGATATAGGAAAAGATTTGGCACTCCGTGTGAGTACCTGATGACGATCTAACTAACGTGGCCATATGATGGAATACACATGGAAGCTGCAGAATTGAATATTAACTTTAGACAGATATCTGGATGGAATTTGTTAGAGCCCTACGGTTCCCTATAGATCGTGAAAAGAATTAATAGCTGTGTAATAGGGACCAATAGAACTTACAAAAGGGTTCACTTTCAAACGATATATTCAGTATACATGACCTTTAAAATCAGTACACTCTCGTAAAGAATCATGTATAAATTAATGTTTCAACAAAGCTACCAAATTATCCGGATTTACATTGAAAAGCTGTTCTCAAATCGCACAAACTGCAGATGACAAAATTGGTAACAATGAGGCTCAATATAGGCTTAACATTTTTGTTGATCAAAAAAATGACAGCATATAAAATGAAACTAAACCACAGCGGACCCTACAGAGTTCACTACATGCAGAACTCTGTATCGTTTGATGCGGTACGTTGGTTGCATCATTGTTCCAAAATGAAGCCGAAGCAAGATTTATGTTCAATTTAGATTTTATTACAACATAACCAATGATTTTTTGCTTGAAAACATGGATGATCGGCATAAACTAGCTTGAAAGCTTGGCCAACAACCATTGTCATCTTGTAGGTTAACACTGTTCGTGTTGTTCCTGATACACGACCAGAAATATACGAAAGAGTGTACCAAAATTGTGGTTTTAAGCGTTAATGAAATGTATGGCTCTCTCGAATAAAAAAATTTCTTAGGTTAGGACTCAATTTTGTGTCTTATTTCGGACAATTTAATTCTATCGGGCTTCAAAAACGCCCCATATTTACATATGATTTGGTCAAATACGCGTAGTATGAAAAATATTCGATTTCCAAATAATTAAATATTGATCACACGAGTACGCACTACATAATCCTGCCTTTCACATGCATACAGTGGTGGAACAAATAATAGGGACAAAGTTTAAGAGTTTCTTAAATTTTTATTTATTAAACTCAAATATATGAATTGTAACTAAAATAACGATTTTGCATTTGACCCAAACAAATTAACCTTCATTTCGTCAGACCATAGAATGTTGTTCTAACTATTACGGAGCACGTATTGCTTCTGTTTGTGTGACTTGAAACATGAGCAATAAATTCTTTTTTGAGGCTTTTTGATGACCTGAAGGAATTAATCTTTGAAGTACGTATTAAAAGGTTATGAAAACCGTCCGTCGTTCACGCTTTCTTCCCATAGTCTCTACAGTTTCCTTTCACTGGATCGCATTAATTACTTTAGTTTTGAAGCACTTCATGGTCTGAACAATTTTCACTATATATAGGAAGGGCAACTTAAAAGCTTAAATTTGAACCAGTGATCATTTCGAATCTGGCATTACTTAAGTCATTCTGGAGACACATATCGCATCATGACAAACGATTTTTTTTTGCCCGCTTTTCATGGTATTAATGTGAACTATGTTTGGTTTCAACAGGATGGTGCAACATCTCATGCCACACATCTCATGCCACAATCGATTTATTGCATCTTACATTTGATGCTCGTTTAATTAGCCAAAATGGTGATGTCAGTTGGCCGTCAAGAATCTGCGACTTGACACCGTTGGACTATTTTCTGTGGGGCGCCGTTAAGGGAAAGTGTTATGCCCACAAACCACAGAAAATTCAGTATTTGAAGGACAACATTTGTGATGCTGCTGCCGAGAAGCGACCCCAGACACTCGAAAAAGTTCTCGAAAATCGGTCCGATCGAATGGTGTACTATAAGGCCAGCCGCGGCAGCCATATACATGAGACAATATATCATTTCTAACCGAAACAACTGTACTTCAAAACAAAAAACTAAATTTGGCAAAATTTCAAACCGTTTTTGTTTTATTGCATTTTTAGATTTAAAATTTTTAATTGCCCACCCTATATAATGGTTACTTTTCCATCAAAAAACTTCAATACATCAAATTTTATGACATATGGAGAAAAAAAAAGTGTCCCTATTATTTCTTCCAACACTATATGTACATATGTACATTCAATAATCTTACATATAAAAAGAATGTGTGTTTGTATGTGTATGTATGTATATTTGTTTGAAGTCTATAGAGAGCAAAACGGGTGAACCGATTTACTTGAAATGTTCACAGTCTGAAAGAAACTATTGGCTATATAAAGTTAAAAAATCCAACTGGGCGGTGCCACGCCCCCACAGCGTAAATATTTATTTGCCTATATCTTTAAAATGGTAACAGTAAAAGTCTTTAAATCTGGTGCAAATAGCTTTATAGTCAAGGCAAGTCATCAGTCAGAAAGTAGGCGGAATTAGATAAGTAGGCATGGTACCACCCATATAAAGTACATATTGATTTTAGTATATCTAGAGTGCCGTTACAGCTAAAGTTACAAAATTTGATCTGATTGATTTCATACTCAATTCAAACCATTAGGGCACGCTACCTTCCAAACTACATATTAATTTCTATATATCTCGAGAACGGTTAAGGCAAAAGCTTTTGCATTTGGTATAAATAACTTTATAGTCAATACAAGTCATCAGGCATAGTTTGTGTTGGTACCTAAAATACAAACATACTACCTTACAAACTATACTATATAAAAATAAATGGGTATTTGTTCGAAGACTGTATATAGCCAAGAAGCAGAACTTTAGTGTATTTCTGGAAGCAACAAATGATTTTGGATTTTGACCGGAAGGTAATGAAATGCGTAAAAAGGATAAAAAATGTTACTTAAATAGCTTGTAAGATAGGAATTAAGATGGGATAAACAGGAGTTTGTACAATATCTTTCTGAAAGGATTTATAGGTTATACTAAATGTTTTGACTTGAACTGGAAGGTAATAAAAGGGGGAAAAATAACAAAAACTAAAAATTTGATGGTAATTAAGATAATAATTAATATAGGGATAGCGATGCACGCCGGGTTCCAGCTAGTTTTTTATAAACTTAATATTTGACTACGAAAAATAAAACCTCGAAAAATTGTCGATAATTTACTAATTAATCCTGCAACAAAACACCAAAGAACAGCCACTGATAACAACAAATCGCACATTTCGAAAAACAATTTTCGAAATTAATTAAATGAACGAAAAACTGAGATGAAAAACATGCACAACAAATACAAACTCAATGAGTAAAAACAACACATATTTAGTATCACATATGAAGTTAAGTTATAGAGTGTGTAGAGAAGAGACAGAGAGAGAGAGAGAGAGAGTGAGAAAGAGACAAAATATGAAAAAAAAACTGTTAAAAATAAAGTAAAGCATTGCACTAAAATCTTGACCTACTCTCACTTTCATATTTAGATCTCTATCATAATGTTCATGTTTTTGTTTTCTTTGCTCTTCTTCTGTTTTTATGTTTCTTGAGTTTATTGCATATTAAGTTCTCATTCTGAGAATAAAAACAGTGTTTATCTGTACACACACACACACATACACACACACGCACACACATATATATATATATATATATGGGTATACATTTACTTACATATAAGCAAGCAGGCGAAGAACATATTTGCTCTTTAGTAATAGTGAAGTATGTGTTTCTGTAGTGGTAGCAGCAACATACAACAAGTAAATGTTTCCTCTGCTCACTTTTTTTCATTCGTTTTCGTTTTCGTTTTGTGCTTATGGCAGTAATTTTATATTAGTTTGCATTTGCTTACACATATATACACCCATATATGTATATAAGATATACACATATAAATGTTTTATTATAGTATATGTGTAGTTGATACATTCGTATGCCTGTGTGCCTGTGTGTGTGTGCATAATTGTTGAATGGGTAGCAGCCGTTGGTAGCGAAAATGCAAACACACTCGACCTCTGTTTCGTTTTTGTTGGTAATGTAGTTACTGCTACTGCTGCCTCTATTACAACTGCTGCTATTATTGCTGTTTACTGTAGATTGTGTAAAGATGTTTTATTATTGTTGTTGTTAGTTGTATCTGTATGTTAATATGTATATATAGTATGTGTACGTGCGTATGTATAAGCATAGATAAATATACCAAAATCAACGTATAATATTAAGCGTAAAAAATAATCGAAAAACAATTGCAAAAAAAAACAAACAAAAATTGGCAATAAAGTACGAGGGACGTTATTTTTTATTTTTTATAGAAACTGTTTAATCAGATGATTGCATTCGAATTTAAGAAATTTGATTTTCATTTTTATGAATTGGTAATTTTTTTCCAAACTTTTATGTATAACCCTCGCAATTCTCACATATGCTGGCTGCATATAAATTATCCACTCAAAAATGCAATTTCCTGAAAGTGATTCGCTTTTGCTTCTCACTTTTTTTCAAAAAAATAAATTTACCCTCAATACACTTTTAGAATATTTTAAAAAACTAAGCAACTCCACTACGTATATGAAAATTTTAAAAGGTAGTTATTCAACATACATGTGAAAGCACTACAAGGATTTAAAAGTCCATTAGCTAGTTAGGGATAGAATTTTTGATGTATCATTTTTCGAATCATAGAGGTATTTTTCTAGATAGACGCCTTTTTCTTTTATTTTATACTGTTGTATGGAATATATAATAAAATATATATTTCTAGTCTTAGGTTAAAAGAGCGATCATTTTTATTACCTTAATATTCCAATCTCGTTAAATACCCTCAAACAGGCTTAAATCTTGAATATGAAACATTTTAAATTTTAATTTAAAAAACTAATAAATAAACTTTAATTTCAAAGCTATATAAACGAAACCAATTCCATAAAACAGTTGACGTAAAATATAACTCTGCAGAAAACGCCAATAATGCAATATTAGTGCTTTACTCGTGACATTGTCGGTAGTATTCATGACCATGTGTACCCTACCCAATGTAATCATCTACCACATTTAACATTAGCCTGCCATTGACTTTAACACTATTGACGAGGAAGTTCTATTGCGGTCATATGGAGGCATTTCAACCCAAGATTCACTAGTAAATTTTAATTTACCTTTCGGCGCGTCATTGACAGTGTCATCAGAAATACACCAGAACTGTTGTCTATAACTTATCTTTACTTGCTTATAAAAAGGAAAGTTGTCGACATTTTAACTAGTGCAGTCATCGCTAGAAAAAAAATATTGACATTAAGACATATGGTTCTAGGCTGACTATAGGTTAATGCACTGACTTTTTTTAAATTTAATTCAGTAGTATCGTATGTTTTGTTTACAGCTACACTAGTCGAAATCACTATAAAACAAAGATATATATTTTTAGTACCACTGAAACGGGCTTTGTCAGACAGAAAATTTTATGACATTAATGTTCACTGCTAGCACGTATAATTCGCTTTAAAAAGTATTTGCACAGATTTGGAAATGTTGACACAACTACATTCCTAGAAACCTAATTTTGGTCTTGAATACTAAGTTTTTGAAACTGTGTTTTGGCAGAATCATTAAGATTGAAGTACCAGACCGAGAATGTTGGTCTACTGAGGGATTAGTTCGAAATTAGTTCCATTTGGAGCAATCGATGGCTCCAAAAGGTACTATGGCGTCAGTGCTGGTGTTCATGGAACCAAACAAAACTTGTCGATCCCACTAGGGAGATCAAACTGGAAAGTGGGCTCAAGAGTAGAACTACTAGCATTTGTTAAAACAGTTTATCGGCCACACGGCCGCTTAACACTCATCCTATGACATCTAAGCTTGCCAAAGACTGGACACTAAGAAATTAGCAGCAAAGAGGCTGCGAATGCATTGGCTAGGATGGGATGAATTACATCCTATGTTGGTCCGGAAACTTACTATGCAATACCGCTTGTAACTATTCTCAAAATAGTTAAGAATTGGAAAATTGGCAGAAGATTGTAACACTGCTCTTAGACAGGCTAAGGCATAATGTGGGCGCCATTCTGATATTCTTAACTATATCAGGCTGGATCTAAAACTCCTGAGGAATTTTGTTATAGTAATAAGAGGACTGTGCAGATCAGAAATGCAGAAAACCACAGTGACAGAATTAGAAGCAAAAGTAGGATACATGCTGTTTAGTAAGCCTGCCGAGACATGAGCTCTAGCAATGGCAAAAAAAGACGTCCTAAGTTTCTTTTTTTCTGCGATTTTATAACTAAAACGGAAGTACTGTTGAAAATTAGATTTTAGAAGGTAAGAATCGGACGTACTCATAGATTAATTTGGAACTATTCAAGGAACAACTTCGGCAAAAGACTGCAGTAAAAGAGGATCCAAAATTTTGCCAGATCTAAAGTTAATCTGGACATGTAGTGCGTCTGAATGAAGATGTTCTGGCGAAAAACTCTTTGAAGTTTCTACCCGAGGAGAAGCTAAGCAGACGACGATCGAAGCTCCGATGAAAAGATAAAGTTGTGGACGATCTTTCCAAAATTGGTGTGGGAAATTTGAGGAACAGCGCTGACCATTGAAGCGCTTAGAGTTCTATTGTAATTCAAGCGAAAGACCAGAAGATTGTTACATAGCCGTTTTTTTTTCTTCTTTTTTTTGAAAAGTTAATGGGCAATATTTTGATAGAGTGAGGGCAACATTTTTAAATATTATTTTTTTAAGGCAACATTTTGTTTAAAAAAATAGCCATTAATGCTTCGGGTTTGTAACATTTTTATACGCTTTTTAGCCAAAATAATTCTTTACTGTAAACGTGAAATTCTGAAGCCATTTTATTTTTCTTCTGATGGTAAGTTAGTTTAGAAGAACGATGAGAAACATTATTAAGTGACTACCAGAGAAATCACATAAAAAAATATATTTTTTTTTATTAATAAAAATTGCTTTAGGAAATTATAAGTTTGTAAAAAATTGCCTTAAAAATGTAGGATCCAATTTTGATACGAAATATGTTCTTTTCCTACTAAAACTTCTTACATTTTCTTGCTGTTAATTTATAAAAAAAAGTAGAAAACTGTAAAAAAAATGTAAGAAGTGCATCTAGGCAAAAGATACATATATCACTATACAATCATCTGACAATACAACATACCAACCTAGAACACCCATTACCACCTTGTTAAAGAATTTTCAATTGTGCGATTTTGTATGGAAGCCTCAATATCAGATGGTTTTTGAATGACTTGTTCATGCTTTTTTTCAACTAAAATTGTATGTATGCTATGTACGGTTGGTTATATGGTATGTAAGTGTATAGATGCGTAGGTGTGTTAAAAGTGCATATCGATACAAAATCAAATGAAAATGTACATACATGAGCACACACACACACAGGTGCATATTTTTCAACAGTGTATATATGCAACATACACACAACCGTCATGTGCAACTAACAGAGTTTATAATCATGAATTAAACTTTGTTGGTGTTTAAATCGTCGTTGATGGTTGTGTAAGTAAAGCAAAAATGGAAGGATAACAAACAAATACACTTACATTTACTTACACAGGCAAACAACTCAATAATCAAACATCGTTTGTATGCTCTACAAGGATTCCTGTGTATTATTCTTCGAATCAAAAACGAAAAATTTATGCAAAATAGATGATGACACACACAGTGAAGAAATATTTTTCAGAAAATTTGCAAACAAACAATCGATTTTGTGAAAAGTAAAATATTTTTGAAGAATTACAGAGAAGTTAAAAAAATTATTGTTTTCTAGTTATTGTTTTTTGGTTAATTTATTTTCTTAATTTTTCTTTTAAAATTTTATCTTTTAATTATTTGAAATAATTTTTAAATTAATTTCAGTTTCCACTTCAATAATTTCTAATAACATCCGATTTGTAAAGGAAAAATAGTTAAAACCCGACTTGCTTCGCTACCTTTATCTTAACTATTATCTATTCAATTTCTTAGATATAATTTTTCTCCTTTTCTCCATTTTATCACCTTTCGGTTCAAATCCAAGCATTTAAGATAGTCTACAGTTGCTGCCAGAAAGACACTGTATAATCTGCTTTTTGACTTTATACAGTCTTCAAACAAGCACATATTTATTTTTATTCATTATATCGTATATACATAATATCGAGAGCTTCTGTCTGATGTGCTTTATGCAATACCCGCTTATCCACGCTTTTCTGCTGATGTGGATAGATAGCTAACTTTATTTGTCGTTCTGCACACTTAAAAAATTCTATGTTTAGTACGAATGGAGAGTGCCACGCCCACGTATCCAATTTATCCTAGCTATTGACTGATGATGCATATTATTCATGGCGGTTTTTGAACCGAATTTAGAAACTTCTACTATTACCGTTTTCAAGATATTAAATAAATACTATTTGCTATGTATTCGTGGTAGTGGTGGCATGATGTAGTGGTTAGAGCGCACGCATAAGAGAGGCTTCAACTTCCCTTGTGACAACTCCATTTAAAAAATAAATTGTAAGCGCCCCCCTGACCTTTCCGTATACCTCTGGCGATAATTACAAACATCAGACGAATGATCAAGAAAATACGCCACCTACTGGAAAAAATTACAATGCTAAAGTAAAGATCACCACCAATTAGCAAGGATCTTCACCAGTACGCAAAATCATATGGAGGAAGCTACAGTGAATTAATCATCTACTTTGCTTGAGAGGTCAAATTGATAAAAGAAATTGAAACAAAGCAATGGATGCTTTGCGGAAAGCCAATATTTTCCCCTGGAGGAGTGACGGAGAAAAACAATGCGTGATACCATGCCCACTTAATCAATTCCTCCCATTTTTGACTGATAATTTATATGGACTTCAAAGTCACTTAGACCAAATTCAAAAACTTACACTTTAACCGTTTTCCAGATATAAAAAATCTATACTTGTCCAATTCTCCCATTATTTGACTGATGATTTGTATTGACTATGAAGTCACTTAGTCCAAAATTAGAATTTTTGCCGTTATTGTTTTGAAGGTAGAGGCAAATAAATGTTTCTTTTATACGGCCAAGTTGAAATTTTTTTCAAACGTCGTGTGACTCTTTAAGAACTTTCGGACTTGATTTAAAAAAACAGATAAAATTTAGAGAATTATATGAAATTTTTATTTGAGTCGATAAAATGATGTGTATATTGTTACGCTTAAATCTTTTTAAAACGTTTGAGTTTGTTTAAATTGCGTTAAAATAAAATAAACAGCACTTTGTTGTTGCTTACAGCTTTTTATTTACTACACTCTAACTTTTATACATTTTATCTTGACACCACAGCTTAACATTCGCTTATACAACACTTTTATTTCTGCTTAAAAACGAATTTATTTTATGAGAGCAAACCGATAACTAACTATGACTTAGGTAAAGCAGCCTCTTTATATACTTGATTGCCTAGAGTTTGAAAGTACCGGAAATGTCTGAAGCGCTCTCATATTCTCTATTTTATATCCGTTAATTTAAATGTAACAGACAAAGATGGTCGAATCGGAAGTGCTGCCAAATACACAAATAAATACGCTATTGACTGGGTGACACGTTAATACCATATATACCAAAACTTAACAATAAAATTTTACAGGCTGATATGGTGTGTTTTCTTTTTTTAGGCATTTTTATTTTCGTAACAATATATATTCAATGTTAAAGGATTATTTCATATAAATGTTTAAACGCCGGCTTACTCCAATTTTGACAAACTGTCTAAAACATATCGGCCGGTATCTCACGAAATCGTCAATTGTCGCAGCTTGTCCCTATAGAAATGAGCCTTCATATAGCCTCACAAAAAATAGTCTACAGGTCTTAAATCGCAAGATCTAGGCAGCCAATTGACCGGCCCCAAGCTTGAAATAAACTGTTCACCGAACTCTGATCTCAAATTGGCCATTGTCCAGCTCTTCCATTTTGGGCAAAAAGAAAATGTGTAATCATCGCACAGAAGAGCTCGTCATTTACAGTAACGTTCCTGCCTTCGTTGTCTTTGAAAAAGTACGCTCCAATGATACTACCGGCCCATTATCCATACCAAACAGTGCATTTTTCGGAATGAATTGGCAGTTCTTACAACGCTTTTGGCTGCTCTTCACACCAAATATAGTAATTTTGCTTGTTCACGTATCCATTCAACCCGAAATTAGCCGACAATAAAATGGAAGAAGTGCACCAGCGCTTGATCATTCCGGCCCGGGTGCTCACGGGTGCGCATGCTTTACCTGGAGACCGCTTGTACA
This sequence comes from Wohlfahrtia magnifica, assembly GCA_023159175.1. Classification (NCBI taxonomy): domain Eukaryota; kingdom Metazoa; phylum Arthropoda; class Insecta; order Diptera; family Sarcophagidae; genus Wohlfahrtia; species Wohlfahrtia magnifica. Next base: position 4,236,406 of record JAKWBJ010000482.1, on the reverse strand, counting down.
CCGGTAGGCACGATTTAAATTCAATTTATGTACAGTAGTACATTCGCCGGTCCCTCGAAGAGATACTGCATATAGCGGATTTAGTTAATTTGACATACTCTCACTTAAATAAAATGAAAAATAACATTTTTCAATGCGGCGTTTAACGTGTTAACCGAGCATGAATTTTGATAGCAAAACTCAATAATCTGCAGGTTTTGTTTGTTTGTAAGTCGATTAATGGTTAAATTGTAGACCAAACTGAACATATGTTTGACAGAAACATGTTACACGAACACACGTGAGCTGTCAAAAACAGTGTTGCCAAAAATAAAGCTGTTAAAACATCACTCGATATATAGCATTTAGTTACTTTCAGCCATACAGAGAGTTATTGCATAAATATAAAGAAAATTAATTCAGCCGTTTAACTGTCTATAGACGGCAAACAAACATACATACATATATACATACATACATACAAACGCGCATTCCTTTTTATATATAAGATAATCAGTCATTGTATTTAAATTGTATTGTATTTAAAGCAATCCTAGTTTTCACTGAAGTGTAAAATAATTGTTAAACTAATCAATTTTAGAAAATTCACAGTAAAATTAAATGTACAATTCAAATCTAATGAATTTTAATTAAAAAGATTTGAATAGGAAACAAAAATTATAATTAAAAAAGGAATTCCAATTGGAAAACGGACGTGTTAGAGAAATACATGCATTTTCTAAGCCTGTAATACTAGTGTTTTGATGGAATAGCTGAAGATTTTTAAGATCAATCACAGATTTTGTTTCTTTTCTTTCTATGCAAAAGTACTTTTGGAAAACGGATTTAATGCTACAGAACAGAATCACGCAGAAGTATTTTGATAATTAGGTTATGAAAAAAATAACTTTTTTCGTTATTTCATTAAGCAAATTCTCTTTGCTTTTTTATTTATTTATTATTATTTTTTAATTTTTTTTTTTTTGTTGTAAAGAAAAATTGAGCTGCTTTAACCTTTCGAAACGATGCAATTCTCATCATTTGCTTACAATTCTTTTCATTTGAATGGGATTTGTGTTAAATAATAACAATGGCTGCACTTGGCAAGTATGTGTTAATGAAACTATTGTACAGAACGAATTTGGCATCGTTTAGTTGTCAGTTATTTTATTGTCCGCAAAATGCAATTGATGATAAACAATTAAACAATCCAATAGATTAGAATTATTTTCAAATTTAAGACTCAAAACCAATTAAATTATACAAGTAATTTTTGGATCACAGCAACTAAATGTTATTTTTAAGGCTATTTAAGGCGCTAAATTCACATATGCACTCCTATTTTTAAGATTTTTTCTAGTTTTTAAGATACTGTTACGTTTTAACCTTTTTAAAACGTTTGAATCGAATTTGTTGTTTTATACCGTCTTTATTTTCAAGTTATCTTTAAACGCAATGTCCAACTCGTTTACCTTCCACTTTATACAAAAGTTGATTCAAATACTTAGCACGACCTTACTTTATGATTGCTAAGCTATAACTGACTGACTGAGGAGAATGTCGCGGCTTATAAAGTTCATAGTCCTTAATTTCGAACGTTCAAGTACATTTCACAAGCTTCTATTCAATTGCCGTTAATTCACACATAAATATTCAATACCCACAGTTGAATTGGTAGCCTTGTTCAAATAGACACAACCATGGCAGGGTGATTGTAGCTTTGACACCAATTTATAGCTTTAAATGTTGATGTACCTTTTTAGGTGTTTTAAGTTCAATTTTTTCGATCAAAAGTGAAAGTATAGAAATGAAGAGCAGTGTATTGTATGGGATTTGTTTCACAATTTAGAGTGCAACAGTGGTCGCTCATCAGACCCTCGTTTTTTAATTATTGATATCCTCCTGCGATTTCTGAGAATTCATGGTGCAATCGCTCTTCTTGCTTATTGGTCATATTAACTAAGTTTTCAAAAAAAAAAAAAAAAAAAAGGAGATGGGAATGAAGCAAATGTATTTTGAGAGATATTCGAGCTCCAATCTTGCGATAAATTTTTTAACAATTTGTCGATTATTTGCTTGAAATTCAGGGTTGCGGTTACCGAAAAAGTTGTGAACAACATCTTGAAATGATGCCTATGCTGTTTCTTCATTGGACGTTAAACATTTTATAAAATTTCCCTCGGCCATTAATTTTCGAAAATAAGATCCACCATCAATTTTTCTTTGATTTTGGCTTCTATATTAAATCTTCGATCGATAAAGAACTCTTCACCGGTGATGAACTGCAAGTACACACTGAATTGGCACTCATACCTGTACATTGTCATTGTTCGTTCGGGTAACTGAGGGGAGCTGCACAATGATGACATGTCGGTATATTTATAATTTGCTAGTTTTCTTTTGCATTTAGATCAACCGTATTCACTGAGCAAAAATAATAATCATCTACATGATTTTTCTGCTTTCTGCATAACATTGCCGATAAAAATGGAAAGTATACTTCTTGAACAAGTGGCCACGCATTACAAAATGATATCTATAAAATTTAATTATGATAATACACTTAAAATACACTGGTCTGTAAATTTGAAAAACAAATTGACAGCAGAAACAAAGCATGTTCTTAATTAACCTGGGTGCACTGAATTCCAATCAGGCATAAAAATTGAGCTATCATGTCTTGTTTATTTTTTATCACATGCTGGCAGTACTGTAAAACAGTCAAAACTGACAGTTCAATTTCATAAATATTAATTTGACCGAATAATTGTAGCGTTTAAGTATGTCAGCGTGATCGCGTGCTACTGATTCAGGCTATTTTTGCTTTGTGTGTGATGAATATTTAGTTGGAAAAAAAGGATATGATATATCAGAATCATTGAAATATGCATGTTTACATTATTTTGGTTTTGCTGTCAGAAACTTGGACAAAGCGTGGGCACCGACAATGTTTTGATTTTTCAATTCTAGTACCTTAGAGAGAGTCATGTAGCCACCAAACCGATTGTTATTTCTGTTTAACAAAAGTTGCTGAATTCAATAAGCAAAATCGAACAAGTATTACTTACGCGAATGTCCCATCTGTTTCCAAACCAGTGCAATGCCCACCAAATGGCGCATTACAAGTCATTCCCAGTGCTACGAGCAGTGAGTCAGAAACATCGCTCACCAGCAGTGGTAGTTTGTATGAGGCTAATGATGAACGCCAAGCTAAGCTGAATGATCTAATTCGGAATTTACATTTAACGAAGCAGGACGCCGAAGTACTAGCTAGCCGTTGGGACAAAAGTACCAATCTATAGAGATAGAAGCTTGGAATTGGCTATATATTTTGAAAAGAAAAACTCTATTCTATACTGTTCTGATGTTGAAGGTTTATTTTTAAAAAAATAAACCAAACATATGACAAAGCTGACTGGACACTTTAGCGGCTCTTCTTTTGCATAATAGGAATGGAAAACCATCCATACCAAATGCTCATGCCATTAATACAAAGGAAAATTACGAATCAATGACTGAAATTTTGACATTACACAAATACAACGACAAATGGAAGATCTGTGCAGTCCTTAAGGTTTGTGATTTATATTTCTTTATATATATAGTATAGACGATTGTAGGTAACTGTAAATTAATCTGTTTCAGGTCATTGGTTTGTTGACTGATATGCAAGAAGGTTTCACAAAATATTGTTGTTTTCTCTGTCTATGGGATAGTCGTACTACATGTCATCATTACGTCAGTATAAAGTGACCAAAAAGAACTGAGTATTAACCAGGAAAACAAAACATTTTAAATAAACCATTAATTGATCCATATGACGTTCCTATTCCGCCACTGCATATAACATTGGGCCTTTTTAAGAACATTGTCAAGACTCTGGACAAAAATGTTGCAGTATTAAAATATTTGTTAGTGGCTTTTTCTAAAATTTCATATGTTAAAATCAAAGGAATATTAGTTGGCCCTCAGATCTGGAAGATATTGAATAAAGACAATTTTTCACAATGTTTATTGGAAACAGAATGGAAATTTTTCAGGAGCATAATGAACAGTTTTCTTGGAAACAATAAGGATGAAAACTACAGACAAATTGTTGCTGAATTATGGAAAATTAGAAAACCAGGGTTGGTAACCCACTAGGTTATATTTAAAAAAACTTACATGGGTGGGTTTTTTTATTTAAAGGTTTTTGTAGTTTATTTACAACAAAAATACGTATTGGGAGTATAAATTATTTATTTTTGGCTCAAAAACGATAATGAAGTAACCAATTAATCAAAATAAAAATTTTGTTAAATAACTGTTTACATCCTTTCCCCACCTCTGAGCCAATTTCTGAATCCCGTTTCGGAAAAGCCGATTTTACATTTCTTGAAAAGAAGCGATTCGGTGAAATGGTAAAAGATATTGTATTCGTGAAACAGCCAATAATCAGAGGAATCAATGCGCGCAGATTACGATGGGTGCAGCATTTGGGCGTTTATGACAATCGTTTGGCAGCTTTTGCGACATGAGGCCCAGCGTTGTCATGCCAAAAAATAACTTAATAACGTCTTTGTATTCCAGTCCTTTTTTGTCATAATGCACCATTTAAACGAAGTAACTGCAATCAGCTTTAGCTGCCAATAGTACCCAACATCTCCTTGATACGACCAAGGGTATTAAATTGCATAATTAATACTAAAACAATGTAATTATACCAACAAACAAAATATATTGTCGAGTTGAACGAAATATGAAACCCAAAAAAACCCATCAAAAGATCCAATAAGACCCGGTGGGTTGGGGTTGTTTTTAATCCCGGGATTTTGCCAATCCTGCTCAAAACGCATTCGCATTTAGATTTCTTTTCCACAAAATCTAGGTGCGGTCAGCGACGAACAAGGGGAGCGTGCTCACCAAGATTTAATGAAAATCGAAGGAAATTTTCAAGGATTTTGGGACAAAAGCATGCAGGGAGACTTTGCCAATTACTTTTGAAAATTCATTGATTTTTGAATAAACTACTGATTTTTTATGTAAAAAACGAATAAGAACATTTTTTTTCTTTGTATCTCGAAAACCTAACGTGATGGAGAAAAAACAATTACAGATTCGAATTCAGCCCATCAAATTACTACCATAGGAAGGCTATTTAGTTGCTCTAGTTCAAAACCTTGTTGGCTAATAATATTTTCTCTAAATTTTCCTATCATATAACATCCACAGACTTAACAGAAACAAAAAATTGGAATCCACTTTACACCTTTTACAATTTCACAGGTTTTTTTTCAGCATAATAAAATAACTTTTCGAATAAAATTGAGTTGATGTTTCTAACGATGCCCACAGCTGATTGTCATTATGGCAGTGCAGCCAACATGCAAGAACGCGAAAACTAAAACCCGTATTCTAGTTAAGTGCCCCAAATAACGTTATTAATTGTTCTCATCAGATCTGATCCAAAAGTTGACCAGAATTTGTAAACTTGCGTTACTTTCAATGTAAAATTATTGCTTTTTTTGTAATTTTCAAATAAAAATTATAAATATTTGCTTGTAGCATTTTATTAGCTACGTATTTGCATAAAATTTATTTAAATATTTATACAAAAATGTATAAAGTAATTTACTAATTTAATAAACATTTTGTAAACGAGAAGATTTAATAAATTTAACTTTTTTACTTTAATGGTTAATCTTGCCGTTTGTAAATTAACATTTAAATGCTTTCAAATTATATTTTGTGGTTATTTTTTTAGTTTCATGCTTAATTTGCTTGAAATTTAAACCCATTTTTTTTTCAACTAAAATTAATTGTAATCCTCGATGTTAATACAAATAATGAACGATTGGACGGGATTTAATTATTACTAATTCATGTTATTTTACAGTCATTTATGGTAATTTTATAAAAAAAATAATTAAGGGCGATACTCTATAAATTTCAATAGTAATTAAAATTATTGTAAATAGTTTCAGATTTCTAGTTTTTTTACTAAAGAATGGTTTAATGTAATGGTATACCACTGTACGAATTTGAGTTTAAAATAAATAAATTTCGAGTATTTGTTTATTAAAGTAAACAATGAAATTAGAATGCGAGGGTTACTATTTATATTTCGGCAACTGGCAACACTAATGTCAGTAGCTAAAATCTGGCAACACCATAATAAAGTTTGACATTTTTGAGCATAAACGTTCTCAGAACGTTTTGATGTACAAGCGCTATTTGTTTTGTTTACAGTGAGCTAAGAAAATCAAAATGGCCAAAAAATGGAATTTTAAGATAAGGTTTTTTATTGGATTATTGTTCACAACTTTCTACGTGGATTATCTCAACAAAAATGCGTCGATGAATTAAGTTCTTTTGTATGGCGGAAAAGCACAATCAAAAACTACAGTATATCGTTGTTCGATTGTGCTCGTAGTTCGGTAGCCGACTCCAATTCCGTGTAGGACATCCAAAATTGGTTGTCGTGCTACAAAACAGCGATGCAGTGCGTGAATTGATAATGCAGGATTCTCATGTGACATATTGTGAGATAGAGAGGTTCTTGCATATTAGCTCCACTCCAATACATACAGTTTCGCATGAACACTTAGGGATGCCCCTTAATTTCTTAACCGCTCAAAAAAAGGCTTGGGTCGACTCGTATAAGAAGATGATTGAAAAATTCGTAACAGCCGGAAACAAAACTCCAATCGACCGTGTGAGTATTCCCAGACGAGCTAAATCCAACAAAAGTCGTTCATGGAAAAAGCTTAGCAAACCAAATGGTCGCCTGTTTCTCCGGTCGAATGGCTCATGTAGAAACTGTTCCGCTTAAAGAACGTAGGACGATCAATTCTGAGTGTTACACGACTATTTGTTTGTCGCAAGTCTTCGGAGAAATTCGTAAAACCAACAGCTGATGACGAATCATATTCCGTCATGACACATCTCGCCAAAAATGTGAATTTTTGAGCAGTCAAAACATTGAATTGATGTCTCATCCTCAGTACAGTTCTAATTTGGCACCCAATGACTTATTCTTGTTCCCTAATATCGAAGGTAAACAGCGTGGTTACGAGTGCCGAAGAAGCATTTATAGCATCCAAAAATCATATTTTGGAGGTATCTCAAGAGGAATGGAAAAGTGCTTTGAGTTTGAACGAATGCAAAAGTGTATTAATCATCAAGGGAAATTTTTTTGAAGAATAATAAAGCCATTTTCATTTAAAAATATTTGTTATTATTTGCCATTCCCGCAATATAAATAGTATCCCTCGTATTAAATATTTTAGGATGAAAAATTAAAATTAAATAGTACAGTTGTGAACCCACTAATGAACTGCTAATTGCTATTTGAAAGTAAATATGAATAAATATTATTATTAAATTGAGAAGACAAACAAATAAAAATGATATTTATAAATAAATTAAAATTTAGATATTTCGCCAGACCAATGTTAATCCATTACAAAATTCGTAATTAATTTTAAAATTTTTTATAGACGAGTAGAAATCATATTCTTCGCTTAGAATGCATTTTGAAACCTTTTAATTAATTTTTTTTTCCTTTTTCTTGGGATACCATTGAAAAGAAAAGCACACAAATTTACCTGTATCCTAGCAGCAACACGTTCACCATTATAACGATTTGGTATAAACCATCCTTTTGTTGAACCGGTCACCAGGACTATGCCAAGTAAAAAGAAGACTATTAAAGCGGTTATTAAAAGTTTAGCCCGTGTCGATATAACCATAGCCATTTTGTTTTTATTCTTGTTTTAATTTTTAATTGCAATTTTTTAATTAACTTTATTGATTAATTTTATTTATTAATTAATTAATTTTATTTATTTTTTTTTATTTATGTATTTAGTTAACACTTAACTTATAATTAATGATTTTTTTATAATTTTGTGAGATATGATATGATATGTTGATTTATAACATTTTTTTTTTATTTTTTTGTTATTATTTTATAATTCATATTCCGTTAGCAGACTGAAATAAAATTAAAGAGAAATCAAATTTTAATATAAATTGTAAAGGTTTTTAATGGAAGTGGGTTTTAGACAATTCTCATATGTTGGTCATGCTAAGCTTAATTACGAAATTACAAAGAAAATATTTTAATAGAAAAGAGATTTTTTTAAAGATACTGTTACATTTATATGTAAAAAAACTCATTTTAATAATTAAACTTAAAAAGACTACAAATTAAATAAAAATAAATGTCAAATCAGCTTTAATTAAAAATTCTTTATTGTTGTAAACGAAAATTATCAAGTCAATTATTTCTCTGCTTACAGCCTCTATATAAATGGTCCGCCATCTAACGTTTTTTTTTTTCAACTAGTGCTTATTTCGTGAATGGTAACACTTAGCTTATGTCTGATTTGACAGATAATTAGTTTTATCCTTCCGCTGAACGAATATGGTTGTGTATACGCTTGAACAACGCTGGAAAATATTGCGACATTACTTTGAAATGTAATGTTTCAGATGAAGCTCATTTTGATCTTGGCGGGTATGTAAACAAGCAAAATTGTCGCATTTGGGGCACAGAAAACACGCACGCATACATTTAAAAGCAGATACACCCATTTTTTTCGAAAATGAGCAAGGAGTGGCCGTTACAGTTAATAGCGATTGTTATTGGGCCATGTTGAACGAATTTTTGTTCATAAAAATTGTAGAGGAGCATACTAGCCACATTTGGTTTCAACAGGACAGCGCTACGTGCCACACAGCCGAAGCTACACTCTATGTTTTGCACCCTGTTTTCAAAAAAAAAAAAAAATTATTTGGCGGACCCTATATAACAACTATTAGGCAGATCCTTCTGCTAGAAGATCTTCAAACCCAATCTCTTGGATTTCTCTGTTTACATCCTCGATGTAGCATCAGGCTGAGCTTTCTATTAAAATAAAAATATGTTTGATATCTTCGCTTTTCAAGTTCGCACTTATCCTCACACACATATCGCTAACAGCGATCACACTGCACAGTTCTGCGATCACACTGCACAGTGTTGCGAGAGGCCAATCTAGTTGGGAAAGTGTCATAAACTTCTCTTTGAAATCAGCTACGAGCATTACATTTTATAATCTTCTTTCTTGTTGAATGCATTCTTTGTACAAAAAAGGGGAGTTATGGATGAAGTGGGCGTGGCACATCTCATAGAAGCATATAAAAAAATTCAGAAACGAATTTCAATACCTCTTAATAGATTTTATTCAAATTGAACACGATGATTATTCAATAGCACAATCCAGATAAATAAAAGTGGTTAATAACAGCTTTGGCTTTCTATTTGCTCTTTATTTCTGTAAGCCACACATTAGTAAGCTCTCTCCGAGTTATAGTTATGTCGTCTGTATAACACGTATAACACGTATAACACGTTTTAGCAAAAAAAAAAAATTATCATTATATAGATAAATACGTGACAACATATCGCACTGGAATCGGTCGGAATACCATTTGAAAGTTATACGAATTGTTTAATAATATACCAACCATTTACCACACAAACGACACTTTTTCCAGTACATTTTTTAAATCCTCGCAACATTTTAGTACATATCCAGCGTTGCAAAATGTGCAGATTTATCTGTACTTTTCAGTTTTCTTAAGGATTGAGCAGTTATGAAGTTTTATGTATAAAAAATAGGTTTTTCTGTAAATTGTGCAGATTTTACAGTTTTTAACATTTTAGTTTTTACCTCCAATTTATTTCTTTTTTAATTTAAGAACAGTAGGATCACTTTACATACTACTAAAGTGTTTGCGTATAAGTGATATACATATCTGCTTCACTAATAATATATTAAATATTGTATTAACAAAAAGTTTTTGCCTTAAAAGTAATTTTATTATGGCATTTTGTTTTTTTATTTTATCAACAAACTAAACCTTTTCTGAGTTACGCGAATATATGTTGTGCAACCTCCTCCATTTTGACAAAGCGGTATACCACAAAAAAAAGCTAACCTAAAAAATCGGTTAGCACCACTGGATTCAACGTACTTTAAATCGGTTTACCGGCCAGGTGGCAAGCTTGTCGACAAAAAGTTTAATACTCGAATACAGTTTCATTTTATCATCATTTATGTATGTATGTAAATCAAAGTGAATTTGTAGTCTTATGCTTGCATATAAAATACACTATGATATACATTATTCGCTATGTTCTGTAAGCTGAAATCGAGTGAAATTGAAATCGAATAGAACTTCAAACTGCTATAATTTTCAAATCAGACAAGATTTTGGTATTTTTTCCTTTTGGCTCACTTAATTGCATTTCAAATAACTTCTTTGCTTAACAAAAGTTTAAAATAATTGGCGTATGTGCAGTTTTTTACTTGTATATCCCAGTTTTTTTCTTCTGAATGTTCTTTTTAAAAAAAATTATGGCAACGCTGTATATACCTGAAATAATTCAGTAAAAAGAAAACAATTTTTTTATGTACTGTTGTTTTGTACAAAGATCAGCGCAAATATGATGCTCATTTATAAATCAGTATTACAAAGCAAATAATAGATAAAAACAAAAAAAACTATTATACAGTTATCCACAGTAAACACTTCTGAAACAATTATTAAACAAACTGGGTCGATTTTAAATCATCACAAAATTGACTTTGTTCCAGCTAGGCTAGCAACACTGTGCACTGAGGTAAACTACAACTAATTACACCTCCAATCACGCTGAGTTTATACAGACTAAACTGCTTATCTGCATGGAAGTGCTTGTAACATGGTTGGGTAAACAAAGCTCTGAAAACTGGTCGTAACTTTGGCATATTCCATAATTATTTTTTTTCTGCTTCGCTTTTCCAACACAAGTCCAAACCTTATAAGCAGGCTTGATTACTTTTTATTCATATAAACCTGAACTACAGATAGATATTTTTTGATCCTATAAATACCATAAAATACTGTGGTGTCGTATTAATATTATTATTGCAGTATGTACTGCAAGCTTTTGGTCCATTGTACTATTATACGAATAGAATAGAGTTTCCCTATAATATCCTTCCCAACCTCGATGCCCTGATTAACTTCTGGATATCGTTTGATGCCAGTCTTCTGTCTTCTAATTATTCAGTTTTCTCTTCACAGAACCTATACATTGGTTTTGAAACTACGCTCATTCTATTTAAATGCCCAAATATTCTCAAGCTATTTTTATGTAGTCTGATACAAGACTGCAACTTTTGTTAGAGGTGAAGTATCTGCATTTCGAGGAGTGGATATAAATCGGTTGTGTTGCTTTTTATTCCTTCTAATCTACGTATGGTAGGTTGTAGGGCTTTTTGTAAGCGCCTTATCAACAATAGACTGGAAAGTGTGTAGAGGACTGCATGTTTTGTTGTTGCTAGTACTTGCAGGACATGTTCCAGTGCTACTATTAACGTCATTCTATATTTACTACCCATTGATTTACACAATTTGTTGCTTTCAGTTCACAGCGGAATCAGGCTGAGAGCACTGGAATTCTACAGACAATCTTTTAGTGGGCACAGTCTTGAATACCAGCCAACTTAATTTTTCTGGGTGCGCCAAAGCCATCTTTCCTGGAAGGTATGATTAGAGTAGGGGTAGGACTACTACGGGTTCTGGTCATATAGTCTTCACAGACGTATACACCGGGATAGGGTGGATTTTTGCAGAGTCTTCCAACTTGGAGGAATTCTTTACAAATCTAGTATTTTTCAGGCAAAAGTTTTTTAGAACCTGCAGGTGTGTAAAATGATACGGGATCACCCGGTCTCTGGGTAGGCTGTCAGGCTGCTATAAGCACTCTGGAATCGCCTAATAAGAACTCGACTTTAGTTCTCCAGAGTAAGTCAGTAGAGTCGGGTTCGGGGCGACAGGAATATACTTGAGAGTGAAAAGACTGATGCACTTGCCAATAGGGCTTCAATGGATGTGTAATTTTTTACCTCTTACTCTGGCATTTACTATCCTCTGATTCTCATCAAAGGGCATAACTAGAGATTATTTCGTAGAAGAGCACAGAACAGGTGGAGTTTTATCTTCATCTGTGTTACCTCTAGGAGACTATGGCCTAGACATATCTAAGGATCCCCCCCTTTTCAAGCTCATACCGGTATACACGATACATTGGACGATTATAACGCATGCGGAGATAATTGATTTGCCCATCACAATCGCTAACTTTCTCTGTGAATGTCCAGGTCTGGCAGGCAGACGTTTGAAGTACTTTGCGGTACCCTTCTTCAATTGCTTGGCCCAGTGCGCAAGCCTAGATAACCTCGATCTTATTCATTTTGTAAACAGCTCTATTCCTTTTGTGTAGTTTATGATCTGTGGTCTTGATTTGATTTCAAAACGTCACTCTGATTTGAACTGTATCACTTTTTGGTTAATTAAGGAGATTAACTACCTACCCAATGCAAGAATCAATTCTTTTCCTCTAATAGTTACCTAACAAAAGTTTGAACTGTCTCAGGACCATTCTGCTTGAGAAGATCATACGCCTCTCATTCTCGCCCCTCTCTACCAATTCGCTAAGCAGACCGCTCCAGATCACTCTTTTCACTCAATTGAAAGATATCAGCCCCAGTATAGCTGATATAAGTGCTTGAACGTACGAATAATCAGTTTTTTACACAACTAAAAAATTTTGGATGAGTTTTGAGAATTTCAAAGACACAGATTATTGGCACTTGCTAAGTATCAAATCAAAAGTTGGAAAGAAGATATTCAAATCGATTTAGTCTTTTTGAGTTTAAGCGAGAAATACGAACAGCAATTCAATGTAGTTGATTCGAAGTTTATGATTATGAAATCATATGAGCATTTAATAGACGTCCTGTCCTCATTGCTTCTTGTCCTATTTTCTCTAAATTGCTTCAACTAAACTGTAGACCAAGTAGACTATGTAAAAAAAAACATACTTTAAAGTGCCAACAACCATTTTAGGTATTTTTAAATGAAATCTTTGAGCAAAATTTTCAATTTAACTTATTTTCTTATCTACACAGAAAAAACAAAATGTGTTAAACATTGTGTTTAAAATTTATAGCACCGAACGCATATTCAGTTATTTACTATAAGCGTTCATCAGTTAAATATGAATTAAAAATATACGTGAATTGAACGTTTTGTTTAGATTTTCTGTATGGTTTTTCTAACCTTTGTCTTAACTGCCATTCAGAAAAACGGAATGAAATATTTAATCATTTTTTTCATAGAAAATGTAAAATGTTTAGTTTACAGCTTCATTTAGAAAACCACACTTTAAAAGTTACCCAACAAACAATTTTACCAATACTTTAATCAGAACTAATATAGAGATTTACATAAACATACATACATAACACTTTTTCCTTCAAGCAACAGCTACATATGTGTATAAAACTGGTATGCCAAAGGCTTTGAAAATTAGAAAATATTATGTAAAGGGTCCGCCAAATAAATTGTGTTTTTGAAAGTGCTATAAAAAAATACTGAATATTTTCTCAAATTTTTTTTTTTTTTTTATTTGAAATACAATCCTTCCGGTTAATAATGGAAAATAATTTCATTCAAATGGCAGCCTCGGCTAACCATGTAGTAGCCTACACGAGCGGTCCAATCTTTAAGCACATTATCGATTGTGTGCAGCTGTATTTCAGCGTTGGCTTCACAAATATTGTCCTTTAAAGCGTCAATTGTTTCTGGCTTGTTGGCGTAACACTTGTCTTCGACGGCACGCCACAAATAATAGTCCAACGGTGTTAAATCGCAGCTCTGAGGTGGTCAAACGACATCAGCTCTGCGGCTGATAATGCGATCTTCCAAAGCAGGGCGCAAAACATCGAGTGTAGCTTCGGCTGTGTGGCACGTAGCGCCGTCCTGTTGAAACCAAATGTTGGTAATATCCTCCTCTTCAATTTTTGTGGACAAAAAATCGTTCAACATGGCCCGATAACGATCGCCATTGACTGTAACGGCCGCTCCTTGCACATTTTCGAAGAAAAATGGCCCAATTTTGCCTCTGGACCAAAATCCGCACCAAACAGTGACTCGTCTTGGTTGTATCGGCTTTTCAATGTATGCGTGCGGGTTTTCTGTGACAATTTTGATAGTTTACATACCCGCCAAGATCAAAATGAGCTTCATCTGCAACATTACCATGATTTTCAAAGTAATATCGCAATATTTCCTAGCGTTGTTCAAGCGTATACACAATCATATTCGTTCAGCGGAAGGATAAAACTAATTATTATACATGAGCTAAGTGTTACTATTTACGAAATAAGCACTAGTTGAAAAAAAACGTTAGATGGCGAACCCTTTAGTAAGAGCTATTTTAAACATCGCTGAAAAGAAAACAAAGGTAAGTAGATTAGTAAAAATCACTAGGGAAAAATGTGCCGATAATCCCCGGACAAAGAAGTAGTTTAGAAACTAATACAATATATACTATATTCTTAAACTGACTTAAACAATTTTGGATAAATGAATTTTAGTGCTTATTTTTCGTATAAATCTACAAAACGATTTCTGTTGCATTTCGTATTGCAAAAAAACAAAACTGAATTTGTCGATTTACTTTTCGTGATTAGTGGTACCAACTTTCAGATGAAACAAAGTTTTCGCTTTACTCTAAAGAGAAGATAAACAATTATATATTGCCATTTATGGGTACATATTGTTACGAAAATAAGGTTGGGTACCACAGCGTTTATTACATCACAAAAATAAATAAACAAAACCTGCAAGAGCAACTTATACGTGCTGTTTACAAATAACCAAATCTACAACAACAACCATTAGCAGAGATAAAGTAAACAAAAGAAATAACACGGCAACAACAATAATTAAGCAGCAAAGGAAACAAGTAACAGACAATAAGCAAGCAACAACAAATACTAAGAGCTGAAAGACGTAGATATTCACATACGTATGACTACAAAGGAACTAAAAAGAAATTAAAAGAAAGAAATGGAATCTACCTGAAATATCGAGAGTTTCGAGAGCTTTCGATGCGTTGTTTACTCAGTCATATAAAAAGCACATCGATGCGAACAGCAAACAGTTTAAGTAAAGTTTATTCAGTGAATGTGTGCAGTGTATGTATATGTGTGAAGAGAGTTTATAAGGAGTAGACTCGTGAAGCTAGTAGTGAAGTAAAAACCAGTTTAGTTGGAGCTAACTCAGTAAAGAGAGTTAAGTGTGGATAACGTCTGGTTGAAAAGGTTTTGATCGAACCTAAGTTATAACTACGATTGGGTTAGAAGATCTATAGGAAGAAAGATCTGTCGAGTAATTGTTGTTTATAAAGTTGTAAACAGACAGAGTAATTAAGAATAAAAATTGTTATTGCCTGTAAAAAGATTACAAGCAGTGATGCACATAACTGTGTTGAATAAAGGATTTTTAATTAAAACCAAACACAAAATTTATTTTATTTTAACTACAATCTACGAACTCAAAAATAAATGTTTTTAAAGAGGTAACACGTAACAATATTAATATAGACAAAAAATAAATTCGATTTTTATCAGGACACTGTTTTTGTTAGAAAAATGGTTATTGGGAATTTCATGATTTTTTATGTATGTATGACATTCATAATTATTTATATGTTTTCGAGTTGAAAATATGTATTCAATTTGCTGTTTTTGATGGAGTTAAAAGGTAACTATTTGTGATTTGTTTAAAACTATTTAAACTCAACTAATTTATATATTGTTTCCTTAGAAAGAAGAAAGAATAGAGTTAAGAGAGCTGGAGCAATTAAAGAAATTTATCCGAGAACAGAACTCTGTGTTGAAGTTAAGCGCTAATTAATATGTATATATGTATGTATGTATGTGTGTCATATTATAAAATGTACAAAATAATTTTTTTAATAAACAAATATAAAAATAATAAGAAGTTATTTCACTTAACGTATTGGATGCGCATAGCTAATTCTCGAATATATGTATAGTTTACTTAAGCTAAATGCGCATTGTTATTTACGGAAAGTATATTAAGCAAGACTAGAACTGAACGAACGTAGTAAATTTCTGAACGCACGTTCACCATTACGCAAATTGAACTTTACATAGTTGGAAACTGAACGTAAGTTTCACTCGAAACTGAACGTTTTATTTAATTTTCTACTACAACCATTCAGGATGCAGAAGACTACATATTTGTTTGGTTTTTTGCTACGTATTTTTTTTTCTGTGTAGGCACTGTAGTCTTTTATGGCCATCCAAAGGAAAACGAAAATTATTAAAATGTAAAAAAAAAATTGCCATAAATTGTTCACCTTTATATTTGGGTTAAACAAATTTTAAAAGGTTAATCAGATGCTGATGTGCCATTTACTGCAGAAAATGAAAAAAAAGCTTGAATAACCACTTTGAAACTAAAAAGAAAAAAACATCCCATGTTGCAAAAAAAGCATGTGATAAACTGAGATATAAAAAAAATGTAAAAGCTTTAGTTTAGATTAAGTTTTACGATACCCTACATAGTAGATAAAACAACTATAATACAAGGGCTCTTAGTTAAAAAGACAGACATCAGAGAGTTTAATTTTATTGTAGGGTATCTCTTTTATACTCATTTACAGAAATTTAAAATTCCATTGTTAACCCTTTGCTTAGAAAGAAAAATGTTTTTAAAGCTTAGGGAATACGTTTTTTTTTCTATTTTATTTCTAAAAAAGTTACTCTCAGCTACGTATGTGTGGAAACACAAAAGTTAAATCTAAAGTTTTAATTTTTTTCTCTCCATTTTCCCTTTCTTTTGCTTAAGCAAATGTTGATTTTTCTGCAGCCGCCACCCATCCCGCTTTACAATTGTTTGTAGACAAACAAAATCATAAGGTTGCCATATTGTTTGGAAAACAAAAAAAAAGTAAAAAACAATATAAAAAATCGCATGTATGCAGAGGTTACAGTTATTTTTCCTAGTTTTCCATATTTAACTCTTTGCTGGTTTTCTATCTTTTTTTCCAATACTCGCATGGCAAACAAATGAAAGATTTTTTTTTCTATAGAATTGGGTTAAATTTCAAGAGAGAAATTAAGCAGAGAAATAAAAAGGGTTTTTTTTTCACAAGTTTAGACAACAACTTATAACAGCAGAAGTAGATAATTTTTATTGTTTACCCTCCAAAGAAAAAAAAAAGAGGAAAGGAAAGTAAAGAGCACACAGTTATGTAGTCACAGTTTAAAAGGGAAAAAGAGAGATAAATTTGTAAATTTAAATATTTTTGGAAAGGGTTAAATGGCAACATAATTGTGTGTATTTTTCTTTTTCTTTTTTTTAATTTAAATGGGCGTCTAGAGAATTTTGATAAAAAAGCTAAAAATTAAATTTAATTTGTAGTTTTACACAATTGGCAAATTGGCTATAACAGGCAAATTGTCGCGACTGTGATGAATGTAATATATAGTTGAACATTATAGCTGAAAATGCAAAAAAAAACACAATTTTAGAGGTAATATGGATGGACAGGGTGACTTCTTTATTAAACACTCGAAACCACAATTATGCTGGGAATTTAAAGGGGGCCGCTTGTGTTGTATGCGTGTACACTAATCGCTACACCACGCCACCGTAAAAGTTTAATAAATTTGAAAATAGGCATTAACATAAAAGTGTACAATGAGCTCATTTTCCTCAATCGATCTACAACTGCAAGAAAAATGATAAGCAGGTAAGCGCAGATTTTTTGTATGCCCACCATGGTTGGCCACCCACTGGGTAACCATATAAACCCCACCTAGGTTTTATGGGGTTTTATATTTTAAAAAATCCGGGTGGGTTTTTGTAAATTTAAAGGTTTTCATAGTTTATTAACAACAAAAAAGATTAAAATTTACATATTGGGAGAACAAATTAATTCGGTCCGTTTTTTTTTTTAGCTCAAAACAGAATTGACAAATTCGTCAAAAATTTAACACTACACTACTTACTTCCATCTTTTGCCCGCCTCTGAGAAAATGTTTTTTTTTTTGCAGTGCATTGTGCTGGCACTAGGAAATTAGGTTGTAGGAAGGATGATAGATAGATGGATAAATAGATGGTCTGTGGACGTTAGATTTAAATTTGCACAACGTGACAGGGAAGACATTCGCAGGAAGATTGTTCCACAAACGATTAGTGCGACCAAAGAACGAATTTCCCTACAATGCGTTGTGCGATTTACTGGGCAATCGACTACAAAGGTATGTGCTCTACGAGAAATACGAGTACTACGTAAAAATATATCATTACTAGGAATTAGTTCCTCAATTTCGTCCAAACACATTACGTTATAGTACCGATAGAACAATAAAACACACGCTACATTGCGACGATGTTCTAATGAATCGATAGAGTTGGCTACCCTACCGTTATTAATAAGAACCTTCAGCCTCTCCTATACGCGGTTGAAAAGCTCCAAAATAGACTTTGAAGGACCGGCCCATACATGAGAGTTGTATTCCAATTTGGGTCGGATATAAATCTTATAAATATTAAGGAGATCAAATGGAGTGAAGTAATTCTTACACCGTCTTAAAAAGCCGAGACATTTGAATGCTTCTTTCGACACGCGAAATACGTGCTCGTTCCAACAAACGTCACAATGAATTCTCATGCCTAGAACATTAAGAGCATCTGATTCCTGAATATCTACATTACCCATAGATACAGATAACAACACACCACCACGTCTGTGTGTCTGAAAACAACATTGGGTTTTGCAAGCATTGAAGAAGACTGTTCGCGCGACCCCACTCAGAAATTTTCGACAGGTGGTTTGTAAGTGTGTCGCTCATATTCCGCCTTTTCGCCCCAATCTCTGAAATACTCTATATTGCTGCCATTTGCAAAAAAGTCGATAGGATTAAAAGTGAGAAAAAAAAGTCGTTAAGAAATATTAGAAATAGAGTTGGGGAAAGAACAGAACCTTACGGTAGCCCTGATTTTTCCTGAACTCGTCGGATGAAATCCCATCTATAACTACTTTTATAGGGCGATTTTTGAGAAAGCTCGATATGAATCGAGAAAAGTGACTACCGACACCAAAAGCAATAATTTTTGATATGAGAGCTTCGTATCACGTTCTGCCAAGTAGAGCGACTTTTACGAAAACTATATTTGCAATCGCACAGGAAATTGCTGGACTCTAAATATTTCAGAAGGTGGTGATTAATCATATTTTCCATAACTTTGGAAAGTGCCGAACAAACTGCAATTGGGCGGTAGTCTTCAAGGATACTAACCTCACCCTTTTTAGGGATTGGCTTCACACTAGCAACCTTCCAGCAAGATGGAAAAATACCCCAGGATAAGACGCACTAAGGCAATCCAACTAAGAAGTCGATTTTATGTTTCTTCAAAAGAAATTATTCAGTAACATCCCATAAGATGTTGTACTTGTCGAAACAGCCAATAGTCAGAAGGAGCTTTGTTTGCGGAAAACGACGATTCATTTCTAAAAATTGTTTGGTATTTTTTGCGACGTGAGATCAAGCATTGTCATGCAAAAGAATGTCCAATATTGTTTATTGTCCAGGATACATTCCAATAAACAGCTTAACGGAGTACATCTTAAGAAGTATATCAAAGGGTGTTCTAACCAAAACGCATGATGTTAATTGTAAATAAAACAAAAAATTTTCAGAGAATTATCTTAATATTTTGTATGATGATAGAAAAATCGATGGCAAATATGTGTGACATTAAATATGTGTCAAATGCTCGTCATGGGTCTGGTGGCATTTCTCTATCCGTCGGTCCATGTTTTCATTAACTCTGAGCCATAATTGATGTTCAATGTAGTTAATGTGCCGAATTATCTCATCCTTTAGCTCTTGCTATTTTTCGTAGCTTCTTGACGTAAACTTTTTTCTTTAAATATCTCCATTTTGTTGGAACCACATACCGTCCAGGTCTATATCTTCAATTTCTGACCACAAGAAATGGTTCACGATAATTTCTTGGCCGAACACATTGTCGAAGAAGTACGTACCGGTGACGCCACCAGACCATGAACCACATCACACAGTCACTCTTTGTGGATGAATCGGCTTTTTAACAATCAATCGTGGATTCTCATTTGCCCAAATGCGGGTCATCATTCAGTTTTGTCTGTTGAACTAACCATTCATACTGACGACACCTGAAATGTTCAGTAGGCTTCAGCTCTTAAATCAATTGAACCTGTAACCACATGTTAATTCAAATCTTAAATGATCGTGAGATGTTCAATTGTTGGGCAATTATCTATTAATTTTGTAAGAAAAAGTTTGTTCTCTAATTTTGGTCAAAGTTAGGCACCTGCACTTAATTTTGAATAAAATCAGCAATGGCTAACCGATTATCATCATGATTCATAACTTATTTTATTCTCAATATCTTAAGCTTTAATTTATGTGGTCAACATCTAAAATTCGCATTCTGAAAAAATTTTTATGACTTTTTGAAAAAAAAAATAATAATAATAAATCTCAAATTTGCGTGTACAAAAAATTTTTTTCACAACTAAGTATAAGTCGAATAAGTCCGAAACTGTTGAAAATACAAAGAAGTTTTATTCGGTTGATTTACAGGAAACTTCGTTCGCAAAAATTTGGTGATGATTGCATTAAAATCGGCCAAGTCTCTTTCAAGTTATGATGAAATATATTGACAAAACTACCATATTTTGGGCGAAAAATTTGAATGGAAAAAACTAAAAACGGATTTGAGTTCAGCGCATCAAAATCATTAGATTCCATATAATTTTATTTAAAGACTTTTTTCGCTGTAGATCAGTGTAATTAGACTTTCTGGGATTTTTATATAAAAATCATATTAAAGACTGTTACGAAAATAAAAATACAATATTGCATTGTGGGAATTTGTATATTTTTTGTCACCCTGTCAATTTGGCAGCAATGCCATATCGACCATCTTAACGTTACATTTGAATTAATGGATATGGAAATAGAAGATGGTCGATATTTCCTGAAGCTTCCAAATTGTAGGCAATTAGGTATATAAAAGGATGTTTTACCTACACGTCACTTAGTTATAGTTTGGCTGTTAATAAACAATGTTATGTTAAAGCGTAAATAAAAGTGTTGTATAATCGAATATTAAGTGTTGTATTAAGACAAAAAGTGTAAAAATTACAGTGAAGTAAAAAAAGAAAGTGTAAAACAATAAAAATAGCGGTTTTTATTTTACTTTAACGCAATTTAAATGATTCCAAACGTTTTAAGAAGGTTAAAACGTAACAATACAAAAAGTCACGTTCTACTCAGTAATGTTTTACCAATTCCATTTCAGGAGATTTATTATTCTCATTTAGATAAATTTAAATGCATAAAACTTTAAATATTTTAAGTAGCGCGTATAAATTAATTTACTAAATATGTTGCTGGTGGTGTGTAGTATATAGAGAGTAATTTAAAATAATAAAAATACAAAATAGAAAATAGGAATATGTAAATACAAATTAAAGCATACTTTAGGGGTTCACATAGAAATAAAACTTCAAGTATACTTATGGGAACGATGAACACACACAACAAGAAAAAACGGAAAAGAACTACACAAAACGGAAGAAATACAGTGAGAAACATGAGTAGAATAAAAGAAATGGAAAATATAAACTGAAATTATGAAAAACATTACAAAATAATAAACTACTAGGAAATAGAACAGAAACAGCGAAACTATATTAAAAAAATAATAATAATACAGTTCATTCAACCCGAGGAATATTTATGTTTTAAAATAAAATAGAAAAAATGTCTGATATTTCCTGGTAAATGTAAAGATTTATTTAAAAAATGGAATACAAGTAATTATCGTACATTTAACGCTGCTTGAAAATCCTGCGACCTTTCAACAGTGCTAGGTGAGGTTGTTATGAACTCTCTGGCATCTATCAACGAACTTGGTGTTCAAAACAAAGTTACACTACATTGGGTCCAGGGGCATGAAATCTACCCTGGCAAAGAAATAGCTGACTACTTGGCGAACAGAAGATCTCGAGATATTTTTATTGTGCATGAGCCATTCTTTGGTGTTTCTGTGGGTTACACTAGGGGAGGATCCACTCCTGGGTTGGAAGAGTATTAGCTCAATTATACGAGGCAGGCTAAAAGGTGCGATCTTAGTGTGTTACCGGTTCTATTTTTAGGACATATCTTAGCATATTTTTAGAAATATTGAGACTGAGCGATTAAAATTAATCACACGTTGAAGTACCTGGACTATACTATAGCAATCCGAATGATGTAGTTTTTGCTTTAGTCACTACAATTTTACCAAGATAAACGATGTGAATGTCATCACGTTTATCCCAAAAGACTGAAGTCAGCAAAAGAAATTCACCGTTTAGATTTATTTTCTTTCTCTAGGAAATTGTGATGATTTCTCCTACACTCTAAATTAAAAGCTCTTTCTGGTGTAAGAATATCTTTTGGCTGAACTGGAAATTTATTACCGTAAATGATGTCAAGAAAATTTGATCCAAATTTGTAATTTTGGTAATAATATTAACACTATGCAATGCGGTAGTACACTCGATATCGAAGATGGTGTTAGATGTTTGAAAATTAGATAAAAATTTCTCTGGAACAAACACAACGAACCTCAATGAACCACCATTTTACCTCTGAAATTATTGGTGTAAAGTCATCACAGTATTTAACGACAAGTATTTATTTATTAATTTGATTATTTTTTCTATTCACAATCTTTGTGGGGCATCTATCGGGGCAAATTTGAAACAGCGGCTGTTTTGAATCCGTCAATACTTACATATGTCATTCTATTCTGTCAAAAAATTCAGTATATTATCTCCACTGAACTAAATTGATTTAATTGATTTACGCTTAAGCACCCTTGGGATTAATTGGATATTTATATGTAGACAAAAAAAAAAGCTCATTTTAATCTTGGTGGTTACAATTATAGGTAATATTGTCGTATTTGCTCAATGCTCAAGAAGCCGCGGTCGTCCAAAACCAACTTTAAAAGTTTAAAATTAAAAATGCAATAAAACAAAAACGGCTTGAAATTTTGCCAAATTTATATTTTTGTTGTTAAGTATAATAGTTTCGGCTAGAAATGAAATATTATTTCATTCATATGGCTGCTACGGCTGGCCTCACAGTGCCCCTTTAGATCGCAACAATATTCGAGAACTTTTTCGAGTGTATGGGGTTGTATTTCACCAATGGCATCACGAATGTTGGCTTTCAAATTCTCAAATGTCTCTGATTTATCGGCATACCAATTTAACGGCGCCCCACAGAAAATAGTCCAACGGTATCAAACCGCAGATTATTGGCGGCCAACTGACATCATCATATCGGCTAATAAAACGGCCATAAAACGTTTGACGCAATAAATCAATTGTGTCATGAGATGTGTAGCAACTTGCGCCCTCCTGTTGAAACCAAACATCGTTCACATCAATACCATGTAGAGCGCGTACAAAAAATCGGTAATCATGGTGAAATAGGTGTTTCCATTGACCGTAAAGGCTGCGCGGTCCCCATTTTCAAAGAAATACGGGCCACTGATGCCTTTTCTCTAACAACCGTACCAGACTGTCACTCGTGATGGGTGCATTGTCTTCTGAAAGACCACGTTTCGGATTTCCGAGACTCAAAGACGGCAATTTTGCTTATTAGCGCACTCTCCAAAATAAAAATGAGTTCCATTCGAAAGATGATTTTCTTTTTGGCAAAATCGACATCATAGGGCAGTTTCTCGTTTGCCCGCCTAGCGAAGCGACAACGAAACGGATGGTCATGTGTCTTCAATTCTTGAACCAATTATATTTTTTAAGGCGTCATACTGGGATCTTTTCGCAAGATTCAACGTAAACTGGTGCTTGTTCAATTCTTGAGAACGATGACGAATTGATGTTGATGGATTCTCAAGCACACTCTCAGCCACAGCTTAGATTTTTTCGGGTGTACGCACTATACGAACACGCTTACGTCTTGGCTCATCAACAATGAAACTAATTTTACGAACTTTTTCCATAAGCTTGGTCCTTCTGTGCGACCATATTTTGTACGATATTTACGTGCAATTTCCGACCAATTGTCTTTGTTTTTGGAAATAAATTTCTTAAAAAAAAGCCCAACGCTTCTAAAGCATAAATCGATTAATTTCATTCAGTGGAGATAATATACTGAATTTTGTGACAGAATAGAATGACATAAGTATTGCCAGATTCGAAATATTCATATTAATTTCACTCCAGCTTTTTCTTGTCTTGCCAACTTCTTTACTGATCTGTCTTAACTACGTGTGAGCGTGCCTTCTATCGGAGGCTAACTTTTGGTTTTCATTACATTGTAGTTCTGGCTATGTCTTTATAGAGCTTTTGTAGCATATGTCCCTTCCAGTTCCATTTACATCTTCTGATTTCCCGCCATTTGAGATTCAAGATTCTTCGCAAGCATCTATTAATAAATAGCTGTATAGCCCTATCAAGGTCTCCCCAACCATACTTATTAACTTGATGTCTAAGCTGAAGATCCTGATATTGACATTCGTATATAGTGAGGTTGATCTTCAAACGTTCGTCTATTGTCCGAATGCTCTCTTTGCAAGCTTTATGCGGTTTTCCATTTCCATTAAAGAGCCAACTGAGTTTGCTATAATGCTATCCAAGTAGCAGCAGTATCATACGTCCTGTATGGTATTAGCATTGATTTTGAAGGTTCTAGATATATCACAGTCTATTCTCAGTACCTGGTTTTATTAATTATCCAGCTTTGATTACGATTTGGACAACACTTCTCGGTTTCTTTGACATATCCGTATAGTTGTGAGAAATCAGGCAAATATCGTCAGCATAGTTTAGATCTTCCAACCCAGTATCGAGTCTCTAGATTATATCTCGCTCCACTGCATCACTATATGTATAATAATGTTATAAAACGATTTTATTTTTAAAATTGTTGTCAAAAAAAATAAAAATTGTTTGCATTTCATTATATAATAATTCAATAAATTTTTGTAATTTTTTTAATTCTTCTTTTTTTAGTGCAATTCTAATTAAGAATTAAATCTTTTCAAAGAAAAATAATAGATAAAATCAAATAATTCTTTTCCATTTGCTTGTAGACATTTAAATCCATATTTTTTAGAAAATAAAATAAAATTGTTTTGTTTGTCTGTTGTCATTATTGGCTTTTAATTTCGTAATGACTTTAAAAACAGCAACAAAAACAAAAAAGTCAACAACAACAGTATACTCTTGTAGGATAATAAAGGCATTTAAAAAAATAACTTGTGGAATAATTAAAAAAAAAAATTGTTGAAAAATTCTGTCTTGACATTCTTTTCTTTTTTCTACTCATATCCTTAAATATCTTCTAATGCTTTTCTTTTATATGTTTTACTTTGCTTTCTATTAAACTTCTAGGCTTATAGCGCCTATGCCAAAGTCTTAAAGGATTTGTCGTTTTTCTGTGCTTTTTTTCATCCACTTTAACTGGTACCCACCCGATATTTTAAAAAGTTAAAAAAAATTTGTTTTTCTTATTTTTGTTTTCTTTTATAAGATGACAGTTGTTTAAAGTCTTTTGACATAAGTTGTTACAGGGGAAGGGAAGGGGTGGTAGAAAATTTATTCATATATAAGATTTTAAGTTAAAGCCCTCATGTGCACTGGCTTGTTTTCTCATAATATCAGCAGCTTATTTAAATTTTCTCTAAGTTGTAGTCTAGAACTTTTTTTTTTACTTAAAAAGCCATTTATCCTTTTTATTATGACTATGACTGTGTTCCATATTGAGGGAAAAAAATAAATAAAAACGAAAAAAAAGATTGAAATTTCTCTCGTTATGGTTATAAAGCCAAAAACTGTCATCTTGGTGTTACAAGACATTATGCTAATTTTTTTTCTCTTTATCATCTACCACCACTCGTATACATACTATATACCAACCCAGGCATCGTTATTATATGCTTATATATATCTACTCCATAACATATATCCTTTTAGTTGTTTTTGCTCTCTCTCTCTCTCTCTCTCTCTGTCTCCTCCTTGTAAAAACAATAATAAAAAAAATTAAAGAAAATTTTATATTACAAACTAATTGCTTACTTCCGAGTTTTCTTGCTCTTTTTTTCATATTTTCCATTTTCCATATTTTACGTAAAAGGAAATTAAAGTAGAAGAATATCACAAAGATAAAGTAAGAGAAAACAACAAAATGCAGAAAAAGTATAATGTAAAAAGGTATAAACATAAAAGGATCAAGGACGGTATGCCAATGGAAAGTGTTCAAGGTAAAAATGTGTTGATGTTTCAAAAGTAGATTTAAATATACAGCCCGTAGGAAAAACAAAATCCTAACCGCCTTAAGGTCTACAAAATGCTTTCATAAGAAATTAAGTTAAAAAAAATTAAAATATTTCTGCATTCAATTGTTCAGAGGTTGTAAAATTGAAATGTAAGCCTTGACCCAAAAATTTAAATATTTCACTAAAAAAAATGCGAAATTTTACTTACGTAAGATTATGCAACTCTGTTTTAACCTTCACAAATTAAAAATAATTGCTGTTCGAAAAAGTTCGATTACAAATTCGGCCGTTACATGTCTCTAAAATGAAAAATCTCTGGTATTATTAGTTGCATCAAGAGACAATATAATTTGTTTGAAAGATGACAGTTTTACCCTTAAGTTCACAAGAAAAACTCGTGTGTTTTTTCAATTTAAACTTTACTGCAATACTGTTGTGGAGTAAAACGAATTTAATCATAAACAAATAACAAATTGCTGCATTAGAGGGCTAAGCTTCATTTTGTTAGAAGGCGTTATTAAAACGCTGTATTCTGTAAAAATATATCGACATATAAATTGACTGGAAATTCAGAAAACTACCGTTATATTATGCTTTTCTATTATACAGTAGAAAAGGTAAAAATGCGTAGCAGGCTAATAAAAAAGAGTTTGTATAATTTACAGAGACGATTCTGTTACTACGGGTGGACAAATTTGAGTTAAGGAATTTTTTATCTGTCAAATAATGAAAGATCAAGAATTGAGCTATCAATCTTTGATACTTATTTAGTAAAAACTGGAAAGTTTTAACTATGGAGCGCTACAATCTTGAACCAAGAATTTTAGTTGTGAAAATTTACTATCAAAATAGGGAAAACTTTACTGTATGACTTCGTAAAATTCGAGCAGCATTTCCTCGAAATTAGGCTCCTTCTAATTACGCTGTGCGTAATTTAATCGCTAAATTCGAGGTTCCCGATACTGTTGCTGACAATAGATCAATAAAATAGACTAGTAGTGGCCGCAGTTATACAAACATAACCGCAGTTCAGCAAAATGTTCAGAATGAGCCTGGAACATCAACTCCTCAAGGTTCGTAAAAGTTAGGCAACATAAGAGGCAATATTTTGCATAAAGATTTTCATCTCCAGGCTTCAACTCGTTCACGAATTAAAGCCAGCCGACCATTGTTTGCGTCGAACGTTTTTGAATTGGCTGTTTGAAAACCTGAACTAAAAGAACGAATTTTTCAACAAAATCATCTTTAGTGATGAGGCCCATTTTCAGTTAGGCGGTTATATAAACAAATAAAATTGTCGCATATGGGGCTCACAAAATATACAAACAGTCCTCGACAAACCATTACATCCAAAGAAGTGACCGTAGGGTGCAGGTTGTGTTTAGGCGGCATCCTCTATGAAAAAAGTACTAAGCTTTTGGGTTAGTTAACTTTTATCTTTTTCATGTATCTGATCTTTTTTCTTACTTTTTTCTGTAAGATGAACCACATAGTTATCACCGGATTGGCGCCGAATTGGCCCCCATACCGGAGTTATTCTGTAAACTTTAGTGTTTTTTTCTGCTTTTTTTCGATTATAACGACGTCAATCTGAGATACTTTAGCGAATCTCAATATAGACCAGTAGCAGTTATTTTATTTATATTTTTCTTCATTTCTTTTTAAATTTAAAACAACATTTTTCAACACACAAGTCCTCTTAAAAATTTCTTATAGATTTTAGTTAAAACTTGAAACTCTCAGACTCAAAAGGCGTAATTAAAAACTTTCCTAAACAAGTCTCTGTCAAACTGCTTGTAATTTTAACTTAAAGTATGTCGCAGTCTAGCCTTTGGCATACCGTCTATGCAAATTGTTTTGTAAGAAAGCAAACAGTTTATGATAAATCTGTGTTATTGTCCTTTTTTGCTGTGTTTTATGAATTTCAGATTTTTTATTGCTTTCATTTACTAAAACTCAATACTTTTTTTCCTATTTTTTTCAATGAATCCAGGGTTCAAGCTAAATGCGTCGCTTTCCTCATTGCTGTTATTATATTCATTTTTTTTTTTTTTGTGAGCTTTTAGATGATTTAGGTTAAAATTTGTCCTTTTTGCTTTTTTATAAGGATACCACCCCAGTTTTACATATACATACACTATTCAGTAAGTGTGTGTATTATTGTGTTGCCGTTTGGCTCTTTTTAATTGTTCAGATTATGGCAGACTTTGATTTTGGCTGTTCTGGTGTCAAACTTTCTTGTTTTTTTTTTCTGGCTTATTTAAGGCGAAAACAAGAAAACAAAGAACAGCTAAAAAAGCGTAAAAATAACAGCAAAAAATAAATCATCAAAACAAAAAAAGGTTTTTTTTTAAGTCATTAAGTTAAATGGAATTATGATGTGATTAAATTTTAATTGAAATTTAATGGATTTTTTTTTGTCCTTAATTTTTCCGTAACTTATGATAAGTAATGGCCAGTAAAAGAATAAATCCGTTGTTTTTAATGATTAAGCTTTTTTTACATTTTTTGATGTAAAATTCATGTTTTTTTTTTTCATACAAATATTATCGTTCAAAGCATTAAACTGGTTAATCATTAAACGAAGCACATGCTTCTTAATAGTTCAGGATTTCTTACATGTTGGCATGTATGTGCCTTAATGTCTATTTGAGAACTCCTTTAGCAAGTACAAGAGGCAATGACAGTAGAAAAATTCTATTCAACTGACATTTGTCTTTCTCATACAGACTGCTCAGCCCTTTGCGGTCAGTTTGCGAATAAATGGAACAATGCATTCGTTTTTCAAGGTCTGTGAAAATTATTCCACCTCTCCTTCCTCTCCTTGCCATGAGTAACGGAGAGCGACTTTTTGTTAGTTCGCAAAAAAAAAGAAGATGGATTTTATTTGAAAACGAATTTGTTTCTTCCAAGTCAGAAACAAGTGGACTTAATTTATGAAAAGATTTTCTAAGTTGAAGCTACTCCCAGCTAGAGCATTTTGAATGAGAGAAAATTAATGGAACAATTGCTACAGTTTCTTATATCCAAATTGGTTTTTGGGTCTTCCAATTAAACTTTTTAACTTAAGACCACCATTCAGGGGATGACTCCTACTTACGCAGTGCATTGTGCTGGTACTAGAAAATAGATTATGGGAAGTGGGATAGAGGGAGTAACGCTTATGTACGTTAATTTGAATTTATCCATATCGTAAGTGATAGTAATAATTTTCGCTGAAAGATTATTCCACAAACGAACGGTGCTTACAAAGAACGAACTATCTCTGTAATGCTTTGTGTGATTTGTTGGAAAATGAACTACAAAGGGATGAGCTCTACGGGAAAAACAAGTATTACGTGAAAATATGTGATTATTATTTTATTTCGTCAGAACACATTCCGTTATAGTACCAATAGAATGATGAGACATATGCCACATTGCGACAATGCTCTAATGAGTCGATAGAGTTGGCTATCTTACCGTCACTAATAAGCACTTTCGCTCTCTCCTGTACGCCATCGAGAAGCTCTAAAATAGACACATACATGAGAGTTGTATTTTATTTTGAGTTGAGTATAGGTCTTGTAAATATTGAGAAGATCAGATGGAGTGAAGTATTTTGTGCATCGCCTTAAAATTAAAGCACTGGAATGCTTCTTCGGACACTCGAAATATGTGATCGTTCCAATGGATATCATGCCCAGAACATCAAGAACATCTGAATCCTCGATACTTATATTACCCAGTGTTACAGGCGACACCACATCAGCACATTTGCGTGTTAGATAACGCATTAAAATCGACCTGATTCGCATAACCCCACTCGGAGATTTTCGCAACAAATTTGCATAACGGAATGTCACAAAAACTAAAACTCTCCGTATTAACCCGACGTACCCAGATTTATTTTTTTTTTGGCACTGATGAAATGGAGGAAGTCTATTAAAGTAAGATAAAGTCACAAAAAAAGTAACAAGTTTTCGTGAACCACTGTCATCGCGGGATCATGGGCATTTTCTGAGTATGCTTTGGCGAAGAACAACCCGAAAACAAAAGGAGTAAATGGCAGTGGATTTGTCACACTGCTAGAAGGCAACCGAACGATATTAGCAGAATTGCCATAGATTGGAATCTACAGAGGAGCAGAAAAAGCGGACGCCCAGCGTATACATAGAGACGAAAATAGAGGGCGACATGAACAGATCCGTTTAACATCAATTGGAACTTATTATTATCATTAGTGACTATGGTGCAGACAAATACGTTTTGCAAGAAATCTGAAGAATTTGTAGAAATATTTAATAAACCGGTTAATTTATCATTTTAAAACCAAAAATCCATATAAAACCAACAACAAATATCTATTTTAAGAGCAAATTTTTATTCTTCAGAACTGTCTTTATCTTGAAAACGTTTTCACATTTTAAAGCAATTCTTAACCCTTATGAATATTCGAATATTCTAATATTCAAGCAAATAAAGTATGAAAAACCCTTCCTTCCCAACACAGGTTATTTGACATAAGAATACGTAATAATAAATGGTCCACCAAATAATTTTTTTTTTGAAAATGCTGTATAAAAACTACTGAATATTCTCAAATTTCTTTTTTTATTTGAAAGTACAATCCTTCCGGTTAATAATGGAAAATAATTTCATTGAAATGGCTGCCTCGGCTGGCCATGCAGTAGCCTACACGACCGGTCCAATTTTTAAGCACATTATTGATTGTGTGCAGCTGTATTTCACCAATGGCTTCAGAAATATTGTCCTTTAAAGCGTCATTTGTCTCTGGCTTGTTGGCGTAACACTTATCTTTGACGGCACCCCACAAATTATACTCCAAATCGCAGCTCCGAGGTGGCCGAACGACATCATCTCAGGCCACTCCTTGCTTATTTTGAAGAAAAATGGCCTAATTATACCTCTGGACCAAAATTAGCACCAAACTGTGACTCGTCTTGGGTGTATCGGCTTTTCAATGTATGCGTGTGCGCTAAATTCGACAATTTCTCTTGTTTACATACCCGCCAAGATTAAAATGAGCTTCATCTGAAAAGATGATTTTTTTTGGCAAAATCGACATCTTCTGTAAATCGATCGCAGGCCCATTTAGCGAAGCGAAGTTCAAGCGTATACACAACCATATTCGTTCAACGGAAGGATAAAACTAATTATCTGTCAAATCAGACATGAGTTAAGTGTTACCATTCACGAAATAAACACTAGTTGAGAAAAACGCGTTAGATGGCGGATCCTTTATTTAAATATTTTTTGAAATATTTGTTGAAACATTTAATAAAATATACCATCAAATTTTCTACAAACTCCTCAGTTGGTAACTGTAACGAAATGCATTTAAAAGAGAAAGAAGGAACTGATTTTACTCTGCGTGAGGTGTTGAAAAAATGCGACGAGAACACGTTGCTACTACCCGAAAATGAAAAAGTTTTTTAAAGTTAAAGTTTATAATTGCATTACAATATTTTGAAGACTTCAAAAAAATAAAACTGAATACAGCCAACAACAAACAACAGCTATAAAAAAAAACTTTAGGCTAAAAATTGAAACAATTTTTTTCTTTAAATATATTTTTTTAACAGAGGCTGTGAAATTGGAAAAAGTTGGGAGCAACTTCCAGAAGGCAGGAGGCATAGAAAGGCAACAGTTCCTTGAACAAAATAAATTTTGGGGTACAACTAGAATATAGCACTAGCAAAATGCATTTCTGAATTATTATTATTATTTATTTTTATGTTTTTTATTTTTAGTTCCTAAATAAGTTCCTAAATTTCTAAATAAAGACAAAAGATATTATACTTACAAGCTTCAGAAGCTTAAATTTCGTGTGCTCATTTCCAACCAAGACTAAGAAAATTCTGCACCATCAGTTTTAATGATAAAAAAGTGATTTACTGTAGCTGGCCAGTTAAGGCCTCTGAACCCTTAATAGTTAAAAAAATGCAATATATAATCTTGGTCTTCGGACATTGAAATGGCGAGAAATTGTGGCAGCCATAGGCAATTTTAAATGATCATTTGTGTATGAGAAAGCTCTCCGAATAATAGGTGCTAAGATAACTCACAATCGACCAATCAAGAGACAAAATCGCAGGAGTGTTTGACGTTTTCCAACTGCAATATGGATAAGTTCTTGTGCAGTTTCTTAAAGATGGACAAAACGTTTATTTAGCACAACACACCATACATACAACAGTAATCAAATCAGTGGGTTTTTTGGAGTAAACCGGCGCCAAAAAAACCAAGTTAAGCATATCAGCCAATAAAGTCATTTCGACCGTTCTTTTTTTTATATGCAAGCAGTATAGTCGATATTGACCACCGTCAGAAGGGTAAAATAATCAATGGTAAATATTATACCAGCTAATTGGGCAGACTTAATGAGGGTTTATGAAAAAAAGGCCGGATTTGGGCCAAAAAATATTAGCTTTCCCCAGGAAAATGCAATGAAAGACAAATGAGCAGTTTCCATGGCAAAAAGCCATGTATTAGGCTACAAATTTTTCCCTGATATGCCCTAGTTTCCGGACTTAATAGACACTTTGGCTATTTCTTGTTTCGTAACCTAAAGAAATGACTCCAATGATAACATCATCTCGCTAACAAAAACCTATTTCGTTGGCCGTGACAAATCTCATTTTTTGAAGGATTAAAAAATTGGAGAAACGTTGGACAAGGTGTGTAGAACTCAAAGGGACTGTGTTAAAAGAATACAATTATTTTTGTATTCGAAAACCTGTCTTTCAATCCAAGAGTCACGGACTTATTGACCCTCTCGTATTTATTTATTTATAAAGTGAAATCTTAAAAATTAATTTTGAATACAAACATTAGCTGTTGGTTGGTAGGTTTGGGTGGTACCCTGAATACAAAAGGTTAGTTAGCACCATTGTGCCATTGGGGTACCATAAATCTACATCCAAAAATAAAGAAGAGGGAGTTAAGATAGTGGCACCGTTAATCACGCTGGAGTTCATGCCTACAGAAACTTTACAATCCTAGTGTGGATCACATTAACCATGATGCTGAGGTCTGAAAACTTTAAAGCACCCAGTATGATAAGCCTACTCCTGCACAGAGCCGGACCACCGATTCTTCACTGTCGTTCTCAGCATGTTTTCCTCTTGAAAATCAGTGTGTCAGTCTTAAGTATATCATAGGTTGGCATTGTTTTCCTTGAAATGAAGTAATAAACGTTCTTTTTTGTCTATATTCCGTTATTCTCAGAAACGATAGCCATAAACATCGAATGACCACCCGCATTGATGGTGGGATGAATCAGTACTCTCTCGAGCTAGCACGTCGGCTATTTCTTCCCCTCAATATCACAGTGTCTGGGAACATAAATTACATCTGGACCAGTCTGGAACTTGGCAATAAAAATCTTGATGTGGACATTGATGTTTTGCATTAAATTTATTTTTTTATTTTTTTGTAATCCATAGAGTTTTGTAGCCAAATATTGAAAACAAAAAAAAATATAAAATTAAAAACAAATTAAATAAATTGTTGAATTAAATAATAATCTATGATTGATATTATTTTGCTTTTAAAAGTTCTTCGAACCAGACGTATGATTAATATGAAATATTTATTTTCGATATGAATCATGCGTACATACATACATATGTACCATATGTACTTTAGTTACTTGATTCAAAAGTTTTAGCACTAAGTGTCCGATATATAGGGTGCTTTTTAGAGTCTTTAGAGAGTCTTTTTTAAAGACTATTTTTGGCAGTTCAGCTGTCGTCGTGCAACATGTAACTGTCAGACATATTCAGTTTGGTCTATAATATAACCATGAATCGACTTACAAACGAACAACGCTTGCAGATAATTGAATTCTATTATCGAAATTCATGCTCGATTAAGAAAGTAAACCGTGCACTTCTTTCATTTTATAGTCACCCCATTTCTGGTTGAAGGAATACGTGAACAAGGAAAATTGCCGTCTTTGGTGTAAAGAGCAGCCAGAAGCATCGTAATAACTGCTAATGCATTCCGAAAAATGCACTTTTTGGAGTGAATTATGGGCCGGTGGCATCATAAGAACGCTTTTTTTCAAAGACGACGATAGCAGGAATGTTACTGTGAATGGCGAGCGCTACTGTGATATGATTACAAATTTTGTTTTGCCCAAAATGGAAGAGCTGGACTTAACTGACAATGACACAATTGAAAGGCGAGTTCGGTGAATAGTTTATTGCACGTTTGGGACCGGTCAATTGGCTGCCTAGATCGTGTGAGCTAAGCGGTTGACAAGCCACTGGGTAACCAAGAATAGCTGACGGGCGGGTTAAAGGTTTTCATAGTTTATTTACCACAAAAATAAATACAATTCACGTTTTGTTACTACAAATTAATTGAGTCCTTTTTTAACTCAACAGAGATATGAAATAAGAAATTTATCATATCATTGCTTACATCTTTTCCCAGCTTTGTGCCAATTTCCAAGTTCAGTATCAGAAAAACTTCTTGTCTTTTAACGCGCTCCTACTTTGAACCCTATTTTATATGTTTTCATAGGAAGTGATTCGGTGACATGCTAAAAGATACACCCATTCCTCTTTTTACGGCCTATATAGATTCTGAAAATGTAGGTCGTAAATCGAAATGTCATGAAATGAGATGAATATGTGTTGCGTTTATTTGCCTCACACTACTTACACAATTTTTTAGCCGTCAAGCGAATTAAAACAGGCCGTTATAGCGAAATACTGTAAAAAGTAAGGTCATATAAAGAGGTATGAGTATTATATCCGTTGTGTTAGCCAATAGCCAGACTTTTAGGACGAGAGGCCAACCGTTTTCATGCGAAAGAATAACTTAATCAGGTCTGTCTTTACATTTTGGCTGTTATTCTCATAATGCATTATTTAAACGGAGTAATTGCAGTCTGCTCCAATCACCGAGTTTTAGCAATTCTTGATTCCAACAAGAGTAAAAAATTGCGTTATATATAGTAAAGCAAATAAAAAATATTGTCTAATGGAACGAAGTTAAACCAATTAAAAACCCAATAAAATCCGGTGGATTGGTTTTTTTTAAACACCAGGCTAACCCTGGACTTAATGCCTTTATAGTATTTTTGTGGGCATTTGTTAAGACATACTATTGACAGGAATAGGGACAAGCAGGCAGAGGTTGACGCACTATAAATCAATATTTAAGAACATATTCCTGACATACCAGCCGATATGTTTTAGAAAGAATGTCAAAATTGCATCAGCGTATGAATCATTTGAAGCGAAATCATTTTTAAATATTAAATATAAAGGGTGGGCAAATTTGAGGTTAAGAAGTAAAATTAGCTTAAAAACAATTTTTTTTTTAGTTGAGTTTTATTCATACCAATAAACAATAGAGATATGGAAATCAATAATGGAATATGATGTCGGGCAAATGTTTAACTCTAGCACGCCGGCAGACGTCAGATTTTTTCACAAAATTTTGAACCACATTTTGCAACAAAGCTTCCCTTATCTCGTCGTCGTCGTCAATGCAGCGCCGAATTTCATCTTTAAGAGTGTCAGTTATTTGTAGTTTGTTCACGTAAACGCGGACTGGATGAAATAATCCAGCGGCGTTAAGTCCAAAAACGAGGCGGCCAATTTACATCGCCGAATCGAGAAAATACGCGACCGGAAAATTTCTTATGCAATAACTGAATGCTTTGGCTGGCTGTGTGGTTTGTGGCGCCTTCCTGCTGAAAGATCGCTGATGTCAACATTAGCTAATTGGGGCCACCAAAATTGGTTATCATGGTTTGGTAGCCCAGAGAGTTCATGTTAAGGGGTTTTCTTGCTAATTTTTGAAAAAATACTGGTCAATAATGCGCCTAACCATAAACCGCATCATACGCTCTCTTTGTTTGAATGCAATGGTTTTTCGAAGACTGTTTGTGGATTTTGTCATCACTAAACTTGATTTTTTTTAATGTGATTAAAAATATTGTGAAAAATTAGACGTGGACATTTGCC
This sequence comes from Wohlfahrtia magnifica, assembly GCA_023159175.1. NCBI lineage: Eukaryota > Metazoa > Arthropoda > Insecta > Diptera > Sarcophagidae > Wohlfahrtia > Wohlfahrtia magnifica. The sequence continues at coordinate 4,200,197 of JAKWBJ010000482.1, read as the reverse complement.
CGACCTCATATTCCATTATTAATTCCCATATTTCTATTTAATATTGGTATGAATAAAACTGTATTTTTAAAAAAATTTGCCCACCCTTTCGTTCTATCGATTCAAATAGATTTAATTAATTTTACTAAATTTTATGTAGGATACAATATGAAAAATTTGTCATAACCAGGGAAACCAGAAATATGTAATTGCATGAAATATGAATCTCATGAAACCAATCAAGTCGGATCCATTTTATGAACTCTGGCATCGATTTGCATATTTTTGCATATTTTGCTCATAACAGTATCGTTTTTGCACATTTTGCATAACGCACGTTATATGCTTTGCTCATGGACTGCATTTTTATGCGAACGTATAGGACATCAGCCGAAAACTCATATAAATGTAAAAAATTTTCCCTGAAATGCTTCAAGTAGAGTAAGAATCAAAATAGTAAGAACCAAAATCAGTTATAATATGCTGGGGAACTTGGGTTGCGGACATTAATTACTATGCTTACAATTTTGAAAGGATCTTAGAAGTTCTTTGAAATTGAATTGCAATTTTTTATCTTTATTATACTGTATTGTTTTTGTTATTGCTAGTTTTTAATTTCGTATTTTAAAGGTGTTCAAAAGTTATTGAATTGTTGAATCGATCTTTTTCTATTAACAAAGAAGAAGTTTTGGATATTTAAGATCATATTTCCGGATTTTCACTGTATATATTAGGCTTAACACTTTCTGTAGCATATTTCTGATTTCCCTGGTTATAACTAAACATATTATGTATATTTAAAGAACACAGATCTAGACCTAGTTAATAAAACACCTAAAGTCATGTATGTTTCTAGGGTACACAGACAAAGAGTAGTACAAATTAAAAACCTACACAAAAACTTCAAATAAGTCAAAACATTAATTTTTGGCCTTTTCGTGTGTTTTATTTGTCTAAAGAAAAAGAAAAAGTTTTTATTAAAAAGAAAGCAAAAAAAAACTTTTTCGTAACACTTTTAAATGGTGTGTCTTAGTACACACACACATACATTTACTTTAAGAAAAAAAATTATTGTGGCATCAAATATACTGCAGTAACCTTGCACGTTTATTGTAATTATGCCCAACATAAAATGTTAAAACGCCTAGTGGTATGCTATTCTGGATACTGCATGTATTTGTACAGCAAACGTTTTTAGCAGCTGCGTTCGTGTTTTTTGAGACATATACTGGTTTAATTTCACTTTTTTATTCTTATTTCTTTTCTGGCTTTTTTGTCTACAAAGTCTTTTGTTTATGCTAAGGCTGGATAAGCTGCTTTTCCTAACTTGAGGGCTACGGTGGTAAAAATGGTGGTAGTTGTGGTGTTGGCGGTGTTAGGAGTAGTGTTATTGGCATTGAAGATGTGGAAGATGGCTGGTTGTAAGAAAAGTTTTTACTTTTCTCGTTTTTGTTGTTTTATTATTATTATTAAGGCAAGAGTTTTAATATCCTTTTACTTTGTTTGTTTTGCTTTTGTTAGCAAGAAAGTATAAGTCTTTTAAGAAAATCACGTAAATAACTTAAAATCGAGTTAATTTTTTTCATCCTTTTATTTTTCCTACTTTTTTTCCAGCTTTTTTTTTCCATGATAATAATGACAATGATGATGATCAGTTAAATTACTTTCGCAGGCTGTTTCGGTGTTGAACGTAGAACACAAGTAAACAAACAAAATAAGTAAAAGCCAAAAGGTTTATAGTCAAATAAAGTAAAGTTGGAAAAAAAATTTGTCATATACTTTTTTTAGGTTTTTTTTCTGTTGTTTTGCTTTTTAGCTATTAAAGCATTTAATTTTATTTTTAACCACATTTTCCGTTTCTGCTTGCCGGTTTTCTTTTTTGGGGTTTTTGTAATTTCCTTTCTTTTTTTTTTGTCTGCCATTGAAATTAAATTATATGTAAATTTGTTTTTATTGCTGTTAAATGAGTTTTTTGCCAATAAAAATGAAAAAATTTTAATAAAAAAAAAACTTGTTCTGTCTGCTATGTTTCCATCTACGCCTAATGATACGGCTACAAGAAAATTGTCATAAAGTTGACAATAAGTTAATGAGCCAAAGTAACGCTGCTGTACAATTGTCTAGCGTTGAATGCTAATTTCTTTTTCTAATTTTCACAATTTTTTGTTTGTTCATCTTTCTAAAGAAATAAATACAAAAACCAAAATTATTTGCTTCTTATTGTGTACTCGGAGTTATACCGGGCGTATGATTTATAACTCATATAAATCATACATCGTGTGGGGTATTTCATTTTTGCAACAAGCAAAAATATCTTTGATATTTAATATATATTTTTATGCGCTATGGTCGCCTAACCTCAGAAATCATCAGCATTTCAGATTCTATGGATAAGTTTATATTTAGAATTTTTTTTATGTGAGATTTTTCGAAGAGGCTGCTTCATACATCTTATGATAACTTTGAAATGACTCGTTCGATTTTGTTAAGCCATATGTTAAAAAATTTCGCATTATACCAGCTTTAAGTCATTCTAATATCATTTTATAATATAAACCACAATTTTGGAGTTGTTGAAAAACAAATTATAAAAAAAATTTTTTTTATTTTTTAAATTATGATATTTTTGATTTTTAAACATGCACAAAAATAGAAATCAGTAAATATTTACCAGTTTCAGTATTTATGCATAAAGTTGCGTGTAATAGAAATAAAATAAGCCATAACTCATAAAAATCGATTGCTAAATACATATTTTATCACCAATTAAGTGAAAGTATCCAGTTTTGAAAATAATATTTTGTAACGCATGTCGTATAAGCGATATTTTTTATTTAGAAATATCACTCATACGCTCAGTGCAAATTTCGGCAATTACAGCAGAACTATTTTTTTTCAAAGCTAGGTACATTCACGTTATTGGAAATAAAATATATCTTTACCAATTGATTTTCGTGAATTAAGGTTTATTTTATTTATTTTATATGTAACTATGAATAAATAGTGAAACTGGTAAATATTTACTGTTTTCTGTTTTTCTGCATGTTTAGAAATCAAAAATATCAAAATTTTTCAAAAAAAAAAAATATTGTTTATGACTTTTTTCTCAATAACTCCCAAAATGTGGGTTATATTATAAAATAAAATGACTTAAAGCTGGGATAAGTTGGACCGTTTTAACGTATGGCTTAGCGAAATCGAATAGATCATTTCAAAGTTATCATAAGATGTATGAGGCAGTCTCTTCAAAAATCTCACATTTTAGAAAAAAATTATAAAAAAAAAGTTTATCCATAGAATCTGAAACGCTGATAATTTTAAAAGTTAGGCGACTACAGCGCATCAAAAAATCTTATAAATATCAAAGGTTTTTTTTTTTTTGTTGCATAGGGTTATTATAAGCATCATACATATGTACTCATATGTCTACTTTATGAAGTTTTTTTTCAAGATTTATTTGAATTTTTTTCATTATTTTAAATTTAAATTGATATTAAATTTATTCGTATGTACATTTTACAAAAGAAAAAAAATATATTTTATAATAATCTATTTATCTTAATAATTATTCCCATTAAAATGGTAAATAAACAGATTATAATTGAATTTATAACATGCTTTTATAATTTACTAGAGTATATCTATATTAATTATATATTAAATCCATACACAATGATAATCATACACTAATTATTTTTTGTTTGTTTTCAATACTATAGTTGACACCGTCAAAGTCTGCTTTACTTTAAAATCTGTTGGAATAGTACAACAGTTTTTAATTTAATTACAAAACTCATATGAAAATTATTAAAACTTTTTGTTGCATTGATAGATTTGGCAATTAAAAAGAGAAACCCTTCTGACTGAAAAGATTGCTACCAACTCGAATTTTCTGAAGAGCGTTCATCCACTGCCCGAACTTGAAAGAGTATCAGTGACTAAGCCTAGTATATCGTTTCCGGTCGTGCAGTCGTTCGGCTTCTGTAAGTCTCTACGTTAATAAGTCATCTAGGCCGAATGACATTGCAGCGGTGGTCGATGCTTGCACGTCCATTGGCTAACATTTTCAGTGCCTCTTATCGTGCCAGTATTTTTCGATCTTGCGGGAAGGTTGTCAATGTAACGCCAATGCCTAAAAAAACATTCAGAACTTCCGCTCACTAGGAGTTTGCTCAGCACTCTACAAAGTCATGGGAATTATGGCCAATTACCACCTTGTGAAGTATTTGGATTAAAAAAAAAGCGGTTAATTTGATAACCGTCAGTAAGGTTTCTGTGGAAGCCGCTCTACTGGTGATCTGCTGGCGTAACTCTACGAGCGGTGAAATAAGTCCATTCATGGATTTGGTGAGAGTAAGGATGTAGCTCCGTATATTTTCAAGGCGTTCGATAGAATCAGACAAGCTTAATGCTTTTAGTGTCGGTAGTCACTTCTGTCGATTTATATCGAGCTTTCTCAGAAATCGCAGTGTAAGAGTTATGGATGGATTCACGATTAATTCTGGGATACCGGAAGCCTGTGTTCTTTCTCCCATTTCATTCTAGTATTTCTGCACGACTTCCTTCTTTTTACTTCCAACCCTATTCATACGTTTTTACCTTTTAAAAACGCTCATTAATGATTTCGTATATTGCAGTTAAAATAAAAATAGATTTGTGTTTGGTTTTAATTCAATAATATTTTATTAACACAGTTTTGTATTTCTTTGCTTGTAACCTTCTCACAAGCAACAACAATTTAACTATTCTTAGTTAATCTCTCTGTTTATAATTTTGTAAAGGACAATAATTACTCGACAGATTTTTCTACCTAAAGATCTTCATACCAGTTTTGTGACAACGATATTTCGGTTAGATTCCATTTCTTTTCCTTTAGTTCTTATGCAGCGATCTGATCGTAAATATCTTGTTTATTTCAGTGATGGTTGTGTTGTTGTTGTTGTTTCATCGTTTGCTGGCTTTGTTGCTGTAGTTTTTATTTTTATTTGTAAACAAGCACATAGTTGTTTGTGTAAATTTTTTTTTTAGTAAAGTAACAAACGACAGTGATTCCCAAACGTGATTTTCGCATTACTATGTACTTTTTCGCAGATGACAGCAACATTCGTTATTCATACTCATTTAATCATTGGCCGAGCTTTTTGGAGATTTGGGCGAAAAGGCGGAATATAAATGACACTCTTTCAAGTGATCTGGCGAAAATCTGCGAGAGGGGTTGTGCGAATAGGATCAAGTTTAATAAGCGCAAAACTCAATGTTGTCAAGTCATCTGTTTCAATTGGTAATGCAAATATTGTTTAGGCAGATGTTCTCGATGATCCGGGTATGAGAATTTCGTAACATATATCTGGTGTCAAAAGACGCATTGAAGTGTTTTGGTTTCTTAAGATGGTGCGAAAATACATCGCTCTATCTGACCTCCTTAGTATTTACAAGACCTAAATCCGACCTAAGACGAAATACAATTCTCACGCTGCTTCAGTGTCAATTTTGGAGCGTCTCAACCGCACACAGAAGAAAGCGGAGGTGCTTATTAATGACGGTAGGGTATCAGGCCGAGCGCATCCATTTGTAGTTGACTGTCCAATGAATTGCACAACTATTCACAGTGTTCGTCAAATTGCCGCTAAAGGCTTCTACATACGACATAGCTAAATTTAAATCGGACATCCCTGAACGGTTCTTCCTTTTTCGTTCTTCCCGCAACCTATTTTCTTAGTACTAATGCAACGCACTGCATCAATAGAGGTCAACTAGTGAATGCTGGTCTGGAATGGAAAAAAAAATGTTGACATTTGTCCAATACGGCCAGGCATACGTATATCGATTCTTTTATCAATATTTTCGATTATATTTTAGCTAAATGATGAGTCTATTAAGGTAATTGAACCCATTAGCTCCATACAGATTCCACATTTTTCATAAGCCGACAAAAAGTAATCAAATTTTGTTAAATTTTGATAGCTGTGTGGCAAGTGGAACCGGTCTGTCGAAAACACATAGTAGGTCGAAGGTGTACTAGCGAGGCTCGATCTGACCTTGGTTTTGTATTGTCGGTCTCAACTCAATTCGTCTGCGTTAGATTTACCCATTCATATAAAAAAAATTATGTTCGAAACTAGTGTGTGAATCTAGCTTCTGACGACAAAACTAAGTTGAGTTGCGATCGACAATAGGGGTAATAGTTTCATTGGTAGTTACGTTGTAGGTCAACATACAATAAACATAGTCGAGAGGCATAAAAAGCCTGTAATTTTAAGCAAGTCATTTATAGCAAGTTTAATGAGACCCAACATTAAGCTCATAATCGAATCCAATAGAATGGATTCCAAATCACAGAAGGAGTGGCCAAAGATTTGATGGATAGAGCACCCTATCAGATATAATTTTTAAAACATAAATGCCTTGTAGTGTCCTTGAAACGAAAAAATATTGTATTATTTTTTTATTATTTCATTTCAAATTAAGGACTCGCTCTTAATGCCAGAATAATTACAAATTTAAATATATTTAAAATAAATTAGCTCTCAAATACATACATATGTACGTTTTAATTTTTTTTTTTTTTAATATTTTCTTTTTTCATTTAGAAAAACTAATAACACCTGCCATCTCTAATACAAAAAGTAATGTTTACCCTTAAAAATTATATCTTTTCAACAAAAGTATAATAAACGAAATTTTAATAGAAATGAAATATTACAAAAAAGAAATAAAGAGTACAAAATCCATAGTCAGGGAAACCAGATATACGAGCTTAAAACTTTAAATTTCCGAGAGACCTTCAAAATCAGATTCTTGTATGTAGTTGCTTCCGCAGTAAGCATATCTTAGAGCTCAACAAATCCAAATATGTGCTAAAAAGGCTTAAAATGTTCTTTAAATATGAAATAAATATCTAAAATATGCTCTTAAAACTGAAATATGCAAAAATGCGAAATATGCAAAAATATACACTAACCAGTCAATGCCAAAACTCACAAAAATTCATTAAACGGATAAATGGCTTGCATCTGACCTGATTGGTTGCATGAGAAAAAACATGCTATGGCATATTTCTGGTTTCCCTGCTCATAATCTTCTTTTTTAAAAGAATAATATTACTTTGCATGTAAGCCATTAGCAAATCTAATAAGTTTAAATGTTTTTCAACAGAATTATAATTAATTATACAAGATATGAGTAAAGCAAATGCAAATTCATAATAATATAGAAACATAAATAAGAAATATAAGAAAATTCGAAACAATATATGTCAGGTGATGGATATTAGGAACGAGGGAGACAAAAGATGTAAAAAAATGTTATATTTGCAAATATAATAATAATTTATCATACTTTCATATATGCTCTTTATACACATATTTATGATATTGCTTATCTACTAACGAATGTAATTCTTATTTCTTTTACTGCATATTTATACCTTTTCTTCTTACAAAAATAATAAAAACAACATTAACAATGTTGCCATAGCCTATGTTTTTAACTCTTCCAAGCAAAAGCTAAGAATTATTAATGTTTTTTTTTCCTTTTTCATTATTTTCTAAATGAGAGGAGACATTTAGGAAACAAAACGTTAATGATGCATTATTAACATTTTATTTTCTGTTTTTAGTACCTTTACTGACATATTTAAATGATATTCAACATGAACTTGTTTCTTGTTCAATGAATTTGTTAAGACATGTTTTCAAAAACACAGAAGTAACAAAAAAGTAATAAACGTTTAAAAATAATTTATAAAAAGGAATAAAGAAACATAAAATAAAACAACAACAACAACCAATACTATCACAAAAGGATATATAAAAATAAAATTTATTATTAAAGAAGAAAAAAAAGTTGCTTTTTTATGAGCAATCATAATTGCTGGTATGAATGTGGTGGATATGGAGAATATAAAAAATAACCTTAACATGTGTTGTCATATAAAAATATCATATTTATATGGGCAATTAAAAAATAACAAATATTCACTTTTCCACGCACTGTACAATACAAATGAGCTGGTTAAACGCTCAAGTGTGGCTAAACAAGCGATGTCATGATAATACTAACTTTACGATATCTTACAAAGTATTTTGTATAATTGGGAATGAATAGTTTTATACACGAAATCTAAAAAAGGTATAGTGCTCATAATAATATAAAACAAAGATATATATTTTTAGCATCAAAGAAACGAATTTCATTGGATAGAAACTTTTATAACATTAATGTTTAAATATGATTTCGATCATGAGACCGCTGCAGCTGGCGCGTACAAGGCGTAATCTGGAACAACAATTTTCACAAACTTTTCGCAGCATGTAAGGCCGTATTTCACCAATAACTCTTCGAATGTGTATTTCAATTGTCTCTGTTTTATCGACATGGAGAAGTGACTTTACACAACCTCAAATAACATAATTCAATGTGATTAAATCACACGATCATTGCGGTCAATTTATTCAACCAGCTAATTAAGGTACGGAAACATTTCTAATCGTGTCCCTATAAAGTTCACCATTAACTGTAACATTCTGACCATTATCGTTTTTGAAGACATATGAACCAATAACTTTACCAGCCCATAAAGCGCACCAAATATTAATTTGCTTTTTTTGTATGTAATGGTGTTTTAAGTGGCATTCTTGGATATAAAAGACGCATTTTACAATATGTCGCCGAATGCGATTAGGTCGCCTCTGGTGGCGCAGGGTGTTCATGGGTTCATGATCAGTTTCATAGGGAGACTCTTGACCAACAGGGTCATTGTCTCCGCGATTGGTCAGCCATATAAGACGGCGGAAAGGGCACCCCACAGAGGGGTTCCTCCCCTATACTGTAGAATTTTACCATCAATACTCTGCTCTTGATTCTGATTGAATCAAGTCTGTGGCGAATGCGGATGATGTTGCTGTGGCTGTTTCGGGAAAGAACCTTGACAATAAAATAAAAATAAACAAAAAATATCATAAACAAAGATAAATTAGCAAACAACACAATGCCTGCCAAGCTACACTGACTCTATTTGTTTCTTTTTCTGTATTTTTGCTTACTTGTTCCTTCGATTATTGACATGCAATTTACACAAATTAACAATAAACAACAAAAAGAAAAAAAGAACTTTCGTAAACTATTAGAAAGATGTTATGTGAACAGGGTAATTCGTATAACCAATTATATTGTAATTTTAATTTATTTAGCAGCAAACAAAATATTTTTAATTATTTGAGTTTAAGTTTGAATACCAACTCATTTAACCAGTAAAAACTTGAGTTTCTTAACTGGTGCACTCAACATACCTTTACCTTCCTTGTTTGGGAATTTTCGGTCTCCAAGTTCTTTATAGACCAAAGTATTATTATTGATTTTTAGCAGAAAGAACATTTTTCAGAAGCAATAATGAGTGAACGGTTACATTTTCGTAAAGTAGAACACATTTGTTTTGGCAAAACACTTCATTCCTCTTGATAATATTTTTAGTTTCTATATTCGATTTTTCCGTACTTTTGCCTTCTATTGTTAATATACAATTTACCCAATTTAACAAAACCCTAAACTGTCAGATATAATTACAAGAATGCGCATAAGGAAGTAAGTAGCGAAAAAAGTAATTCCAAGTCTCATAATAACTTGAAGTCTCGTCAGAACATTGTGAGAAAACCCTGGAGCAGAGGAAAAGAAACGGCATGGGTGGAGAACGTATTGTTACGTTTTAATCTTTTTAAAACCTTTGAGTTCTTTTAAATTGCGTAAAGTAAAATAATGCAAATAATGCTCTTGTATAGAGTTCTTTCTTTAGATGTACACTTTCTACACAATTACACTTTATCTTAACACAGCAACTTGTTTATCTTGCACTCAATTTTCTTTTATACAACACTTTTACTTACGCCTAAACACGACTTTACTTAATGATTGCAAAACGACAACTATACAAACGCACTGCACCACCTTTTAAGGCAATTCATTATCGATTTTGAATTTTCTTGAAGTTACTACAAATTTCTAATTATCTATCTATTTATGATGTGGTGTATTTTCTTCTTAGGCATTTTTATTTTCGTAACAATATAGATGCAGGCTGGTATACGAGATTTAGTAATTTTACTGTTAATTTTGTTGTTGACAACACTGTTTATTTCTGTAATATGTATGTATAATATTTTTCCGTTTTTATTTATTATATATGATATGGAAATAAACGTTTAGGTCTTTACTTTGCGATGCATTAACATACACACACACACAGACACACACACTCAAAAGCGTACACCACAACACACCAAAAGTTCATAAACATGCATACGTTGACATATTATATATATTCAATAAATTCATACATTTATATACAAACACTCACTTATATTTTACCTATATGACTAAAGAAGAAGAATGTCAAGAAATTTTATACAAAATAAAATAACAAAAAACCAAGAGAAATAAAGTTTAATTATTATGCATGAAAAAATAAATGAATCTTTACAAATAAAAAATGAAGAAAAGCAGAGGTAAAACAAAAACAAACATAATTTAAAGGTTAATTTTTACAACAAATAAATATATAAAAACAAATACAAAAAACAGCAACAACCACAGCCACAGCAACAGCAACAGCAACAAAGATCATATGGTTTAATGAAAATTACGAATATTATTATTAGAAACATAATTGCTCACACACACACACACACATACACACACACAGAGTCCTATGAGCATATAAATACTTGTGTGAGTATAACTTAAAGCAGAGAGTGGGTTAATGAAAGTATTCACTCATGTGTACATATGCACAAAACGATAAGTATGTGAGAGTTAAAGAATTTGTTTCTGGTTGATTATTATACTCGTAACATATTAACATAATTTTATTTGTTTTATAAGTTCAGGTTAATTTATGCCTAATTTTTATGACAATTTTTTATTTTCGTTCTCTCTTTATTCAAATAACTGTAAAATAGTATGACATCAGAACACAGCAAAACCAAATGGTAAATAAAATGAAATACAGTTATAGGAAACGAAAAAAGGTTTAATTAATTTGCGAGTTCTAAAAATGCTGTTTTTTGTAGTAACAAAACGTTTTCTATCTCGATGAAGCCAACACACATCGCTCGTTTTTTTTTTTTTTGTAAAGAAAAATTTACGCAAAATGTGATCGTTTGATTACGATGTGCGACCAACTCTTTTTAAGGTTCAATGCTTCCTTTCTGTATTTATTTGCGAGAAGTTTTCGTATCGAAAAGTGTGAAACAAAAATTGGATCGTTACTCCATTTGCGAGTAAAAAGTGTTTCTGTATGTGAAAAGTAGTAACGCAGATTACGTTTTCATTGGAAGATTCCATTAAAAATCTGTCAAAAATTGTAATGTGTCAACACTGAAAAATAGCATAATTGGCAATTTTCATGTAGAGATATAGAATACGTATAATCTTTTATTAATAAAAGCTATCCCCTATATCGTTAATCTGCAAGGGGAATTCCAAATTGTATCTGCATTCACCATGAGTAGTCAGAAAATGTGAAACGCATCGTTGTTTTAGTGCTTTTAATCACAGATCTTATGAGCTGTCATAAAATTCTGCTTGAAAGCAGCTAAATGATGACCATATTCGACCAATGGAATAACTAAAGATGATCTTGCACACTGTGCGGTAAAAATTTTTTCATGAGTAAATCAAATTTTTCTGTGTATCTGTTCTATGTTGTAACAGTATTATTGTCCCTACTGCTGCTTAAAATTTCGTACGAAATAAGTGAGCCTCATGTTATTTCGTAGTTAAAAAAATGTTATGTTGATGTTAGAAATGAATTTATTTTTTATATACGAGGGCGGATTGATACTGAAGCTACCTAAGTAGAAAAAAAAACATTTTTTTTTTCAAAAACCATTCATTTCTCAATATAGTCTCCTTTTAGCTCAATACACTTAGTAAGAAGATTTTCCAACTTTTTTATACCATCTGAATTATACGATTTTGGAACTCAAAATAAGCATTAGTTTTGATAATCACTTCTTTCTTTGAGATGAATCTTTTTTCTCCGAGTCATATTTTCAAGTGTCGAAACAGGAAAAAGTCACTAGGGGCTAAATCTAGACTATAAAGTGGATGGATGATCAACCAATTAGAAGTGGATTTCTCATAGTTTTAGCATCGTATCTAATGCTGTGTGAACTGGTGCGTTGTCTTGAAGAAAGAGCACTTTTTTCTTGTTTAAATGTGATCGTTTTTTCTTGATTGCATCAACCAATTGATCCAATAATGCACGATAATTCTCTCCTGTGATTGTGGATCCCTTTTCAAGCTAATCGATGAGCAATATTTCGTGTGCATCCCAAAATACAGTGGCTATAACCTTGCCAGCCGATTTCGCTGTCTTCGCCTTCTTCGGAGCACTTCCACCAGCTTCCACCCATTGCTTCGATTGATTTTTGGTTTCAGGTGTGTAGTGGTGGACCCGCGTTTCATCAACAGTTATTAATCTACGCCAAAAATGAGCAGAATTATGCTTACCGCTGTAAAGTGATCTGTCAAACTCGTTTTGTTCAACGCTGAGCAAACGCGGCACCCATCCTGCCGATAGCTTTTTCATATGCAAATGTGCCTGCAAAATGTTGAACATACGTTCATATGATATGTTTACCATTTCAGCAATCTTACGTATTTTGACCCGACGGTCATTCATAACGATATCGAGGATTTTCTTGATGTTTTCTTCAGTAACCACCTCTTTTGGCCTTCCTGTTAATGGTATTGTTGTAGTGCTTGTTCGGCCCCGTTTAAATTCAGCAATCCAATATTTTACCATATAATATGACGGAGCAGATTACCGTAATGTTTATCAAGCGTTTCTTTTGTCTCTTTCGCCATTTTGCCTTTCAAATAATAGTGTTTAATCACTACACGAAATTCACTTTTTTCCATTTTCCAAGAAACACAAAAGTTGTTTACTTTAAACGACTACAACAAATAAATTAATCGATGAATATGGCTAAAATTTTAACAGCTGACGTTTGACAGATCGTAATTTCTATGAAAGAAAAACTTTTTGTGTTTGTGCTGCCACCTAGCGCTAGGTAGATTAAATATCAATCCACCATCCTATTTTATCTATATATATAAAAATGGATTGTGGTTTGTTCGGCTGCTTAAAACTTAAAAACGACTGGACCAAATTGGATACTTTCTTCTGCGATTTTGTTCGTAATTCCTACGCAAAAGTTCAGGAAAAAATAAAAGTCGAAAAATTCCCAACATATTCAGTGCACATATTTTAAGTTGTGCAGCAAATATAGAGGGGGTTGGATAAGTGAGAATAGTGCCTCATTGTTGTATATCTTGAAAACGGTAAAAGTTGAAGTTTCTGAATTTAGACCAATAAGTTGTTGTTCTTCTCTTGAGGCTTTTAATCAATAAATAATCACTCTGAGAAAGTATACAAGCAATTGTTGTCCCTAAATAGCTGTCAACTTCTGCACATACATAGATTCCGGGCAAAGCCGGATGGTTAAAGCAAGTTTTATTTATTTATTAAAATCTTGCTCAACAAGATAGATTCTTTTAAATACAGGGCAGAAGTATCGAAGTTGTACAACAAGTTAAGTATAAAAAAAAATTACAATACAAAAATAGAATTTAAATTTAAAAAAAGTTAACATTAAACTGTAAATTGAAAAAGAAATAACAGCAAAAAAAATTATAAAAAATAACAAATATAAATATTAAAAAAATTACAATATAAAAAATGACATTTGACTTAATTGTTAAACAATTTATAAAGAAATTATTTGGACAGTGTTGCGTTGCTTATTTGTTGCCTGTCAGGAGGAAGAGAACTTCAAAGACGTACTGCATTAATGAAAATTTGACACTCTGATATAAGGAATTTTATTAATGAAAATCGGAAGAACACTTTAAATATTTAACATTTATATTTTTGAGTAAACAGAGAAATTTGTTATACAGAAATTTGAAATGAAAAAATAGAAAAACTTCTTAGAAAAGAGTTTGTTTCAATAAAATTTAATTATTTTATAAAACCGAAAATCAACTATTAGATCTGTTTTACAAAAGGATTTTCATCAGTTAACATAGTACTGCTTATTCAACATTATTGCACAACTATTTCGTACGAAATATTTTTATATGTTGTCAGATTACATACGTACGAAATTTTGAACACAATACTAGGCTTTAAACAAAATTTAAACATTTTTAGTATAAATTTATAAATCTTACGCCTTTCAAAACGTGGTTGTTTTGAAAGCTCATTAGAGAAATTATTTACAAAAAAATTACAGCAATAAACACTTTCAAGTGAAAAACGGTTTTTTGTTTCAATTTCCATGTTTCTCGATACGACAGTTACAGCAATTCATATAAGAATCAAAGAGTATTACAAGAGAGTTGTTACACCCGTTTCACTCATAATATCACTCATTAATATCTAAACTGCCACAAGTGTCTGACACACTAGGCGGTTTAAGCGATTAACATTATGGTGTGCCCTAACTCAACTGCTATTTGACGGTGGTTTTCAGGGTTGTTAGCCTTACTTTTTTCCAGCAAACAAAAAACACGGGCTCGAAAGAATATACTAAGCATAGTTACTGATACTTTTTAAGTTCGGGCAGTTGTTGAACGCTTTCCGGCTAGTGAGAATTACTTACCAACATTTGAGCCGAAAGGTTTGCTTTTTCAGCCGGGTTTGTTGAAAATGTAGGTACCGACACAATAACTAAAAGTTCCCGGAAAAACCTCCCTGTGGCGGTCCCATTGTTCCGAATTGTTTTTTTTTTTTTTTTTATTAAGTTGGTACATCTACGTAGCCAAGTGTACATCTATCTCTATATGTGTTAACGATATTTTACAATTTCATGCATAAACGAGACCGTGTTGAGGTCGCAAAAGACATTATCATTACTGTAGGCGCATCAGGCATCAGTAAAGTGAATAGCGTTTACCAAATCAGCCGAGACCAAAAAAATCTCCTCGCTTTCAGTCAGCAAAGAAGGCAATGCTTATGGTCTTCATGGATTACAACGGTGAAGTGCATCAGGGATTTTTGCCAGAAGGCCAGACAGTAAACAAAGAGTATTATTTGGGCGTTATGAGACGTTTGCATGAAGCAGTTCGCCGAAAGTGAACAGAATTGTGGGCGAAATACTCGCGGATTTTTGCATTATGATAATGTACCGTAGCACAGTTCCCTCATATTTTTAAATTTTTTGACGAAAAATGCTACAAATACCATGCAACAGCCACCGAATTCATCTGATTTGGCACCCTGTGACTTCTTTCTGTTCAATCCAGTTAAAAATCTATTAAGGGAAATGTGTTTCAGCACACGAGAGGAAATAATGGCAAAATCGGAGAAAGAAGATGGACATTTGGATGGAAAACCAAATATAATAAACGCATTAAGGATTTGATCAAGCGCTGGCATAAGTTTGTTGCAGTCGATGGGGATTACTTTGAAGGGAACAATATAGATTTGGATGAATGAACTTGTATTTTTAATTTTCTGAATTTATTCCGGGAACGAACGAACGGATGACCAAAATGTTTTGTTTTCCCGCGCAAAAGTAAGAAATTTGGCACGAAGTCGCTGCTAGTATACAGCCTTTACGCGTCTACTTACTGCGATTTACGAAGATCTTGTCTATTTGAGTAGCGAATTAATAGAGTCGCATCTATTGTTGAGCCAATTCCTGAATGCTTTCTCTCTAAATCTGACCGCACGTCTGCACATCTGATTGAACCAAGATTTATTTCTTGATTTAATTGAAATCTAACTGGATGGAATAAACATATCCATACACGACCATCTCTGATATGACATCGACCTTTAAGTCGAGTAAATAAAATTTCCTGTTCAATTGCCCAAAGAAATTGTTGAGCTTAAGCCAACGTGCTTTTCTCTTTTTTTTTTTTGTCTTACTGAAGATTCGTTGGGTGCTTTGCAGAGATGAACGATCTTTATTCTTATGAAGCAAAATACAAAAACTTGCATAATTTTGATGTCTTTAGATTTCACATATCAGTCTTTTCTACTATAAAGTGGTATAGACTTAAAATTGGAGTAAAATATTCGAAGCAATAGACCGGTATTTAGTTGAGCAGATTAGATATAGAAAATTTAAAGTTAAAAAAAAAAATGTTGTGAATAATTTTAGGTTTGCCTGCATTATTTTTTAGTCCTGCGCTAATGAACATTTTCTAGGCCATACTAAATTTGTCTAGCATATCTAACTGCCTTACTTGTCGTCTGAAGATCGTCTGAAAATCCCAGTTTATGGTAGTATTTAACGGCATGGACCTGATTATTGACTTTAAGGTATAAATTTTCTATATGCCATAGTAAGTTTTCAGATACTCCCTTGCAGCGTAGCTTTCGAATACAATCCTTTACAATCAGCTTGTAATAAAATACAATATAATACAATAAAATACTGTTACGAAAATAAAAATGGACTGTATTATTGGATTTGTGTCTATTGGTTTCTGTCAAGTTTGTTAACGTGTTACTTTGGTATTCCCATACTGATTTGTATATTCGACGGCACTGCCAATTCGACAATCTTAGGGTAACACAATTTGGCATGTTTAAAATTAACGGATAAAAGATATGAGAGCGTTTGAGACATTTCCGGATCTTTCCAAGCTGTAAACAGTTAGATATATAAGGAGGCTGATATAGTTATCGTTTTGCAGTCATAAAGTAAAATCGTGTTAAGGCGTAAATAAAAGTGCTGTATAAACGAATATTAAGTGTACGACAAATAAGTGGCTGTATTAAGATAAACTGTATAAAGATAAAGTGAGAAAATAAAAACTGCGAAACAACAATAACGTGGTTTTTATTTTATTTTACGCAATTTAAAAACCTCAAATGTCTTAAGAAGGTTAAGACGTAACAATACTTATTTTAAATGCTTAATTTGTTCCTTATGTGTTCAGCTTCTTTTAAATCAGACCTAAGATTTGGCACAAATCTATTCCAAATAATGCATCGGATATCGGGCCTTTATTGGGTGTGAAAGAAAATACTTAAAGGGCATTAATAAAATTCAATTAGGTAGGTCTCTAAAATTAAAATAATTCTCTGATACCTGCACTCAATAGTGTGCCATTAAAACACCTTGATTAACTACGGCAATTGTTCATATTAATGTTATGAACTTTTAAAACCTTAGCATAAGAAAAAATTAAAAAAATGTTTAAATTATGTTATTACATTCCATAGAACGTGTGTTTTACTCAAAAAGGTACATTGTATGGCATACCTTCAGGGTATTATACAAATCTAACTGTTACGTTATACTTTCAGGCATGATTTTTTTCTCTTTAATAATAAGTGTGTTATAAAAATCAATAATTTCAGGTTTAATGAACTTATGCCCATTTTTTTTAGTAGAGGGGATGAAAAGTGTTTAAATGTTTAAAGAAAAAGGTTTTTAAAATTTATAAATTTTTGCTTTTATTTTGTATTTTTTAAGGTTTTACTTTTCGGTAGTCTGTAACACGTTCCGTTCTTGATATTGGAGATTTGGTATTAATTTTTTTGTCATATAAATCTTCTATAATTGTTATTTAAATTTTTTTTTGTATCATTTGAATTATTGGTATTATTTTAACAAAAATATAATACAGAATGTTGCCATGTAAATTGTACGTCTATCCTGTTGTCAGTTTACAATTGTTACAACAATTTACTGTTGTGGCACATATTTGTTGCTATAAACATATATGTCTGGCCTATTATTTTCTTAAAATTAAAAAATTTATTTTGTTATTCATTTTATTAAATAGAGATAATGCGTTTTATAACCTGCGTGTGTGCTTTTTATCTCCAATTTCATTATGATTTTAATTTCAAATCTCCATGAAGCCAAATACAATTTAAATGGAAATTTTCAAAAAGGGACTAAAAACGAAATTATAATAAACGTTAAATAAATAAGCAGAGATGTGTATGCGTATGTATATATAAAACTTAAATTTAAATTTGGGAGTACTTTTAAACATTTAAAATACACAAATTACAGCAAAAATATGCTTAAATATTCAGGTCGCCAAAAAGAAAAAATAAATAAAAACATCCACTTCAGAAATAAAAGATAAAATTTATGGAATGTTTTTGAGAATGAAAGTGGATGAATGCCCTCAACCAACAAAATATAACAAATTTTGCATAAATTTTTGGATATAAAAACCGTGTTACCATTGCAAGGCAGTATTTGGCAGTATCTGGCAACAAAGAGGTGCTCGAACGTGTAGCCATACCAAAATAGTGTTTGGCAATGTCCAGCTGACTTAAATCGAGTTTCTGTATCACTGTGTTACTTCGGAATAAACAAAAATCAAAGCCATGACTTTTCTCGCATAAACAAAAAATTAACCAGAAAATGCTAAGACGCAGTACTATACAACTCTATTATTTTTTCTTTTTATACCCTTTTAATTAGTTGTTTCCAATTTTGAAGATATGCCTGGGTAGCAAGAGGCTTGAGAAACTTAGTAAAACTTACTTTTATATTGCTACGAAAATAAAAATGCAACACTGCATTGTGGGATTTTGGTATAATTTTGTGTCACCCTGTCAATTTGACAGCACTGCCACATCGACCATCTTTACATTACATTTGAATTAACGTATATGGAAATAGAAGATGGTCGATATTTCCTGAACCTTCCAAACAGTAGGCAATTAGCTATGTAAAGGACTGCATATAGGTAACGCCAATTAGTTATCGTTTGGCCGTCAATAAACAAAATTGTGCTAAAGCAGAAATATTAAGTGTTGTAGTAAAACAAACGGTATAAAAGTTATAGTGAAGTAAATAAAGAAACTGTAAAACAATAAAAATATAGGTGTTTATTTTATTTAAACGCAATTTAAACGAACTCAAACGTTTTATAAAGGTTTAAACGTAACAATATTAATTTTGTATAATATTATTGGCTGTAATAGTATCCTCGAAGCCAGCTTACACAGTTAATTAGGAGAATTTCCAAAATACTTTTAACGATATCACTGATGGTAATTGTTGCTATCTATGTCTGGAGTTTTGACGCTCCTCTGGACAAATATTTCTTATATAGCTACCTGTATAACGCAGACGTGTTTTTTATGATCCAAATGACTTTTTTTTCAATATTGGCATCATAATAATTTTACCAGCAGCGGTCGTACCGAGTATTAGTTTTAAAATTGGCAAACGAACCACTAACACTATGCAACAAGCCAAAATACCTTGGGTAACCACAATATTTTTTTGATGCGTTATGGTCGCCTAACTTTAAAAATCGTCACCATTTCAGAAATAAAAACCATACTTCATTAACATCGATTGGGAAATATCGGGTCCGCGATCGTTTTTTAGTGCTTATTTCGTGAATGGTAACACTTAGCTCATGTCTGATTTGACAGATAATTAGTTTTATCCTTCCGCTGAACGAATATAGTTGTGTATACGCTTGAACAACGCTGGGAATCTG
The DNA here is from genome assembly GCA_023159175.1 of Wohlfahrtia magnifica. NCBI lineage: Eukaryota > Metazoa > Arthropoda > Insecta > Diptera > Sarcophagidae > Wohlfahrtia > Wohlfahrtia magnifica. The sequence goes on along the minus strand of JAKWBJ010000482.1, from coordinate 4,180,724 downwards.
GGCCTGCGATCGACTTACAGAAGATGCCGATTTTGCCAAAGAAATCATCTTTTCAGATGAAGTTCATTTTGGTCTTGGCGGGTATGTAAACAAGCAAAAGTCGCATATGAGGCACAGAAAACCCGCACGCATACATTGAAAAGCCGATACACCCAAGACGAGTCACTGTTTGGTGCGGATTTTGGTCCCGAGGCATAATTGGGCCATTTTTCTTCGAAAATGAGCAAGGAGTGGCCGTTACAGTCAATGGCGATCGTTATCGGGCCATGTTGAATGAATTTTTGTTCACAAAAATTGAAGAGGAGGATACTACCATTTTGTTTCAACAGGACAGCGCTACGTGCCACACAGCCGAAGCACTACTCTATGTTTTGCACCCTGTTTTAAAAAAAAAATTATTTGGCGGACCCTATACATATTTTATTCCCAATAAAGTGGAAGTACCCAGTTACAAAAAAAATTTCCTGTAATTGCAGAAAATTCCACCCAGCGTATGGTGAATTGTATTGCATACAATTACAACAACAAAAATTTACAAAAAGGATATGGATTTTCATGAATTATGGTTTAATTTATTTATATCATATGCAACTTTATGACTAACTAGTGAAACTGGTAAATATTTGCTGCTTCTATATTTTGTGAAATCAAAAATATCCTAATTTTTCGAAAACACGAAAAAAAATTATAATTTGTTTCACAATAACTCCAAAAATACGGGTTATATTAAAAAATGATATTAGAATGACTTAAAGTTGGTATAACTTGGAATTTTTTAATATATGGTTTAACGAAATCGAATGAGTCATTTCCAAGTTATCATAAGATATATGAAGCAGCCCGTTCAAAAATCTCACATTTTAGAAAAAAAAATGCTAAAGAAAAACTTATCCATAGAATCTGAACTGCTGATTATTTTTGAAGTTAGGCAACCATAGCGCACCAAAAAAAGATAGTGGATAGTGGATAGTACACAGTGTAATTAAATCACAAATAATATTGGAAACAATGGTACGATAGAAATTGTTCATGTTCATAATATCGAACTCATAAAGAGTGGACACAAATACCCAGAAAGTATTGTTAGTAATCTTAGGAACTTTACGTAAATTAAGCCCACATATCTCTGATAGTTACACCGTTACTTTTAACTTACTTTCGATGAGAGCACCAAAATATGCAAACATATCGAGAACATATTTATTAAGTTTAAATTCAATACTAACACCAGGCAACATATTTGCAACAGGATGATCACCATGTGAGTTGAAAGAATATCTGTCTTCTTTAAGTTCTTTTGGGCTATAGCCACCATATTCTCATTGATCATCGAGACGAGATAGTTTTTGCTTACCCGGTGGCGAATTTAAACGACATTATCACTATGATATTTGCATTGATAAATTATCGCCACAATACCAGTACCAAGTCGAAATTCGTATGAAATTATAGCAAATGAAAAATTTAATTGATCAATCCTGGTGACAATGACACAAATATAGTGAGGCATGTATGATAACGTCATTGAAAGTCACTATACTAAGGAAAGTTGAAATTTATCGACTTCATGACGATATTGTCAACCATGAGTCGATTACATTCTGAACGATATAGGATTTGGTCTGCTACACTTCCCATTTGACGAATAAAACACGAATAAATCATTATCGATGATATTGTCTGTTAGGACTCACTAATAAGCGGGCGCCTGCAAAACGAAATAAACTCTGGCATCAGTAAAAATTTGGAGATTTACTTTTGAAAGTCATGTATGACACCGAAGAAAATTCATCGTCAGTCGTCGGTGCTTTATCATTGTTAACGTTTGTAACGATATTCACTGTGACATACTCCTCCGGGTAGGAATCTTTGCCTTAAACGAGCTGCCATATTTTATTTTATTTTATTTGATAGTTTTTTTTTCAATACAAATGTATGCACAAAATGCATGATTATATCGAACCAGAAACAATAATGCGCAGACGATCTAGAGTGTTGTCTAGAGCTGAAGATAGTTGGGTAAGTAAAAGGGTGTAAATGACCAATAACTCACAAGTTATCTGGCAAGATAATAGCATCGGTATATAATTTTATTTCATTGCTTATCTGGAGAAAGACTAAACTATACATAGTGAAGAATGTAAGATATTTCAGAGCAGAAATAAAGAAACAAAATGGGTCCACATGCAAAAGAAAATAGTAATGTTCCGTTAGCCAATGAATACAATGACTAAATTGGATGAATAACATCCAACAACCACAGTACACTCGAGATTTGACACAAATAGTGAGTTTTAACCCTCTGAGCTTAGAAAATTAAAAAAACATCAAATTTAGTAGAGTAAATTAAATATTTATTTAGGCCGATAAATGAATGCCTGCTAGTGAGTGAGCTTCAATTTTGGCATAATTTTTCGCTAACTCACCAGTGGCACGTGCAATCATGTCTTCCAGCGTTAAAATTGTGGCTGATTTGTATACGAGCTACTTCACAATCCACACAAAAAACAGCCTAATGCAGTGTGGCATGTGGCACTGCCTTATTTAAATTACTTGTCAACCAAATCCAATTCTTTCATTTTGGGCAAAGAAAAGACGGTTATCGTTGCCCAGTCTCTTACTCCATTAACTGTAACGTTACGATTTTAATTGTTCTTAATGAAGTGCGGTCTTATAATACCACCGGCCTACAAGCCACATCTTTCAGGGCGCATTTGCAGCTCATAGATAGCCTCTGCCTGCTGTTTACACACAATATGGCAATTATATTCGTTGACGTACTAACTAAGCCAAAGATGATAAAGGCGACCATAAAATATATGTAATTTACGACAGATATTACTGACACAGCACAAATTTTCATCATCATGGTGAAATGGCAAATCTTACTGACCATATACAGTAAAAAAACCAAATAGCATGAAAATAACCCGTTCATTCGCATTCGCTTTAAATATTCACACAAATTTTAGCGAATGCAAATGCAAATACAAAGCTAATGCATATATTTGCGACACCTTATTTAACCCTCTCATGCACGAAACTTTGTTATGAGAACTATACTTTTTTTAACTTTGTTTCCGACTTCAAAAATTCAATTTGCGTTCGAAGCGTAGTTTTTAGAAAATATTATACACATACAACATGGAGCATAAACGAAGTAAAAAGATCATGTTTTTCACTATTTTTTTTAATAATATTTTATGTATTCTGAGGTATTTCAAGGGGTTTATACGTCTACAGTGTCTTCCACAAAATTATTCAATTATTATTATTATTATCCTTCTGATAAGACATTACGAACCATATGATCTATTATAACCCTTCCGGCCAATAATTTTTTCAACTGATCTACTGCTTTCCTAATGAATATCAACAACTCTGAAACCATAATAATGGATACGTCACTAAATGAGATCCTATGTCTACCTAAACACCTCCATAGGATTATTCCATAGGTTTCTCCGTTTTAAGAATTTAAGGTACATTTTTTGAAACTCCACCTTAATTCTAGAATCTTCAAAAGCCGTAATGTCTATTTCCTCCAGCTCTAGACCTTGATTTTACTCTTTAGAAACACAAGAAATGGTAGCTTCGTTAACAAGAATTTTTATCAATGCTATTTCAGGTTCTGGCTCAACAGAATCATGCGAATGAAACTCAAAAATTTGTTCAATTTCTCTTGTGAATGTTAATGTTGTTAAGGGCCAAAATTCAGCGCGTTAAAGAATTTTTTGTGTAAAAGTGATAATATCTAAGACCACAGCATAATAGCTTTCTGGATCTACTGAGGAAAAGTGTCCATTTCACTCGCTGTTAAACACTTTTGTAATTTCATAGTTGTCTAAATGTACAAAAAAGTATTAAAGGAGTGAAAAGGAAATACACCATTCATGCACCACGTTGTTGAATTATAGTCCCAAAAAATTGTCTATAATGTTACGTTTTAACCTTTTTAAAACCTTTGAGTTCGTTTAAACTGCGTTAAAATAAAATAAACACCAATATTTTTATTATCTTACAGTTTCTGTATTTACTTCACTATAAATTTATAACTTTTTCGTTTATACAACACTTTTATTTCCGCTTTAACACAAATTTGTTTATTGACAGCCACACGACGTGTAGGTAAATCAACCCTTTATATACCTTATTGCTTACAGCTTGGAAGGTTCAGGAAATATCGACCATCTTCTATTTCCATATCCGTTAATTCAAATGTAACGTAAAGATGGTCGAAGTGCTGCCAAATTGACAGGGTGACACAAAATATACCAAAATCCCACAGTGCAGTGTTGTATTTATATTTTCGTAATAATTATTCTCACCGAATTATAAGATTTTCCAAAAAATGTTAGGCACTTATTTTTTCATTAAATAAATATCGATAAAATCAGCAGACTTAACCGAACGAAAATTATAATAAGAAACAAAAAAAAATTTTACTTCAGCTAAATTAGGAGAAAAACTAATCCTAAGGCATAGCATTTCCTTCTGTATATATATACTTTGTTAAAAAATAGAATATCGTTAGACATGAAAAATGTACTTTCAAAAAGTGATGTTGTATACGAACAACAAAAGCGTGAAAGGGCTAATTGCACATATCACGCTCGGAATTGCTTTCTTAGCCATCGTACTCCTTATATTTGGCTTCTTACCAAAACTGAGGCATATTTTGAGAGCAAAGACAAATTATTTTAGAATAAAAGCCATTGAAGGAAACTATACTGATGAATAAAGTGAAAGTTCTAAAAAAAAATATTGTGTTCTAGTTAGACCAGAGACTTATTGAGTAATGTTTCATCTTTTAACCAAAAATTTAAAGATTTTTTAACAGACTGGAATTGTCGATAATACTTAATATATAGGAAATAACTATAGTTTAATATTAATTTTTTCTTATTACATACTTTTATGTAAAAATACAAAAGCTTGTATATAAGCTAATTATTTAATTATATTTATGGTAAACTTTATGTCAAATCATTAAATTAAATTATCATAACTTTTTTTCAAGGGTTTAAGGCTTGAAAAAAATTTTACCGCAATCAACATTTCTATACTTATGACAAATTAAAATATTATATAAAGAAATTTACTGCCTGTGTTGATGTTTTTTTTTGTTTTTTACTTAAAAAAAGCATAAGTTTAAATAATAATCACAGTCTGGTCATAAATTTATTAATTACAATTTTTTTATAATATATTTTTCATATAATTTTATTTTATTTTTTTCAAACTTATAACAACATCTAACTACATCCTGACATGTTATTTATTTTTAATGTCTGCTTGTCTCATGCGTATTTCCGTCTGTCTATAAATACGTAATATGTTCTTACATATATAGAAAATAAATAAAAAAAATTACATTTAAAATTCCAAACTTTTCTATTAAAAAAATAATATAAAAATTGACAACCGGAGTAATTAGCGTACAAGTGTGAACTGTGACAATTTATTTGATTTTTCATGTTTCTTTTTTTTCTATTTACTGTCTGCATAAATTTAAATTAAAATCGTTGGCCTATTTAACATTTTGCATGTGAGTTTATCTTTAGTGTGTGGTTTTTAATCGCCCAGAGGCTGTGCAAATTATTTTAAATTTATCTCGTTTTTTAAATAACAGTTGTGTTTCTATAAATAAATTTAAAACGGCTTAAATATTTACAAAAACAAATTTACTGTCACATAAATAATTTGAATCTATTTTTCGTGTGTTGCAAGTGGCAAAATTTTGTTTATTTGCCACAAAAAAAGTATTTGTCTGGACATTAAAAAAAAAACACTTCAAATAAAGAGCGAAATGAGAGATGTTGCTACTTGCTGGTAGTGCTCTAGAATACTTTATACAAGTGTTGGTTAACGTTTTCATTTTAAGTATGACACCTTAAAGTAGGCAATCATTTTGATTTCAAAGCATATACTAACAAATGTGTTGTGGCGTATACTTTATAATAATGAAAACATATATTACTCATACGTAAGATTGTACCGGTTAATTGCTATTTAGACCACTGTAATGGAATAATGATAGTGGTGTTCTATTTGTGCTGATAAATAATATTTTAAATAAGTTCCACAGCAATTAGTTGTCATAGCAACTCGAACGCATCAGTTGTATACATCAGTATTTCCGTCTAGTTATTTGGCTATCTAATCTGGCATTGTAAACAAATTATGTACAAGTCACAGTTTTGAAGACTTTTTCCATAAAATTAAGTGGTTAGCCTTACTATAGTTGGCAGTTTTTAAGCCGTACTCTTGGCAGGGAAAGAGCGTCTGAAGTAAAAAGTGTCTGCAGGGGTACACGGTAGAATACTCCTTCTGAGATAAGCATGTAAATCTTAATAATAATTTAATTGTAATAACCATATGTACAATCTACGTATATGTATGTAATTTTTATTTATTTTCTTTCCTTTTAATAATTTTTATTAATTTTTAATATTTAACTGGACATATACCATTATTACTTGTTGACGGATAGCCTCAATAACGCCTTTATGGCGCTGATTCCCGTAGTTTTGGGTAAAAGTGGTATGTACTAAAAAGACCTTTCTACGCACTAAACCTTATAAAAAAAAAAAAAAATTAATTAACAAATTTGTCAAATTACTGCTTAGCTATATCTTTTCTCCGCCTCTGAGTCAATGTATGAATCATGTCTCAGAAATGCTTTTCGTTTTTGAGGCTATACAACTTTGAAATCGATTTTATTTTTCATCAAAAGAAGTGAATCACTAATTCACTAATTTTACACTTAAAAAGATGTTTTACTCGTCGAAACAGCCAATAGTCAGAAGGAGCAATAATTGGAAAAACGGCAATTGCGGCATTTGATCATTTCAAACATAATCATTTTATCGTGTCCGTCTTTATAATCCGGCAATTTTTCTCATAATGCATGGTTCAAACGAAGTAATTGCAATCTGTCCCGATTAGATCATAGTGCACAATTCCGCCTTGCTCCCAGAATGAGTCCAACATTTTATTATAAATACTAAAACAACGTTAATGTACTAATAAATAAAAACTATTCTCGAAATGACCGATGTTTGGAAGCGTTATAGAACCCAATAAAACTCAATGATTCTTTCAAACCCTGCCTGCGAAGAACCAAGTTGAAAATATTCAACGTTGTCAAAATAAAATACTAAGGAACGTAGTAAATGCGGCCTATTACATCAGGAATAAAGATTAACACAAAGATCTTTAGATCAAAGATCCAAACAAAAAGACAGACTACAGAATCATTTAAACATATTGTGCAGCGTTCGAATCTACACAAGAAGACTAAGAAGAGCCAAGCCACAGGATTTGGTAATTGTTGATTTACAATGAATTTTATGTAACAGAAAAATATTACTTGTAAGTTTAAGACTGTGTCTAATTAAATGAAGTGTATGTACTTGTATATATATATATGGACCAAATTAAAAAAAAATTCCACTTTCCCGGAAAAAAAGCTCTAATGAATAACCAACATTTGAGAATTATTTAAAGAAATAAAAGTTTTATTAAATATTAAATGTAGAAAAAAAATTAAACACTTACCTTTATTTTTGTAAATTAAATGTTGCGTTAAGCTTTGAAATACTGTTGATTGGTTAAATTAGCAGGAAATAATTTCTATAAAAAGACACTTAAAAACTTGTTAATCTTTCACTAAAAACTATTTCAATTAAAAATTTAGTAAACGATATTTTAGCATGATTTTTTTTAATAAAATGCATATATTTTTTTCTACTTAAGAAATAACTTTTTATTTTTATATTTTTTCTGGTATTTTATATTTTCAATTTAATTTAGTAAAAAAAAAACAAAACATTTAGCAATAATTATCAACTTTTTTCATTTATATTAAAGAAATAATTGACGTGTTTCTTCTTTTTTTTAATAATTTTTTTTTTTTAATTTAAAAAACTTTTTTGATATTAAAACAATTTTAATTAATTTATATAATTGCTGCTATAATTTATTTCTTTTGGTTTCATTACGCTTAATCACTTTTTTTATTTTTAAAAAAATTAATTTTTTTTAATAAAAAAAAAATATTTAAAATTTGCATAAATTTCTATTTAAACTTTTGTTTTCTGATTTATTTACAGTTTGTTGTCTCTTTTAATTGCGTTTTCACTTTTGTTTTATGAAATTTTATTTTATTTTTTCTTATTTTAAAGCTTTAATTTGATTGATATATTTTTGGCTTCTGATATGATATTTAGACTTTCTTTGTTTTAATTAAAATTTGTTTTAGGTCTTATCACTTTTTCCTAACATTTTGTATTATATTCGTGTTTAGTTCATAGTTATTTTTTTTAATAATTTTATTTTCATTTTACATTACTAACTTGCTTTTCATTATTTATTTTAATTTTTTAATACTGCATTTTTCTTTAATTATATGATTTGTGTAATTGATATGGTTATGGCTTTAATATATCGACAGTTTTGTTATAGTCAAACATTGTATTAAAAATTATTATCGAAACATTTTTCCCATTTATGTGTATATTTTTCTTCTTTTTTAATTTTTTTAGCTAAAAATACACAATATTTTTTTATTTTATACATTCTTCTATAATTTTAGTGTGATGATGTGGTATAGCGTGTTAGCAGTAGTGAGAACAAATTCCTTTTTATAAATTAATCTTAAGTTTTCCTAACAAATTGGTTTTAGTTTCGCTTTTTGTTTTAAAGTAGCAGTTGCTCAAGAAAGAAAATTATTAAAATTTCAATAAATTTTTAATACCATGTTCAGACATAGATTTCAATTGAGTCAATTAATTTTTAAATTGCATGATCGAATTTGCTGTTTACGTATAGCGCATTTAAGATTTGACAGCTGAAAATGCTTATACAGATTTTATTCGTGAAAACTTAAATTTATAAACTTCAAACAAAATAACATAATAACGACTTTAAAAAGAGTGTAAAATTTAAAGAAAAAACTTGAATTCAATACACAAAAATTGTTGACAATATATTAATCATATAATATTTTACAGTGTGCGAAATCCGTATTCATACAACCACAAAAATTTATTTGTTTGAATTTTATTATTTTTGGCATTTTTATTTGTTTTAAGTAATAAAACCTCTTTATTTAAAACTGTTTAAAAAAAGTTTATATTTATTTGATTGAATATCAATTATTTAAAAAATGCTATTTGAAAATTTGTATGAATTCGGATTTTCCATACTGTACATAGTTCAGTCAGCTTTTACTGCACACACATCATACGTAGCTGCCACTCTTCATTTTACATACTTTACACAGAGTTGAGTTGTAAATTTGTCTCAATTAATAATGCAATTAATTACTAATTGAGAAATTTATTAATTATGCTATTGCATGATAAATTGAACCCAATGAAGGCCTTAATTGCTAATTAAGGCTTATGTGTGAACATGATATAAAAAATATTTGAAATAAACCATTTTAAATAATGTTTGCAAATTTCCAGTTGTTGTTTAACAGCGTCTTAACTCATTTAAGTTATTTTTCTTTTAAAAAAACTTTCCAAAAAAAGTTATTCGCATTTGCTTAGCCTTGCTGTTAAGTTTGGAAGATTTTGGTAAATTTTGCTTTTCTGTTTATTTTTATCAACTTACGACGTTAGCTCAGATGGTATTTTTATATTTTATTACTTCCACGAAACTTTTAGTGTTTTCTGATGTTAAAAAAGCTAACAAAATAAGAAGTTAGAAATCTTAGGTAAATGACCATTTTGGTCTGCTCATGTTTATCGATTATTTTTTGTGAATTAGGTTTACAAAACAAGTGCAAACATCATGTGTTCTCAGTGAATGAAGAGCAAACTATTTTTCATCGTATTCTGCACGTTTTCTAGCAGATAGCATTTTGGGTACACTGCCAGATGCTGCACGTTGACACCTTTGTAGCAGTTTGATTGACAGCAAATGTTTTTGAAAATAACTATATTGAAAGAAAAATATTTTATTTTTTCGAGCTGTACCGATGTATATCAATTTCCATTCAACAAGCTTATTGTCCAATTCGAAAGAAAAAAAGTTATTCGAATTGATATTTTAACTTTTCAAGCCTTCCGATGCTGTTTTTATGATTTTCCAAGTTATGAACGGACTTTACACACATATCCTACTTTGGAATTAATAGACATTTTGCTGGCATTTATTTATCTAAACAGCGTGGTCACATTTTTTTCGTTATATATTTGCCAAATGGGACTATACTATGGAGATCGATTATTCGACTTTTTTCAAAAACCGGTTTTCGAATAATTCGAAAATTTGCAATTTTAAAGTAATTGGTTTTTGGTTAAAAATTAATCAAATAACCGGTTAACCGGTTCTTTTACTAAAATGAAACTCTTTTAAATCCTTGCTTCATTTGCAAATTAAGTTTTAAAGTTAAGGTACCATGTCGGAGTGTCTAGCAAATAAGTATGCTGGAACAACGTTCGGCTTTTTTATGGACTTAAACATTTCTTTCACAACGTTCTAGTATTTCATCCAGTGATTTATTTCTTACAGCGTAGTTTCATTTCCAGTTGTTTTTATTTTGATGATCTGGACCTCAGTGTCTCTCAGACTACCCGATGCTTACTGGCCCATCTGGAACGATATCAAGTCGAACTGATATGGGTTCAAAGTCATGCGGGCAACCGAGAGAATGAAATTGCTGATGAGTGCGCTACTATAAAGTCCTCTCTGTCTCTCGTACATGTGGACGTGCATGTCTTTCTAAGTGCGTCGTCGGTTTTGTTGGATAAAGGGGCACTGAGCAGGATGGAACAAAATGGACCAATATCACTACTTGTGAAATATCCAGAATGCTTTGGTCTTCTCTTTCCATGGAAAATAGGTATTTTCTTAGGTTTCGAAATGGGTCGATGAGGCTTTTTCGCATGTCGGAGCGCATAGGATGCCCTGGTCATGGCTGTGGGAGCTGTAAGGATAAAGAGGAGCGGAATCGGTACAACACCTTCTCTGCGACTGTCCTGTTCTATGGGAGCTTAGACTTAGGCATTTGGATTCATATCGCTTCCATGAACTGGACCGTCTTAATGATGTGTCACATTCGAAGTTGATTAAATTCGTCAAGGGTACCGGTTGGCTCAAATGAGGTGACTGTTATTTGTGGGTCTTTATGTGGGAATCTTTCTTTCCATAATGAACTCGCCTCTGAGTGAACTCGTGAAATGCGAGCGACCCATTTAACTTAACATAACCTTAACTTCCTTTCCAACTGTTTCCTAATATTTTCACACTTCAGAGAACATCCATAGAAACATAAATGCATGTACCACGTATTTAGTAGTGTGTGACACTGTGGTATGTTAGGTAAGACATCCCAGGTCACACCATCTAAAAATTTCAACAGTGGTATCACCTCACAACATTACTAACGAGTAGTTATGAGTATTTATGTTGGGAAAAACTTCACTAACTAATACATCTGCCGTTCGTTGTCGGCGTTTGTAAATCCTTTTCAATGAGTCTACTTGATCATCATTCTCCATATATTAAATATTAATATTTATTTACAGAAACTGAGAAAAAAGTGTTGTTGTTCAAGCGTATAAACGATGAGCATATTTGTAATTAAAAAATATTAAAACCTATAAAAAAAAACAAAACCGCATTCGACAAAACCAAAAAGCCGCTTAAAACCAGTCGAATAATAACCGTTCGATCTCCCTAGACTGTACCCTTACGGAAATAAAAAATATATGCGAAATTTAAAAAGCTTGAATTTTACAAATAATAATTGAATTTAATAGACATTTGGTCAAAAAATCGTTTAGCAGTTATGACAGAAAAGCACTTTTTGCTGCCATATGCTGCATTCTAGTGGAATAATTAGAGAGCACAATCGGTACATAGCAGTCTACTGAACGTCATTGCATTTAATTTTTTGGTGATAGACCTTTCTCAACGAACACAAAGGATTTAATCTTTAAGAAACTTCAAAAGTTCATATTCGATTATACGGCCATTAGGTTGATTAACAAGGGAGTGGCAGCCTCTTTAAATGAAGACACAGTTGAGCACACATAATTGTCCATTGCGATAAGCGCACTAGTCATCAACCAGAGGCTTTGCACAAAAGCACAATTTTCTAAATTAAGTCAGAGACCAGACCGACTATTTAATGATCTTGGCTGATAACCTGATATCAAAAGTCAATAGCTCCTGTTAGCCATCGAAAAAGGGCGAGTCACATGTGTGAAGTGCGGAAAAAAATACTTGTCAATTAATACTATTTTTCTAATATGCGCTATTGATTGAAACAAGTATCTGTTTTTGGAATTTTCGAAGCGCCTTCAAAATCTCGAATTATTTATTTAAAGAAAATGGTTTTTCGGACCTTCATGCATCAGCTAATAACTAAGCTGAATATTAACCAATTATAAGTCACTTTTCGGTATTTTTTTTTTATTTTCCACATTTTCAAGTTTATATGCGCATTTGCGCACAATTTCACATTTTTTTATCATACAGTTTTTAGCCAGCAGGCGTTTTTTTTATTAGTTTTAAACTAAATTTTTTAAAAAAGTTTACAATTTTTTAATAATAGCAAAGTTTTTTCAACAGTTGCTTTATTAAAAAGTTTAATAAATTCCGTAAATTTTCGACGGATTTCTGAACCTCAAGTCTTATTTTATTCCTAAGTTAATATAATTCCTTAATTAATTCACAAAAAGTTCGGTTGCTGTACAAAATAGTGCGTGAAAACGCAACTAAACTTGAAAAACGCCAAAAAAAATTTGATAAAAAATGTGTTTTTGCTTGAGAAATACACCCAGATTCTTCAAAACTACTTAAACGATATATGAGCCGTGTATTTTGACAGTGGTCTAAGTCCATTGATATATATTTCAATGCCAATTTATTTATTTATTTTTTATTTATTTTTTTTTGACAGTTCAGCATAAATTATAAATGTCACCGCAGTTAACTTGAAAAAAGATAAAAATGAACGTGGACCACTTTCAAAATAAACGGCTCATTTGTCATTTAAAAGTCCTGCGTCTTTTCTTTCCAAATCCGAAAAGAAACTTCGGCAAAGTTATTAACTGTATGAAGGTCCGAAAACTCGTTTTTTAACCGTGACTCGAGATATCGGAAAAGTTTTGAAAATTCCAACAACAGATCCTTGTTCTACTCGATAGCGACTTCAGAAAGGTTGTATCATATTCCAGGTATTTGAACTTCGTTCTTTTTTGTAGCACCGTATTATCGTATCCAAAGAAAATCTAATTATTTCACATGACAAAGTAAACTATTTCATCAGGATAGGTTAGAAGCTAAACGCAGATGATATCGCCATTAAGTTTCAAAATATAAAGAAAAACCATTGCTTTTAAAAACAAATAAAAACAATTTTTGTGTTTTCCATACTTTTATTAATTTTTTATAAACTTTCACTTTCTTCATTAGGTAAGTAAACATAATTTTTAAATACATATCTATCAAATTTCTTGTCTTTCTTTTTTCGTTGAAATATTTCTATTTTAAAGTGGTTACTAAAATTCCAATTGTTTGTCACTTTATTTATGTCGTTTTTTTTTTTTTTTGTTTTTCATTTGATTTTTTTTAATTAGAATTAAATACGTTTTATATTAATTCTTGAAACACTTCTTTTACGCAAATTATTTTTTATGGCGTTCGTGTATATTAAAGACTTTCAAAAACGTTTTTTCAGGTTTAAGCATAAATTACGAGCAAAAAATTTTAGTTTTTTTTATTATAATTAAAAATTGTTTTATTTTTATTTCTTTCTCGAATCTTTAACAACTGCTCATTAAAACCAAAGCATTACAAATACAAACAACCACCTTTTAAGGACATTGAGTTTTTAAATTGCGTTAAATTTATGCACAAATTATTCCTTTTTTAGATTTCATTTTTTTCCATATTTCTTTTGATTTCTTTTAATAATATTGCCACTCAAACACATAATGCATGAAAAAATTTCTTTGAAAGAACAAAACAAAAAAAAAATTAAATAAATATTTACAGCCGAAAAAAGTAAATGGTCAACACACACATTTATAAAATATATTTTTTTAGACCACAGTTACAACAACAGCATTACAGAAAATATTAAACACTTTTGTAAATATGCGTGTTAGGACTTAAGTTTAATTAACTGGAAAAAGAAAAACAAAAAAGCACGCGACTTAAAAGAGAAAAAATTTCAATGACCACCATGTTGATGATGACAGTGTAAACAAACTCAAAGAAATAAACCGGTGTATAATTTAGAAATTATTAAAAATTCTATTAAATTTAATTTAATTTTAGTTATTACTTTTTTGCTATTTTTTAATCTGTTTTTCATTTATTTATTTTGCTATAAAGCGTTCATACACATTACGAGCATTACACACTCACACTCAGTAATACGAGTTCCGCATGACGTATGAGTGTTTTCTTAATTATACTTTTATTATAATGACTTACGCTAAACACTAGTAATTTGTATCATTGTGTAAGACTGTAAGTGAATGTGTGTAAGTGTAGGTGCCTATGTGTAATATTGCATGTGTTTAGGTTATATTATGTTTAATTTTATTTGCATGTTAAAGAACATGTATAATTTTGCATGTTAATATGCATTTTTTCGTCGTGTTTTTACTGTGAAAATATTTACTTTTTTGCTCGCATATATTTAAATTTTCTTTATTATAACATACTTTTAGGTGTGCTTTAATGAACATGAAGACGACACTATGAGCAAAAACAAACGCGCGCGTTTTTGTTTCAAAATGAATTGACTTATTAAAAAATTTACAAAAAAAAATGAAATTTATACACACACGCACAAGCACACAGAGAGAAGAGATATTAACACGAAAGGAAGCGATATAATATTTTTTATTATTTATTTCGTTTTTTTTTTTCAATTATATTTTTTATATATTTTCTTCTTATATTTTTTGCTACCGTTACATATAACGTATATTTAACGCGTTTTTTGCAAATTTAAATATTCCCGTTGCAATACATGTTTACCGGTTAAGTTATAAAACACGACTGAGGTAAATGTACTCGTCGTCGTTGCCTGCATATTTTTTTTCTTCTTCAAATTTATAAAAAAAAATAAATAAGACACACTATCATAAATATACTTTCCTTAGTATCAACATACATACACACACATATATACATATATAAATATACACGAAACATATACCTATAAATTGAGAAAAATCATTTAACAAAACACTGAAAACGAAGGAAAACCAATAGTGTTAACAACAACACCAACTATAACAAATACTCAGAAACAACAGCAAAAATACCATCACAAGAGCATAAAACTTACTCTCTTTTATACTCTCACAGGTATTTAGTTAATAAAAGTCTGAGTTAAAATAACAAATATATATTCAGCTCTCTAAAATAAATATATTTTCTCTCCCAAAATGAAATTCCCTCTCTTTTTCTTATAGGAAAAATAGACAATAAAACTTACTTTACTAAAGGAATTTCTGTTGATAAACGTAACGAAATAAATCACTGAAAAAATACATAATAAATAAGTAAAGCTCTCTCTATTTTTCCGCCTTTCACTCTCGAATTATACTTACTCTCTTTAATAAACAATGCTTACTAGTGACCTCTATGTTATACACGTAATGTATTCTCTCTCTCTCGTTGGTTTAAATAAACACTCTTACTTAACATATTCATGCATACACTTAATTTCTTTACTTTCATTACTCTTGCCATAGGTCAGTTATATTATGTGTGTACAAAATTATGTTGTTTTGAGAATGTATTCGTGTATATTATGAAGATAAGGGTGAGTTTTCTCTTAAACTTGGTTTTTGTTTTCAAGCAGACTGCTAAAGAAGCATTGGAATATGGCAACCACTAGTTATTAGTGTTATAAATAAACGCTGTGGTACTATTAGGCGCTTGGTATAGTAGATGGTAGGCTAAGCCACAAAAGCTTTTTTCAGTATAATTCGACTAGTTGTGCATGATTTAACAGAAATTCGAATTATGTTTTTTTCTCTGTATAACACAAAAATATTATGTATAACAGTTTAGATAGAAAATAAGTAAATGTATAAAAATGAACAGTTTTTTTTTGGAAAAGAAAATTTTTAAAATTAATTTTTTTCAATTACAGTTTCTGTTTTAATTGTTGATTTGTAAACAGAAGAATCATAAAGAAAGTTCTCCATTAAACGTTATGACGGATATTTACAGTGGGATTGTCTGCAAAATATGTACATATATCGTAATATTGTAATGATATGTAGATTTAAAATTTCTTTAATATAAAATTAATACAAAACAGTCTCAAAATAATTCATAATAATGTGACCTCATGGGTTATGTGTCCTACGGTATAAACGCCCTTCGTTTGTTTGTTACAAAGCTAGAAGTATTTGGTATACTAGACCTTAAAATTTAAATTTAAAAAAAAGTTCGCTCTCGAGAAAACCAATTTTTAAGTAGCACCAGCACTTCAAAGAAGTTATGAAGCTGTTTATACACATAGAATTTAGATGTCTTGTCTAATCAGCAACTGTTTAAAATGTTATAAAAATAAAATAAAAAAACGAGAATGGAAATCGTCAAACAACCACTGGAGATGTTATTGATGATATAGACACATCGGTTAGTATGTGGCATGTATATCAGCAAACTCTGGCTTTAAAATCTCTTAGTTTTAACCAGAATAATCATCTTATAAATCTTGATTAAAAAATATATCCTTTGCGATAATCCACATATGCTCACACTGATAGTAGGTCAAACATAATTCTTTAGTTGTTATATGAAAATAAAACTTTGTACAGACGACTGCCAGATATATCGATATTGTCAGATCTAGCTATTTGCTGACAACAACCAGACAAAATAAAATGCCACCATAATGTATATCGTCAGTTCACACGATTGCAAGACAATCCCATTATACATACATATACTACCTTGATCAAAGAGTTTTCGGTGGCAGTCCTGTCGTTCCGATTTGATATTTTTTTTTGTTAATTTCGTACATCTGTTGCTGATATTTCTGCTAAATCTTAGCGCCATGGTTAAAAAAAAACCCCAAATCGGAACGATGGGGATTCATCAAGGTAGTATATGGTATGTTTTTTCTAACAATTAACAAAAATTATAAGTTGACACTGTTTTAAGGCATTTTATGTACGTTTTTCTTGCAATATTATTAGATCTGACAAACGTCTAAATGAGCTTAAAATGAGCTTTGTTGTTCCATGCAAAAAGCTTAGTTAACATTTTGGCAACTAAGACAGAATTCTTATACCGCCACTAATAAATATCACCCTTAAAACTAGGCCGTCTACAAACACAAATTTCTAATACAGCAAAAAAATTTAAATTATATGTTGTTTGCTTGGCATGTTTGCAACTTAGATGAATTTCGCATAAGTAATATTATAGTAGTTTTACACAATATGTAGGAAGCTTGACATATTCAGATTTAAAATACATGTCGTTTAAAAAGGCCTTAACTGTGTGTAACTATAAAACATTCTTGTCTTAAGTTATGTTCACACGGCAACGTTTTCTCGTAATTCTTTCTCTCATTCATAATTCAATCCCCAATTATGATTTGAATTACATACATAAGTAATTCAACAAACTAATTTTTTAAAGCAAATTACCCAAACTATAAGTTCTTTAGTTTCATTTGCCCTATGGATTACTACAATCAATCAATTTCCACATTAAATTTATTTATATAATTATCTAACCATTTTTTTCATTTCTAAAACACAATTTAGTGACAAACAATAGACAAATTTAAAAAAACCAAGAAGTACCATCAAAATGATTAACAAAGATGCGATGTAAACAGGGTAATTCGTTTAAGTAATTCAAACAGCAAACAAAGTAATTCGAAATCACATGTATCGTGCATATTTCAGAAACTATAAAATTTAAATTTATTTTCAAAAAACCTGAAGAAACCTATTATGGAGAGGTTGCATCGCTGATAGAACATAAAACTGTACTAGTCTTTAGGTTGTGAGGCGCAATTATCAGCCTCTAATGCAATTATTGACTATGGTTTTGATATAGGAGCTTTACTAATATAGTTTCAGCGTAGGTTGCATATGCTGCAGTTGTTTTTTCATAAAGACAAACCGTTTTATGTAATTACAGAATTAAAATATATATTTTTGGATTTACTGGCTTTAAACAAATATTATAATCTACTTAACAAGACCATCGTATTTTTAAGGAATTTTGGTTGATGTTACCTATTTCAAACATAAGAAACGTTTGTAAAATCTTTAGAACTGAATCAAGCAACAATGTTTAGACGTTGTAGGGTACTGAGACTTATATAAAAGCAACTTAATTGGTTCAAACACAAGCTTGAATGGAGAGAAATCAAAAGGATCAAAACTTACTTTTAGTACAAAACGTATTTACAGAATCATTTATTGTAGGTCAAGCAATAGTTTTAACACATTTAAATCCTTTTTTCTTACAAGAGCAAGGAAATAACATGTCACATAAGCAGAGGCCAAGAGGCAACATGGCTAAAATATTATTAAGCAATAGGCATCGAGTTTTTTTGAGCTTTGTAAAGTAGAGCAGCGGTAAAAATAAAAACTGACTAAATATTCAGGTCAAGCTATTGCTGATAAAAATAGGGTTCCATGTATCATAAGCTGTTCAGGGTAGTTTGTATGATCATGAGAGTTTTATACTTGCCGAAGCGTTTGAAGGTGGTATTTTAAAAAAAACAAATTTCATCATCTTTTACGACAAAAAAACTGAGAAAATTGAGCGAAATACACAGAATTTATTTTAGTTTTTTTGTAAATCATCCTTAAGTTGCTATTAAAAAATAAAACTTTTTAGAATAATTTTATAAATTCAATGCAAATTGTTAAAAGCTTGCCCATAAACTGAACTTAAAATACATACACACGTATTTACAAGCACTAATTAGTTTACCAGTCCCACTGTACCATGTTTACTTACGTTAATTGTATTTTTTTAAATTATATATTAGATAATATAATCTTTAATCACCTTTGAACTTTATTAAAAGCCATTTTTCAATTAGATTTTTTTGATTTTCTTAAAAAAAAAATATTAAAAATAAATTTGTGTCAGCGACCTTCTCAAAAAACATTAATTTTTTAATAAAAGAGCATCCATCTATCGTTTAATGTTTGGTTTTTCAATTACATTTGTTTTTCATAATAATTATTTTCCAAAATATTTAATTGAATTGGAAAACAGAGTACTTACCTCGAAATTACCACCCATTTTAGCTCCTGCCTGTGCCAAATATAATGTAGATGACGAAGCAAAAACCAATTCCATGGGGTCTCTTACTAAAGGCGTTGTTTCAGTCTCTTCGCAGTTATAGTAGTAGACAACCTTATCACTTAATACTTTAAAGGCCAAAGTAACCCATTTCTTGGGCTCATATGGCAGCTGATAGCTGACCAAACGTTTACTTACTGGACTAGTGCTGGCATCGGTGTATATTAATGAAACATTCCAGCAATCTTTTATCACTGGCGAAAAATGCAAACCAAATTGTACCACTGTATCTAATGGATCAACCACACTGAACAAGTAACCACCTTTGGCGGAGATGGGCTGTAGTGTTGTTTGCAATGCAAAATCATTAAGTTTTTCTGGTAATATCATACGATATGGTGATTTGATATCGGCAATTTGTAATATTTTATAGGCTGGAAAACCATCTTCAGCATAATCGAACTCAATGCCATTTAGATTTTCATTTATCATGGCCAACAAATCATATTCGGCAATGGCATCTAAAGGGAGATATAAAAAAATAAACAAAAAGAAAAAGAAAATAATGATGAAAATATGGTAATTGAAGGGGGAGTTAAAGAAATGAAAAAGGTAAAAAGGGTTACAGATTTCCATTTTTTCTAAATATGACACCTATGAGCGATTTTAAGGAAACATGAAAGATATGCAATGAAAAAGAAAAAATTTTAGCGAAAAATAAGGCTTAAGAAAAATTACCAAAACAAAATGTTTAGGCGTTGATTTAAAAACAAGAAACAATCAATACAGACAGATATACTACAGTTGGTCAATGCTGACTACATATATTGTTACGTTTTAACCTTTTTAAAATGTTTGAATTTTTTTAAATTGCGCCAAAAATAAAATAAACACCACACTGTTCTTGTTTTATAGTTTTTATTTTCTCACTTTATTTTTATACCGTTTATCTATATACAGCAACTTATTTATCTTACAAGTAATATTCGTTTACACAACACTTTTATTAACGCCTAAACACGACTTCACTTTATGAGTGCAAAGCTATAAGTATATCGACGTAGGCAAAGCAGCCTCCTTGTGTACCTAATGCCTATAGTGGGAAAGTTCCGGAAATGCCTCAAACGCTCTCATATCCTCTATTTTATATCCGTTAATTTTAAAAATGTTACCCAAATATGGACGAATTGGCAATGCCGTCAAATACACAAATCAGTACAGTAATACCGTCAACAACGCGTATCAGTACGGCAATACTATGGTAACATATCACCAACCTTGACACAAACCAATAGACAAAAATCCCACAATACAGTCCCAAAGGGACTAACGTAGTGTATTTTCTTTTTAGGTATTTTTATTTTCGTAACAGTGACGCTGTGGTATAGTAGGTAAGACACTCGCCTACCAACCAAAAGGTCGACGGTTCAATACCAGGCCAGACCATCTTAAAAGAGAAAAAAATGTTTCGACAGCGGTATCAGCTCATAACATTAGCTAGTAACTGGTTATGAGTATATATACTATTGAAAACTTCTCTAAAATAATTGACCATTCGGAGCCGGCGTTAAACTGTAGGTCCCTTTCAATGAGTTTAAAAATAGAATCGGGTGCAGCTCATTGACTGACAGGCTATTTGCGTCAAACTGAGAAAGTTCTTACCGAATCACTATGTAGTAGATTAATCATCTAAAAACATGGAAAAAATACAACATTGACTGACCTTACATGGCTGAAAAGCTACTTTACAGTCACAAACGATTTTTACTTCGAATTTTTGCAATCACTGAAAGAAAATCCTACGCATAAAACAAAATATTTGAAATCTGGTCAATCAAAAAACTGAACAAAAACTGAAATACCATGAATAACCATGAATTCATGTTAATGGTTTGTATTTGTTGATGTCGAAGAGAAGTCACCTACTATCGGGTAATTTATTAACAACTTTCTTTTTTAAAACACTGCTAACTGTTTTCGTGAACCATGTTACTGTCAAACATCTTCAATTTAGTCTATAACTTAACCTTGGCATACAAACAAACAAAAACAAAATTCATGCTTTTTGATCGGAAAATTGTGTTCAGCGATGAAGATTATTTCTGTATTTGCTGTATTTGAACAGTACTTTTTTAAAGACGATGAAGGCAGGAACGTTACTGTGAATAGTCAGCGCTACCGTGCGATGATTGTAATTTAATTTTTCTTTTTTTTGCGCAACATGGCTGACATGCGGTTTCCACAAGACATTGCTACAGGCCACACAGCACGCAAAACAATGGCCTAATTGAGAGCCGACTTCGATGAACATTTTATTTCACGTTTGGGGCCGGTCAATTGGCGATCGTGCGATTTAACGTCTCTAGACTATTTTTTGTGGGGCTCATGTCTATAGGGACAATCCCGCACTGGTTGACGCATTGAAAGCCAATATTGAAGAAATTATTAGTGATATAGCGGACTACATGTTGGAGAGAGTGTACCAAAATTGGACCTAGCGTATGAACTATTTGAGGCGTAGCCGCAGTCAACATGTACATGAAATAATCATTAAACATTGAATTATATAGATCGTTTTATCGTTCAAATAAAGATTTCATAAATTTCTCTAAGCTCTTAAAAAATCACCCGATACAAGCAGTTTAAGCTGAGTAAAGATATCACAGGAGACTTCTGGGGAACTCAATTAATTTTTTAAGAGATCATTAAGTGCAAAATACCCTCAATAGGTGTTTAGTAAGGATTGGCTTTATTATGAAGAATAAAATTAAAGGGAATCCGTTTACCGCCAGTTGTAAAGCCATGATTACATGCGATCATTGACGCATTATGAAAGACCGACGAGAAAATGTCGTAACAATCATTTGAAGAACTCTAAATAAAATAAATTGCATTTTTAATTCAAAATATTTAAATACATTTCCATAAAACAATGAAAATTATTTTATAAAAATTGCTCAACAAATTATTATTCTTTTTTTAATTTTCATTGCCATACAAATATTGTACACCATTAACTTTTTCTGACCTTTAAAAAATGTTGTCAATTAAATTTTTATTTAGTCCTTTGCCATTTTAAATCAGGCATAAAAGTGGGTCATATTCACCAATTTTACCTACAAAATAATATGTTCCACAGCGTATTGTTAACGTATTTTCGAGCACATAAATCTAATTTAAGTTCAATTTAAGAAAAGGAATGCCATGGTAAGCGTAGGGGTGAAAGCAAAAAGTATACAAAACACGATTTAGGTCAACAGTTCAATTTTTCTTTAGCTATAATATAGTCGTTTTATTTATTTATTTATTTGGTTACACAAAAGCTTAATTGCAATGCAATATACCTCTTACGCAGGTGACATTTATAAATCAAGATTCCGCAAATTGAAATTTAAAATTCTAGACAACTATAATTGAAAGTTGTTAAATTCATTACTAAACTTATTAAAGGTTGTCAGCTTTCTCAACGTAAACAATTTTATAGGTAAAATAATTCTAAATATATATGTTTAACGAAACTTAAATGAGAGATAAAGTATTGAAGTTTAGAATCAGTCGCTAACATGGAATATCTCTATTCAAAGTTTGATCACACACATGAAACCCTAGACTTCTAAGATTCAAAGACTACACATTATGCTTTTGATTCAGACTTAAATGAAAAACAATGGTTATTGACTTAATATTAAATTGCAACGCTTGAAGAAAAAGGGCAAACCTACATTTCAAAGAGGATATTTCCTATCGAAAAAACTCAGTGACAGCTGATAGATGCATTCTTTTAAAATCCATAGCGATATGCGAGTTTACTCGAAGACTCAAAGATGACAGACCCATAAAAAAGCCAGACCTGGAAGAGTCTCAGAAATTCTCATCTAAAACCCGAACATTAGTTCATAAGTCCCTTACGTGAGCCAACCGGTACTCTTAACAAAGTTGATCAACTTCTACAGTGACCATTTCTGACAGGATAGAGTGGATGGAGACTGAAAGTATTAAACCAATTCCAAAGTTCTGTGCTGATTTGCTAGACCATAGAGTATATAAAAGAGGCCTCACCAGTAAGAGAATCTGCGTTCTGCCATGCGCCCTACCATATAGCGCCCAATAATTATGCCCGTAAGAAGATCGATTGATTTGCTTCCAAACCTAAGAAAAGGCAAAGTCCTCTCCATAAATAGAAAAGATTAGAGCATCCTGGATACTCTAAAAGTGGTGATATTGTATTCCATCAAGCTCAGGGCTCATTTGTCTATCAAGCTCGACAGCGCAGCCAGAGGGATATGTATGTTATGTCCTCCCGCGTAGCAACCAAAGAATATGCATCCAATAGCAATGTCATACCCCCTGATGCCCATATCAGTTTAACATTACGTCGTTCGAGTCGGGCCAGTGAAAAAGTACTGCAGAGAAGATATTCCGATCTTAACCCATTGCTATACACAGAGACCGTGTTGTCCCGAGGTACATCTCACGCTGTCCACTTATACCCAGAAGACTCCCTGTCGAAGTTTATTCTCTTATCTTTTCGACGCGCCAGAAACGGCCCACTCACTGTCTGTAGAATGGTGCCGTGTCCTGTGCTCGACTTCTTAAGTCTAAGTGCAAACTTCGTAGGCACAGTTTTTATGAATACCACCTTAATCAAAAAGTTGTAGATACTTATCTATATTTTTATTGCCCCTTCAAAGTAATCCCCATAGACTGCAACACTCTTGTGCCCGCGCTTAATCCAATCCTCGAAGCATTTTTTATATTCGGTTTTCGGTATGTCCATCGGTGCTTCCTGCAATTTTTTCATTATTTCCTCTCGGCTGCTGAAACACGTTCCCCGTAATCGTTTTTTAACTCGACTGAACAGAAAGAAGTCACAGGGAGCCAAATCAGGTGAGTGCGGTGGCTATTGGATGATATTTGTTGCATTTTCTGTCAAAAAATTTAGAATAATGTTGGTAATGTGCGACGGTGCGTTGCAATGATGCAAAATCCACAAGTTTTCTGTCCACAGTTCTGGTCTCTTTCCCAAATAATACGCTTTGTTTACTGTCTGGCCTTCTGGCAAAAGTTTATAATGCACTACACCGTTGTAATCCATGAAAACCGTGAGCATTGCCTTCTTTTTTTTTGACTAAAAATGACGTGGTTTTATTGGTTTCGGCTCATTTGGTGAATGCTATTCACTTGCCTGATGTCTGGATTGCGTGTCGTGCTCATAAACAAAGGTCTCGTCTCCAGTAATGATCCTTTTGAAGAATGTGGGATCGGATTCAGCTTCGCAAATCATGTCTTTTGCGACCTCAATATGGTCTCTTTTTTGCATGAAATTGAGGTCTTTACTGCTACACGACGGAAACCCAAATCATTAACCAAAATGTCTTGGACACATCGATAGACAATGTTTAAGTCTTCCGCTATCTTTCTGATGGTTAATTTGCGGTTATTGACCAGCATTCCTTTTACCTTGTCAATGTTTTCGTCGGTTTCCGTTGCTGATTGTTTGCCTGTGCGTTCATTATCTTCGATTGACTCACGGCCACTTTAGAGCCGCTCGTATCACTGGTAAGTGACCGTTTTCTTTAGAGAATCGTTGCCAATACACTTTTCCGACATTTTCAACATTCGCATTCAAGTTTGTTGTTGCAAATTTAAATCTATTTCTAAATTGTATAAAGTCGCCAACACACATAGATATAGATGTACTCTTGGCTATGTACTCGTAGGTTTTGAAAATACAAAGCTGTTACTCTAAGATTCAGCGGGATCATCAACAGCAGATGTACCAACTTAACAAACAAAAAAACACTAAAATCTGAACGATGGAAACTCCACAGAGAGATTATACCTGGAACTTTTTGGTCAAGGTGGTATATCCAGGGGTGGTATGCTCAGCATTGTCTCCAAACCGGCCTAAGGAGCGGAACTAATGGCATCGATGATGCCAATACAGGTAACTGATACAAATATTTTTGCAAGATGTACCGGTATTAAAAGAACGTTTTTTTTTCGGGCATTGCTGGTTACACATTTTTTCCCATATTTCAGGCAATTTATGGGTTCCACGCCAATAACACTGTTCGTCTTTTGAAGCAAACCAATTAGTCACTCAATTTTCGACTTCCTCGTAAGAATCGAAGTGCTGCTCAGCCAATTCGTCTCCAATCAACAAAAACAAATAGTAGTCGGAAGGAGCCAAATCTGTGAACACGGCGGGTGGGGTAGCAGCTCCTAGCCTAATATTTTTATTGTATCCTAAACCAATTTAGCTTTGTGTGAAGGGGTATTTCCATGTTGCAAAATTACCTTGCCGCCTTTTGTGGCCTATTCTGATCATTTTTCAATCAATACATGGTTCAAGTTGATCCTTTTTTGTCGGTAGCGACTCTGCAGCACTTTCTTTCAAATGAAAACATAAAAGTAATGCTTTCCGCAAATCATTATTTTCTGGTGAAAAATTAGCCATTTTTCACATGATGAAAACATATGATGTTGTTGTTCAGTGATTTAATGTATACTGAATATGTTGGACAGATGTCATTGCCAACACAAAAGAAAATTAAGGCTCGTTCACAATAAATGTTTCCTATTGAGGCATTTGTATCTTGACTCTTACTTCATACCGGTATACCTAGTATATATAAAGTAAGCAGTCGAGTTAAAACTTAACCACTATGATTACTTTTCTAAGGACGTTGCTTTATAAATTTCAACTTAAAAGCCCAAACCGCAGTTATATTTTAAATATAATAGAGTCGGATTTGCGTAGCATCTTTAATTGAATTACAATTTTTTTATTTTGGTAAAATAATAAACATAAAACAATCCAAAAAATCACTCACCTTTAATGCCTTGACCTGTTAATTCTATTGATTGTGAATATCCAATGGCAAATATTGAAACCAGCGTTAGCAGCATTTTTCTCCATGAACTGCAAATATAAGATTTAAAGAAATTGATTAAATGACATATTTTTTATTTATATGTATTTATACGTTGTACTTTTGAAAAGCCCTTAAATTATACAGGTAGCGTCAAAAAAAGTGTACACTGACATTCTCTAAAATTAAGTTTTTATATCAGTCTTTAAAAATCCGCTGAATTTAAACATTTCATATTTTTTAGGACGTCTTTATGACTTTCTAAAATCCATAAAAAACAACAACAAAGTTCTTACAACAACTACAGTTATACAACAAATATAAAAGATACTCTATTTTTTAAGCGTCAAAAAAAAGTGCACAAGTTAAAAAACTATGTCAAAACAAAGAACGAAATAAAAATACCTGGGAAGTGATACCACTTTTTTAAAGTTGCTCTCGAGTACAACTATAATCTGCTTTTAAAGTTTTCAAAATACCTTGAAAACCCTGACTGAAACTTAATCTTTAACTTTTAATATTACTTTGTATGGGAGGTATCACGCCCACTTGTCTAATTCCACCCACCTTTTTCATAAATGATTTGTATTGACTATGAATCTATTTGGCCAAATTTAGATACTTTCACTGTTACCATTTTAAAGTTATAGCAAACAAATATTTACTTTGTATGGGCATGGCATGACTCAGATGGAATTTTTCAAATAACCTATAACCTATAGGAACTGTTCCTGCCAGACATACTGCCAGAGATACTCTAAAAGTTTTAGGAAAATCGGTTCTGCCGTTTAGTTGTGCATAAAGCACAAACAAACATACAATGAATGTGTGTCATTTTTATATATAGGATTTAAGTTAATGAATGAAATCGGCGATAATGTAAATTCCAATATTTTAGCCTTCCACGACGCAACAGAAATTATTCAATAGATCCGCATTAAAATTTTTGTTAGATTTGCCAAAAATTTAACTTTAAAATTAATTGGACAAAAACAGTTTATATTTCATCGCATCTCCTGTGATATTTTGACTCAGTTTAAGCTGCTTATAGTAGATGACTTCTCTTCAACATCAACAAATACAAAGCATTAACTTTAATCTAAAAGGAATGCGTCGTGTGGTGGTTAGATCGCACGCATAACAACACAAACGACAGAGGTTCGAGCCACAGCACAGAGCAGATGACGAAAAAAAAATTGAATAGTGTTCATTAAAGAGGCTTCAACTTTTCTCCGTACATCTCAATCTAAAAAATAAAGAAGAAGCCCACCTGATTTTCCCAAGGATTTTCACCACTACGCAAAAATCATATGGAGGAAGTTACAATGGATTGATCAACTACTTAGCTTGACACATCAAATTGCTTAAAGAAACTGAAACAAAGCAATGGATGCTTTGCAGAAAGCCAATATGCTCCCTAGAGGAGTGACGAAGATAAAAGGAAGAAAAATGTCATCGCACATAGACTAGCTGTTATATATAGGGTCCGCCATCTAACGTTTTTTTTTTTCAACTAGTGCTTATTGCGTGAAAGGTAACACTTACCTCATGTCTGATTTCACAGATAATTAGTTTTATCCTTCCGCTGAACGAATATGCTTGTGTATACGCTTGAACAACGCTGGGAATCTGGGCCTGCGATCGACTCACAGAAGATCCCGATTTTGCCAAAAAAAAAATCATCTTTTCAGATGAAGCTCATTTTGATCTTGGCGGGTATTTAAACAAGCAAAATTGTCGCATTTGGGGCACAGAACACCCGCACGCATACATTGAAAACCCGATACACCCAAGACGAGTCACTGTTTGGTGGCATAATTGGGCCATTTTTCTTCGAAAATGAGCAAGTAGTGGCCGTTATAGTCAATGGCGATCGTTACCGGGCCATGTTGAACGAAGTTTCGTTCACAAAAATTGAAGAGGAGGATATTAGCAACATTTGGTTTTAACAGGACGGCGCTACGTGCCACACAGCCGAAGCTATACTCGATGTTTTGCGCCCTGTTTTTGAAGATCGCATTATCAGCCGCAGAGCTGATGTCGTTTGACACCGTTGGACTATTATATGTGGGGTGCCGTCAAAGATAAGTGTTACGCCAACAAGCCAGAGACAATTGACGCTTTAAAGGATAATATTCGTGAAGCCGTTGTTAAAATACAGCTGCACACGATCGATAATGTGCTTAAAAATTGGACCGATCGTGTAGGCTACTGCATGGCCAAACGAGGCAGCCATTTGAATGAAATTATTTTCCATTATTAACCGGAAGAATTGTACTTTCAAATAAAAAAAGGAATTTGAGAAAATATTGAGCGGACCCTTTACTAAAATTAGGGAAAAATAGGCTTATTTGCTGCCATCCTATATTTTGTTATTTTTTTCCATTACACCTATTGGAAGCATGTGACTCCGAAGGAAAAAAATATTCTTTGTCTTGTTTTAATTTCTTTTATACAAGTTTTTGTTCTTGTCTTTTCAACTAAGCTATGTGCTATAGCAAGACCTAGGATGATGGTGTTGCCTTCTCTCGTTGCCTAGAAACAATATCTTTGTTGTATTTGGTGTAGTGGCGGGGAACCTGGTTTATTTTTAATTGCTACCTTTTTAGTAAATATTATTCTTCTACAGGGGGGCAGGGGTCCACCCAAATGAATTATCTTGAGGGTGATTAAAAAATCGATAGGAAAATTTTCAGACCTCTCCGTGATTTAAACCTGGGATGTCTAGTTTTTTATGCAAGCACTTTTTTCACCACCTCGACGCCACTATTTTATTATAATAAAATTAATTGCGATTATAAAATTTGTGTTTTTAAACTGAATTAGACCACGTCATAATATACTCCAGTTTACACTTTCAGGTGTTTGCAAAAAGTAATAAGTGAGCTTTAGTGGAAGTTCGAACAACAGAGCTTGACCCTTATGTTTCTTCATACTTTTAATTTCAAATAATTACTATTAAATTTAATTTCCCTTAAACTGCATGTATAAATCATTAAAAATACACAACATACAGGCAGACACCTTAATCGAATAGCAATTTAAATATGATTCCGACCAAAAAAGAAGAAATAAGAAAACTAATTTGCCATAAATTTTGTTTTGATGGCAGGCAAAACATTAGCAACCAACCCAATATCCGGCAAAGAAATATTTTCCAAAAAAAGTAACTTATTACTGCACTACAACAATAATACAAATACTAAAGGAAGTAAAGAAATATATTAAAAGCACCAAAGAAATCGACATAATCCTTATCACTAAAAAAAAAATTAAAAGGGGAAGGTTACACTAGAGGAAAATTAAGGAAAATTAAGAACAAGTACTCTTAAGGTAAAAGAAATTTCAAATTTAAACTGGAAGAATTTATACCGCTAAGAAGTATAAAAAAAAGAAAAATGCAAATTGCTTTACTAGAGGGTGTCCCAAAATTAACGAATTATTTAAATAGAAAACAAAGTTTTTAGTCTTCTGATTATTATATTTTTATTGAATCATAAGGTTCATAGGATAGGATTATTTATAGAATAACACATCGGACAAATGGCGACCACGGCTTTGCACGCACATACGCACTCATTTATCGAAAATTTCCATGTCCATTTTGTATAAATATGGCTGAATTTCGTTGATGCAGCGTTGAATCTCCTCCCTTAATGTACGATTGGTTGTGGGCTTGTTAACATAGACCTGTGATTTCAAATAACCCTCTAAAAATAAATCGAATGGTATTAAATCACACGATCTAGAGGGCCAAATCTAATCACCGAAATGAGAGAGTACACGACCTACAAATATCTCATGCAGTAAATGAATTGTTTCACGGGATGAATGGAATGTGGCACCGTCTTGTTGAAACCTTAAATTGGACATATCAATGTCATCCAATTTCGTTAGAAAGAACTGTGTTATCATGTCTCGATATCTAGCACCAGTAACAGTCACTGCTTGACCAGCCTCATTTTCAAAAACGTATGGTCCAATTATGCCTTCCATCCAAAATCCACACCAAACACGTTGTGGTTGCATTTATTTTGCGACAATCACATGTGGGTTCTCAGAACCACAACAGTGGCAATTTTGGCGATTAACTAAGCCATTAAGGTGAAAATATGCTTCATCGTTTAGGATGTTCAATAATCCATTCAACAAACTCTCTTCGCTGTGCATGATCATTAGGCTTAATTTGAATTTGAATTTGAATTTTGTAAGCAGAGAGACATAGATCTTTAGTGATTTGCCATTTTAATTTTAAGTCCCCTATCAGCTTCTGCTTATTTTTAATATGATGTGGTCCAACTCTGCTCTTCATAGTTCCAAAAAGGTTCCCATTAGGATTTAAGTTTAATGATTGGGATGGCCAATCCAAGACTTGAATCGCATTAGCTGAAAACCATTCCTTGGCTAATTTGGACAAGTAGCATTTACCATTTAGCATATTTAAGCATGTCGTTAGATAATATGTCCCTATAAAAAAACGGTTCATTTTTGTTTGTATTTTGATAAAGAGGCAAGGCCAACTCGCTGAGGAACATGTCCAGACTATTACATATCCGCTTCCGTGTTTTATTGTGTCTTTACAATAATGCCAGTGTAGTCGTTTTTTCTTTGGTCTTCGAACGTGGCTTAATCAACAAGCAAGTTTCGAACAGCACTGTAAGACAACAAACCTGAACAAAACTTGAATAAATACATTTTACCATTTTACTTTTTTAAATATGTTTTTAGGTATCCTTTCTCTTAAGAGCATCAGAACAAACCAAAAAATTAAAGAAAAAACATAAACCGCTTAACTACAGGATATACTCAAATGTACAGGGTATGGCCTGCATTAGGTGAATATAGAAATTAACAATGAAAAGTTACAGAATAATATAAAATGTACGTTCGGCGTTCGACGTTCGGAGTCGGCGTTAAACTGGGACCTACAGTTTCAGTGAGTTTAAAAATAGTATCGGATGCAGCTCATTGATTGAAAAAAGTCCCCCTTGTTCAAGTTGAGCTGTCGCGTGAATTTTGTATAATGTGTACGTAACTTCAAAAATAGGTTATCGCGTTTTTCAACATGCTCCGGAGAGAACAAACAAGTGTTTTGCTTGGACCAAGCAGCGCATGAGCTGAAAAGTGCCGGACCTAAAAAAGAAAACACTTTCTTCTGTTCAAAATTAACTGTATTCATCAACGTTATCTTCATCAAAAGCAATGCCACTCTAACATTTCAATACCACTTTTATAGAACGATTTAATTTTGCCTCAAAATAGGCCTCAGTTTCAGCGATAACCTCTTCATTCGTGCAAAATTTCTTACCGTCGAACTTTTTTTTGAGGTCTGCGTACAGACAGTAGTCGCTGGGAGTCAAATCTCGCATTCGCCAGAATGTGGGAATAATTCGAAGTTCAACTAATATATTTTTGCCATTATGTCAGAATCATCAACGCGTTCTTGTTTTTGGTCAATAGCGTCACTCTTAGCACGATAACTCACAAACTAATAAATGAATATCGTGAAATTGTACTGGCTGACTTTTGAAGGTTATCAAAAGAGGTCACGGGAAAAAACTGGCGCCATCTATGTGTTAGGCACGTCATTTTTTAGCTCATGTGTTAAAAACTGCGCGAATATCATCGAACAGTCCATAGAATATAGAATACAACAGCAGCTTATACCACTTGTTTATTGATTTTGAACGTGCGTTTTATACCATGTTGTAGCGTGCGAAATGTGTGCCATTGTGGTATGGTAGGTAAAACAACCAGAAGGTCAGACCAAACCAGCTCAAAAAAAGTAGAAAAAAGTTTTTTGACAGTGGTATCACCTCACAACATTAGCTAGTAACTGGTTATGAGTGTTACCTACTATTGAAAACTTCTCTAAATTCATTTACCGTTCGGAGCCGGCGTTAAACTGTAGGTCCCTTCCAATGAGCTTAAAAATAGAATCGGGTGCAGCTCATTGACTAAGAGAAGTCCCCATGTTCCTTTATGGAATGTTATGGGAATTAATAGCGAGCGAAATACAAAGTTCGCTGCAAAGGAGATTATGAGCACTCTTCGAGATCAGCACGGGTGTGAAACAGGGTAATGTTCTGTCTCCCACACTATTCTAAGTGTTTCTGCTTTGCAACAAACAAACATCGAATCATCATATCATCTGCTGGAATATGAGAGAATTCCTATACAACCTTGATCAAAAAGTTTTCATCGGTCTCATCGTTCCGATTTGAGTTTTTTCACTCTTTTTTCCACCCTTTGTCCCCTTCCGGTCCAAATTCAGGCACTTGAGATAACCTATACTTCCTGCCAGAAAGACACTGTAGAATCAATCGTTTAGTTTTATACAGTCTTCAAACAAAAGCGCATTCATTTTTATATAAAAGATAGGTATATAGACAGCTTTTATACAATGAGCTTTCTGCAATATCCGCTTTTAGGCTAATGTGGATAAATAACGCTGTTTTAATTGTTGCCTTTCTTCATATATACAAAATTCAATATTTAGTATGAATGGGAGGCGCACATCCACTTATCTATTTCACTCAGTTACTGGCTGATAATGTGTATTGTTCGCGACTTGTCCAATTCCGCCTACTTTTTGACTGATGATGTGTATTTACCATGACACTATTTGTACCAAATACTGAAACCTTATCATTGGCCGTTCTCAATATAGAAAGAAATCAATATTTAGTATAAATGGGAAGTGCAACGCCCACTTATCCAATTCTGCTCAGTTTTTAACTGATGACTTACATTAACCGTAAAGTCAATCAAACTAAAAGGCCTTAGCTTTAACCGTTGTCAAGATATACCAAAATAATTTTTTATTTTGTGTGGGAGGTATCACATCCACTTCTCCAAGTACACCTACTATTTCACTGCTGATTTGTGCTGACCATGAAATATTTACTTTGTATGGGCATGGCACCGCCCAGTTAAAATTTTTTCAATTTATATACCGTTAAGAAACTAAAGAGTATATTCTAGACATACAGAGAGATACAAGTGGTACTATTTGTATTTCGTGAATAGCATTTTCAATATATTTCCCTTGATGATCAATAGAATTTTGCATTCGTTCAAACGATTTCTAAAAGCAGTTTTTTCATTCCTCTTGAGACACCTCCACACAATGATTTTTGAACGCTTCAACTGTTTCTTCGGCGCTCGTAAATCATTGGCTACGCAGTTTACCTTTGATTTTTGAGAACAAGAAGAAGTCATTGGGTGCCAACTCAGAATTGTACGAAGGATAAGACATCAATTCGATGTTTTGACTGCTTAAAAATTCACCTGTTTCAAGAGATGTGATTCGCCCTCAGCGGTTGGTTTTACGAATTTGTCCAAAAACTTCTGGCAAACACTTTCCTGTAACAACCAGAACTTATCGTCTTACGTTGCTCAAGCGGAACAGTGGCCCATTCGGCCAAAGAAACAGGCGACTTTTTGCTTTTCTGTGCTTCTCCACGAACAACTTTATTAGACTTAGCTCTTCTTAGAATACCAACACGGTTGATTGCTGTTTTATACGCATATGTCTATTATTTGTCACCTGTCACGATTTTATACACGTCTTTTCAAGCACCATCGTCGAACACTTCAATCATTTCCTTACACCAATCGAGGCAAGCCTTTTTTGAGCGATTGATAAAATGTGAAGTATACTAGGAGAACAGATTTTCTTTTTTTTTCTTGAATTAAGTGTTAATGCGAAATCGCAATGTGAAAGCATGCCTTTAACATACAATATGTCCCATGTCGATTTTGCATTATCAGTTCACCGCATCGATGGTTTGTGGTGCAATAACCGATTTTGGCCGATCTCCATGGAATTCGTCAGTGACCGAATTACGACAACGATTGAATTCACTATACAAACGAATAGCAATAGCACTTGTACATGAAAACGTTGTGATACGTTTATGCTAAAAAATGTCAAACTTTATAATGGTGTTGCCAGATTTTAGCTATTGACATTAGTGTTGCCAAAATTTTAAGAAAATCGATTCAGTCGTTTAATTGCCTACGGATTTCAAACAAACATACAAACACACATTAATTCTTATATATAAGATTATGATCTTAAATATAGATGATACAGATATCACCGACATGTTGTTTCTACAGGATAGGGACACCGTCATTTAGTAACCAAATGTTCCACATAGAATCTATACAGATTTAATCTAAAAGTTCTTTCCGACATCATTTTCCAACTAAAATTTGTGCATCTTATTCCTTTCAATAAAATAAAAGTTTAAATGCTTTTCATATAAATTCAGCGACTTATTTTGTTCCTAAAAACAATGTATTTACGTCCTTAAATTGTCACCCAACTCCCTTTACAATAAGTTTACAAATGACTTATTGAAAGAAAAAGTTATTTTATTTTAAGTCCATTGTAAATACGTCCATATTTCCTATGTATGTCCTCAATAAGCTGTCTATTTCCTGTAAAAATATATTATCTTTTTTTGTGTTTGTTGTCGGTGTTATGCACACACATAAAAGTGATAAATGCAAATACCACTACATGCACTTTTTTATCAAAAACTGTACGAGGATGTGAATGAATGTAAGTGTGTTAGTCTACAGGATTTGATTACAGTGTCTATGAGGACATGCCACAAAGTACTTTGTTATACAAAAACCGCAATTATTGGCAACACTATGAATGTATGCATAAAAACAAAAACCCATACATATACATATTGGAAAATCAACAATTATATTAATTTGCATATGTAAGAGTGTGTGGCTGTACAAGTAATAACCCAAATAGCCGCAAAGGCGCCACTAAAATAATGAACAAAAATTCAAAAATTCAAAATTAATCCAAATTAGACCAACTAGGTTAGCACAACTTCATATTGAGGAGTGAGTGCCTATGTAAGTGCCTGTCTGAACTTGTGGCCAAAAACTATAAAACAAGTGTCAAACCGTAATAAATATCAAATGTTTGAACATGTCTGAAAAATGAATTACAAAAACAAAAAGTTGTGTTCAGAAACAAAAACAATTTCACCCCAATTGTTTGTCTTCTTATCTTAATGTCAATGGGCTGTTTGAATTTACCTATAAGCCTTCACTAAAATATATGTATAAACCAAAGGAATAACAAATAAGTAAAAAAACCGAAAATGTAACTTAAGAACAAGAAAATATAAAAAAAGAACAGAAGGAAGTAAAAGAAAACTCAGAAATGAAAGCAAGTTAAAGTACAAAAATAATTAAATCGCATGTATTGTTATACTCACTCACATATACCACCTCCCCGTATGGTAAAACTATTCAAAACTATATATAAAAACATATTTACATAGACACGGTCTTTTACAGTAACAGTTGTTGTACAAATTATGGTTTTTGATTATAAAAACGTTAAAATAGCCATTTGCGTACAAACAAACACAAAAATATATATCATAATAAAATATACAACAATATTACATACACCACTTATAACTCACAACCTCATATGTGTGTATAACTCATGAACTAAAAGCAAAACGAAGTAAATCCTGATAAAAGAAAAAAACCCACCACAATACACTTGTGTCTGTGATTAAAACGCAAGCCGAAACAACAACAAAAAAACGTTAAGAAATACCAGACAGGCGTAATAACCCAACAAAATTTTTTATTAGCTGCCTTTTTTTCCTACAACAACATATTATTTAACCAAGATTTCTAAGAGAAGCCACAAAATGTTTATTATTTGTGGTTTTTCGCCTAAAAAAGGGATCGTCATTAAAATGTAATTGTATGAGATTTATACATTTGGTTTCGTAATGTACTTATAGGGTGACCACACATGGAAATTATTGCTTTTCCGCTTGAGTAGTTTAAGTCGCCATAAGTACAAATTGAGTTATTTCTTTAGAAGCTCCATAGAAGTCAAGACGCTTAATTATATTTCAGCCATTTTTTTAACATTTTTTTGCAAATTTTATGTGCGTTTGTGGAACTTCGTTCTTGTTTTGGTCTTTAAAATATTTCTTTAATTTTTAACTGTTTCTAAATCCAATCAATACTTTAGCCTCACAAATCGAAATATAGGGTAGGTCATTGCAATAAAACAAAAATGGTTTGCAATTTTACCAAATTAATATTTTTGTTGCGAAGTACAATTGTTCCGGTTAGAAATGAAATATTATTTCATACATATGGCTGCCGCGGCTGGCCTCACAGTACCCCATTCGATCAGATCAATTTTCGAGAACCTTTTCGGTTGTGTATGGAGTCGTATTTCGGCAATGGCATCACGAATGTTAGCCTTCAAATGTTCAATTATCTCTGGTTTGTCGACATAACACTTGCCTTTAACTACGCCACACAGAAAATAGTCCAAAGGTGTCAAATCGCAGCTTCTTAGCGGCCAACTGATATCACCATTTCGTCTAATCCAACGGTCATCAAACGTTTGACGCAATATCTCGGTTGTGGCATGAGATGTGTGACAATTTGTACCATCCTGTTGAAACCAAACATCGTTCACATCAATACCATGAAAAGCGGGCACAAAAAATCGGTTATTATGGTGTGATATGTGTCTCCACTCACCGTAATGGTTTCGCCGTCCTAATTTTCAAAGTAATATAGGCCAATGATGCACACCAAACAGTCAGTCGTAATGGGTGCATTGGCTTCCGTACGACCAGGTTTGGGTTTCTCAGCCACAATTACGGCAATTTCGCTTATTAGCTTTTTTGTCTTTGTTTTGGTCCATCTCAATATGCAAGATAATGAAAAATAAACAGAATAATGGACCATTGAGCCAGTCGCTCGTAATGGGTGCATTGGCTTCTGTAAGAATATAGTTGGGTTTTCTGAGTCCCAAACGTGGCAATTTTGATTATTTACGTTACCCACCAAGATGAATACGAGCTTCATCCGAAAAGATAATTTTAAATGATGAGAAATTTCCAATAAATCCCAACGTTGCTCGAGCGTAAATCAATTCATTTCGTTCAGTGGAGATAATATAGTGAATTCTGTGATAGAATAGAAAGACATAATTATTACCGTTGGTCCACCCGATATTTTTCCCATTAAAGTTTACAAAAACCTATTAAAAAAACAAATATAAAAAGTACCAACTTCAAGTTTTCAGTTTAAAAATGGCTCTAAAAAGTGGTTATGCCATATGGTAT
This sequence comes from Wohlfahrtia magnifica, assembly GCA_023159175.1. Taxonomy (NCBI): domain Eukaryota; kingdom Metazoa; phylum Arthropoda; class Insecta; order Diptera; family Sarcophagidae; genus Wohlfahrtia; species Wohlfahrtia magnifica. The sequence continues at coordinate 4,143,424 of JAKWBJ010000482.1, read as the reverse complement.
AGAATAACCTAAAGGGTTAAGTATTTGAAAAAGACATTGAATTTGTCAAAACATCTTATGTGCACATAGTATTTTTTATATATTCCAAAGTTTCGTGCTATATGTTACATACTTTAAGTTGACTTAAGTTCAATAATTTTACGTTATTACTTATTTAATATTAAGTTTTAATAAAATGTCTTTAAAAGAACCTAACTGTTATCCCTAAATAAGAGCGGCAAGCATTTTTCAACTGCCTAAGTTTTTCATGCCATTACAATTTGTATGGAGCATCCCGAAATAACGTGGCGGCAAATATTTGCAATTGGAAAATCCAATTTCGACATAGCGTTAGATAGTGAAGTTGGTTGCAAAAGACAACAAATGTAAACAAAGAAAAGAAGAGGGAAAAAGTAAACATTTGCAAAAAGGTTATATGTTATTGGCTAATGTAAAAAGTTTTATTCTGTTATTAAATGAATAATTATTTTTTCTGTTTTTATTTATATTTCACTTCTGTTTATTATTTTATTGATTATGAAAATACTTTCTCTAAAAATGTAATAGTAAAACATTAAATCACCCACCTTCTTTCAAAAATAAATTTGTAAAAGACAATGAATTTTAATAATTTGTTTTTTACACAATTTTTATTTCTTTTATTACTTTCACAAACTGTAAGTCACACAACAAAGATATAATGTACTTGTCAAAATGAACAGGGTTGTAAAAATTATAAAAAAAAACCCTGTTTTTATCGTTTTGACGTAAGTTTGCCGCTTTTAGTTAGGTATGGCCGCAGAGCGCTTTAGGGATGGCAGTGAGTATACTTGAGGTTAAGCAAAACGCAAAATTCAGTATTAAAAAATTGCTTCATCTCTGTTTACCAATCTTTTGTAAAACTTTTACAATTGTTGTCTGCTAACGTTGTTACCAATATGTTAAGTTGGTCTTTTTTTAAGCAATTAACATAAATTTAAAGAAAAAACAAAATTTTTACAAAACTTGATTTTATTATTCAACATAGTTTTATAGCACGATTTTAAAGTATGCCTCAGTTTCAGCGATTACTTCATCATTGGGCTTAAATTTCTTTCCAGCAAACATTCATTTGAAATCTGAAAACAGGAAAAAGTCGACGAATGCTAAATCTGGAGAATACAGTGGTTGACCTGGCAATTCGAGCCCAATTCATTCAATTTTGCCATCATTTTCATCGATTTTTGACACGGCAACCACTATGAACAGAGCTTTCACATACCTAAATGTGCGTCTAACATGGTAATAACATTACCATCTGATATCTTTATAATGCCAGCTAGCTCGTGCAGCTTCAATTTGTGATCGTTCATAGCCAATTTGTGTTGTTTTTTTTTTTTTTTTTCTGGAATAACAGCCTCATTAGGGCGTCCATAGCGCTCTGCATCATTTGTGCTTTTACGACCACTTTTCTACCATATGTTTCGATGGAGGAGAGTTCGGATAATGTTTATTAAGCCATTGTTTTTTTCCACTGTATTTTTTTTTTTTTCATAAAAAAGTAATACTTTATCAAAACTCGAAACTTACTTTCTTCCATTTTTTTGTTTTTTCAATAACAACAGTCGCTTCACACAAAATGCTATAACTCACGAATCAATAGACAGATGGCTGTTAAATTTATTCAAATGTCGTTTGAAGGTTAGTATTAAATAAAAATCATATGTACAAAGTTCTAGTAGCGCCATCTATGTGTCATCCTACATACTTATTGAGTGACCTGATACTTACAGATTAGGACATTTGCGCTTAAAATTGTGTATGAGAAATTGCATATGTAATTCGGTTCATAATTGTGGATTAAATTTATGAATGAAAGAGCAAATTACGAAATCATATTGTCTTGTGAACATGGCATTTGTAGACAAAGGTTATAAAATTTGGTCAAAGCAAGTGGAAGATCCGTAGTAATTTCAAAACCATCGTTATATAGTTGAGAATCCAACTTTGGAAAACCACATATTTTTGCTTTTTATGTATACACTAGTTTTACCCCTGGCGAGTATGACAAACATTAGACGAATGACCAAAAGAAAACGCCAAATACTGGGTAAAAATTACAATGCTAAAGTAAATATCACCACCAATTAGCAAGGATATTAACCACCACACATTCATATGAAAGGGGCTACAGTGGTTTAATCATCTTACTTTGCTTAAAAGATCAAATTGATTAATGAAACTGAAACAAAGTAATGTACATATGCTTTGTGGACGGGCTGCTAAAGTAGACTGCAATAACTTCGTTTGAGCCGTGCATTATGAGAAAAACAGCCGGAATACAAAGACAGACATTATTAAGATATACTTTTGCATGAAAACTCTCTGCCTTACATCACAAAAGTTGCCAAACGATTGTCAGAATCGATCAAATTCCGCACCAGCCGTATTCTTAGAACTTTGGTCCCTTTGATTGTTAGCTGTTTCGATGGATGCAATATCTTTTAGCATGTCTCCAAATAACGTCTTTTCAAGACATATTGAATTGGCCTCAAAGTTGGATCGCCACAAAAGACGAAATGATTTTCTGAAACGTTATTCGTAAATTGGCTCAGTGGTGAGGAGAAGACGAAAGCTGTGATTTCGTCCATTTTTATTTTAATAAATTTGTTAATTCATTATCTTTTCTGAGCCAAATAAAAGGACCGAATTAATTTGTACTCCCAATACATAAAATATACTTTTTTTATTGTAAATAAACTACTTACTACTTCAAACAGAAAAACCCACCCGGATTTTTTAAATACACAGTAGGTTGCAATCCCTGTTTAACACGTCATAATACTGTAACCATTGCCTTAACTGTAGATTTCAATTGAATTTTATAAGTAAACGCATTTTTTGCAATTTGTTACTTTTTTCATTTTACAATGGTTATGGCGTTACGGTAAGTCACATCTAATTGACCGTTAAAGAACTGTCTTAAACAAAAAATGTAGTCTGACATAGCACCTTTCAAACACACGTGTTAATGTGACACAATCGAATTAGTGTTGACTATTTTATGGGCACCAACATATCAACTAGTGTAAAAAGAACGCCGTTACCTCTTACATGATGCAATCAAAAAAATCTCAAAAAGTATTAAGCAGCTCTATTTGTTTATAATGATAGCAATTTGTTCTTTTAAAGGGCGTCCTTAAAAGGCATTTTTCCCCATTTAATATTTATAAGAAATATCTGCCCATTATGTTTCTAAAAAACCTCTATAACTTAAATAATTATTGTGTTTAATATTTCAAATTTGAATTAAGCGATGCATGGCCACCCCTTTTACAGGCTTTATATAGAGAAATTTTTCTTTATATAAATTTTTTTATACCATAATATATTTTCCGTTCGATTCACTTACAATTTTAATTAAGATTAAGTTTAAAGTGTTTGTTCTTTTACTCAATTTTCCAAAACTACATACATACATACATACATACAAATTTTTCTCCATAACCGATTGTAATAAAATAAGAAAATTAAATAGAAACCATTTTTCTATGATTTCCGTGATATTTTCAAATGTTTTTTTTTTCTTTTATTTTTTACCATAAAAATATGATTTTATAGCCAAGTAGTTATTGGTATTTTATTATTTGTTTTTCCTTTTTCTCTCTCTTTCTCTCTCATATTGTTAACTTTTTCAATTTGTTTATTGCCCGGTTGTTTTGTATTCAATTCGTTTGGCATGAGAGTAGGTATGTGATTTTGGTTTAAAAACGTTTAAATAAATGTTTTATGACACCAGTTTAGTTTATTGTCTGGTGCCGTAATCGGTGGTAAATTTTATTTATTGCATTTGTACACTGCAAGAAATTAGATTTATTTAAAATATTTTTGGAATATGATTCAATTGGTGTCAAACAAAATTTTAAATTAACAAATAAAAAAAGTAGCCTGAAATCTATTAAAAAAAAGAAATAAAAAATTCCACTTTAAGCACAAGTGGCTCAACGTTTTGACCATTTTTTTCATATTTAATTCTTTTAAAAGCCCTTTGAAGTTGAGCTTGCCAGATGGCTTTGATTTCGCTTGATTTACAAGAATTTTTACAAATTATGAAAAATCAAAAAAAAAAAAATACAAAAATTAAACAGTTTTCTTACACAAAGTTTTGTAAAAAGCTATTAAACATTTTAGTGAATAAAATTGAGTGTAATTGTTTCCTCGGTTATTATTTTTTTAATTTATAATCAAAATGAAAAATAGGTGTTCGAAAGAGTTTATTCACAAATTTAATCAAAAATGTTACACCTTTTTCCCTTAATTTTAACATGAGCTTTATTAAAGTAAGTGTCGTTTTAATCGAGAATTTTCATTAATCAAGTTGATTTTTCAAGCTAAGTAGATGATTAATCCACTGTAGCCCGATTTGATTGTGTAGTGGTGAATATCCTTGCTAATTGGTGGTGATATTTACTTTAGCATTGAAATTTTATTCCACTATGTGGCGTTTTTACCTGATCATTCGTCTGATGTTTTTGATAATCGCTAGAGATAAGCTGGAAGGTTAGAGGGGCTTTTTATTTATTGTTTAGATTTAGTTGTTTGGTGGGGAAGTAAAGCCTCTTTATTAAACACTAAATAAACACAATACATATTTCGTTTTTTTTTCTTTGGTTTAAATAATATGTATATTATTCCATCAGAAATTTTTCAACAAAAATGTTTTCTATAACATACACCATAGTGTTGCATAAAGAATTTTTTATACCTATTTCCTACAAATAATGTTTTGCTAAAAATGACTTCAATAAAACATTTTTCGACACTTATTATTCTTTATGGGAAATATTTCTATAACAACGTTTTTGAAAAAAGCTTTTCTAAAGAGACTTTTTGTACAACAATAATTTTCTATAGGGCATTTTTTAGAAAACAACAGATTGTGATAGGAGGGAGTGAGTAGCTTCGCCAAATCAAAGCTTATTTGAATAAACATAGTCGCCGATTTTAGTACCACATGAAATTAACCAATTATAACAACCACCACAGAGGCTTTGTATAAAGGCCTCTACGGAGTTTAAATTTACACTATTAAGAGCGTTCTGCAGGAATCGAAACAACTGATAATCTGAAGGTGCAAGATACAATGTCTCTCAGTTTCCATCCAGTCATCAAAAATGTATGTGGTCCGACGTTGTCATGATGGAACACAATACTGTTGCATTTTTAGCTTTTAAAAACGCTTATTTAATGAGTTCGCAGATTGCAGTTAAAATATATATATATTTGTGTTTGGTTTTATTTCAATAATCCTTTATTAGAACAGTTTGGTGTGCCAATGCTTTGTAAAAAACAACGATTACACAAATCTTTTTACCTAAAAGTCTTCCAACCCAATTGTTGTTACACCACAGGCTTGATCATAGCCTTTTCAACCAGAATTAACCACACTAAACCCTCTTTACTGAGTCAATTTGAATGCAACCACGACTCACTTCACGAATTTATTCCTTATAAAATCTCTTCACGCTACAGCAACCCCTAATCGCTGAGCTTACTTCACTTAAACTGACTGGTGTCCGCATAGATGTGCTTTTTATATGGCTGAGTGAACAATACTTCGATAGCTATCGAACCACGCGATATTTCAAGTAGATTTCATTTCTTTCCTTTACTTTCTTTTTAGGTCTTTTAATGCAGTTTAATGGTAAACAACTTGTTTGTATAAATACTTAATATGCTGCTGTTGCTTCTTATTTGTTTCGTTGTCTGTTTGCTTCGCTGTTGTAGTTTATCTTTATTTGTAAACTAGCACTCAGTTATTTTGTACCTCTTATTTATTTATTTTACTGCTTGCTTTTGATGGCCGCTCTTACTGTAGATTTCATTTATCAGGTAAATATATTACAGGATACACAACGCAATCTACCAACAATACCTTTTCTGTTGATCAATTTTGCCGGTTTGACCAGGTTATTGGGTGTCAAATGATGAAATGTCAAGAATTGAGCTGTCAACCGTTGACATTTATTTGGTAAAAAATTGGAAAATTTTAACTACAGAACCCTACTCTTGAACAAAGAATTTTAATTGTGAAAACTAACTATCAAAATGGTGAAAATTTTACTGTATCATTTCGTAAAATTCGAGCAACTTATCCTCGTAATCAGGCTACTTCTGAGACCGCAGTGCGTAATTTAATCGCTAAGTTCGAGGCTCTCGGTACTGTTGCTAATCAAAGATCAAAACAATAGGCTCATAGTTCGTTATGCAATAATAACCGCTATACAGCAAAGTGTTGAGAATGAGCCTAGAACATCAACTCGTCGACGTTCGCAGCAATTGGGCATCAGCAGGGAAACTTTGCGCAACATTTTTTATAAAGATCTTCGTCTTTAAGCTTATAAAGTTTAACTCGTTCAAGAATTAAAGCCAGCCGACCATTGCTTGCGTCGAACGTTTGTGAATTGGCTGTTTAAAATACTGAACAAATACAAGGCATTTTTCAACAAAATCCTCTTTAGTGATGAGGCAGTTATGCTAACAAACCAAATTGTCGCATATGGAGCTGCTCGCAAAATCCATAAACAGTTTTTGAAAAACTATTACATCCAAAGAAAGTGACCGTATGATGCGGTTTGTGGTTAGATGGCATCATCATGATTTCTCTGCGCTACCAAGCCATGATAACCAATTTATTTTGGCTACAATTGGCTAATGTTGACGTCAGGTTTCAGCAGGACGGCGCCGCAACCCACACGGCCAGCCAAACCATTCAGTTATTGTATGAGAAATTTTTCGTTTTGGCGATTGCCTCGTTCTTGTGATTTAACGCCGCTGGCTTATTTTCTTTGCGGCAATTAGAAAGATCGGGCTTACGTGAACAAACTACAAACAACTGGCACTCTGAAAGATGAAATTCGGCGCTGCATTAACGAGATAAGCGAAGTTTTATTGCAAAATTTGGTTCAAAATGTTGTGTAAAGAGAGGACGTCTGCCGACGTGTTAGAGGTGAACATTTCTCATATTTATATTTTACTTGGTATGAATGAAACTGAATTTGTCAAAAAAAATGTGTTTTTAGACGCATATTTTTTTAGACCCATATAGAGACAACTGAAGTTTTTAGACCACCAAGATTTTTTAAATTTATTATATTTTTATCAATTTCAAGACTCTCGCAATCTTGAATCTTGTAGTAAAATATATTTTATATATTGCTTATTATTTCAGTTTACAAAATATAAATCAAAAAGGAAATTAATTTCTAAAAATTTATATTTCGCTATTCTATTGAAAATTGAAAAAAGTGTTTAATTGTGAAATGATTTGTTACGCTTGACCAATCAATGATAATAAAAACAAAAAACATAATATTTCCCACAAAGAACAGCCTCAACCCTTATACTCATGACCCATGCTCACATACATTTTATTTAACTAAAGTTGATTAAAGAATTGTAAAACGATTTTTTTACACAGAAACAAATTATACCAGAGAAAAAAAAGAGGTTCGTAAGAGGTATGATGGTATGGGTTAAGAATAGCAACAAAACAAATTAAAGGCAATGGTGTTGTCTTAAGAAAGGGATTTCATTTTTTTATTGAAAAATTTAATATATGATGATTCTTAATTAATAAATAACGTCAATTAAGTATTTTTATATTATAATTGTCATTTGTTTCTGCTCTATAAGAAAAAAAATTTTTTCCCAGAAAAGGGGAACGAACACCACCTTAATATAAAGCCTCAGTTACTGTTACATACACTACACACTCATGCCTATAAGGCACAATGGTTTGAAAACATATGCAACCACCGTTTGAGTGCTATTTAAAGCATTATAAAGTTTTAATGGGTAACTTAAGTGTTGTGTGATTGTTTTTGGTAGTAGCAGTGTAGGTATCAACTTAATGCGGAATCAATATCAAATGCTGAACAAAAGATTTTTAGTGTTCTTTCAAAGATATTTACGGCCTATTTGTCACTCTCTAAAAAAAATGTCATAAATATTTTAATATCGAAAGGTGCGATCAGGAGTAAAAAGAGTTGCGATATATGTTAACAATTTTACGCATAATTTCAAGATTTATGCCCATATCAAAATTATGGGATTGTAAAATGAAAAAATTAAATATTTGTATCACGAGAGTTTCAATTTATATATGGTTTTAAAATACACAAGATATGTTGCAACCAGTGCTGCCACAACTTCGAATTTTTTGTAACCAAAAGAAAAAAAAAAAACAAAATTTCATTAAAAAAAAAGAATAAGATATAATTTTATATACGGAATTTATAGCATTATTGGCCGAATTTAGACCGACGAAAAAGCTTGGTAGAAGTCCTATTTATACAGAACTTTTTAACTATGTCTCTACACGTATGTCAATATCTACGCGCGATAAAAATTATCATTCTTTCATATGTTTGGTTATAATGAGGCTTGGAAATTTTGTGCATAATTAAGGTTTAGTAGCCATTACGAACAGATATATTAATAATTCTCAAAATACCCGAACTAAATGGTGGCGTTGAAATATTTAACAAAATTTGATAATTAAAGCAAATTTGATAATTAAAACATTATAGACTTGATTGCTTCATCCTCAGGAGCAAAGCAACAGCTCAGCAGAAGTTTTTAAATAAAAGCTTTTCTTATGCGATTATAAACTTATACTATTATATAAAGGGTCCGCCATCTAACGTTTTTTTTCAACTAGTGCTTATTTCGTGAATGCTAACACTTTACTCATGTCTGATTTGACAGATAATTAGTTTTATCCTTCCGCTGAACAAATATGGTTGTGTATACGCTTCACTAAGTGGGCCTGCGATCAATTTACAGAAGATGCCAATTTTCTAAAAAATCATCTTTTCATATGAAGCTCATTTTGATCTTGGGTATGTAAACAAGCAAAATTGTCGCATTTGGGGCACAGAAAATCCGCACGCATACATTGAAAAGCCGATACACCCAAGACGAGTCACTGTTTGGTGCGGATTTTGGTCCAGAGGCATAATTCGGCCATTTTTCTTCGAAAATGAGCAAGGAGTGGCCGTTACAGTCAATGGCGATCGTTATGGGGCTATATTGAATGAACTCTTGTTCACAAAAATTGAAGAGGAGGATATTAGCAACATTTGGTTTCAACAGGACGGCGCTATGTGCCACACAGCCGAAGCTACACTCGATGTTTTGCGCCCTATTTTTGAAGATCGCATTATCAGCCGCAGAGCTGATGTCGTTTGGCCACCTCGGAGCTGCGATTTGACACCGTTTTACTATAATTTGTGGGGTGCCGTCAAAGATAAGTGTTACGCCAACAAGCCAGAGACAATTGACGCTTTAAAGGACAATATTCGTGAAGCCATTGGTGAAATACAGCTGCACACAATCGATAATGCGCTTAAAAATTGGACCGATCGTGTAGGCTACTGCATGGCCAGCCAAGGCAGCCATTTGAATGAAATTATTTTCCATTATTAACCGGAAGGATTGTACTTTCAAATAAAAAAAGAAATTTGAGAAAATATTCAGTAGGTTTCTTTTATAGCATTTTCAAAAAAAAAAAAAATATTATTTGTCGGACCCTTTATTTAGATTCAAAATAAACGGCTGTTGATCTTACTTGTATTTAACCCGATTTTTTAAAATAACTTTAATACGAAAACATTTAGAAAAAGCTTAGTTTGCACATCCAGTTTTGTAAGCGGTTTTCTATTCTCTTTAGTGATAATGATACATGTTGGCCTTCTTATAAGGAATAATCTTATATACAAACTCTTCGCTAAAACGATAAAAAGAGACTGCAAAAATAATAAACGACTATCGAGTAAAAAATAATTGTTAAATATTTGTTCCTGCAAATTTATATTCCATTAACAGGTGTATAACTTCAAAATGAAGGATTCATAAAATGATTTGTATTATTAATAACTTATAAGGCATTTTGGAGGGCAAAAATCTGTTCTTGAATTTCACATAGCCATTGAACGAAATCGCATAAGCAACAAAGTTTTTTTGTTTAGACTGTTCACCGAAGCTTATACTGAATATACTCCATCGATCTCAACATACAGAAGATGATTTATGCGTTTTAGAAGTGATGACTCTGACACCGAAAACAAACCGACCAAGTCAGCCAAAAATATTCGGAGATGATGAATTGGAGCCATTACTCTATGAAGCTTGGAACGTGAATGTACGAAATAATGCTGGAAAGTCATAAAAAATGCTGTAACAATTTCAAACATTACTGGCGATGAAAACAAGAGTTATTACGACAAATCAAAGTTCAAGCTTCGGCCAAAAACTTTAATTCATTATATTCCACTATGATAAAGCTCACCCAGATTTTGCAAGACCAGTTAAAACTGTTTAGAAAATAGAATTATCCGCCATATAGTCTAGACCTTACCCGTCTGGCTACCATTTAATTCGTTCTTGACATCAAATTAACAGTCTTTTTGCACGAAATGCTATAGGAAAGGTCATGGTATAGTCACAACAAAAGCCCAAAGCTTGACAAAAATCCCGCCATTTTAAGTTATACTCTCAATAACCCTGAGTAATAAAACTTCAATTAAATTATTATCTTTTTTTCTTTTCTTTTTCTTTGAAAAAAAGTAACTAAAATGTCAAAAAAATCCACATCTACACATGAAAGAAGAAAATAGACAATTTTGGTTAGAAATAACCAAAACGACAATACTGGTTGCATCAAAGTCACTTGTCACTTCTTCACAAAGAAAATGAAAACAAATTGAAAAATATGGTTGGTTGGTTGATTGTTGGTTGTGTATTCGAAAACCATTTTGAGAATTGCAAAAAACATTCGAAACCGTACGATGTCGGGAACCAACTCTATCAGGTTGAAAAAATCACGTGGTCTAATACAGGAGATTGCAAAATGTTATGTAGTTACCACTAGCCGAAGATCTTACAGCGACGGATCATAAGTGCTAGATATCGATATTGAATGTGCTGCAGCTACAACAGTGGCCATCGTACTGTAACGGCATTCAGTAGGCATGGTTTCCATGGTTTGGGTTAACACAACCATCGGTCTGGACACATCCCTTCTGCCATGACCAGTGAGCTATCACGTCGTAGTTACACTTCAGTAGACGTCAGTTTTGTGATTTCGCAGGATCTTATCGCTTCCAACTTTAGTCCGCCTCCGATCTAAGGAAAAAGTGAGGGCTATTCTTGACCCTACTGAAGCTAGCCTTTGTCCATTCAACGTCGACAACAAGGCCCTCGAACTAACTATTGCGCCCTATTATTCTCATAAAAGTCACTACAAATCAGAAATCAAACAAGTCTCAGAAGAGAAGTTGAAGGTGTTCAATGAGTCCATGCACTCTCTCACCAACCGAGAAGTGAATGTGTGTGATCTAAGGCAAGAATGGCCGCAAGCAGGTAGAGACAAGTCCACGCGTTCCATCACGATATAACAGGAAGCATACTTTCCAAAGAGCCTATATTTAAAACTGAAAAACACTCAAGCCACCAGAAAGACTGTAGAGGTGTTTCATATTCACCTCCGCCGAAAAAACCCACGATAGAACACATTCATCATTTAGCCAACCGCATGTATACCCTGATATCGAAGACATTGAGTGGATCGTGCAATTTCATTAAAAAGCTAAGTTTCGGAGCGCAGTAATCGGAAATATAAAGTAGTCCGTCCGGAAGTTCATTAAGAAAGTAGGCGTAATCCTATGCCTTAGCCTTCTATACTCCAGAACACGATAATCTTACAGCGCTACAGACGGCTTTAGCCCAAATATACTAGTCAATCGGCAGTAGATGCAGCAACACGTCAACAGCCGCAGAAAGGCAGGTACCAGGTGGCACCACTACATGCCGATCTCTGCAACTTTTCCAGATCTCTGACGGACATTGCCATCACCGTCACAGACTACCATTTCTTCGACGCCATAAGTAAGTACAGGTTTAATTATGGATCTATACATCCAGAGTACAGTTCTAGGTTTTAGACAAATGAGCGGCAAACGAACATTTTGCTAGAAGGATATAAAACCAATCTGGCTCTTTAAATCCGATGCTCCATGTTGCGCCTCCAGGTCAATTTAGAGTTTAGAATCACGCCCAAATTCTTCGCATAATCCGAGAGATGTTACAATTGCCCATTAACATTTTATACCAAATCTAGGCGAGTTAGACCCTTAACAAACCAGAATCTTTAGCGGAAACCAAATCAAACCACGTTTTAAAATACACGATCCTACCTGGACAATGAATCCTGAAATTAGCGAAGACTTTAAATATGAATTCAAACAATTTACAAGTTTTGTTCTGAGATACTACAACGATTAAAATATTTCCGATAGTGAAATGCGTCATTTGCTGTAGTACATTTGCGGATATATAAATGATATGTTTGTGATATGAAAACGATCTATAATTAATCAAACTAATCACTCTTTTAACCAATTCGGCCGCAAAATAGTCTTCAAATAAGGAAATATTCAGGATATAAAGTTATAATATTCGATACACATACGTATGTATAATCTTATGTATCAAAATCAATGTGTACTTGTATGTATGTTTGTTTGTTTGTTTGTGACTTATAGATGGCTGAACCGCTTCTTCGATTTTCTTGATATTTTTACAGTATCTCTCTGTATGTCTGGAAATGAATGTTGGCTATAAAAAGTTTCCAAAATTTTAACAGGGCGGTACCACGCCAACACAATGTGAATAATTATTTGTCTATACATATCTTTAAAATTGTAACAAAAATATTCTCTAAATTTAGCCCAAATACATTCATAGTCAATGCTAATTATCAGTCAAGAAGTGGGCGGAATTGTACAAGTGGGCGTTGAACATCCCATACAAAGTAAATTTTGATTTTAGTATATCTTGACAACGGTTACAGCTAAAAATGCAGAATTTCATTTAATTTTTTTCATAGTCAATACAAATTATCATTCAAAATGTGGGAGGAATTGAACAAGTGGGCCTGATACCACTCATACAAAGTAATTATTAATTTATGTATATCTTGAAAACAGAATTTAGTCTGAATGACTTCTTAGTCGATACAAATCGTCACGTGAGAAGTGGGCGGAATTGGACAAGTGGGCCTGATACCACCCATACAAAGTAAGTATTAATTTATGTATATCTTGAGAACAGAATTTGGTCTGAATGACTTCTTAGTCGATACAAATCATCAGGTGAGAAGTGGGCGGAATTGGACAAGTGGGCCTGATACCACCCATACAAAGTAAGTATTAATTTATGTATATCTTGAGAACGACAATAGTGGAAATTTTTAAATTAGGTTCGAACAAAGTCATTTAGTAACTGGGTGAGATTGAATAGATGGGCGTGGCACTTTTCATTCATACTAAATATTGAATTTTGTATATGTGGAGAACGACAATTATTAAATTTATTTATTTATCCCCATCAGCCAAAAAGCTATCATCTATATAAGGGATGGTCCAACCAAAACGCATGATGTTAATTGTAAATGAAACAAAAAGTTTTCAGAGAATTATCTTTAGGTTTTTTTATGATAGAAGGATCTATGATAACTATGTGTGAAACAAATTATCGGCCAAATGCTCGCCACGCCTTCGGTAGCATACCTCTGCCGTCAGTCCATACTTTCAATGACTCTGAGACATATTTGAGGTTCAATGCCGTTAATGTGCCGAATTATCCCATCCTTTAGCTCTTGAATTGTTCTTGGCTTATTGACGTACATTTTTTCCTTTTAATATCTCCAAAGAAATAAGTCCAACGGTATCAAATCACATGATCGTGGCGGCCAATTAACCTAGCCACGACATGAGATAGCAAGGCCATTAAGCCATTCTTTCGTTGGCTGTGTGGCAAGTTGCACCATACTGTTAGAAACACATATCGTCCAGGTCTATATCTTCAATTTCTGGCCACAAGAAGTCCGTTATCATCTCCTGATAGCGAACGCCATTCAAGGTAACTGCTTTCGTGAATAACAGTAATGTTTTTTGCTGAATGAACTGGGCGAGCATGCACAGTTGTATCCACATTTCCCAAAGAACCGGTAGCTGAAACTTGAGCATAGTTCTCCCGATTGTGGAAACATTTGGTCGATTATGCTGACAAAAACAAATCACGAAGTGCACGAAATGCATTTTGATTTGCTTGCCCATTTTCGTAAAAGGATTCAACAATCTTAACGCGCTGCTTAATTGGTCAAACACTGAAACAAAGAAATGTAAAATTAATTTGACAAAAAATTTGACGTTAAGTTGCGACTCACCATTAACATCGTTCATATGGTTGGGCCACTCTTTATGTATCTTATATATAAAAATGAATATGCGTTTGTTTGAAGACTGTATACAGCTAAAAAGTAGAATCTAAAGTGTCTTTCTGAAAGGAACGAATGATTGTATTCTGACCGGAAAATTACAGAAGACAATAATTAAGATGGGGGTAGCGAAGTACACCGGGTTTTAGCTAATATCATATAAAATAGTGGTACAATGTTTATAAAAAATCTCTCTAGAAATTTATGCATTTTTAACCTTGGAGTTTAAAACAAATCAAGCAATTTAAAAAAAAGCCCCATAGTGCAACACTTTGACAACATTTGTTTAAATTACTTGTTTACGTATTCAGTTGAAGTATACAAATTCATATTTCTTCCTTTTCATTGTGGTCATGTTCTTGTTTTTGTGTGTTAATTTGCAACCAATAATTATTACAAAATTAATTTGACAAGTCAATTAGTTTAAGAAAATAATAATAAAGAACATATTTTGACAAATGTCCGAATTATGCAAATGTTGAGCAAACGGTTGTCTAAATTCATTTATTTACCAAATACAGACATACAAGCATACTCGTACATATGTATGCCCAGAACACAGAATTTTTAATTTTTTGTCTTCCAATGATATTAAAATGACATAGAAAACGTCAAATGATAATTTTGAATGAAGTGTACAAGTATCTTAGATTACTACCAAGAAGTTTTGCCAACATTTTGAATACAATGAACAATAAATAATCTTTGGCCAAAGTGCGATAACATACATTTCGTCATTTTCAATTACGGAGTACAAGAGTGTAATGGAAAACCAGCAATATTAAGAATGACAAAGAAAACTGCTACCGAAGAACTGGTGATTTGTCTAAACACCTTCAACTCGCACCAGCCCACAGCACTTTAGCTACCAAAAGATACAATTTCATAGAACAGTGTTAGAAATAACGAAAGAAATACAATGAGACAAGACAAGACCATTTTAATGATTTACAACATATTGGTTGTAAGTCTTGAAAATAATTGTTTGTACGTGAAATTCATTAATAAATAACGAAAAATACAAAAACAATACAAGAAAGAAAATTAAAGTTTATGAAACTAGATTTTTTAATACCTTACAAACCGAATTGCTGTTTATAAACACAGCTGAGCGAAAATGTTAAATTTTTACCTATTGAGTGGAATTTGAAGAAATTTAAAATTTTCTATCGGATGGGCCATTTAAAAGTTCAAATTTAGAAATGCCATAAAACAAAAATGGTTTGAAATTTCGCCAAATTTATTTTTATTTTTATTTTTGTTGTGAAATACAATTGTTCCGGTTAGAAATGAAATATTATTTAATTCATATGGCGGCCGCGGCTAGTCTCACAGTACCCCATTCGATCAGACCAATTTGCAAGAACTCTTTCGAGTGTATGAGGTCGTTTCTCGGCAATGGCATCACGAATGTTGGCCTTCAAATGCTCAATTGTCTCTAATTTTTAGTCACAATACTTATTTTTAACGGCACCCCTCAGTAACTAGTGCAACGGTGTCAAATCGCAGCTTATTGGCGACCAACTGATATCACCATTTCCGCTAATTAAACGGCAAGCAAACGTTTAACGTTGCAGCATCTTGTTGAAATCAAAAATCGTTCACATCAATACCATGAAGAGCGGGCACAAAAAATCGGTTATCATGGTCCGATAAGTGTCTCCTTTTCATAGAAATATGGGTCAATAATGCCTCCGCTCCACAAGCCGAACCAAACAGTTACTCGTAATGGATGCATTGGATTCTGTAAAACCACGTTTGGGTTTTCTGAGCCCCAAACTTTAGCAATAGAATTGCATATACCGGGCGCTGTTGGTCCTTCCCTGCGACCAAACGAGAGATTTTCGCGCAACTTCCGACTAATTACCTTTGTTTTGGAATTAAATTTCCAAGAAATCTCAACGCTGCTCAAACGTAAATCGATTCATTTCGTTCAGTGGAGATAATATACTGAATTTTGTGACAGAATAGAATGACATAAGTATTGCCAGATTCGAAATAACTGCTGGTTCAAATTTGAACCGATTTTAACAAAAGTACATAATCTGCGTATAGTCTGTGTGCCTAACTTTAGTTCGCTCGCAGCAAACTTCTGCTCAATAAAGGATAATGCCTTTGGCCCTGATTACCAACGCACTTTGCTCCACTCCAATCAAGGCTTTGTGTGCTGGTTTCCCACCGACCTTTTATTGAAGCAAAGAGCTAAACTGTTGACTAAATGCAATGAACGTCTGGATCAATCAGCGTTTCCAAATGTGCAGATTTATTTGTATTTTTCAGTCTTATTATTCTAATTACAATTTCCGAAGTAAGAATTTCACCCCATTCGCTTAATACCATATAGATGCAAAAGAGCAATGAGATCACATTGCAGACTACGTTATTAGGGGAGCAGGTGTCCCACTCACACATACATAGGTACTTATGTAGTTAGATCTCACAGTTCTTTTGCCCAAAACATTATATTTCTAAAATGACTACGTAATATTATTGCAGAATTTCGTTTCTTTTAACTTTAGTTCTTTTAGTTTTAGAAAATTTTTAAGTTACGCGAGTATATTCTGTGTCAACTCCTTCATTTTAGAAAAAACGGAGCTAACCTTAAAAAATGATTAGCACCACTGGATTCAGCGTAATCGAATCTGGTTTACATGCGTGGTGTCCCGCTTGTCGAAAAAAAATGTTTAAAATTCGAGCACATTGTCACTATATTATATCATTTATCTTTACCACATTTAATTTGTTTAAAAAATATAATATGAAATATATTATCGAGTATGTTCTTTAAGCCGAAATCGAGTAAAATTTAAATAGCTTACAAAGCATACCCGGATATGTACATTTTTGTACTTTTTTAGGTATGTACAGTTTTTTACTTAAAAATAAGCTTTTTTTCTTCAATTTTCATGCTTAAAAAAATTATGGCAACGCTGGACACAATCTAGAGTCAGAGTGTGAATATACGCTGCAATCCTTAACAACCATGGGCGCATTCGCGTAGATAAATTTATTCGGACAACCGGCTGCAATTAAGTTCCTTACGGGCGTCAGCTCTACGTCTATTGTCATCGATGAATGGTGAAGGTTTTTCAAGGAAATTTGGAATTATTTGAATTATTATATGGGTTCCAGGGTACAGTTATATTTTCAAAAATTTATAAGTTCGAAAATTTCGAACTGAAACCGATCATAGGTGTTAGGTTTGCCTCGATTAGGCTAATCTCGTTGGCAGCATATGCGCACTTGCGGCATCTCTAGATTCTGCTGCATACTTACTTTCAATCGTAGCCCATTCTCTCGCATGACTTCTGTATGAGTTGTAGTTCTAAAGAGGACGAGGAGGCTATATTCCAGTCAGTATGACAGAGGTTGCTGGCAGCTTACCTCTTCTCATCTCTGACTGAATTCTCTTGCATAAGGGTTGCCACAATTGCAAGATTTATTTTGGAGTCAAAATGGTTTTCTAGAAAAATGTTTGATCCACAAGACCATACTGATAATCCCAAACACCAAATCACCTATCCAAATATGGACTAATTAGATAGATTACAGGTTCATCTCTGAACAACCTACAGTAAGTTGCACCATAGCTTTGCAAATGGGCTATTAGAAGATTCCAAATATGTTTGGATCTTAAGTCTAATATTAAATGATAATTGAATGAAATAATATTCTTGCATTTAAAGCAGCGGTCGGCAAACTAATACAAATGCATTTTACAATTGTGGTAGTAATATGAGAGTCTCTCACTCTCACTGTATTTTTTAACATTTTCTCTCTTTACTTCTCTTTGTTTACTTTTTGCTTATCCGTGTGACTAGGTACGTGTGAAAACAGAATAGAAGAGCGGATGCTTGCCTGAATCTGATTTAAAGTCTACTTCTTGTTAACGAACCATCTTAGTATTTTTTTCCAGATTTTATCAGTGAGCTATATGAGTTCTAGGTCTAGTATCCTGTAAGCTGGTTTCAAAATGGATAAATTATTTAAAGATTTTTTGCAATTGATTTTTTTTTTTTTTTTTTTTGTAAAATTAGTAAACTCTGATCAAATTCGCTGTCTACTTACTTAAATCAACCAAGGAAGAGTAGGGTACAACAAACAGTAGAAGTTGTATTAATTTGCATACGTTTAATGGGTTTACACCAGCAAATACACATTCTTTTAACCAAGTGCTGTTTGTTTTTTAAGTAGAGGCCACTGACGAAAAATTAATTTAAATAAAAATAGAAAACAAAAATTGAAAAATTAAAATAAAAAGCAAAAAAAAAAAGTTTAAAAAAACTGTTACAACAATAGGTTTTTTCTCTGTTATGAAATTGCATTAGAAGGGAGTGCCTGTCAGCACTAATAGTAAACAAAAGGCCACAATAGCTATTTTTTTTTTATTAATTTATAACTATTATTTTTCTTAGTTTAAATATTTTAGTCTTTCTTGGTTAGGGATTGATGAAAAAAAACAAATTTGGCACTTTCTTAGAATGCAACTTTACAAAGCTTTTAAAAGATTTAGACACATATTGGAATAAACGTTATTTTATTTTTTATACTGGAAAAAAGATATTTGGTTAAGAGCATAAGATGATGACAAATTCTAAGACATTATGGTTATTTGAAAATTGAAACCTACGAGTGTCGATAAAATTAAAGTTTTTACAATTTAAAAAGTTAAAAATCAGATAATCAAAAACATTTATTAAATTTTCTATAAAGCAAAAGCTCTTTTATTTTCTAATTTCCTTAATAATATCTACCGGTATTTCTAATTTGACTCAATGAAAATGCTACATAAACAAACTCTTAAATTGTAAAGCACTGTATGACACCCTTCTTAAATTTTAAAACAAACAAACAACGTTAAAAACAATCGCTTTTCTGCAATGGAATACACTAATAATTTAATTTTGATTTTTCGTTTTAATTGATGACCACAGTTTTACCCTGTGACTCATAACAATTTATTTGATATTTTGTGTAATACATTTAAAATATTCTGTTGAACAACACAGTTCTTAAATACGATAAATCCTATTAAAAAAGTTTTTGAAATATTTTTTCCAATTTTTAATTTTTTACTTTTTTTGTGCTATACCATCATTATAGAATATTGTTATGAAAATAAGATCGGGCACCTCTGCGTTTATTACATCGCTAAGATGAATAAACAAAAGCTGCAAGAACAACTATACGAACTGTTTATAAATATCCAGAATCGACGGCAACAAACATTAGTAGAGATAAAGTAAATAAAAATAACACAGCAACAACAAAAACGAACAGCAAAGAAAACAAGTAATAGAAAATAACAAGCAACAACAAATACTAAGAAGTAGATGTTTAAATTCGCACGGCTACATAAGAACTAAAAAGAAATTAAAAGAAAGAAATAGAATCTATCTGATATATCGAGAGGTTCGAGAGCTTTCGATGTGCTGTTTTCTCAGCCATATAAAAAGCACACGAACAACAATCAGTTTAAGTAAAATAAGCTCAGCGAGTACAGTTTGCGTGAAGAGAGTTTATAAGAAGTAAACTCGTGAAGTAAAAAACCAGTTTAGTTGGAGCTAACTCAGTGAAGAGAGTTAAGTGGTTGAAAAGGTTGTGATCGAATCTAAGTTATAACTATGATCAGGTTGGAAGATCCTTAAGTAGAAAGATCTGTCGAGTAATTGTTGTTTTTTACAAGATTGTAAATAGACGGAGTAATTAAGCATAGAAAAAAGTTATTGCTTGTAAAAAGGTTACAAGCAGTGGTGCACAAAACTGTGTAGAATAAAGGATTTTAATTAAAAACTAAACACAAGATTTATTGTATTTTAACTACAATCTACGAACTCATAAATACCCGCTTTTAAAAAGGTAAACACGTAGCAATATTTAATTTGTATTGATCTCTGGAACATCTTGAAAAGTCAAATAAATCAAGATATTTATGAACTTTGAAAACATTCTTAGGACAAATGATGTTCACTTTAACCCTTGCTTCAAATATGAATAAATTAGAGTTGAGTTCACTATCTATTTTCAGTACAACACATTTTAATGAACTTGGTCGATCTTTTAGTTCAATAATTCAGTGCACCGTTGATTTTTTGAAGATATGTTTTCCTCTTTTGTTTTAATAGAGTGTCAAACAGACAAAAAAATATATGAACGAAAAAAATATCAACGAAAAAGAAATATGAGCTAAAAGATATATGAACTAAAATGAAACACGAACAACAGTGTTAAGAGAGCTATTGCTTTTTTAGATCATACATATTCTGGCAGCCCTGTTTGTTTTTATGGTATTTACGGGTCATCAGACAGTGTTAAGCATACGAACGAGAAGGAAACATGAATAAAAAAGCAACGTGTACGAAACCAAAACATGAACGAAAACGAAACATGAGCTAAAAGAAAACATGAACTAGAATTGACTAACAGAAAAGGAGTTGTCTTTTATCAAGAAAATGCTGGATCACACAAATTGACTGCGATTTGCTGCAGAGTTCTCAAGCTTCCATCGTTAGCCAAGACTTCGGATTTTAAATAATTAAGAGCCTCCCTCCAGATGATCTATCTAAGAAGCATCCTACAAGACATCCTCATAATGATCAGGTAACGCCATCTCTTCAGGGAAACTGAAAAAATAAATAAAAAGATATTTTTCTATAATAAGAAGTATCAAGAGGGCTCTGTACCACCAGTACATTATTTCTTGGCAACTTCAGATGGCAATACCAACCGGCTACAATAGACCGATCTCCTCCGTAGTTAAAAGATAAAAATGATTACAAGGCAAAGATACCTTGTGGAAGCCATATTATCCCATGAGAAATTACAGAAAAAAAATAACAGTTCTAAGGGATAAAAACTTGGTCACAAGTAGTTCTTTTAAATTTTTTAAAATAATTTTACAACTTTTATTGAAATTATAACTCCAAACACATAAAATAAAGTTCAGACATTCAACCCTTTGCATTGTGTTTAAAACAGTAGGTCGATAAACCATTTGGTTTTAAAAGTTTTTTGTTTTTAAAACACGACCGAGTAACCAAGCTAAAAACTCCTTTGTATGTATCGGTTAGAAGAATAGCAACGTATGTATATTTACAAGAGCTCGTGAATATTTAGGCAAATGAGTTTACTTGAACTTCTAATTAAAATTCTTATCTGAATCGTTCTGATAAAAGTTTAGTACATATTTCCAAAAATGCACTGTGATGTAGGGTACTATATATATTCGTACACGCTTTAAACTATATATTTCATAAACTAAAAATTTTTTTAAACCTAAACATTTAAATAAAAGTGACAAAATATTTGGCATTTATTTCATTGCAGACAAACACTTTTATTTGTCCACATCTCAACATGTCAATAGAGCCCCTTGATATGACAGTCAATACAAAACAGTTATAAACTGACTGACTGACTCTATATGTGAGTGACTAAAAGTAGACAGTATTTGTTAGTGTTTCAATATTTAAAGAGATTTATGTGTTTTGTGGGGAAAAACAGAAAATGAAAATAAAATAAAATTGAAAAATTTATTTGGTAAGTAAATTATGAACATACATACCACATCCATAGAAATACATTTGTTGTTGTTCCTTTTTTAATTTATAGTATATTTTATCATTTTGAATATTAAATTTTGAATTTAAACTCGAACAAAAAATTTACATAATATTTGATTTAGTATGTTAAAAATAATAATAATGAAGAAATCAAATATAAACAAGAAACTTTAGTAGAAAATAATATTATTGCAATTAAAAACTATACTAAAATTAATATAAAAGTGATTATCGAAAATTATGAAATTAATAATCTAAAATACAGTCGGACGAAGAGCAGACAGAAAATGTGAAAAAATTAAATCATTGCTTTCGTTTTTAATAATTTTCTTGTCAGTTTTGCATAAGTTTGCATCAAAGTTTTAAAGTAGTTCTATGATATTAAATGAGGCATCAAAAAACTAATTCCCTTCAAAAACAAAAAAACTGTGCTAAAACGTGCAAAATCCGCTAAGTCATTCGTAATCTTTTAATAGACATATCCATAGATAAGGTCTAACCGTAATATGCATAGGCTAGCTTAAACAACTGTGCGAATATATACAATCAAATGTGTATAACTGTAATGTACGTAACATAATTTTCGTAAAATTTCATTACATTTAATTTGTTTACGTTTAGAGCAAAGCTGATCGCACTGCACGTACGCAATCAGCTGTTTGTGTATTATATGCAAAACAATAACTAAACAAACACTGTTGCTTTAGCGTCCATTGTATTTGTAAAAATTAACTCGTTTTGTAGTAAATTGCTTACAAATAATAGACATTAAAACAACATATCGTTATAAATTAATAAGTATATGCTATGATAAAGACAGCTTGCATTTAAATTTAATAAGTATATAGCCACTAATAAGTTGATTAAGTTTTTGACAGACTTTTCGTTGAATTTTGACAGTAGCTTAAGTAAGCAAAAGTATATTATTGTTGGGCCTATATACTGATTTTATACACAATGAATTCTGAAGAGTTAAGTTCATAATTTTCCGGCACCTAAACACTATTAACGTAGAATGTATCGATTAGTGAATGCAATTTTTTTTTCTATAATTTTTGATGATAAAATAAATTTTTTATTTATTTTATAATTAACACTAACCGGAAGGTACCTTTACCAAGTCCATCATTTTTAAGCCCTACATATAAATCCTTATACCACTTTCCCTGAAGTAAATTCAGACCTTGAACACTCAAAATAGTTGTAAGGAGTCATATAGTCCAATGGTTCATGACCGAAGACAGTAGGTTCGTCGGATCGAATTCTACAACAGACTCTGCTCTGTTAAACTACATTGAGCATATATAATATTAGCTATGGCGCTCGTTATAACACTGGTCCACAGCAAAAAAAAAAGTCTTTTAACAAAACAATATGGAATATAAAGATTTTAATGCGCTTAATTCAATTTTTTTCCATCGGACTCAAATTTTTTTTATGGGCGTGGCAAATTTTTCGCTCAAAATATGGTAGTTACATGACCGAATTAAATAAGTGAACCGCCAAATTTTTAGAAATAAAATTTCCTAGAAACCATCTGCACGAATTTTTTTTTTTTTTTTTTTTTTTTTTTTGTATTTTCAACAGTTTCGGAGTTATTAATAACTTACATAGATGTGACAAAAAAAAATTTGTGCAAAATTAGAGCAATTTTTTTTTTTTTTTTCAAAAGCTCATAAAAAAATTTTACGAACAAAAATTTTACGTGTTGAGCGCTTAAATTAAAACGTAAAATATTGAGAATAAAATAAGTTATAAATCAAGAAAATCGGTTGGCTATCGCTGAATTTGTTCAATAGCAGAAAATTTTTTTCTCAATTAGGTACTTGCCTTTATGGACTGTTTCACTTTCAACATATCTGGCTTTCATTTAAATGCTTAAAATGTAAGATTTATATTCTAAGAATTTTTTTATAACTTTTTGGAAATAAAAAAATACCATTAATTTTGCAATAACAATTTTGAACGCTAATGTTGGTCAAAGTTAGGCACCTGCATTTAATTTTGAATGAAATCAGTAATAGCCAACCGATTTTCATGATTTATAGCTTATTTTATTCTTAGCATATTTTTTCGTAACTAAGTTACGAATATCTCCGAAACTATTGAAAATAAAAAAAATGCTATTCAGGTGATTTATAAAAAAATTTGTTGCAAAACATTAAACGTACGTACGTGCATTAAAATCACTCAAGTTGTTTTCAAGTTATGATGAAATATATTCACATAACTACTATATTTTGGGCAAAAAATTTGCCACACCCATAAAATCATAAACACTTCTAACGTTACAACACACATTCATCAGTTTAAGGATACATTATTATGTATTCATTCGCTATCACTTCGTGTTTTATCAGTATCTTCGTCACTGCTTACGTTTAAATCCCCCTTATCAAATTGTGAAAAACTGACATTTTCCTTCCTCAGGCACCATTTGTTTTTCCTTGGGAGTCTTGCGTGTTGCAATGACCACCAATGTTCGGAACTCATTAAAGACAAGTTAGAGATATCTTCTAAATTACTAATCCTACTGCATTTTCTCGCGTTATACTCTCTAACTCTATTAAATATTTTATTAATAGATTCTTACCATCAGGTAATTTTGAACTTTGAACTGCTTCCAAACTGTGAATCAACAATTAATGTATCGTTGGCAACATCTAATACCACCGAAAAACCGGTTTTCTATCCGTATCTCAAGATTTTAGGGGTGTTTCAAAAATTTCAAACACAGATTCTGGTTGTACTCGATAGCGCCTAACTAGGCAGATCGCTTATTCGATCTTTTCGGTTATTCGGTTTTCGAATAATTCGAGAAGTAGCACTTTTTAAAAAACCGATTTTCGGTTTTTAATAATTCAAATAAACGGTTATTTAAAAAAATTGTTCCTAATTCTTGAAGCGGCGAGCTGGACCACGTCGTTGTAAAAATAAGCAGAAGCCGATGGAAAGCTTAAAATTAAAGTGCCAATCAATACTAAGAATAATTCTAGCAAATCTCATAAAAACTAAGCCAAAACGGTGTGCGAAGGCCATAAAAAACAAAGTTTATTACACAAAGTACTGCAAAATGCTCAAGTTTCGAACAGCTACTCAACGAGCTAATTTCATTTTTGTTGTATTACTTGGTAGAGAATGAAATTAAAGTTTTGTTATTATAGTTATAATTTAGATGCACAAGATAACAAAAATTAAATGTTTTACTTTGAATAAATCTATTAGTAATATATGAGTCCTTAATTGCCTCGACAAGAAAATTTGTTTAGATCTCGAGCAGCACTGTATGTAAATTTACGCACCACGTATTTAGTAGTGTGCGTGTCACTGTGGTATGTTGGGTAAGAACTCACCTTCCAACCAAGAAGTCGTCTGTTCAATCTCAGGCTAAACCTCTGACAATTTTCAACAGCGATATCACCTCACAACATTACTAACGACTGGTTATGTGTATTCACGCAGTGAAAAACTTCACTAACTAATATATCTGCCGTTCGGAACCGGCTTTTGGGTTTTTGGGTCTTCAATGAGTCTAGTTGATTACTCGCCATATATAAAAATCAATATTTATTTACAGAAGATGAGAAAAGATTATTTTTGCTCAAGAGTTCATTTCTTTTTCGATCTACCTTGGTTTTCACGTTCTTTGTGAGACGTTCAAGGTTGTCATATATACAAAACTAATTAAATTTATACAAATAATTAAACGATGAGCATATTTTCAATAAAAAAAATATACAAGCATATAAAATGTATACTTTTTTAAATTAACCGGTTATTCGTGTTAAATAAACCGGTTTATTCGGTATTCGAAAAATGAAGATTTTGAAAAAACCGTATTCGACCAAACCAAAAAAACCGGGTAACCAAAAAAACCGGCCGAATAATATCCGTCAGATCTCCCTACGTCTTACAGAAAAATAGCATCACATCCTAGGTGTTTATATGTCGCACCGTATTATTTACTTGCATAAAACAAAACAAAATAAAAATTCTGTTAAAGTAGGTCTGAAATTTAAAAAAAGGTGTTCTGGTGGGCAGCGTTATGCAGAACAAAATTAATATAGCCGGAAACAACAAACTTTGGACTAAATAACCCGTATAAAATACGCTTGCAAACTCTTGTAAAGAAAAGATTCAATCCTCGAACAATGAAATTCTGATTTTTTGGATAAAATAAAATCCGATTATTTTAAATTGGTCTTACAGCAGTCGTATTATTTGAATTCATGTAGAATTTACTTTACGTTACGATAGTATAACGACACATATATATGTCTAAACGTAAAAAAAACTAATAATAAAATTGATGGCATTCATATTTTACAACCGTTCAAAGTTGGTAAAAGTAAAACTAAATTTTATAAATATTTTTTTTTTAGTTATAAATTTATACTTTGAGAGCCGGCCATTATTAAAACACTAAATAATAATAAAAAAAAGAAAACATAAACGCAGTTCAACTAAGAAAAGTGTAAGCTATTAAGCCCCATAAGAAATTTTCTTCAATTTGCGTTTTTAAAAATTGACTTTTTTCCCAAAAATTTGTTTGGGCTGCCTCTACGTGCACTGTTGCAAACTTAAAACATTAAATTTTCTTTAATTATGTTATTGTTCTCATAAAATAAATATTTACATATGTAAGTGTAAAGCAAATATATGTACATAACAAACTTACAAAATTTAATATTTTCTTAAGTCAAACGCTCTTTTGCCCATATCCAGTTATACCCCAGAGTACATGTGTAATTATTGCAGATGTTCTTCAGTGTGTGTGCCTTTGGACTCTTTTACCCTATTTATGTCTTTCAAATTGAACGGATGTAGCCATCAAACAATAATTGATTGAAGCTCAGCAAAATACCGAGTCATATTACCAAATATAGATACAGCCAAACAAATAAGTTCAACATGTTTTTTGAAAGTGAAATTTAACAAAAAAAAAAAAAAAAAAAAAAAAAAAAAAAAAAAAAAAAATAACTTTATTTGGCAACAATAAGCCACATTTTGCCAAAAAAAAAAAAAAAAAATACAATCAAAGTCAAGGCAAAAAAATACATAAAATTTTTCCCCCAATTTGCAAATAAATACACACACACAACATGAGAATATTCATTATTAGATTTTGCAATAAATTTTAATTAAATCGTTCACTAATCATCTGTGTTTTTTGTTCGACTCCTAATGGCAACATCTGCTTACAATATTTCATTAAAACACAAATTTTCTTTTTATTGAATAACACAAATTCTCCGTTTAAGGAAATCAAGTCAAAGTTTTTTGTAATAAAAGTGTTGATATTGTTTTTGTTGTTGTTGTTGTTGTTGGTGCTTTGAGTTTGATTACATTTATCGTACTGGTTGGCATTGGTAATTGAAAACAACAGACTGAAAACAAAAAGAAAATTTTACATCATGATAACAATGATGATTTAAAAAAAAAAACGCCAACAATAAGTAAACTGTGTTAAAAATAAAGTTTATTTGTTTATGGCCAATTGTGTATTTTTCTGTTTTTTTTTTTTGCCAAAAAACACAGATGAAGTCTTATATTAAATATTTTGCAAAATGAAAATAAAAGAATCAAAAAATATATATATGACTGACTCATGAAAATTATACACTGAAGTCTCATAGAACGGTATTCTTTGATTTATTGCATACAAAGTACCCTACTTTAGAATAGAATGATTTTAGGAAAAGAAGCTTTATTAGGTCTGAATATCTTTGGGAAAGAGAGGTTTGATAAGAACTACAGCAGTTTTAGTTTAAAGCACATGCTGGTATAGAAGTATCTATGGCTATTTTATGGCCTGTTATACTAAAAGTGTAGGTCTTATCAGATGTTGAACGTGCGCTTCTTTTTATTCCAATTACCGGAATTAAGTAACCCTAGTAAGGTCTTCTGTAACTCAAGAGCTCAAGCTTAAAGTCTGATAAATCAGCAAGAGTATATCCGATCTAACGATCTTCATGGTCTCAAAATAAGAAATTATCAGTTCGAAATAGTAAATAGCATCATAGTCGTATTCTGGATTGCCTCTCATTCTACTCCCAACTATTGCATTCCTGAATCAATTTTGACAAGGAATTCGAAAGGGATTATAAGCTTCTGAATGGAATCGGGGGATCCACTCAACGGCTTCGATATCAGGATCTACACGGATCGCTCGCTCTAAGATGAAGTGTGGTGTTGGATCCAGAGTGTTTGCTCGAGTGTTTTTCAAGCGGTCATTAAGGTAGCATGCTTACTACAATCTGGGGGCGGTACGCGAGGACACGACTGTATTTCAATATATAGCCGGGTAGCCATCTATGCCCTTAGATCACACACTTTTACCTCTCGGTTAGTGAGAGAGTGCTTAGACCCATTGAACACCCTCAGCCTCTTTTCTGAGACGACCGTAGTTTGTAGTCCTGGTCATCGTGATTTTTTTTTGAATAAGCGGGCGGACGAGTTGGACGCGTGCAGTTTCGGCATAGAGTAGGCCAAGACTGGCCTCGTGAGATTGCCTATATGGTCGTTAGGGAGGTTCCTAGCTGGATCAGGTGGACAGAAGGTAGAAGCTGACTTGGCCTGACGATGATGTTAGGCGTTTGTCATGGCTTATTGCTGTGGTAGAAGGGATGTGTAAAGACTAATGACTGTGCTTGCTGACCACCAGTAGAATATGGTTACAGTATAACGACCACTGTAGTAGCTGTGGCGAGGTGGTGGAGGAAGAGACGGTTGAGTACTTCCTATGAAAGCGCTCGGCCATTATAAACTGTAACCATTAGGCCTCCGGCGATTGGTTGCTATAAAACATCTCCGCGATAAAATGGACGTGAGATATTGCAATTCCAATTGTGCGATTTCGAGTGTTTGTAGAAATTCTAAAAAACGTGTCTAAGGATACTACTTGACATTAATAGTAGCCACGGTTGGCCACGTGAACCAACCAAACCAACAATCCAAGCTGTAATTCTCTTAAGAGATAATGCCAGCTATAATCATCAAACCTCCTTTAATCTGAATACTTTCTTTCAGAAAGGCATGCACACAAAAGTATCGCTTTAGTTTCGTGACAAATATCTGGTGTTTTCCATAACTTTGAATTTGCAACACTGCTTTATTTGACAATCGATTTAACAGCTGTTAGTTGCTTCTTGTTTAGTTTGGTTTGACATTTCATTATCGATAGACTAACACCAGAGCAACGCTTGCAAGTTGAGAAAGCCCATTTTTTGTCGAATGGGTACGTATATAACTAAGCAAAATTGGCTCTGATAATTGCTGTTTGGTTCACTTTATGGGCTGGTGGAGTCGCTGACGTCCATATGTTACCTAAAACGATGATGGTTAGAATGTTACTGTCAATGGTTAAAGCTAGTGGAACATGACTAGAAATTATTTTGTCCAACTGGACGGAGTCAATTGCCACACAGTGAGCGCTACAATTGATTTACTCAAACAAAACTTTGATGAAAGAGTAATTTCACATAATGGTCCAATTAATTTGCCAGCAAGATCGTGTGATTAAACCTCATTGGTTCAATTTCTTTGGCGTCACTTGTCACTTGCCTACGTCGATTAACCAGAGACAGCACACCTGGAAATCAACATCAGAAAAATTATTGGCAAAATATGACCGCGTATACTGCGAACAGTTTGTGAAAATTGGTGTTCCAGATTGCGCCACATGGCCGAAATCGTATTTATAAACATTAATGTCATAAAATTTTCTATCCAACAATGACCGTGTAACTGTAACTTGTGTAAGTGTAAAGCTATACATATATATACTTATACCGCCGTATAATTTCATTGCTGCAAAGCTTTTTTGCTTTATTATTAGGGTGATCGGATGGTTATAATTCGAGCGATTTAACCAGTTTTTTAGGTTTTGTCGAATACGGTTTTTTCAAATTCTTAATTTTTTGAAAACCAAATAAACCGGTTAACTTAAAAAAGTATAATTTTTATTGAAAATATGCTCATCGTTTAACTATTTGTACAAATTTAATTATTTTTGTATATATGACAACCTTGAACGTCTCACAAAGAATGTGAAAACCAAGGTAGATCGAAAAAGAAATGAACTCTTGAGCAAAAATAATCTTTTCTCATCTTCTGCAAATAAATAATGATTTTTACATATGGAGAATGATCAACTAGATTCATTAAAGGCCCACAAACCCACAAACGTCGGTTCTGAACAGCAGATATATTAGTTAGTAAAGTTTTTCACATAACCAGTCGTTACTAATGTTGTGAGTTGATATCGCTGTTGAAAATTGTCAGATGGTGGGGCTTGGACTGAACCGACGACTTCTTCACACTATTAAATACGTGGTGCATAAATTTACATACAGTGCTGCTCGAAATCTAAGCAAAATTTTCTTCTCGAAGCAATTAATGACTCGTATATTACTAATAGATTTATTCAAAGCAAAACATTTCCTTTGGTATCTTAGGCACCTAAATTATAACAAACCTTAATTCTATTCTCAACCAACTAATGCAACAAAAACGAAATTAGCTCCTTGAATTGCTGTTCAAAACTTAAATATTTTTTCAGTACTTTGTGTAATAAACTTTGTTTTTTATGGCCT
This sequence comes from Wohlfahrtia magnifica, assembly GCA_023159175.1. Classification (NCBI taxonomy): domain Eukaryota; kingdom Metazoa; phylum Arthropoda; class Insecta; order Diptera; family Sarcophagidae; genus Wohlfahrtia; species Wohlfahrtia magnifica. The sequence goes on along the minus strand of JAKWBJ010000482.1, from coordinate 4,112,969 downwards.
CCGCACGTTAGTATTAATTGTCATTGTTAGTATTGATTGTCACTTTAATTTTAAGCTCTCCATCAGTTTCTGCTTATTTTTAAAACAACGTGATCCAGCTCTACGCTTCAAGATTTAGGAATAATGTTATTTAAATAAAAGAACCAGTTAACCGGTTATTTGAATTATTATTAACCGAAAACCCGTTTTTTGAAAAGTGCTACTTTTCGAATTATTCGAAAATCGTTTTTTGAAAAAAGTCGAATAATCGATCTCCCTATTTATTATAGAAAAGCTTAGATAAGTGATTTTTAGTAATTTCTTGGTTGGCCAATTACACTGAAACAAAGTGTAATCACACGGAGCAAAATGCTGGTTATACAGGACTTGACAAATCCCCAAGCAAAAATATTACCAAACAAGTCAAATGGCGAGGAATTATCGAGTACACGACGTAATGTAGCTTGAACGCTACATCATCCTAACACATGTGACTTACATCGTGGGTTCTTAAAACCAGAGTTAAGTGGTTGGGCTATGATAGAGGAAAAATCAGTTAAACTTAGCTTTTCACTGAGAAAGATTGATAACATTGGCATTTTCGTTGTAATTACATTTAATTGATTATTCAAATACTTGTTTTAATAATTCTTAATAATTTCAACATCTTCCATAAGCACGAAGCTGGGATATTTAAAACAATTAATGAACTACTGTATGCAAGTGGTAAGTTCTTAAGTAGAAAACCTCTTAAGATGAATTTTGTGTTTCCCATTTTATCATTATGTGTGTTTCAGTTTTAGTATAACATTATTCTCTAAAAAAATGGCAGTTTAGTTTTTGATGTCAGTTTTCTTTTGTAATTCAAATTAATTTAACACTAAGCACACGCATGAAAATGTTTGTTGTAAAATAATATCACGGTTCATTGTTTTATTGGTTTATTTAAAACAAATAAATTTAAAACATAGAAAAAAACATTAAGTACGTGATTTGTGATTAAAAGTAGTGATTCATTTTTCTAACTAAACTCTAAAGCATAATATAATTTGGCATATGTATGTTAAAAAAATATACTAAACAGTGAAGATTAAAAATGTTCAGGAAATACCTATTGCATCAAAAACTAAAACACGGATGCATAGAGGAATACAAGGTACCTATTATGCCAAATAAAAAAATTTAGAAACTGATAATTGTTCTTTGGTTTCTGGTGTGTTGTGATGATTACACGTTTTGTTTAGACTTACAAAAATGGCCTACATATTACTTTCCTCCATTTGCTCTTTTTAAGTGGAATAAAAGCAATCGACATATTAGGCATCTACATCTAGTGCAGTCATGAGCTTTTCACAGAACAGTTCTCTACGTTCAATTCACACATATTCTTACGCTCTTGCTTTTAGTCGTTAATGAGACAGCGACGAATGCACATGAGCGGAGAATGTACACAAATTTTGTTGACACAGAAAAATCATTTAAAAAGTTTCTTAAAGTTTCTCTTCTTCCATCACACCTCATTAGATCAGGGATGTATTTTTATGTAAACAAATAAAATAAACAAAGAAAAGAGCAAATTTGTTCGCTCGCACTACTGGTCTCTTTTGAAACAGCTGCTTTCATTTTACTTTGTTTTGTTTTTTTACGTATCGTGTAAACGTAAATCGTAAATCGTACGATTTTTACTTTTTTTAATACACGGATGAAATTTTATACTATTTTCTATGTGATTTTGCGTACGTAAAGTCTTATCATCTAAACAACCTTTAGTTGTCACTGAAACAGCGACTATAGAGAGTAATTTCCATGTTCTCACAAACACAACTACATTTTTACTTTTGCACATTATTGATCTAATGGTTCATGCAAATCAGATTTCGTCAATAAGTTGTTCTTCTCTTCTGTTTTCACACGGACGTATTCACACGCATAGGCAAAAAATAATAAAGAGAAGTAAAGAGAAAACAAGTGAAAAACACACTGCAAACTGGCCTAGGTTAGAGAGACCACAATTGTCAAATACTTTAATAATAGTTTGCCGAACGCTGATGCAAATTGAGATTTACTAACTCGCTTAAGATATACTCGCAGCGATATCAACAAGTTTTATTGTTAATCACTCATTATAATTTCATTGTTTGTATAGACATTTTCTCGCGTAGTGATCTATTTTGGGTGATATTAAGGCTTAGCTTCATTTTTGCAGATACGAACACAATAGAATAGCATACGAATACAATAGATTAGAGAGACCACAATTGTCAAATACTTTAATAATAGTTTGCCGAACGCTGATGCAAATCGAGATTTACTAACTCGCTTAAGATATACTCGCAGCGATATCATCAAGTTTTATTGTCAATCACTCATTATAATTTCATTGTTTGTATAGACATTTTTTCGCGTAGTGATCTATTTTGGGTGATATTAAGGCTTAGCTTCATTTTTGCAGATACGAACACAATAGAATAGCAATTAAAGCTCGTTTTAACAGCATGTTCACACGAATCTTCGAATTACGTTGTGCGCTGTTTGAATTACTTATATAAATTACCCCGTCCAATCGTAACCCTTTTAATTTGTTCTGATGATTGTTCGTCTCTTTTCTGTTATTTTTATTGCGTTAATAAAGTCAATACTCTTCCCATATCCAGCAATCACTCGAATGGTGATCCTCTCTACATGTAATATTTATAAATTTCAGAAAAGCTTCTGACACTAAGATACAAAGGAGTTCCCAAGAAAATAATCAATATTATGAAACAATGTACGAGAACACCACGTTACAAGTTTGCCATAATAGACAGTATATTAGCCTTTTACTACGAACACAGAAATAAGGTAAGTATGCCAATTTTCTCCGTTACTCTTTGAAGTTGTACTCGATGAAATTGTGTAAGAGACTGATAAAACCAAAAAAGGGATAACCTGCAGCCTTCACAGACAGCTTGAGGTTACCGACTTTGCAGACTACGTTTGCCTTATTTGTGACACAGATAATGACATGCAGAGCAAAATCAATGATGTGGTTGCTCTTTCTAAACGTAACGGTCGTGAGGTCAACATAGAGAAAACCAAGGTCATTAAAATAAATTATAACAGCAGTAACAACTTTTGCTATCTCTACATGGTGAAATCGTTGGATACGTGTTATATAAGTTGAACAAAGCTCGATCTACATTTGGTTGCGTCTTAATAGGACCTGGCGGACCCTACAAACTGCATGAGCTATAAAGGGAACGAATGAAATGCCTATAAGCTACCAGTTTTCAAGAAGAAAATGGATATGGATAGGACATACCTTTCCCATTGCACATGAGAGCATCACAATATATAGTCTAAGAAGAATTCCACAGAGTATCCGTGGACGGCTTAAGAATAATTGACAGCGCAAGATATTATAACAGAAAAATTAATATGTTATTTGAAGAAATTAACAGGTTGACTGCCGCAATATATGTAAAAAAATCATTGTAAAAATTTGACTTGATTGAACAAAAACTCTATTCAGTAAAAAGTGAGTATCTTTACAAAGCATGGTTGGCAACACACTGGGTACCCCAATTAAACCCAGATGGATTTTTTATTTAAAGGCTTTTGTTCTTTATTTACAATACATATTGGGAGTACAAATTAGTTCGTTCCCTTTTTTTTGGCTCAAAAATGATAATGTATTTATTACCGATTTTATTAAAATAAAAAATTATCAAATCACTGGCTTACATTTTTCCCCCATCTCTGAGCTAATGTCCGAATCCCGTATCAGAAAAACTTCTCGTTTTTTGAGGCGATTCACTTTGAGGCTGATTTTACATTTCTGCAAAAGAAATTATTCGATGACATACCGAATACTAATAGAGTTTGCATTCATCGAAACAGTCAATAGTCAAAAGGAATTATGTTTGGAGAATTTGATTATTTTTAAAAATTTTTTGGCAACTTTGTCACCAAAGACCGAGTGTTGTCATGCAAGAGGAATACTTTGTCTGTCTGTGTGTGTCTTTATATTCCGGCCGTTTTTCTCATAATACACGGTTCAACCGAAGTAATTGCAGTCTGCCCGAATACCGGGTTTTAGCAGCTCATAGTACACAAATCCGCCTTGTGTACTATGTACGTAATTATACTAACGAACAAAAAATATTGTCGAATTAAACGAAATTTGGAAGCAGCTATAAAACCCAATAAAATCTAAAAAATCCCATCAAAAAACCCAATAAAACCCGGCGGACAGGACTTAAAAAAAAACTGGGATTATGCCAACTCTGTTACAAAGGTGCCACTGTAAGAAAATTGTATCTGTCATCAATAAACCAAAAATATATGATCAACAAACAACAAAAAAACTCTAAAAAAATGTGACACACCGGTGCAAAGTGCGTCGGTTATATAAAGCGAGTGGATAATACTAGAGGGAGTCATCATAGGTAATTTAAATTTCGTTCAGGCATTTATTACGGCCAAATATGTAGTATATTAATTCCCATAACATTCCATGAAGAAACATAGGGACTTCTCTCAGTCAATGAGCTGCAACCGATTCTATTTTTAAACTCATTGAAAGGGACCTACAGTTTAACGCCGGCTCCGAACGGCAAATGCATTTAGAGAAGTTTTCAATAGTAGGTAACACTTATAACCAGTTACTAGTTTATGTTATGAGGTGATACCGCTATCGAAAACTTTTTCTATTTTTTTTTTTAGATGTTCTGGTCTGGTATTGAACCGACGACCTTCTGATTGGTTGGCGGGTGTCTTACCTACCATACCACAACGGCCAAATATAGATATATTTTAAATTTTGACAAATTAGAACAACGGACACGCTTAGCGCCCAAATATATTAAAAAAAACCAATTTTAATATACTTTTTTATATTAAGCTCCAGAAGGCCAGAATGCGCGGCATACAATTAGTGATAAGTCTATACATGATGGGCACCAGAACAATACACTCGACCTTTTCCTCATTACATACCCTGAAAAGTAAGTAGTTGAGGTTCTTTCAATATGTTAGAGTAGAGAGTGAAATACGAAAAAAACGTTTTCGGGTGAACATGGCATTACTCTAAAATCGATTGCGGTGTCTACATAGTATTTTTCAAATTAACTAACCAATAATTGTTTAATTTTTCTTACTCACTGTTTAATGAAATCTAAGACATACTACATATGAACATGCATGCCCATGAATTACTATTGATTGCTGTATCCATTACATTTTAATAATTGTATTTATTTCTTCCTTTTTATTTCGGCCAGTTCACTGACCACTTATGATGAATATTCTTAGTATTTTTTCCAAATGCCTGTAAATAATTAAAGTTTATGTGCCAAAAATATTGTATTAAAACATCCATAACACGTCCGATAATAATTTATGTGCATTTTTTTTTTTTTTTTTTTTTTTGTTTGCTGTGAAAAATGATAAACTGCATTATGAGGTTTTTTTATTGCGTAAAATATTTTATTTTCATGTAATGATTAAAAATAAATTTTATTTAATTTTTTACAACATGATTTATGGCAGTATTACAACAAATTGATATAAATACATACTTTTTATTTTTTCGTTTGTTAGATTATAATTATGATTGTATTCAAATGAACTTGAAAAAATATGTTCAAAAATGTCTGAATTAAACATAAAAATATTGAGATATTTGCTAAAAGAAAAAAAACTTAATACGATGATGTTTCATACAGATATCATTCATTCGTTTAATTATTCATACATTCATTATATGTATGTGTCGCAAATGAAATATTTCCAATGAAATAGTAATTAATACTTAAATCCAATGATAGTATGTAAATAAAAGTGTGTGCGTGTGTGTGTACTTAATAAATAAAATTTAAAATGTGTAAAAATATTTATGGTGAAAATAACCATAATCTTTTTTCAATTACTAATATTTCACAATAAATGAAATAAATTGTATACTAAAATAATATATTTAATAATAAAGTTTTAACATTTGGCTGAAATTAATTAAATATTGACGATATTGTTACGAAAATAGAAATCTCTGAAAAGAAAATACACAACAGGTACTGTATTGCAAGATTTTTGCTATAAACTTTATTTGGTTTGTGTCAAGGCTCTTGTGTATCAGTCACTGCCCTAATTGTTTTAAGAGCGCTACTACATGTGTAACAAAGTTGCCAGTTCGAATCCTTTTTGTGTATTTTAATTTAACGTTTTTTGAATTTAAGTGAGTTAATCATCGCTTTTCAGTCATAAAGTAAAGTCGTGCTTAGGCGTAAATAAAAGTGTTGTATAAACGAATATTAAGTGCAAGATAAATAAGTTGCTGTATGTAGATAAACTGTATAAAGATAAAGTGAGGAAATAAAAACTGTAAAACAACAACAACGAGGTGTTTATTTTGACGCAATTAAACCAACTCAAATGTTTTAAAAAGGTTAAAACGTAACAATACTGATATAATGGGACGCACGCTGCGGGTAAGTACTTCTGTGTTTGCGGACATCTTAATGGGTGTGGCAGTCAATGAAACCAAAACTAAGCTAATGGTATCTACGAACAAATACTCTACGAGATTTGGACAACATGCGAAAGTTTATATCTGTTATATCTGTTTTTTTATAGATACACAAAAAATATGATTTTGACCATGTGGCCCCCACAGCTACCGTAATCTGGAACACCAATTGATATATTTATTTGAAAGAAATTTAATATGGATCTCAAAGGGAATAATTTAATAAAATATAAATTGTAAATTCAACAGATCAAGTGAGACTCGAACTTGGTTCGAAAAAAAAAATTAATATAACGTGAGCTACAGCGATAGCCAACTCTCAGCCACTACAACCATGTGATGGCACAATATGGTTTAGAGTTAATTTAAGACAATGGTAGAAAATGAGAATGACATTGAGAAAAACGTAATGATGGAACTTCGACTAACTCATTGTCTATATAGAAATTGATAATTTCAATATACAATTTCTCGAAAATATGAGTTTAATAGTTGATGTTCGAGAAAATCAATATGCACAACACAAAGAATTTTGATGATGACTTCCGTAGCTGGGGTCAAAAACATGTTCAGTTCTGCTGGTGTTGTTGTTGCATACTCTTTCACGGTTGTCAAGTCTCAAAGATAAAAATCATTGGATAAAACAATTTTTTATTCATTTGAAGGAAAATTTAGTATTGATCTCAAAGCGAATAATTAAATAAAAAAGAATTAAAAATAAATTTACTGTGAACTTTAATAGTGCTTCACTCCAAGTGCATTGGAGCACAAAATTTTGAATAGAAAATCAATTTAAAAATGTCAACAATTTTCAAGCGTTACTCTGTTGTAAGTCTCTCCATAATAAAATGTCAAACCAAATGACAAGCAAAAAGCAACTATCAGCTGTAAAATCGGTTGTCACCTCGAAGTTATGAATCACTAAAAATGTTGTTGAGGAACTTATGTACCTTGGAACCACCATAACTAAAAAAAGTGAGATTAGTTTTGAGCTAAAACGAAGAATCATTCTTGCAAACAGGTGTTATTTGGCCTAAGCAGGCGGTTAAGAAACAAAACCCTCTCTCGGGCTGGTATTGCCTCTTGTATTATAAGGCTTTGTAGCGAGGGTGCTTGCAAAAAAGGATGAAACTATTCTTGTGATGTTCGAGAGAAAGATTTTACGTAATATTTATGGGCCAATCTGCGTCAGAGGAGAATATCGGCATTGCGTGAATTGTAAGCTGTATGAGTTGTATGCCGACATTGATATACTAAAACGCATTAAACGGCTGAGTTTACGTCAACTAGGATATTTCATGCGAATTAAAAAAGGGGTTTGAAAAAAATTTCTAGATGCTTGACACGAGAAATTGGATATGCGAACAAGATTGAAGCGCATGAAATTCTGTACTATGCTAGACCAATGACCCAACTAGTTGATAACAAAAGCCACCTAAGTAAGTATGTAATTAAATATCTTAAACGACAATGTTAGCCGTGTAAGATAGTTTATTAGCACTTATTCAACAGAAATTATAAAAAAGCTTTTAGTCGTAAAATTCAGCGAATTTGTTAATAAATTCAGAAATTAATATTGGCATTTTTATACTAATAAATCGATAATTATATTTAAAATGTTCAAAACTCAAGATTTATTCGAAAAATTCATATTTTTCCTAAAAGCTATTTATTGAATATTATTTGTTACCTCTACGTTTAGTGTCAATCAAACACAAAGCTAAAGTACTTTTTGGTTTAGATTAAGATAAGTGAGCGTGGCATCTCCAGTACATAGTAAATACTAATATTTCTTTATCTTAAAGTGGTAATCGAAGTTTTAAAATTTGGTTCAAACAACTTCATGGATAATACACATCATCAGTCAATAAGCTTGCGAGATTGGAAAAGTAGGCGTGGTACCCCCATAGAAACAAAATAATCAGTCATAGCTTTTTTATGAATTCTTATCAGCCAACAAACAGGAGTGATTTAGTAAGAGGGTATTGCAGTTAGTGTTTTTATAAAAAAAATAGCAAAACACACCGGGTATATGTATATATGTATGTACTCGTATATGAATATAAACATCAGTGTGTGTTCGTATGCATATGATTCTATTTTTAGTTTTATTGGATTGAAGACCTCTGGGTGGTACATACGGTGAAAGTATACGCTGTATTAAATATTTGGAATGTACAATCAAGATAATAACACTGAGCTCAAATTTGATATTTTTCTGACAAGCAGTACAACTGGCGGGTAAACATAACTCAAGTACGCTGATTTCAATAGTGGTAACCGTTTTTTAAGACTAGCTCTATTTTTCGAGAGATACCGTTATTTCGTAAATGTAGAGGGTTGCACAAATATTCGAGTAACTCGAAAACTTTTTAGTTTATTGAATAAACTAAAAATTTTAAATTCGAGTGTGCAGTCGTTCTAGAAATAATTTTTTTTTTTTTCAAAAGAAGTGAAGCAGCAGTTTTACAATTCCCCGCATTATCAAGCAGCTCTTGCTATACGGATAATCACTTTTTAAAAGCAATAAATATTCAAACGGAATACAAGAAATTAATGAGGAATGATACTAAATCCTACAAATTTACAATATTAACCCATAAAATATTTATTTGTTTCAAAACAAATTGTTCTTTTAACAGAAAATAATTTCATTAAAAATATTTTAAATTAATTGTTTGGGGATAAACTTGTTGATCTTTTTGCTTTAAATAACTTCAAAAAAAGAACAGAAATTGTAAATAAATAATAAATTGACATTTTAAAATAAAATAAAATCCGCAGCAACAACAATAACAATTACAGTATAAACATTTACATTATTTACCACGAACAACAACAACAATTACAACAACAGGGGTCCACAGTATTTACATGTTTGATATTGAGGTTGTCTGTGGCAAGTTAATCAACATGTAAATTCCCCTCTTTAATAAAAATATAAAAAAAAATATTCGGATTGTTTTTTATTTTCATTTTTTCTTTTATTTTTTAAGCCAAAGACAACAATAACAAGTATTAAGAAAAAACTGAAGATAAACCCCAGATTCATACATATTTTGTAATAAAAGTCAAATTTGTTCAGTTTTTTTCGTCTTCTTTTTTTTCACTTAAATTGTGATAAACTCTGACTCACTGTTGACTGATTGTTGACTGAATGGCAATAACAAGCACAGCATGAATCAAAAATAGCAACAAATAAGCAGTTACTTACGAGAACAAAAAGGAAGGATTTATTTGTTTTTATTTTTTTCGAAAACATATATGACGAATTTAAGATACGCTACTATACACATTTTACAGCAAGAACGAATTGGTTTAGGCCATGACACAAATCAAGTGAAAGATGGATGGATTCTCACCTGACTCAGAAATATCTGACCGTATACTTGAAACTGGGAAGTATTGAAATAAACAATCTGCATTAGACGGAACTTTAGAACAGTCATCCTTGGGAAATTGCAATTGCATATGCCTAAAAGTCTACTTCTTTCTTAAGAATCGTAACATCCCGTTAATTATATATCGTGACAAAACGCTGACGATGGTAAATCATCGATAACAGGCGATGAATTTTTTTTGGTGACATACCACCTTGATCAAAAAGTTTTCGGAATAGCCCCCATGTGTTGGTCGCATCGTTCCTATTTGAGTTTTTTTGTTTTTGTTAAGTTGTTACATCTGTTTTTGATTTTCCCGCCAAATCTCACGATTTGAGAGGCTAATTCCGATGCCACTTTCATTAAATGGATTATTACTGGAGACAAGACGTGGGTTTATGAGTACGACACGCAATCCAGACATCACGCAAGTGAATGGCGTTCACCAAAAGAGCCGAGACAAGAAAAACACGTCGTTTTCAGTCAAAAAAGAAGGCAATGCTCACGGTTTTAATGGATTAAGAGGTTTTAGTGCATCATGAATTTTTGCCAGAAGGCCAGACATTAAACAGAAAGTATTATTTGGGTGTTATAACATGTTTGCGTGAAGCAATTCGCTGAAAGAGACCAGAAATGTGGGCAGAAAACTTGTGGATTTTGCACCATTGTAACGCACAGTCGCACAGTGCCCCATCATTATAGGACATTTTTTGACAAATAATGCAGCAAATACCATCCAACAGCCCCCGAATTCACGTGATTTGGCTTCCTGTGATTTCTTTCTGTTCAATCGAGTTGAAAAACCATTACGGGGAAAGCGTTTCAGCAGTCGAGAAGAAATAATAGAAAAATCGCAGGGAGCACTGATGGACATACCGAAAACCGAATATAAAAAATGCGTCGAGGATTGGATCAAGAGCTGGCATATGTGTGTTGCAGTCGATAAGGATTACTTTGAAGGGGCCAATATAGATTTAGACGAATAAACATGTATTTTGTATTTTCTGAGTAAATTCCGGGAACTTTTAATTAAGGTGGCAAATGACCTTATAAAATAATTGTCCAAATTTTAATTCTCTGTGCATTAGAGAGTCCTAAAAGGCAATACCATCGAGTATCATTAGTGCTTTATTCGTTAAAGCTAAAATGTCGAATCGTTTAGCTTGTAGTCGATTTATAACAGATAACGTAGCTAAACTCCAGTATGGTGACATTACATTGTTTGTGCCATTGTCAAGAGGATAAATCAATGAAATTTTTCATTTACGATAATTTACATACAAATTTCAATTGAAGTAGGAAGTTCTTGAAAGACGATTTCGCAAAAGAAGTCAATTTTGCATCGAACTCTATTAGAACTTAAGGCACAATAAATTGTGCGGAATAATTCATGGTGCCAGGATAATGCTCTGTATTTTGTCAAAATAGAAAAGCCCCATCTGTTATGATTTGTTGAAACCACATAAGCCTGTGGGACTTGTACCGAACACAATTATTTTGTTTGAAGATATTATTGGCCGAAAACGCTCGAGCGCAAATTACAATACAAGTTAAAAACTATATAGAAAACAGCAATTGGGATATGCTTCTTAAGCTGCCTTATAATCCAGATCTTAATCGGTCCAACTATCTGTCTGATTGATGCAGTATGTTTTCACTGAAAAACATTATGCTTTTTCGAATCAGAAATTGATTTTACTCTTGGTTTCCAAAAATAAGCCGTTATTTTGGTGAGGAATCCAAAGGTTTTCTTAGAAATGGGAATAATAATTCGCATAACATTTCATGAAGGAACACGCGGACTTTTCTAAGTCAATGAGCTGCAACCGATTCTCCTTTTAAACTCATTGAAAGAGACTTACAGTTTAATTCCGGCTCCGAATGGCAAAGGCATTAGAGTAGTTGTCAATATAGTAATACTCATAACCAGTTAATAGCTAATTATGAGGTGATACCTCTGTTGAAAAAACGTTTTCTTTTTCAGATGGCCTGGCCTGGAATTTCTAGTTGGTAGGCGGGTGTTTTACCTACCATACCACAGCGACATACACGATAACCAATACTTTGAATAAATTTATATTGTACCAATGTTCCACGATTAATATAAAAAATTCCGCAGTTTTAAGTTCTACAGCTACACAGAAAATGATTCAGATTCGATCGGTATAACCAATATTTGCCCAAACACAGTACAATAAGGCTGAGTCCACTCAGAACAGGTTTTATTTTTCAAATAATTCATGTTTATGTTATCATTGTAGTATAAATCTGTAAACAGTACAGTTTTGTATAGAGAGTAAAACTTCGGTATAACGAACCAGAAGGTCATCGTTTGAAGAAATACGAAAATAATCCATTATAACCAGGAAAACCAGAAAAATGCAAGTGCATGTTTCTTATAAAATTACTAACCAAGTCGGATGTAAAATATTTATCTGATTCATGAATTTTTTTGAATTCTGGCATCTATTTGTTAGTGCATATTTTTGCATATCTTGCTCATAACAGCATTTTTTGCATATTGCAGTTTTAAGAGCATGTTTTCGAAAAATTTTCCGTATTTAAAACGCATTTTAAACTTTTTTAGCGCATATTTACATTTTTCGAGCTCAAAACAACAAGAGCAAAAATTTTGTTTTAATTTCATGGCATTTTTAATTAAAATTTTTTTTTTTTTTGCGCCATCTAGATCCGAATTAAGTTTATTACTGCTTTAAAGGCGGATATATTCTGTAAATCGAAAACTAGTAAAATTTAAACAATTTTTGACAAATGACAGTAGATGAGCTAAAAATGTATATACAAAAGTGAACTGATTTTTATTGTTGCAAACTTCACTTAAAAAAACTGCAAACCAATTGCCTAACATTAGTCGAGCAGTATGCCATATTAACTCGGACGGTTCAGAATATTGACAAGACAGACAGGTCCAGAATATTGACCGTACTGTAATTCAGAACGTAATATTGAAAGGATTTAATATCGAAGAATTTAATGTAATAAAATTTTTATATCAAATCTTACAAGTGATCTTAGCGCATCTTCTGCAAATCAATTTTAAAGATATGATCTTAAGGAGTTGTTATTATTGAAATATTCCCCATTACATCAGTACACATTGACATTTTCAATGTATAAAAATTTGCTTAGATGTAATGAGCAAAGCTTTACATTTGACAACTTATGTCAATGTTTTGTTGTTTATTGCAACAACAAACACACATGCCAATAAAAAAATTCTGTTTTATTTTATCTCCTTAGAAATTGAAGTACAGAGTTGGTTTTCTATTGTGTATTGTTTTTTGTATTATTGAATTGAATAAACCTTTTTTTTGTTGACAAAGAAAATTTTTTTCTTTTTTAGAGCATATTTTCAAATTTGTAGATCATATTTCTGGTTTTTTACAGCATAAAACTTTTTTAAGAGCATATTTCTGGTTTCCCTGGTTTTAACTAACGTTTCATATTCAAACTATTTTCCATGAAAATAATAATTAAAAATTCTCCATAGAAGAAATAAATATAAAAAATTAGATAAGATTTCAATAAAATATTATCTAAATTTTGTATATTCACGTAGGTTTCGAATGTAATCATCAATATATTTCGGCATTTTTCCTTTTTGCTTGAAATTAAATTTTTCTTTATTCTGACATCATTGTGTAGAAGCTTATGAATGAATACTTCACTATATAGAGGCATTACAGATGCACGTTCATACACATTTAGATTCGTTGCTTAAAAACCGGTTTTATTCCGTTTTACTTCTTTCTGACTTCGTTGTACAGAGGCTTTTAAATGATTATTTCGTTGCATAGAGCTCTATTAGCTCAGTTTTTCTTCCTTATAACTAACAATAGTTCATTTTTGTATGAATAACTTTGCAATAAATAAATTTTTTCAGGGGACTCAGAAAAATGTCCTCTTATTTAATTTTTCGTTTCACTGTATAAAGCTAAGATCCCACTATCGGCACATTGTACTGATTTTCATTTTATTTCATGTACCGATAATGTGAACACACACAATTTTTTAAAATGCAATAATCCGCGCCGATTTTGTATCGATTATATACAAATAAAATCAGCTTTCATGAGCCGATAATGTGAACACTCATTAGCACAATGCCGAACAGTAAAATTATAAATTTGCGCCGATTTTCATTGGCCACTTGTAACCGGATGAAAAACGACAAACAGCGCCGATAAATGCGACAATATTTAATAGAAAGAAACCGTGCACAATAAATTTTTCTGAATGTAAATATATTTTAATCAAATACACATAATATAGTATATGAGTATTCATCATCAATTACTTTAGAAAATTTTAAATTGGATTCAGGATTTTTAATTTATAATAAAATTCCTCCAAAACCTCCTATAAAAAAAGCAAAAAGCCGACCGTTACAACCGACGTTCATAAATGCACGTGTGTACTGCGCATCAACGGCAGCCATAATGACTATGCTGTGAAATTCTCTTTAATTATAAAACGTGCTGCCGGATTTTGAAGCTGCAATAATTTGTATATGTTTACTGTCAACTGGTCTTATGCAATGGGGAAGTCCAAAAATAGGTTTAACTTCGATGGAACTTCGGCTCATTGTTGACTTGTTGACGGCAACTGAAAACCATAAGACCACAAGTACATATAAGTATATATATGCATATGTGTATGATTAAGTATATAAATACTGTACCTTAAGGTAATTGTCTTTGAGTAGCGCAAAAATTGCATCCCAAACATCAGTAACAAATTTTGAAATTGTGTTTGGAACAATGCGGAAAATAACTGAGAGCCTTTTGTATTTGTTACCAGTGACCATGTGTCGAAGGGTAAAGCGTTGACATGCGGGAATAGCTTCTCGAAAATTGGTGTCATACTTTCTGATGTGAATTCATAGAAATTTAATTCCTTCATTCTTAAACTGGGATCACGCAATTGACACAATGAAGCAATTATTGGTACAGCAATTGTGGCGGCGAGGGCTCGATAAGCAATCATAAAAATGTCAAAAATACGGCCTTATTTATTGTGTTCAATGCATTTGTAACAATCGTGTGATCCAAGATTTACATAATTTTTAAAAAGAAAGTTTTAATTGCAGACTTCACATAAATTATGTAAAGTACTTTCATATGCATATTCACTTCGTTTTTCTAACCACTCTCTTACCAAAACACTACGTTTCCTGTGTTTCTATGTTTTTAATTAAAATTCAATAAATAGTTTTAAGTACGAATAGGCTGGAGCATTATAGAATAGTGCACGATAGTGTGACCGTTTTGCGCCGATAAATATCTTAAATTTATTTTGGCCGATATAAGCCGAAAAAAATGCCACAATATGCGTTGATAATGGGAACGCTCTGAAAAAAATCGTCTGTTTATTTGACAACTACAATAAAAATCGGCGCAGATTGTGCTCTGTTCGCCGATAGTGGCGTCTTAGCTTTAAACTAATTAATACGAATAAATCGAAAGTTTCCTCTAAAACTATAACAAACAATTTACAATTTTTCCACTGAAGAAGACTGTCACGCTTACATTTTCTGTACATAAAACAAATGAAATTATAAGTCCTTGACTCTTAGCTAATTATGACACACAAAACGACAAATTTAGAAACCAATTCTTGTATGAAGTAGGGCACTTAAATAAGGATAATAATTCCCTCGCACACAAAAAATAAGCCACCAACTAAGCCAAATCAATTGACAATGAAATTGTTAAACAAATTTGTTTGACAATTTTTGTTTTTTTTTTTTACTCTTGTCAATCACATTACAAATATTTGAATATTACGAAAAACAACTACAACAACGAGGAGAAAAAAGTTCATATCACACACGTACACACACTTCTAGAACAATATATTTTCCATCGATTGTGTCTGTCTCTACATTTGATTACAAATCGATTCAAATTGTTTACTCCTTGTTCTACATTTATAAGGATAAGCGATGTCACAGTGTATGTGTGAGTGTGTAAATTTCTCTTTTCGTTGTTATTGTTAAAATGTTTAAAACAAAATTTAACGCTTTTTGTTCTTTTTTTTCGTAAAAAAACAGACTGGAGACATAAATACAGGAAAAGATGACAATGACTATGGCGAACAAGAACAAAAACAAAAACAAATAAAGAATGACAACTGTTATACCAATATAAGAACAATAATAACAATAATAAAAAAAATGTAACAGTAAGCAAAAAAAAAGAGTGAAAAAGTAAACAGATGACTTGGCAGCAGCAGCGCAAGAGAATTTGTAATACAAAATGCTTATTTGTTGTTACTAATGATGTTGAAATAATCGAAAGTACTCACACACGTACATAGTATAGAAATTTGCATATAAAGTGAACATGTTCATATGAGTACTTATTTACACAATCTGTTAACAAGAGACACATGTTGCACGTCTGTTCTTGTCAGTTACTCTTCTTTTTATTTTTGTTTTTCGTTTTTTATTATTGATTTTCACAATATTACGCATCGCTAATATGATGTTTTTTATTGTCATTTCAGTTTTTGTTCTTCTTTTTATTACTTTTTATTTATTGCTAATGAGTTATTCTTTTAAAATCATACTTTTGCTGAAACCCTTTTACCCCACACCTTAACAAATGGCTCAGCTAATTATGTTTGTGCTTTCTGGTATAGACTTTAAGCCATTTTGGCGCTGTTATCTTCTAAATCTTTAAAAATATTATTTTAAAAAAAAATTTATAAAAAAAATTTATTTTAAAAACAGAAAAAATCTCAACGGGCAAATTGGAACAAAAAAAAACAGATAAAGGTACCCTTTCCGATTTTTTAAAAAGAGCGCCACTGTATTTGAAGACAACTTATAGCCACAATAACTTGCCGTGCTATTTTATTGTAACTTTTCGTTCATTTAGTAGAACTTCAACCACTAAACAACATATTTTTAACCAAAATAGACCAATATCATACGTTATATCAAAAATATGTTGCATTTAAAAAGGTATTATTTTAAAAATTTGTCTCACCCTATTAAAATGTTACCATTTTGTCAAAAGCGAACATTCAAATAACATTTTTCACAAAGGTTTTCACACACGGTTAAACGTTTCGTCTCACCAACAATGCAAAAACTTCGTCATCAGCTGACAAATACGACTTCAACAATTTATCATCATGGCGCTAGTATCCATTTAAAAAAAAATGTTATTGTTTTGTAATTTAAAATTGCAAGTTAATTAATTAATTAATTAATTTTTTGAGATCGAAAAGGGCAACATTTTGATTCTTTTACAGTAAATAAAAACAAAAATTAGATTAAAAATCTTATCAATTTTTTGGGGTAACATTTTCATCCTATACATTTTTTGTGGGCAGAATGTCCAACATTGTTTCACTATAAAAGTACAGAATTTAAAAAAAAGCACACAAAGAACTTTTAAGGGGAAAACAATCCACATTTTTTGACAGAGAGAAAAACGTCATTAGTTTAATGTATGAAACGAAATTTGGGGCAAATTTTTAAATCGAACGAAACAACGGCTAAACGACATTTCCGCTGTAAAAATTTGATGCGATATTTTGAATCATTCAAACTGCATTTTAGACATTGCCTTTTTATATCATTTAGCTTTAGCTCATGTGGAGTTAAACATTTTTAATTTTCGACGAGCTTCTTCCTTTTAAACTAGCCCATATGTCCCTTAATCATGTACGTCAACATATGTTTTCTCTTTTCCTTCGGGAAGTATAGTCATCTTGTCGCGATGCAAAGGCTTAAGCATAATGAGGCTATGCTGGCAGAGCCTTCCATAACGGAGTGGCTCATGGCGAGCACTATACTAAGAACTACGCCCTCTGTCTGATAGCATCTGTATTCGCTCTACCCCTATGTGGCGACTATAAGACGGTATCTTTTTGATGACCATTCTCCATTCCTTGGTCAGGTTTGCACTTCAAGTGGGAACGGTCCGCTGAATCTTAGGAATCCTCTGTCCACCCTTAAAATTCTGAAATAAACCAGCGCCTGTTTCTACATTGGTCGGCTTGGTGGTCTGTCTGCTCCCAGAGGGACGACAGTTATTACAACATGGCGGTTAAGTATAAAACGCAGTATTCCTTTGTCCTTGATGAGCGAAGATAAATTGAGCCCAATATATCCTGTCGAGAGCCTTATAATCTCCGGAGTCCATATTCGCACGACGACGTAATTGGGTCGTGGTAAATCAAATTCTGCGAAGGACCAGGTTAGTCTGATGGGGTCACCATATCAGTCTAGTCTGCGAGCTACTGGTGTCTAACCTAAATTGGGAAGAATTAAAGGAACACCAGAGAAGTGGCTCTGACTCCCAAACTTCATCTCGCTTCGACAGAGAAGAAAATGCGAACAAGTCTTCGATTTCTGGATCTGAGCTCCCAGAAAAGAAGACATGCCAAAGGCACATAACACTCGCTAGAAGAGCCTTCCTGAATCGACGTACTGCTGGGAGCTTCGTGGATAAGTTGGGCAAGAAACCCCCAGAATTCTTAACTTCTAAAGAACTTTCTTCTCTCAACTGGGCCAAATCATATTTGGCCGAACAGCCTAAGCAGCCCCCTCTAGTGTCAAAAGACATGCCTAAACGACAACGTTCGGAAAAGGAGGAGCAGAGGCAGGCCGTTGTTCGAGACTAAACGTCTGAAGACCCAAAGATCAATTAATAGATTTTATAGTGAGGCAGCCAAAGGTCATCTCATACGGGCTATCATTGATAGGAGCTACTCCGATCCCAGTAAAACTGGGAAATAGTGCGGAAGATGATGATGGGAGTGTTCACGAGAGTCCTAAGGGAAAAGTTAGACTTACCATGGTATCTCTTGAGGAGTTTCCACGTCAGCCTAGAGCCATTTCTCGAATATCCGACGAGCCATCGGACAAGAAGGAGATCTTGGAGCTCATACGGTGCGGAAATCCTGACATCTCCACACATGATTGGATGGTTGCCAGGATCTCCGCAACGGATAGTTCGTCCAGAAGTATTATTCTCTTGTTGAATAAGGAATCTCTGCCACCTTTTCGGAAGAAAGCTGAAGAAATCTACTACGGTTTCGATTCAGTCTTTCTACAGGTCTACCGAGGAGACAGAGGAAAACCGGTTCAGGACGAAAAAGATCTAGCTGCGGAGAAAATGTCTTGCGACAAGGCCACTAGTTCTTTCGCTCAAGAAGAGGTTCTATCGAACTCTGAACTCTGAGAAATATAAATTATTTAGCAAAAGAACAGTGGGATCACATTACTATGTACGTACGAATGAGTGATATTTTATTAGTAAAGCGGAAATAATAATCATACGTACGTACTTAAATAGCATGTAATGTAATCCCACTGTTCTTTTTCCCAAAAAAAGTTATAATTCTAAAACGACTGCTCAGAAAACGCAACTTTTTTAGACCTAAATGTAAGTGAATTTATGTGAATTTTCTCTTTCTTCGTGATTAGTGGTCAAAAAAAGGATAAAAAAAGGTACGAAAAACCTCATCACCTGGGAAACCAAAAATATACCTTTACAAGAAAGTGTTTTTTGCGCATAAAATATGCAGTAAGAATCTGATAATATGATCTAAAAAATTAAAATTTTGCTCTAAAAACAAAAATTTTTTGTTTGTTAATAGAAAAAAAGGTGGCTTGATGCTTCTTTGCCACAACGTAAAACACCTAAAATAATATTTGCGACATTTTTTCCAGTGACATCAGTTGTTTTATCTACTGAAATCCATAAAGATTGGTCGTTTATACAACTGCGAATGTCTTCTAAGCGTTTTCAATAAATATTTTTGATATACAACATATTCTGAACATCAAACGCGACTGCACTTTGTAGTTTGCATATTCTTCTGAAAATTGTTTTAGAATCTGAATATACATAGATGATGATATAAAAGCTATGACCTGGCCAGAGTTCAAAACAAAAATTTTGTTTTCGCTTAAAAAATATTATATATTTAGAGCACAAAAAGCAAACATGCGCAAAGATATGTGCTATAAAATACTTTTTATATACGAAAGAAATGTCGAAAACATGCTCTTAAAACTAAATTGTGCAAAAATGCTGTTGTGAGCAAAATATGCAAAAATATGCACTAAAAATCGGTGCCAAAATTCATAAAAATTTACAAAACGGCTAAATATCTTACATATGCCTTGATTGGTTGCATGAGAAAAAACATGCAATTACATATTTTTGGTTTTCCTGCTCATCACAGTTATATTAAGTAAATGGTGTAAAATTTTAACTTGTGAAATTATTATTAAGATAACAAAATTGAAAATAAAAAACCAAAAACTACACAATTTACATCAAACCTTAATAAAAAAAAAAAAAAAAAAAACTCAACACTGCTCAATTTTTACAAAACTGCAAAATACAGATAAATATGCACATTTGGTAATGGTGTGTGTAGCTTATTTGCTTCCAACACAGTAGGATGTAGCATGTTTTTGTGTTTTATTTTTTTTTAATTCCAAGAGATTTTGAAGAGAGAGAGAGAGAGAGAGAGATCTAAAATTTTGCTTGCTACACTGAGAAATGTTGATAATAAGCTACAGAAATGTATGCCTATTTATAAATACTTTGTATGAATATCTCTTTCTTAACAGAATTTTAACTTGAGTGTATTTTCTCATTTTAAGTGTTTCGATCTTTGTGAGCACCCCTGTTGTAAATCCTAAAACTTGTAACAACTTAATGAACACAACTAAGTAAGGAGCTGATTGAAAGTTTATTAACTAACAACACGGTTGTTATACTTGGTAGTTAGTTAGTTCGTTAGTTACGTTGGGTAGACAGACACCGGTCCAGCTCACTTGGGTCCAATTTGATCCCACTGTGGTGTTCATATCAGTAATCCCAAGGTACATAAATGTCCACATTCCGGTCCGAACCGAATCAGCCAGAGGCATGCACAAAAGAAGAGATCCTGGTGATACTCACATCAGTCACTTCCGACATGGCATACAGAAACGGCCTGCTAAAGAAAGCAGCCCTGATATCCGAAGAATTAAGATACTGGCTCTAGAAATTCTCGACAGTCTTTTCCTCTTCTTCATTGGACGGTAGAGACAATCTTCTAGCGTGCGCACAAATAAAAAAAAAAAAATAATATTTTGAGCGAAAAATATGATTCGTGCTTACGAATTGAAATATTGCTAATAAATCAGGTTTGGCACCCCTGCGTTTATTACATCGCTAAAATAAATAAACAAAAGCTGCAAGAGCAAAACTATACGTGGTGTTTAAAAATAACCAAATCGACAATAACAAGCATTAGCAGAAATAAAGGAAATAAAAATAGAACGGCAACAGCAAAAACTAATAGCAGAGAAAACAAGTCACAGCCAGTAACAAGCAACAACAAATATTAAGAGCTGACAGAAGAAGATGTTAACATTCGCATGGCTACATACGAACTAAATTGAAAGTAAAAGAAAGAAATGGAATCTACCTGAAATATCGAAAGGTTCGAGAGCTTTCGAAGTGCTGTTTACTCAGCCATGTAAAAAGCACATCGATGCGAACTACAATCAGTTTATTTGTAGTAAACTCAGCGAGTACAGTTTATGTGAAGAGAGTTTGTTGGTTTGAACTCTGTGTGAGGAGAGTTTATAAAGAGTAAACTCGTGAAGTGAATCGTAAAGTAAAAATCCAGTTTAGTTGAAGCTAACTCAGTGAAGAGAGTTAAGTGTGGACAACCTCTGGTTGAAGGGGTTGTGATCGAACCAAAGTTATAACAACGATCGAGTTTGAAGATCTTTAGATAGAAAGATCTGTTGAGTAATTGTTATTACTTACAAAGTTGTAAACAGACGGATTTATGAAGAATAGAAATTGTTATTGCTTGTAAAATGGTTACAAGCAGTGGTGGACAAAACTGTGTAAATGAAGGATTTTAATTAAAAACTAAACATAAGATTTATTTTATTTTAACTACAATCTACGAACTCGTAAATACACGTTTTTAAAAAGGTAAACACGTAGCAATATAAAACTCACGAGCATGAGTCATAAAACGAACGAACCAAAGAAAATTCTGCTCACGAACCGAGTTTTACGTACTATGGTATTACGGTTTCACCATGTTTTCGGAGCTTGTGGTACACCACACCAGACATACAGTATTGTCTTCCTGCTGAATCGATCTAGTTTTGCAGCCGAAGTTGATGCTTATCCCGAATTAACCCATGATTTGTTTCCGTTTAGAGCATGATCACCATATGCTTCGACAAGTATTTGATGCGGCTCTGCACCACTTTTCATCAAATGAAAACAAATAACTAATGTTTTTGCCTTATTTAACACGATGAAAATATATGATGTTTGTT
This sequence comes from Wohlfahrtia magnifica, assembly GCA_023159175.1. Lineage (NCBI taxonomy): Eukaryota > Metazoa > Arthropoda > Insecta > Diptera > Sarcophagidae > Wohlfahrtia > Wohlfahrtia magnifica. The sequence goes on along the minus strand of JAKWBJ010000482.1, from coordinate 4,090,762 downwards.
CAGTGATTTGATGTACACTGAATATATGCTATCTATGGAGACATTTGTATCTTGCCGCTCATTTCATACCGGTACGCCTGGTATATAGAATGGAGTACAAAAACAGATCTAAGCTTGAAAAATATGGAAAAAACTGAACTTTTTCGAAAACCGGTTTTCGAATAATTCGAAAAGTAGCAATTTCAAAAAATCCGGTTTTCGGTTAGTCTCTTATTTAAATAAAATTGTTCTTAATTCTTGAAGCGCCAGAGTTGGACCACGTCGTTTTCAAAATAAGCAGAAGGTGACGCAGAGCTTAAAATTAAAGTGGTAATCAATACTAACAATAATTCTAACAAATCTCATTAAAACTATGCCAAAATGGTGTGCAGAGGCCATAAAAAACAAAGGTTATTACACAAAGTACTGAAAGTTCTTTAAGTTTCGAACAGTTACTCGAGAACCAAATTTCGTTTTTGTTGTTTTAAATATTACTTGGTAGAAAAGGGAATTAAAGATTTGTTATTATAGTTATAGTTTAGGCGCCTATGATAACAATAATTATATGTTTTACTTTGAATAAATCTATTAGTAATACACGAGTCCTTAATTGCTGGACAAGAAAAGTTGCTTAGGTTTCGAACAGCACAGCACTGTATGTAAATGCATGCACCACGTATTTAATAGTGTAAGTGTCACTGTGGTATGTTAGATAAGACAACCAAGAAGTCGCGGGTCAATCCCAGGCCACACCATCTGACAATTTTCAACAATGATATCACCTCACAACATTACTAGCGACTGGATATGTGTATTAACTCTGTTAGAAACTTTATATCTGCCTTTCGGAGGCGGCATTTTTGGCTTTCAATGCGTCTAGTTGATCATTCTTCATACATAAAAATCAATATTTATTTACCGAAATTGAAAAAAAGTTATTGTTATACTTATTTAAATTAACCGGTTATTTGCGTTAAATCAACCAGTTTATTCGGTATTCGAAAAATGAAGATTTTGAAAAAACCGTATTCGACTAACCAAAAAAACCGGTTAAAACCGGTCGAATAATAACTCAATAACTCCTGAAGACTACTCAAGCACATTATATATCATTTAAAAGGTCTGTTTTTCTTCTTTTCAAATCCGCTTATATGGTAGATTTATAATCGGAATTACAATTGATTTATATTTAGCAAAGTTGTTATCCCACAAGTTTATGATAATCCAAAAAGCCAGTTTTCTACTCCTTATTCAAAATTTTTGAGGTGTTTGAAAAATTTCAGAAACAGATTCTTGTTTTACACAAAAGCTTCTATCAGAAAAATAGTATTTTTTTATTTATTTCTTGTCGCATTTAAATAATTTTTAAACGAACTCCTTAATAACTGCTCTTAAATACAAAACTTTTGTATTTATTTTTTATTTATTATTTGTTCAATCATCAACTGAAGTAGTTCAAGGTCATAAAAGTATAGTATTCAACATATTTTAGTTTAATGTTTTTCTTTTTTTTAATACTACATATCTTTGAAAATTATTTTCCAAAGTTAATATTGCAATTGAATTTCAGCAACATTTGTTTTTGCCTGTTTCTATATTTACAATTGTCAAATTGTCCAGTCATTTATAATTATAACCTACTTGCGATAACATTTAATACTTACTCGTATGTTGTTGATTCATACTCGTAACATAAGATAAATCTTATGAAAAATATTTTAAATATTTTTTCATAAAATAAATGTTTAAATTCCAACGATAATGACATGCAATAATTTATTTTTCTTATTTTTCTTTTGATTTCAATGTTTTATCGCGCACTGGAGTTGTCAAATTAAAGTGATACCGGGTTGTTAGTTGGTCAAATAAATACAGTTATCAAGTTGCAATGGAGTTTGTAATGGGTATGGAAAAATTATTAGGGAGATAACTGTTGGTTGGGTATAATAAAAATTTGAAAATATAATTTATAAGAATTCCAGAGAAATTTTAATTTTTAAATTAACATAACGCACTTGATCAACAAGAGGGTATTAACTCAAAATTTTAGTAGAGGTGAAAAACTGTTTGTGGTCAAATTTTAAGAGAATTTAATAATTCGATTACATCATAGTAAGAAAAAAAAATAATACCTTTTTTATAAAAATATTCGATACCTTTCTATTTCCACTGAGTTAATACAAAACTCAAAACAATACCTTTTTGGTGATATAAAGGCAGTCACTACACTATCAAGCAAATGGTCTCAAATGTGGTTTTCGAGATGAAGGAGTAATTGGAATACGTCAAAATTTTTCAGTAGATAGATATCGATGTTGTTAGTTGATTTCTTGCAAAAAGTGCAATTTAAAACATTTTGAGTTAATACCCTCTTGTTGATCAAGAGCGATATATAATAGTATATAATTATAATTTTTCGTGAAGAATAAAAAATTTTGTTTATTTTATTTCAATACACACTCTGTTTTTCATCGTTTTCTCAATGAACGTATTCAATTCTTAAGCCAGTAAGGTGTCGTAGCTTACCACAGACTCCTACCGTTTTTCTTTTCCTTTTTATTCGAAAGGTAGCGTTGCCTGACCTTACTATCATGTTTTTGTAGTTGATATTGACGTTTTTTTTTATACACATGGTGATCGGGGGGGTTCTGCAAAGCTTTCTTATTTACTAGAAATTCGTTTTTTGAAGCCAGAAATAGTTTAAGCCAATTTTTTATACATTTCTGAAGTGATTGAGCATTTTAAATGAAATATTCATACCCTGACTGCTTTTCCTTTAACATATGTATTCTTCTAAGAAATCTTTTGTATTTTGTATTGGAATTTATTTAACCTTCTAATAGGATTCAATAGCTTACATTGCGTTACATCCTTTTGAAATATGCTGAGAATTTCTTTTCTTCGTCAGCATATTGGCTTTCCACAAAGCATCTATCGCTTTGTTTCAGTTTCAATTATCAAAGTGATTTTTCAAACTAAGTAGATGATTAATCCACTGTAGCTCCCTTCCATACGACTGTGTGGTGGTGAAGATCCTTGCTAAATGGTGGTGGTTAGCTTTACTTAGCATTGTAATTTTTTTCCAGTAAGTGGAGTTTTTTTCTTCTTCATTCGTCTGATGTTTGCCATCATCGCCATAGGTAAGCTGGAATGTCAGGGAGGCTACTTATTTATTTTTCACTACTCTAATAACTTGACTTTTTTGGGGCGTTACATGAGACTTTGTTTTCTTTGTTAAGGATTAATTTGGAGAGTAGTTTATATACTATTTTCTATTGTATATTTTAGTATAGCTGTACCTGTTTTGTTGGACAGAGTAAGATTCTCACGTGTCAGAGAATTGCACTCTTGGCATGTGTTCCGGTGTGTCGGACGGTCTCTACCGATGCTTTGCAGGTCCTTGTTGGTGTACCTCCGCTTGACTTGGAAGTGGTGCGTCGTAGCATTGCTTTCAGGGTCAAGAGGGGACTGCCACTTGGGACGAACGACTGGCTTTCTGCTTCGGAGCTCGAGATTGGGAGAGATAGGTATAAGGCCCTTTTGCAGGGGTGCCTCGTAGATAGGTGGCAGACGAGATGGACGAACAGCGACAAGGGAAGGGTGACTTATGGATTTATTCCGGACGTTACGTTCGTACGGGAACACCCTGACTTTGGCTTTGGCTTGAGTCTGGGGTTCATACTGACGGGACATGGCTCTTTCAATGCATTTTTGCATCGAATTGGCCAGACTGAATCAGCGGACTGTCGGTGTGGGAGGGGAACTGAGGACTGGAGGCATGTACTGACTTCGTGCCCGGACTATGATGGCGTTAGGGATTTAGATAGTATGGGTATTACTCATACTGCGGGGGTGTGGGATTTCAGTAGGGTATTGTTGTACGATCGTACTTATGGTAGGTTGGGCGTTTTTGCCCTTGAGGTGTTTAGGCGTAGAAGGACGGCACTTTTAGCGGAGGTTGAACCTGCATCACCATCTTAGCGGTCTCCTGGCTAGCCTTTTTCTAGCTTGGCTTCCCGCTGGGGTGCTGACGGTTTTGATGTGTTATGCTGCTTGCTGTGATTGTCTGCTGTTTGCTGTTTCCCGACCTGCTGTTTGCGGCTTGATTTGTGGCTGCAGTTTTGGGTGTTGTGTGTTTGTACTGGTCAGCGTTTGACTGGTTGTGTTCTTGTTGTTGTGTATTGTGTCCGTGGCGCACGATGTCACTTTGAGTTCTCCCGTGAGGGTGGCTCCGTTTATTGTTGTGTTGTTTGAGTGTTTCTTGTTTGTTCTTAATACCATCTTGGTCACCAGTCCGAAGTTGTTTGGGACTTAAACTGGTAGTAGCATTTATGCTACGAGGCCTGACCGGAGGCTTAATTCTGGTGCCACGGGTGTCGGGAGCCCCAGGAATTTCGGTTCCTGCCCGACTATGGTGAGGCCCCCTTGTGGGAGCAACGTGGTGGCTGTGGTTTAGACCCAAATCGCGGGGAGAGCTATGCTGGCTCGGTGTGGAGTTACATTTTTAACCGGGTGCCGTGACCCATAGATCGGTAGGAGTTTAGATAGTCTCCGGCACCTTACCAAGGTGTGAGGTCATGTCCAAATAACATGGCTTTAAATTGGTACTCACTGGTGATTTTGATCATAGGTGGGGGCGTTGGTGGACGCATTGTATTCACTCGTGCTTTGGCACCGTGAGGTAACGTCCTAGGGCAGGTACTCACGTTAAACCACTGACTTAATGTACCTGTTTTGTGTATTGTGTACGTGGCGCACGATGTCACTTTGAGTTCTCCCGTGAGGGTGGCACCTTTTATTGTTGTGTTGTTGATTGTTTCTTGTTTGTTGTTTTTCATTATCATGGCCACCAGTCCGGAGTCGTTTGCAACTTTCACTGGTAATACTATTTATAGAACTACGGGTGTCGGGAGCCCCAGGAACTTCGGTTCCTGCCTGACTATGGTGAGGGCCCCTTGTGGGTTCAACGTGGTGGCTGTGGCTTAAACATAAATCGCGGGGAGAGCTATGCTGGCTCGGTGTAGAGTTACATTTTAACCGGGTGCTCTGACCAATAGATCGGTAGGAGTTTAGATAGTGTCCGGCACCACGCCAAGATGTGAGGTCATATCTAAATAACATGACTTTGAATTGGTACCTACTGGTCATTTTAATCATAGGTGGTGGCGTTGGTGGACGCATTGTGTTCAGTCATGCTTTGGCACCGTAAGGTAACGTCTTAGGGCAGGTACTCACGTTAAACCACTGACTTAATGTACCTTAGATGGAGTTGCCTAGAGGGAAGCTGAAACCCCTTTATTAAACACACGAAACCACAATTGAATTTTTTTTTTTTTTTGGAAATGTGCTTTACTAGGTCTCGAACATGGACCGTTGGTGTTATTATACGTGCGTTCTAACTTAGAATTATCACAACGCAATAGATATCTGGAGGTTCATAACTTTACGTTGGAAACACTGCTTTATTTGACAGCCGATTTAATAGCTGATAGTTGCCTTTTGTTAAGTTGGATTTGACATTTCGTTATGGACAAGTTTACACCAGAGCAACGCTAAAAATTGTTAAATTCTTCTATTAAATTAATGGTTCTGTTCGTCAAACTTATCGCGCACATCGTCCATTTTATGGCGTAGATAATCGTCTTTGAGAGCAGCTAATTCGAACAACAATGGATAGTTTTCGGACCAGGCTTACTCTTGCTGGTAAAATGCCTCTCTTGAAACACCGAACAGTGTGGCACTGAAAAAGCTGTAGCCGCTGTACAGGAAAGCATTGAAGAAGATCTAAGTTAATCAATTCGTCGCCTTTTTTTGCAATTGGGGTTGTGTTCTTCCATTTTATAAAAGATTTTACGAAGGATTTTTTTTGGTTTTAACTAGGGAGGTTACTATTCGACCGGTTTTAACCGGTTTTTGTAGTTTTGACGAATACGGTTTTTTTCAAATATCAGTTTTTCGAACACCAAATAAAACGGTTACTTTGACACCAATAAACGGTTATTTTATATTTTATAATTTCTATACGCTTTTTAAATTTTTTTATTGCAAATATGCTCATAATTAAGCTTAACATAAGTATAACGCCTTATTATTATATACGTATATGAAAACCTCGAACTATTTAAAAGAATGTCAAAACTATAGTAGAATGAATAAGAATCGCACTTGAGCAACAATAACTTTTACTCATTTTCTGTAAATGGATATTAATTTTTTATGTATGGAAAATGATGATCAGCTGTACAATTCGGCCTTCAAACTCTTTAAATAAATATAAGCAATTGTGATTGAAAAGCTAAAGTGTAATAATTAGAACGTTATGTGAGGTATTTGTCCAAATGTATTTATTAACTGTCCTAAAATACTTATTTAACAGACTGATATCAATAATTCTTAACGAACTATGGGTTCATGGTAATAACTCCGAAAACAAGGCTCAAACGTATTCTGTTCAATTAAATAAATAAATGGTGCACTCTACCCAGAGATAAAAAAATGTTCGTTTTGGATACCTTCAGTAAAGAGATAAAGAAGTAAAGAAATGTGACGAATAACAAAACGAGAAATGGAATAAAAGAACTAAGAAAAATAAGAAAAGAGAATAAAAGTGGGAAAAGAAGATAAATATCAAGACTCTCTCTACACCGGGTGTCCACTCACCATCCAACTAATGCCTAACAAAAATCCCTCCAGAGTGAAGATTCTGGTAGACGCAACCTCACTAAGACAATCGACAAAAACTCGTCCAAATAGCCTGAGTTTGCGCTTCCAAAAAACCATGGCAAAAGTTTGCTTGTGTTTCACAGCCAGGTTTTTTCCCTTAACGCATAATCCTAATAGAATTCTGAGGGACTCCGTCCTCGGACAGACCATACTAAGGTTCTTCGACATTAGGACTTATTAACCACCTTCAATATGCTCATAAGATTAACGTTATTCTGCAACAAGTAAAACTTGTTTTTACACTAAGTTTTTCCGAAGCGTTGTCTTAAGACACTCTTGCACTCTTGTGTTGTCGAGAACGGAATGTCCCTTAAGGCCGTAAATGAGCGGAATGTTGTTCTAGCATACTTACTAGCGAGAAACTACAACATGGACCAAAAATTGTAAATTTTTTTTTTAATAAAACAACAAAAATTAAAAAGAATTGTATTTAAATGAAAGAACCGTTTAACCGATTATTTGATTAATTTTTAACCGTTAATCGATTTTTAAAAATTGTAACTTTTCGAATTATTCGGAAACTGGTTTTTGTAAAAAGTCTAAAAACCGATCTCTAGTTTTAACGCTTTCAAAATTCAACTGGTGCAGGAATTAAAGCCAATTCGGAGAATAGGCTTAAGCGCAAACTGATATTGAATTTTCATTCAATATTTTGTTCGTCAATGAAGCCCATTTTTGGTTCAATGGGTACGTAAATAAGCAGAAATGTTGCATTTGGAGTTACGATAATCAAAATAACTTATCGAAACGCAATTACATCTACAAAAAATTTATGTTTGCTGCGCTTTATGGGCCGCATAAATCATTAGTCCATATGTCTTCAAAACGATAATTATCAGAATGTTACTGTGAATGGTGAACGGTATAGGGATATGATTATATTTGATTTCGTATCTCAATTAGCTGGCTGTGATTTCAACATATCGGGGTCACATGCCACACATCGCGCTACAGTTGATTTGCTTGAATCAAAGAGTAATTTCACGTAATGGTCCACCATAATCGTATGATTTAATCAAATTGAATAATTTTCTTTGCGGTTATATATCACTTGTCTACATAGCTGGCTTACAATTGAAAGTCTGGAAATCAACATTTGAAAAGTTATTGACGAAATAGGCATATGCTGCGAAAAGTTTGTAAAAATTGATTTTCCAGATTGCGCCTTGTACACGACGTTTAATGCCATAAAATTTTCTATTAAAAAGCCTCATATATTTCTTTGTTTTATTATGATTTAAACTTGTGTAACTGTAAAAAAAATACCCGATATTAAGCCTAGTATTTTATATAATAAATTTACTTTTCTTATGAGTTGAACTGTGAGTTTGTATATATGAAGAATTTGATTTATGCAAATCTTCGATTTATTAACTTTTAGAATTTATCGGTGGATTGGGCTACATCCTCACAAAAAAATTTCAGTCTAAGTAGCCTCAACTAAAGCTTATTTTCTATAAATTTTCATTAAACGCTGTTTTTAACATAAATTCAGTATTTTCTTATTTAAGAATTTATTTTTAAAGTATCTTTGTTATACAAAATTGTATTAATTTTTGTTTTTAATTCTCTGATGTTGTACATGTCAGATTCTTTTTTTTTTCCTTATAAAAAAATTTGCATCAATACTTTATTCAATTGCCCCAAATATTTCTCATTTTGCATACAATTTTATAAATTTTTTTGCGCCATTTTTCCCAGATATTTTGCAACTTGTCCATAGACTTTACTTTTTAAATAACTAAAAATAAAATAAAACGAAACTTAATTAGTCCATTCGCAAAAAAAAATTTTAAATATTTGCTTGTTCATAAAAAAAAATCAATAGAACCTTAAGAAAAATTTGTTTAGAAACTTGAAAACAATTTCCTTTAATTTTCTCGCTTTTGTATGTATGTGTGTCTTAACTCAAGAAATAAAAGCAAAAAATGTAATGGAACATAAAATTGTCGCAAAAAGCATGTAAATCTAGTGCAAACAGTATAAAATCGTTTTCTTTTTATGTTTGTAATCGATATATTTTATCGATTAATTTATCAAATAAATTTTCTTTTAAATCGTAATATCTAAAGCATCTTAAATTGGAGACAAAAAAAGAGACAAATAGAGTAAAATATAGGGTCCGCCAAATAAATTTTTTTTTTTTTTTTTTTTTTTTTTTAACAGGGCGCAAAACATCGAGTGTAGCTTCGGCTGTGCGGCACGTAGCGCAGTCCTGTTGAAACCAAATGTTGCTAATATCCTCCTCTTCAATTTTTTTGAATAAAAATTCGTTCAACCTGGCGCGATAACGATCGCCATTGACTGTAACGGCCACTCCTTGCTCATTTTCGAATTATGCCTCTGGACCAAAATCCGCACCAAACAGCGACTCGGCTTGGGTGTATCGGCTTTTCAATGTATGCGTGCAGGATTGCTGTGCACCAAATGCGACAATTTTGCATGTTTACATACCCGCCAAGATCAAAATGAGCTTCATCTAAAAAGATGATTTTTTTTGGCAAAATCGGCATCTTCTGTAAGTCGGTGGCAGGCCCAGATTCCCAGCGTTGTTCAAGCATACACAACCATATTCGTTCAGCGGAAGGATAAAACTAACTATCTGTCAAATCAGACATGAGCTAAGTGTTACCATTCACGAAATAAGCACTAGTTGAAAAAAAAACGTTAGATGGCGGACCCGTTACATTTTATTCAGATTATTACAAGGTATTATAAGTATTATTATTGTTAAGAGATTTTGAAGTACGGCGACTATTTGGTCTATTGCACAGCTCTCGACTAACAGTACTTTCCTACAATATCCAACCAAACCTCGATGCACTTACGAACTTCTGGAAATCGGGTGGTGCTAGTAGTGGCAGCGCACTACTTTCTAAAATGCATAAGATCTGCACTGTCACCAAGTCTGTGATTTGTACATTGGATATGAAATTACTCCCATTCTATGTCCAGCCAATAGACCGGTTATAATTCGGAGGCTATTTTTAATTAGTCTAATACAAGACTTAAACCTTCTTCTATTAGAGTTACGGAGCACAAGTTTGGACAATCTCAAGCTCGTTTGACTTAAGAAAAGCAGGCCTCTTTAGACCCCTCTTTCCATTCCACAGAAAAGTTATGGCCCCATTAAAGCTGTGGAATCTACCCTTCTAATCCGCTCATCTTCCTGTTTATTCTCTCGGATCCCTCCCTACATGACCCAATAGAGGCTGAACCTATTGTACACTCCTCGGCAGTTCAATTTACCCAGAGAGTCCAACATTATCCTTGAGTCAATTTCGCAGTAGCTTTCTAATAGGGCACAATAGATCCTAGGGCTCTCATTGTTCTGTAAGAGTGAGTAGTCGGAATTAAAATGATAATGAGGAAACGATATTTACCAATAAAATTCAAATGTTTTTGTCGGAACAATTATCATGAGATATTTGTGTAAAAAGACATAAGAGCAGTTTATTAATTCCGTGACTATTTCGTTTTTCCAGCGCTATAACTTAAAATACAATACTGTTTGCCGTAACTATTACGATAGTATCGGGTAGGCCATCTATCGGTTTAAATTTGAACCAGCGATTATTTCAAATCTGGCAATACTTACGAGTATGTCATTCTATTCTGTCACAAAATTCAGTATATCATCTCCACTGAACGAAATGAATTGATTTACGCTTGAGCAATGTTGGGATTTATTGAAAATTTATTTCCAAAACAAAGAAGTTGCACGAAAATGTCGTACAAAATTTGGTGGCAGAGAAGGACCAACAGTGTCCGGCATTGTTGATGTGCCAAGAAGTAAACGTGCTCGTACAGTGCGTACACTCGAAAATATCGAAGCTGTGACTGAGAGTGTGCGTGAGAATCCATCAACGTCAACTCGTCATCGTTCTCAATAATTAAACATTTTACGCACCAGTTTACGTCGAATTTCGAAAAGGATTTGGTATGACATCTTACAAAGTTCAATTGGTTCAAGAGTTGAAACCGTATGGCCATCCGCTTCGTTTTAGCTTCGCTAGATGGCCCAACGAGAAACTGCACGATGATGTCGATTTTGCCAAAAAAAAAAAATCCTATTTTCGGGTGAAGCTCATTTTCATTTTAGTGGGTACGTTAATAAGCAACATTGCCGTATTTGGGGCTCAAAAAATCCAAACATGGTCCTACAGAAGCCAAGGCACATATTACTGTTTGGTGCGGCATGTGAAGCGAAGGCATCATTGGTCTCATGAAAAAGAGGACGGCGCAACCATTACGGTCAATGAAGGCACCTATCGCACTATGATAACTGATTTTTTTGTGCCCATAAAGATATTGATGTGAACGATGTTTGGTTTCAACAGGATGATGCAACTTGCCACACATCTAATATAATAATACAATCGATTTATTGCGTCAAACGTTTGACAGCCGTTTAATTAAACGAAATGGTGACGTCAGTTGGCCGCCAAGAAGCTGCTATTTGACACCGTTGGACTACTTTCCGTGGGGCGCCACGACAAACCAGAGACAATTGAGCACTTGAAGGCCAACATTCGTGATGCTATTGCCGAGATAGGAAAAAGTTCTCGAATATTCCTCTGATCAAATGCGGTACTGTGAGACCAATCGCGGCAGCCATTTGAATGAACTAATATTTCATTTCTAGCCGGAACAATTGAACTTCACAACAAAAAAATAAATTTTGCAAAATTTAAAAGCATTTTTGTTTTATTGCATCTTTAAAATTAAAACTTTTAAATTGTACACCCGATACAATCGATAATTGGAAACTTCTTCCGCACTTCGTCAAATGGAAAAGGGTTCACTTAAAAAAAAAAAAAACGAAAATTTTAAAGTCGCATAAAACGAGGTCTAAATGTAATAATTAGTACAATACTTTTCTTAGGACTGTATTCTTAAAATAATAAAAAAAAACAATCATACAAATACAATAATACTACAGCGTACTAAATTTATGAAAAAATATAAGGAAAGAATAAACCTTGAAATATAGCTATTTGTTCCACATATTTATTACAGACCATATTTGTCTTTTACATTGAAAAAAATTAAAATTCCAATTTTATCAAGATGTTACTATTTGGGTTAAGGCATCATTAAAAAATTATTAAATTATAAGTTTCCATAAAATTCTAAGAGTTTCTAAAAATTATTTTAAACTTAAAAGAAAATAATATTTTATAGTTTTCCGCCAATTATTTTTCTCAGTGCATTTATTTAAATTGCTTAAGACAGCATATAATTCTTAATTTAAATAGTAAATCTAATGTTAAACAAAACCAGAACTACAAAACAAACATAAAATTAAATCATTAACATGTGTTGCATTAATTTTTAGCATCAGCAACATCATTATCATCAACGACAAAAACGACAACAGCACCATTTATGTAGCGATCATGTAGTCATAAATGTTTTCTAAAAACAAAGTAAAGAACAGCAATGAAACTCAAATGTTAAAGAGGTGGAGGGCGCACAAACAAAAGTTTTGAAATAAAAAATAAAAAACAATTTGTTTGAAATATTGAAAATATTTTGCCTTCCTTTTGACAACGTTAAATATTCAAATTAAAATGCAAGTGCATGCTATTGACTAGAAGCTATAAAGTCATGATGACTGACTGAATTACTCAATGACTTAATGTAATTGAAATCAACAACAACGGGCAATAACAGACAACACCAACACAAGAAGACATCGTCAAAACTTGAAAAAAGCAAACAAAAATGCTTATGCCAGACAACAAAACAAAAAAGTGTATACGCGTTTTAGGAGAAGGCAATTAAAGTGGCAGCCGTAATAACAGCAACAACAGTAACAACAACAGCACTAACGTTGCAAATGTGCAATACCAAACCAATGTTGTTGAACATGCATTCATGCCACAAACAACCAAACACGCACTTCTCTTATCGAAAACGACTAAATTTATTGGCACCAAAACAGCAAAAGCAGCTATAGCAGCAGCAGCATCAGCAGTATAAGTAGCTGTAGTCGTTTAGTTCAGTTTCTTAGCTGCTTAGTTGTACGTTTCACTCATAATTTCTGTCAACAAACATTGAGAGATAGAGAGGGAGGCAATTTATATTGTCAATGATGTTTGTTACACTTCACATTTTATACTTTACGCAAGACTCTCCTAAGTTTGGTTAAGTTGTTGTAACGAAAAAGCGTAGGAGGGGAGGTGAGAGGGAGCCTAATGACAAGTGAAATTATTTTTTATTTTTTTGCTGTTTTAGTTGCATTATGAAAATCATAAAAATCAATAGATTCCATTTAAGAAAGGAAAAAATAAAAAAAATCATAGCTCGGTAAAACCAACTATATGATACGCTGCAATAAGATATTAGTTTTTGGATAATAAGCTCGTTTTATAACAGATTAGTAAGTAAAAGTTGCACTTTTTTTCGTCACTCCTCTACTTTGTTTCAGTTTCAGTAATCGAGTTGATTTTCAAGTTAAGTAGATGATTAATCTACTGTAGCTCGCCTCCATATGATTGTGTAGTGGTGAAAATCATTGCTAAGTGGTGGTGCTCCTTAATTAGCATTGTAATTTTTTCCCAGTAGGTGGCGTTTTCTCCTGGTTATACGTTTTATGTTTGTCGTCATCGCCAGAGATAAGCTGTAAGGACAGGCGGGCCTCTTTTAGATGGAATTGTCTAGAGGGAAAATACAATTTTTTTATTAAAAACTCGAAACCGCAATTATTTTTTCGTCATTTCCTCTGCTGGGAACTTGAGCCTAGGCCGTTTATCTTCTATGTCGGCTCTCTAATCTCTACAAAACGCCACCTCCAGAGTCCTAAGGCCATACGAAATTCCACTTCCGAGGTTCTGCTTCAATGTCCAGGCCAAACAGTATCACAGCAACGGAATTCGTCCATAAATCTATTGGACCAAGTGAAGTGGGTACCCTAACCACAAGTTGTGCACAGGTTAGGGACTGCTCGATTTATACGAAGGCCTTTTCTGATATGCCTCGGGAGAGAATCCATTTGTGTTATGTTGAGGTTGGTATGACTCCTGCGGTGACATTCCAGGAGAAACTTCATAGTCAATATGACTTTGTGAGGGGTGCTATGGTTCTTAGGGCAGTATTTTGCCACTTTTAAAGTTGTTCCACTGGGTATCACGACGCAAAGGCGAACTGGTAATGTGGCTAGTTAATCTAGAAGAGAACAACTGCGATTAGCAACAAAGTGTTATTTTTAAAACAATCCAAACCATAATCCGAACCAAATAAAAGAATAAAGAAAGCAAAAAGGCCTATAGCCACCTTGAGCTGCTTATGAAGTGAAGAATATCAAGTGGATCCAAATAGGTGCACTGCACCATTGAAGAACCATTGAAGACAATTACGCCAAAGTATCACAGTCATCTACTAGCCAAACCAGGATACTCACACAAAAGTTAAGGTTCGTATTCCTCCCAGAGGTGCTTTTGTAGCTTCTGCAGTGAAGGTTGAAGGCCAATAGAATTTTTCGCATGCGTTCCGGTTATCCAATGACCCGTGTACACTGTAATGAGTTTAGAAATAGCGTGGCTGGCGGTTTTCAGTAGTTACAGTATCCTGCCGCTGTTATTACGAGGCCATAGCGTCCTCGAGATAGCACCAGAGGAGAGTGAACTCCACCTGTTCTGTGCTCTCTCATTAAAGAAACTATAAATGTCCCCTTTTACTTCAGTTATCAAGCAGCAGATGTTAGAGTAGGAGGTGATTGATTCCACATCCATCGAGGCACTTCTAGCATTTGTACGTTGTGTCTCGAAACGCAAATCAAGGAAATAGTATATATACCACCAAGGGGAGGACGAAAGTCGAGCTGCTACTAGGCGACACCAGGGTCATGAACCTTCCCACAGACCCCCAATCTCTCTGCGTCCAAAAGGCCTGCAAAATTATAAAACTTCCGGCGGCAAAATGCTAGAGCCTACGGTAACCTAAAGGATTCCGCAAAGTCAGCAGACTCGAAGAAAATACCAGCCTGCACTCCGGATGTCATCTTAGATACATCTGTGACGACCGTAATACCAGAACTTGTAGTAATCATACTTCTACTCCATACGTTTCTCTCCAGGAAGAAGTCCTTGGCATGCCCTGAGAAATCTAGTTTACGGATAGCCAATACTGCCCCCAATTTCATTAGAAACAGAGTAAGAAGTCTTACTTTTAGCCTCATCGCACTCTGCGTCTATAAAATTTGGAAATTAATAGGTAGTAAGTGCAGAGTGAAGTTAAGGGCGGCACTGAGACATGTCATGTAGCTAACAAGGTTACTTCATTCATGCCCTTAGTGCTGCCAGCAAGCCCTTTAAAATTTTTGTTTTGGCATGAGCTGAGAAGGTAAATAGGCTGTCAAAAGTGACCTTCAAAATTTTTGGGTGGAGAATAGTCGAAAATGCACCCCATCAGTAAAATAGCCTAAATTAATAGCCTCATGCATATTTGAAACTATGAACAAAAACCTTATAAACTTGAGTACTTATCGAAATTCGGCTTCATACCCTGCGAAAAGTTCGAGAAAATTTATGTTGCAGAATGCGTCTTGTACGTTACAGCCGTGGCTGCCATATGGTCGAAATCATATTTAAACATTAATGTCATAAAAATTTCTATCCAACAAGGCCCGTTTCATTGATATCAAAAACATATTCCTCTGTTTTATTATGATTTAAACTAGTGTAACTGTAAAAAAAAACACCCATTATTAAAATGGAGATGTATTATAGCTCGAATTTTATTAAATTCAATAAAGCAGCTTGTAAACGATACAAAAACAAATTTACATTTGCAATTGAAATATCCAGTATTATGGAGTGATTCTAACCAAAGCAGCTGTGCTTGTTCTTGAAACTTATGACATATATCATTGATAAACAGATGACCGGACAAATATATTCCCACTATTTTTTTATCAATTTGTTACAAACATTAGCTTAAATGCAACCCACCGCCTATTACCAATATTGGTATAGGTTATGAAAAATCAATTCAATTTTAGTGATTAAAATTTAAAAAAAAATTTGCTGTGTAATGTTGCTTCTATGCCACACTGATGTGACGAAATATTTAAACATTTATTTTTGAAAAAACTTTCTTAAGTGGTATGTGTCGAGATCGAATATCAAAAACAACTGCCAGAATATATACAGCTGCCAAAACGAATGATAAGGAAATCCTTATGATTAATTGCTTGGACCAAGTTTCAGAAAAAAGCTTTTTAAAATTTATCTTCAAATTGATTGTTTATGACAACAGTCATCTTTCATTGGTTCATGAAAGAACTTGCAGATCTTTTAATAAAATACACAAAATTATTTTTATATATTTATGTACATGTATATATATCTAAAGGGTCCGCCAAAAAAAAAAAAAAAAAAAAAAAAAAAATTTTTTTTTTTTGTAAATGCTATGAAAGAAAACTATTGAATATTTTCACAAATTTTTTTTTTTATTTGAAAGTACAATCCTTCCGGTTAATAATGGAAAATAATGTCATTCAAATAGCTGCCTCGGCTGGCTATGCAGTAGCCTACACGATCGGTCCAATTTGTAAGCACATAATCGATTGTGTGCAGCTGTATTTCACCAATGGCTTCACAAATATTGACCTTTAAAGCGTCAATTGTCTCTGGCTTGTTGGCGTAACACTTATCTTTGACGGCACTTCACAAATAATAGTCCAGCGGTATCAAATAGCAGCTCCGAGGTGGCCTAACGACATCAGCTCTGCGGCTGATAATGCGATTTTCAAAAACAGGGCGCAAAACATCAAGAGTAGCTTCGGTTGTGTGGCACGTAGCGCCGTCCTGTTGAAACCAAATGTTGCTAATATCCTACTCTTCAATTTTTGTGAACAAGAATTCGTTCAACATGGACCGATAACGATCGCCATTGACTGTAATGGCCACTCCTTGCTCATTTTCGAAGGAAAAATGGCCCAATTATGCCTCTGGACCAAAATTCGCACCAAACAGTGACACGGCTTTTCAACGTATCCGTGCGGGTTTTCTGTGCCCCAAATGCGACAATTTTGCTTGTTTACATACCCGCCAAGATCAAAATTAGCTTCATCTGAAAAGACGATTTTTTTGGCAAAATCGGCATTTTCTGTAAGTCGATCGCAGGTCCAGATTCCCAGCGTGGTTCAAGCGTATACACAACCAAATTCGTACAGCGGAAGGATAAAACTAATTATCTGTCAAATCAGACATGAGATTAGTGTTACTATTCCCGAAATAAGCACTAGTTGAAAGAAAACATTAGATGGCGGACCCTTTATATGTATTTATAAAAGGTTCCAAAGCAATTTCATTCATCAAAAAATCAAGGAAATAGGCTACCACACGAACTGAAGGCAAATGACAAGAAAAGATGATATGATACATTCATGCTACAAAACCAAAACATCCACTATAATAATATAAAGTGCAACAAGAATCGGTGGTAAAGTCATAAAAGACTTTAAATTTTCGCTCTGTATTTGATAGGAGCAGAAAGTTATTATTTTTTAAAAACTATAAGAGCCTAATGAAAGTGCTTATCGGAAAAAAATCATCAGTTTATGCCAACAAATAGAGAGATTAAAGTATTCGCAATTAATGACCAGAACAATGCTCAATTTAATGTTGCGCGACTATTCAAAGCTATTTCGAAAATGGTGGATAGAAATTTTTGCCCCAGATGGCTTACAGATCATTTATTGCCAACTCTGACTTTTGTTTATTAAGTTCGATTCAGGGATAAAATTTACAAATTTGTCCAAAATTGGGACAATTGGTTTCTTAAGAACAGATAAGTTTTCTAAGCTGGAAGATTTAAAATAGTTGATTTCTTATATTTGAAATGAGTTTTATTGAACCATATGCATATATGCCGTTTTTAAACGATAACCGATTGCGATTTTTGAAGGCAAATCTATTACTTAGATTTCTGAACGTATAACTGATCCAATTGCTCTAAATTTACACTATTAAGTGAATTCTTCAGGGATCAAAACAAATGATAATCCGTAGGTGCAAGGTCTCAACCTACTTCTCAACC
The DNA here is from genome assembly GCA_023159175.1 of Wohlfahrtia magnifica. Classification (NCBI taxonomy): domain Eukaryota; kingdom Metazoa; phylum Arthropoda; class Insecta; order Diptera; family Sarcophagidae; genus Wohlfahrtia; species Wohlfahrtia magnifica. Next base: position 4,073,014 of record JAKWBJ010000482.1, on the reverse strand, counting down.
AAGCTCGCTCAGCCTCTGCCTGGTCATCAAGGTTGTGAGTGGTTTGGCATTGTCATGATTGAACACAAAACCTTTTCTGTTGATCAATTCTGGCTAATTTAATGGAATTTATTGCTTCCATTTCTTTAATTGTTGACAGTAGAGATTAGTATTAATTGTTTGCCCAGATTGTAGAAGCAGAACAATTCCTTTCTAATTCGACTGCGAAGCTTCACCTTGCTTCGTGTATGATCTTTTACTCAAACTATTGTCGTACGGGATCCACTTGTCATTGCCAGTAATCATTAGCCGAAGAAATGTTTCGATTACGTTCCGTTTTAGCAGTGAATTGCAAATGGAAATTTAGTCCATCGAGTGCTTTCTTTAAATGGTCGATAAATGTTTGTTTCCCTAGCAACGTCCATGCCGATCTTCCTTAATATTTTTAATGATATCATTGATTTTTTAGTGATAGTGATCGACTAGAGCGAGGCGAATCTTAAATTGTCAGATTGAAAGCCTGCAAACCGTTTCGCTGCTATGTTTCTAGTAATATCGGTGCTTTTTAAGCGGTTAATAACTTTGAGTTGGCAACACTGCTTTATTTGACAACCGATTTAACAGGTGATAGTTGCTTTTTGTTTAGTTTGGTTTGACATTTCATTATGAATAGACTTACACCAGAGCAACGCTTGCAAATTGTTGAAGTTTTTTATCAAAATAATGGTTCCGCTCGTCTAACCTAAAAATTTTAAATTTTGTTCTCCCATAAAGCTAATTTTTGGTTGGATGGGTACTTAAATAAGCACAATTGTCACATTTGGAGTGAAGATAGTCCACAAGCTTTGGTCGAAACACCATTAAATCTACAGAAAATTACTGCTTGGTGCTCTTCATGAGCTAGCGGAGTCATTGGTCCATATTTTCAAAAACGATGATGGCAGAATGTTACTGTTAATGGTTAACGGTATATTGACATGATTGAAAATTTCTTCGTACCTCAATTAGCTGGCATTAATCTTGCAGACATGTAGTTCCAACATGCCACACAGCGTGCGCTACAATTGATTTACTTAAAGAAACTTTTGTGATCCAATTAATTGGCCACCAAGATCGTGTGCTTTAGCCACATTTGATTACTTTCTTTGAGGTTATGTAAAGTCACGCTTCTACGTCGATAAAACAGAGATAATTGAACACCTAGAAGTCAACATTCGAAGAGTAATTGGCGAAATGCGGCCGCATATGCTGTGAAAAGTTTATAAAAATTGGTTTTCCAGATGCGCCTTGTACTTGCCAGCCTTGGAGGCCACACGGCCGAAATCATATTTAAACATTAATGTCACAAAATTGTCTATCCAACAAAACCCCTCTTATTGATATTAAAAATATATTTATTTATTTTATTACGATTTAAACTTGTGTAACTACAAAAAAATCATAAAAAGTTTCAATAACCTGCGACGCATTTTAACTTTTCTAACTAGATTTCTAATAGAAACCAAAATATAACTGTAATGTTTCGAATTTTGACTCATTTTTAAACGTAGAAACTTTTCACAGAATAATGTGATTTTAATAATGCCTTCTAACAAAGTGAAGCTAAAAATTTCATCCCTCAAACAAGTTATAGTGTTGCCTCATACAAATAATATAAGCAGGGATATTACATTTTAGAGCCATCTACCGACAATTTGTAACCGAACCTTTTCAAACACTCAAATTGGGTTATACTGCGATAAGGATCGCAATCCATCAAAATAGCCAGCTTAACGTTTAACAAATATCGTGATACTGAATCGCAGTGGCAGTGCACGTACAGAGCACATGTTGCTGCTTCCGACGGTTAATTTATTTTAACAGTTTTCTTAACAAAAAGATTTAAAATATATTGTTACGTCTTAAGCTTTTAAAACGTTTGAGTTCTTTTAAATTGCGTAAAATAAAATCTTTTTATAAATTTTTACACAATTACACTTTATCTTAATACAGCACTTGCACTTAATAATCGTTTATACAACACTTTTATTTACGCCTAAAAGTAAAGTTATAACTTTATGACTGCAAAACGATAACTAACTCTCACCAAACGCAATGAGCCATCTTTTATGACAATTCATTATCAATATCTAATATTCTTGTTGTTACTACAAGTTTCTATTTTACTACGTTAAATTCAAAAGATGTAAAATTATAATACACAGAGAAGGAATCGGGCTGGCAGCACCGTTAAACATTAAAAGTTTACACAGACAATCAGATATACCAGAGCCTTGACACAAACCAAAAAGCTAAAATCTTAGCATACAGGCACTGATGTGGTGTATTTTCTTTTTAGTCATTTTTTATTGTCGTAACAATATGTATTTCTCACATCGCAAATGGATTTTAAAAACTTAAGTGATCACAAGAGTCGTTCAAAACCTTTGTCGTCTTTTTTATGAAAAAAAAATTTCACCATACCAGTGGCATGTACTTTTCTCACTCTAAGAAAACAATTTGTAATAAAAAATAACTTCAAAATAAAAATATAAAAAATCTTTACAAAATACATGTACGCATGCGCAAATATTAAATAACAATTGACTGCATGACTAACTGACTTGACTGCCTCTTATAATTTAACACTAAAACAAGTCTTTGAAGCACCAGTAGTAAATTAAATAAAATGTATGAGCATTTAGAGAAAAAAAATGATATCCAATAAATATTCCTTTAGACTGCACCATAGTAATTGCGGAATGCAATTAAAAATTAAAAAAAACAAATAAACAACAGCAACAGTCTTAAACAAATTAATAATGGATTTAGAAAAAAAAATAATGTTGCACATTAAGTATTTCTCTGAACATTCAGATTTCAAAGCAATTTGTTTTCCCGATAAAATTTCATAAAAACAATTAAACGACGATATTTAGTTGTAAGTCAATAGAGAGAAGAAAAAACTAAAAGCGAAAGGAAATTTTTTTAATTGAAATTCAAATTCTAATGAAACTAAAAAGGAATAAAAAAATTTTAAAAAAAATTAAAATAATGGGGGCGTTTATGAGAGCAACTTATGGGGCCTAGTTTTTTAGAAAAATAAAAAAAAATTGAAAATAATTAAACCTGTTTTTATTCAACATAAAAATGCTTATACGTGAAAAAATTGCAGACTGACTATACCCTTTACAGAACGTGTTATTCTACTAAATTACAAGCACATGCTGTTTATGGAAACTTGGAATCTGAAAGCATCTTAATTAAAGAAAAATCGTACTTTGTTAAGTGTAAGAAGATTACTTTCATGGTGACAAGGGAAAAATCGGCTTTACAATGACAAATTAATGGCTGGGCTTAATCAAAATTCGTGTCGAAATCCAGAATTGCTTGGAGAAACAATGTAAGCCTTTTGATATATATAAGCGCTTGAATTCAGATGAATAAAGATCATTGCCGAACTGAAGACGAAAAATTGGAATTACTGCTTCAGCAAGCTGTTTATGGAGGAATGGAACCCATAAATTCAGAAAATGAGAAAAATTTAATTTTTCAGAGGACAATACTTTATCCTTACCCTTCTTTTTAGAACCATTAAAATGCATTAGCAGTTATCTGTGGTGGTTAGTTGTTGTTCCTCGAGTGAGGCTCTCACACAGGGGGGCAGACATGCCACTCTGGTTGCGATGCCAAGCTTTATAGACAGATAGGATATGATATCATTATCATCAAACCGATCAGACATTGCAAACTATTGTGTCCCTTTCAGTTTATAGTTTGTTCAGCAGATCAACTGCCTTTCTAATAAACATCAGCAGATCTGAAACCATAATGATGGATATGTCACCCAGAGAGACCATATGTTTACCCAAACATTTCTGTCTAAATCTATCAAGAACTTAACATTCTCACAATATGTGTTCCTCTGCAGATGCGCCCTAAGTCTGCAGTGGCCCGTAAGAAGCTCCGTGAAGAATTTCAAGTCCAGCCTGCCATACTTGAGAACCTTAGCTCGAAGCCCAAATTGCCGACTTATCGCCGCCCATTCCTTTGTCCTTTATCTTAGTAATTGGTACCACACAATAAGGTTTCGGACCAATATAGGTGTCACGGATCCTCTTTAGACAATGCACCCGCTAATATATAACCATCTATCCCTCAGTACGCAGGTATCCAACACAACTGGACCTTATTTCGAATTGAAAGCCTTTGCAACGTATCGTAGCAATATTTGACCAGTCTAGATGTTATACTATTCGAGCAAAGTGCCCTTAAGGCAGCTTGACTATCAGATAATATATTAATGGTTTCTCGCCAGATCCCACTGTTTAGGTTGATCACCGACACAGTCATTTATTTTAATGATGAAACATGTGGACCACTAACACCACTTAAAAATATTCACAATGCTCTGGCTTTCTTTATCTATGAAGAAGACTATATCTTTTTTTAAGTTTGGATAGGGGTTCTTACAGGTATAATTACCGGTACAGTATGACAAAGCGCATGGGGCGCCTTGGAGGATGAGAAATCTCTGTGACTGCCCCGCTCTATGTGAGCACAGGCTAAGGCACGTAGGCGCATCTTACTTCTATGATTAGACTATCTCTAGGATGTGCAACGGTCGAATTTGTTCAACTTTGTCAGGGTTAACGGCTAGTTTACGTGAAGGACTTATGAACGCAAATTCCTGGCTGAGGTGGAACTCTTAAATTTTTTTTTAAATCTTTATAGCTCTTTCTTCTAAAGAAGGACACAATGGGCCATAGGATGTCGGAGTGAACTACCAGATAGCGGGCGACCAACATAAACTAACCGTAACGTTTGCGTAAAAACGGAACTCAAATTCTGTTACTGATGCTAAAATATTCTACAATCGTTTTCGGATTCAAGCACAAATGGACTATCAAACTATTGTACCGCTTCTCAGACTTAGGTCCACAATTTAAACAGAGCTATGCAGAAAATAGCAAAGCATTACATTAAAGCAACGGAGATAGATATCTTCGTCGACAGCTTGACAGCATGTTCGGCACTGGACTTTTGTTTTAAAGATTGGACCCGAAATCAGATAACTGCAATTAATTGTAGTTTCAAGTGTTTAATAAAGAGGCTCAACTCCATCTAAAAAATAAGGAAGAAGCCCCTGACTTTCCGGCTTACGGCTGGCGATGGCGACAAATATCAGGAAAAAAAACGCCACCAATTGGGAAAAGATAGCAATGCTAAAGTAAAGATTACCACCACCAATTAGCAAGGATATTCACCACTACGTAATCATATGGAGGGGGCTACAGTAGATTAATCATCATCTTAGCTTTAAAAACCAATTAACTAGATTAATGAAACAGCTCTTTAAAGCTGAAACGACTTCAACGGCATTTTGAGAGCGCAGGAGGCTCTAACATCTCTTCGATTATTGGTAACACATGCAAAGTTTCATGCTTCTTATGGCTTTTACAAGAAAATTTGAGGATAGTTGTAGGGCCTGGTACATTACTATGACACGTAAGAATCTGAGAATGGGTCTGATAGATTATGACGTGCGTAGAAGCTTTTAAAGCCCAACATTAACTAGAGGCCAAATGGAGAAGAAAAAAATTGGGGCTCCCATCACCATCTGCATCATTTCAAGGTGTTTGTGGTCGGAACACGATATCTAAAGGCTTAAAGGATTACTGATGAGTTTTACGTTTAAAACCAGCAAGAGGTCCTATGGAATAAAGCAAAATGGTGGCCCCCATTACCATCTTCCGGACTTCAAGATGTTTTTGGATGCTATACGATATCTTAAAGATTAAAGCATTATTGATGTTTGAAACATGAGATAGACTATAACCTCAATACGATAGCTAAAGTAACTTGACAAGCAAGACATGGCACTGCTAGTGTTATTATGAAGAGCTTTTCGCCCAAAATAAACAATAGGCCCTATAGCGGAGAGAAAAATTGTAGTCCCATTACTAACAGTGAAGTGTGATCGAGCAAATTAATGGTTATGACTTCTGTAAAAGCTACTCTTAACCCGATGTTTTTTAGTTTCCGGTCCTCAGTTGCCACAAAGTTTGTTTTACTCTGGCATCTATCTTAAGCACGTAGTAAAGTAGTAGCAACGGTGTTTTTTTTTTTTTGACTATTTTTAGATTAACACAACAACTTTGCAGTTGCAACAAAGGTTGCAACAACAACAACTACTTCTACTACTGAAAAACGCGGCAACTATTTTTTAAACAACAACTCCTACGGAGAGCAAACTAAAAAAACAGTAAAAAAAACAGTCAAGAGGCAAACAAAAAATAAAAAAACAACACAATGTCGTTTCTATTTTGTAGTATGTCTTTGCTACAGTGATATGCGGGCGATACCAGTCATGCAACCAACTGCAGACACCAACCAGCAACAAAAAAATGTAATAAAAAAATAAAATTATAACAATGATCTACAAAGTATAAATAAACAAAAAGGAAACTAAAAAATAAGAAGAGTAAAAAAGTAAAAAACTGACTAAGAAAAACAAAATTAAAATGCATTCCCACAACTTCTTGCCACATCATATAACTGCAACGGCTGCTACTGGCAGAAATCGTACGAAATCTTGGAAATACAAAAAGAGAGGAACAGCCGGCAAAAAGAAAAAAATGCAACATGAAACAGTAACAAAAAAAGAAGGTTTTGAACTTGAGTTATGGAGGCGACGAGAGGATTTAAAAATAATTTTCACAAAAAAAATAATCGAGATGAGATGCGTTGTGATGAGAAGACAAAGCCAACTTTGATAATGAAAAACTTGTCATTTTTTAATGCAGACAGAAGTTAAATGTTAAATAAAATTATTGTTTTTTTTTTTTTTAAAAGAAAGCCTATTAAGCCTTAAATTTATGACTTTAAATAGAGATTTTTATATGAATTTAAAGTGAATTTATTTAATCGATTTTAGCAACATTTTTAAAAGGAAAAACTCATACTTCAAAGGAATAACATTTTAGGCGTGCGATGATTTATTGCATGATTCCAAGAGCATGGCGATTAAAAGTTTAAAAGTCAATGACTTTTTACTTCTGCGATTGAACCCAGGGCCTCTTGGTTGGTAGGTATTTTACCTACCACACCACAGCTTGGTATTAAAGCTTGGTATTAAAACGTTCGAAGAGGTGCTTGCCTACCAAGACGTGGTTGCAGAAAATGCTTAACATCATTTTTCACTGCCTCAAAAGCTTGGCAGAAATACAGAGCTTAGGTTTTGCGGCATACACCCAATACACAAACAAACATAGTGTATGTCGACTTAGTTTTCATAGGTCTGTTTCAAAATTCGATGTAGTATGAATATCTCTGGTCAGTGGTGGAATTATCAGGTCTGAAACCGCACTGATAAGGTGCAGCCATGGGTCACACAGAACGCTCGTGAGAACCTTATATGCGATATTATATTTCCTCCCTTTTACCAACGATTTTGCTGTTTTTAAGTCTGGGCTAAGCTCAAGCAAATGTAAACATGAGCATTTACCCCATGAGCAAATTTAAATCAAACGTCCACAGACACTACTCTATCTATCCTCCTTCCCACAACCTATTTTCCTAGTACCAACACAATGCACTGCATGAGTAGGGGTTATCCACTGAGAGGTGGGCTCAAGAAAAAAAAAGAACAACAACAACAACAGCAACAACAAAATGTAGTCGATTTCTTCGTGCTGAATGTGTATCTGAGAATGCTATGCTAGGTACGTCACATAATGTCGTTCCCACTGATTATCTATCCTCCTTCGCACAACCTATTTTCCTAGTACCAACACAATGCACTGCATGAGTAGGGGTTATCCACTGAGAGGTGGTCTCAAGAAAAAAAAAAAAAAAAAAAAAAAAAAAACAACAGCAACAACAAAATGTAGTCGATTTCTTCGTGCTGAATGTGTATCTGAGAATGCTATGCTGGTTACGTCACATAATGTCGTTCCCACTGATTACCTTACTTTTACGAACTTCCATATATCGCTTGGTACTAGAAGCGGTAGCTTTCTACCTCTTACATGACAAGTGCTTGGGTACCTCTTTTAAAAAAGAATGCATCAGTACCGCGTAATCACCAAGTACATACATATATATGTGATTCAGTTTCCTTCTCACAAAATCAGGACAAAATTATCAATCTTCCCCGTACTTAAATTATTTTTAATACAATTAGAAACCTAAAAAAAAAAAAAACAATACAAGAATTGATTTGAATATTTTAAAACTTAATTTCATTTGTTTTTTAGCTCGTCGAATATAAATATTTAAATAAACTAAATAATGTAGAGTAATACAAATTCTTACTGTTTATGGTCTGTTTAATAGGGTTTTGCAAGAGCTATAGAACATAAAACTTCGCTCCAAAAACAAAAATGAAAAGGAAAACATATTGAATGTATGTTTGTAAAAAAATTGAAAAAATTGTTAAAGAAATACAAACATTGTATACATCTTTATAGCAAAATAGGGTTTGAAGATAAGGGTGTCCCTTAAAAATGTTTTACTTAAAAGTCTTCTTGAAAGTTTCATATTTTTAAGGGACACCCTTACATGTCTAGCCCAAAGCGGTTTTATTTTTTCAAACACTTGTTTCATTGTTGTGGATATTTCTTTGTTCTTTTTTATTTGTATTTCTTGTTTCTAAAATTGGTTTCAAACTCAGTGCCGAAAGACAGAAATAAAAATAAAAAATGGTAAAGAAAGGGGCAACTATAAATGGCCACAATAAAAATTGTATTGCTGGATATACAGAAGCTCTATACAAAACTGTCAATAAAATATGGGAAATAAAAGCTAAAGAAGTTACCGTTACATATTGATGTTACTCCTGCAACTGGGGATTAAGCAATTACAGATGAACGCAAAGTAGAACGAATTTTTTCGTTCAAATTACTAACAAAAAAAATAAAATTTGTAAATAACAAAATTACGAATTGTAGTTGTATTAGGTGTATAACTTAAAAATGTGGAATTCGTATCAAATAGCCTATCTTTTACACATGGTTTGTGTTTTAATATGATATTTTTAAAATAACTGTCATTTATTTTCACCAAAATTGTTTGAAGTTTGGCTTTACTTGTTCAATTTAATAAGAAATGAGCGGCTAACGCACACTGATTGCTCATTTAAGTTTATCCTTATGTTCAATCGATTTCTATGTGCTAGACTTAATATGGGCGATTTTGACACAAAGGACTAAGACCACCCAGACTAGCTATGAAGCATGTTGACAAATTCAGGAAGAACACCAGCAAGTCTGAAAGCATAATGGTGGATATGTCCCTCAATGAGCCCTTATGTCTCCCTAATAATATCCATCTAAGCTTATCAATAACCCCACATTCACACCATACGTGCTCCGCTGTTTCTAATGCCTGTAAACACAGTCTACAAACATTCCTCACCGCCATTCTCTTCAGATGCGCTCTCAGTCCATAATGACACGTAAGAAATTCGGTAGGAGTTTCAGATCCGACCTGCTATACTTGAGAACCTCAGAGCGATATCCAAATTATCGACTGATTGCCGCTCTAGAGTGATGAAGTTGCTTTTGAGCATTCCAGTGTTCCAAGTATCTAACAATTTCCCAATCCTTGATTAGATTGAGGATGGTAGTAATTGGAGTGCACAATAAAGTTTCTGACAGATATACGGTATAATGGAACCTTTTCCAGCCAATGCGTCCGCTGTTTCATTACCTTCATTACCACCCTAGAGTAATGAAGTTCCTTTTGAGCATTCCAGTGGTGCAAGTGTCTAACAATTTCCCAATCCTTGATTAGATTGAGAATGGTAGTAAGTGGAGTGCACAATAAAGTTCCTGACAGATATACGATGTCATGGAACCTTTTCCAGCCAATGCGTCCGCTGTTTCATTACCCTCTATACTACAGTGTCCAGTACCCAAAAAAATTTAACATTTTAATTTAAATTAATTTTAATTAATTAATTAATTAATTTTTAATTAATTAACTTTTTAATTTAAATTTTTTCCAGCAACCTATTGTAGCAATATTTAACCAGTCTAGATGCCATACCATTCGAGCCAAGTACCCTTAAGGTAACTTGGTTGTCGGAAAATATATTAGTGGTCTTACCCTTGAGTCTACAGTCTATGTTGATTGGCACATATGACAATGGCCATGATCATAGCCTAGAAGACACTCAGCGATCTTCCTAGTATGATCGACAAGTCTCGGTTGAGTACATGAACACCAGCGCTTTCACAGTCATTGATTTTGGAGTCATCGACCAACAATCTTAGCCCGCGAAATTAACCATGAATTTCGTTCCAAAGCTCTATTCCAAAAATTGAACATTAAGAACCGAAGATGATTCTCCGACCAAACTGCGTAGAATGTACAGACATCCCGATGCATTTCGGGATCCCTAGGCGAAAAACATTGCCGCCGAACAAGCCGTCTCTCTGATCACATAGATGTGAAGCGGTGTCAAACCAATCAAAGCCTCCAAGGCCGCTGTTGGAAGAGTTCTCATTAGCAAAATCAGTATACCCTGCCTAATTTATTCATGGTGGTAGCTTCTTCAGCTTTTCTCAACCAAGCAAGCTATCACTACTTAAGTGATAATGGGCTGAATCCATAGAATCATTCTCTGCGAAGGATCCATGTCTTGCTGTAGGAGGAGTGACTTGCCCAGAAGATACTTATCGCCGTATTCTGGACGGCACCAATATGTAAGTTCCAACCTGAATGACAGCTAGATACTTGACCTCCTTAGAAATGTTTATAGTGGACCCACAAAAGATATATACTTATTTGCTAAGGTGCCCGCAACAGTGCGTTTGCTTAGTGGCCAAACGTAAAAGAGATCTGCAGGCACTACAATCTTTTGCACTACTTCTACAATTTCTGATACCAAGTTTTCCTACTACTCTCCTACTTCCTCTACTTGATCCTTCCATCGGAGTATCAGTCTTCCCCTTATGAGTGAACCATCGCCAGGTTCATGCTCAAATGACTTCTTAGCTCGAGCATGTTCATCCATTCTCATAACATGACCTAACTAACGTAATCATTGTAATTTAATACTTTTAACTATGTATGTCAATGTCAGCATATAGTTCATACAGCTAATGACTCATACGTCATCGATTTTCTCCGCTAACGCAGATGGGACCATATATTTTGCAAAGAATTCTTCTCTCGAATACTCCAAGCACCGCCTCGTTGGCCTTGGCAAGCTTCAAAACCATAACACGGAAAATATAGTCACTCCTTTCAAAAGGTACAACAACCGATTCTGAGGGATTCACCGAGAGCCCTTTCTGAGTGCACCAATTTATCACCTCGACCAGGGCCGTCCACATGAGGTCAAATAATGTACTCTCATATTTCCTAAAGACTGTTATAACGCGTTCATTAGCACAACCAATTACACTGACATCCCCATGAGACGACATGGTGAGCAAGATATCAACTACTACCGGTCATAACAATCATAAAAGTACCACCCTGAGGGTACCCTTTTGACGACACCACAGAAAATTTCTCCCCATAAGGAGACGAGCTAATGATTCCGCTCCTGAGCACGGAACTGATACAAGCTATAGTTGACTTCACCCCTTGATCTCTTTAAAAGATACTCACGTAGCAATTACAAAATGATTGCAAACAGTCGGATTCCTTCATAAACAGCATTGTTGGGTACCACACGTGTTGAAGCCGAGAGACGTTGAAAGAACATTTTGCATAAATGGTTCGTATAAAGTAAGTATTGGTTTTAAAACTACCGAAAGATACTACCAGACATGAAACAGTACAGTTTCATCATGATAACGCTCGGCCACATATTGTAAGATCAGTTAAAACTATTTCCTAAATATTTTTCGGAAAGCTTTGGGTCGTCTGCTTTATAGTCCGTTTTAATACCGCTAAACTACCATTTGTTGCGAAACGCTCTTACTAGATTACGCTTCACTTGACAACAGGGTATCCGAAATTCGCTTAGTTCGGTCTTAGCCTATTAAAATGTTTTTTTTTTTTTTTTTTTTTTTTTTTTTTTTTTTTTTTTTTTTTTTTTAGCGGAATCCATTGTTATCAGAATGATAGGAAAAGGTCATAGCTAGCGTTGACCAATACTTTTGATAATCAATAAATTTATATTGAGCCCAAGATGAAAAACTGTTTTTGTACTGAGATTAGGATACTTTGTTTATAATTTCTTATTGAGTATACAAGTTAATAATGTCGATTTGAACAACATATGGCATAACTATCACATATGTTTTGTGTCAATAATAACAAATATGGTATTTTGGAGGCTAAAAATCTGTATTATAATTCAGTATTCGATAGACGCCAAAGTGTAAACCCACATTTTTTTCAAAACAGATGTTTTGCAGGGAAGTCTGATAACCTTCTTTCATTTGAAGAAAACAGCAGTCGAAAGTTATCGATTGTTGGTAGAAGCATACGGTCAACATGCACCAACTCAAAAAACTTGTGAGCGATGGTTTGAAGAAGATTGTTGTCAAACGCCAGAAGAACTTTATCATTAGGAGTTACACAACAAGTCATTTATCTATGTTTAAAAGCATTAGGATTTATTCGAGAGCAAGGAAATTGGGTCCCATATGATGGGCCGATTTTATATGTGAGAAATGATGCTTGAACGCTACAAAAATAAATCAAGCGGAATCCATATGCTACCAAAAAGATGGAAAAAAGTAGTGGCTAACGATGGAAAACACTTCGAATGATGTATCGATTTATTTTGTTATTTAATAAATGCATTTTTCAAGCAAAAAATCGACGTTATTAACCTATATACCCAATTTAATATTTTACGAATAGATTGGCTTAAACAAAGCTATGGTATGTGTTTGGTATTATTAGAGCTGCTACAATCTGGCGCAACGATAAAATTTGGTATCTACTATTCACAACACGACTATTGGAATAAACCACTTAGGAAAGAGTGATGAAACTTGGCCAACAGAAAAAGTAGTGCACATCATGACAATGCTAGCCTACCCAACATACAGCCCACAGCCTAGCACCATCTGACAATAATTTATATCGATTATAAAACGAATATTCGGTAAAATACTCTTTGCAAAGTTCTCCGCAAAAATTCTATAACAATAAATTATGAAGCTACCCGAATAATGGCAAAAGGTTATTGCACGATGTTAATTGTGAGTCATACCATAACGTCAAGTTTTTTGCCCAACTTAATATGACATTTCTTTATTTCAGTGTTTTACAATTGAGCAGCGCGTTAAGATTGTTAAAGCCTTTTAGTAAAATGGGCGTTCAAATCAAAATGCCTCGCATGAACTTCGTGATTTTTTCGGTCAGTATTAGCGGTCAAATGTGTCTACAATCGAGAGAGTTGTGCGCTCTTTTTAGCAAATCGGGACAGTAGAAAATTCGAAAATAAGGTCGGCCAAGCAGTTACCGTGAATGGTGTTCGCTATCGCGAGATGAAAACAGACTTCTTGTGGCCAGAAATTGAGGATAAGAATCTGGACGATATGTGGTTCCAACAGGATGGGTTCACTTGCCACACAGCCAACAAATCGGGCCATTGATTGCGCGACAAATTTAATGACCGTGTTATCTCATGTCGTGGCGATGTTATTGGGGATATTTAAAAGAGAAAGTGTACGTCAATAAGCCAAGAACAATTCAAGAGCTAAAGGATAAGATAAATCGGCACATTAACGAAATTGAGCGTCAATTATATGTCAAAGTTATTAGAAATTTGGATCGAGGTATGACACTGAAGCCGTGGCGAGCATTTAGCCGATTTTCTGTTTCACACATAATTGTCATTCTATCATAATAGAAAATATTAACATAACTCTTAGAAAACTTAATGTTTTATTTATAACTAACATCGTGCGGTTTGGTTGGACCAACCTTTATAATTTTAAATCATAACAAAACAAAGAAATTAAACGAGCTTTGTTGGATAAAAAACTTAGCGCATACAAGGCGCTATCTGGAATACGAACTTCCAAAAAATTTCGCAGCATATACAACCGCATTTAGCCAATAACTCTTCGATTGCTGATTTCCAGGTTTTAATTGTTTTTGGTTTATCGACGTAGACAAATGTCTTTACATAACCCCAATGAAAGAAATCCAATGGGGTTAAGTTACACGATCTTGATGGCGAAATAATTGGACCATTATATGAAATTACTCTTTCATCAAAAGTTTCTTTGAATAAATCACTTGTAGCGGGCACTGTGGCATGTGGCTCAGTTCTATTGAAACCACATGTCAACAAGACTAATGCCAGTTAATACAGTACTAACCTGTACTGTTCACCGTTGATAATAACATTCCAACCATCATCGTTTTTTATGACATATGGCCCAATGACTCCGCCAGCCAACAAAACTCACCAAACAGTAATTTCCTGTGGATGAAATGGTGTTTCAACAAAATCTTGTGGATTATCTTCATTCCAAACCCAACAATTCTTCTAATTTACGTACCCATTCAATCAAAACTAGACTTCATCGGAAAACAAAATCTTAAATTTTGAAGTTTGATGAACAGAACCAATATTTTGTTAAAAAATTCCAACAATATGCAAGCGTTGCTCTTTTGTAAGTCTATCCATAATATAATGTCAAACCAAACTAAAAAAAGCAACTATCAACTGTTAAACCGGTTGTCAAATACAGCACTGTTGCCAACTCAAAGGTATGAACCCCTAAAGAAAAAAAAACGCCCGGTACTAGATTACAATATAATTTTCAATAAAGAAAATTTGGTTTCAAAAATTTACTTACAAAAAAACCTGGAACTACGACCTAATAAATTAAAAGTATTTATCACAATTTACAGATGCATTAAAGATTTTGAATTCTTACAGAAGAGCTAAAAGAGAAATGAGTTGCTTAAATACTTAAACTCTAAAATAATATTTTAAAAAATTATCCCACTGTTTTACCATTAAGTTAGAGTACTAAAAACCAGCCACAAGCACATCAATGACTATAAAAAATACAAAATTATTTAGCTCCAGCTATTTGTTAAGAATAGAAACGAAATAGAAAATGCCTTAAGCTAGCAAAAGCAAGAGCATATGATGTAAACATTTAAGATTACTATTGTTGGAGGAGGAGGAAATGATTGGCAATAACAATGCCATCAATGTGACAGAAACTTGACTGTTCTGCACCATTGGGCGCCAGGCAAGCACTTATAATACCAACAAAACTCAACTGACTGACAATCTTAACAACTTCTGCTTTAAACCGACATGACCACAAAATCCAAAAAAAAAAAAAAAAACAGAAATAAAAATGAAAACATTGTGCAGAAAAAAAGCAAATATGCAACATTAAGAATATTGAAAGCATTTCCATTTCTATTTTGCCAACCGATTCCTTTCTTTTACAAATTGTAAACTTTAACTAGCCGACAGTAATTGTGAATGCTAAAGCAGGCATATTACAACGCTATTATGAAGTCATTCAGCCAAAGAAATTTTTCCATAGATTTCTTTCACAGCATTCATGCATATTATTGGCTTCGACATAAAATCTAAAGTGGTCAATACAAAAGTCAGATGAAATGTAAAAGGAAAGTGAAAAAACAGGGTTATTGGCAATTGACAAACTAGAAGACTAGAAACTTTTTTAAAGTCCATAAAAATCTAAGATTTCTTGTTAACAAAAACGAAAAAAATAAAAAAAAATTGTGAACTACCGGCATAATCGTTCAAATAAAAATTGCATAAGATTGTAGGTGAAATGCAAATAAAAAAAGTGTGAAAGGAAAAGCATAAATATTCGTCTCGATGAGCAGCACAAGGTGCAAATTTTTGAGGGTGTGCAAAAGCCTGTGCTAAATGAAGTGTTTAAAAAAGTGAAATTACTGAAATAGAACTTTTTGTTAATAACTTATAATAAGTAGGCATTTATCTGAAAAAAAAAAACAGTATTAAACTAACAGACTATATGCGAAAAGGTGTCAAATGATAATTGCACCGCATCATGATATTCAGCGCATTAAAACAATCTAACTTCACCATTTTACTCCAAAATTTATTCATGCAAATACGGGCAGTACTATCGCAAATTTATACCGATCAAAAAGTTCCCGGAGTAACCCCCGGTCCCATCGCTCCGATTTCAGTTTTTTTTTTTTTTTTTTTTTTTTGTTAAGTTAGTCATAGCTTGACATTTGCTAAAGCTACGTAGCCAAGAGTACATTTATCTTTGTGTGTGTTGACGACTTTTTACAATTTTGGAAATGGATTTAAATTTGCCACAACGAACTTGTATTAAACTTTGCATAAAAAACGGGTTTACTGGTACGCGAGCGTTGGAAATGTTGGAAAAGTGTTTCGGCAACGATTCGCAAAGGAAAGCGGTCGTTTACCAATGGCACAAGCGGTTCAAAAGTGGACATGAGTCAATCGAAGATGACGAACGTAAAGGCAGACTATCGACATCGAAAACCGACGAAAACAGTGATAAAATAAAAGAAATGTTGGTCAATAACCGCAAATTAACCATCAGAGAGAGATAGCGGAGGACTTAAACATTGCCTATGGATCCGTCCAAGACATTTTGTTTACTGATTTAGAAAAAAGGGACCGTGTTGAGGTCGCAAAAGACATAAATTGCGATGCTGAATCCGATCCCACATGCATCAAAAAGTTCATTACTGGAGACGAGATGTGAGTTTTTGCGTTCGACACGCAATCCAAACCACGTCGTTTGCAGTCAAAAAAGACAAAATCACGGTTCTTATGTATTACAACGGTGTAGTCCATCATGAAAATTTGCCAGAAGGTCATTTGCCATAAGCAACATGTATTATTTGGGCGTTATGAGACGTTTGCTTGAAGAAATTCGCCAAAAGATACCAGAATTTTGAGCAGAAAACCCGTGGATTTTGCACCATGATAACGCAGCATCACACAGTGCCATTATTATTCGAAATTTTTTGACGAAAAATGTAAAAAATACCATCCAACAGCCACTGCATTTACCTGATTTGGCTCCCAGTGACTTCTTACTGTTCAAACAAGTTAAAAAACCATTATGAGGAACGAGAGTCAGCAGCCGAGAGGAAATAATGGAAAAATCGCTGGAAGCACTGATGGACATACTGAAAACCGAATATAAAGAAATACTTCGAGGATTGGATCAAGCGTTAGCATAAGTATGTTGCAGTCGATGATGATATCTTTGGAGGTGACTATATAGATTTAGATGATTTTGAATTTTCTGAAAAGTAGTCCATCATTTTATTTTCTGTGGCAAAAGTTTGCTGTAATGCATTTACAAACAGGCCTATTCTTTTACAAATATTTCTAATTCGATAAATAGGCCTACATAATTTTCACGTGAATTTTTTCTCCTAAATAAAAAAAAATCAAAAATTCTAAAAAAGAAAAGAAATTGCGCGCAATACCAGAAATAATTCAAAATTCCCGGTTGCTATTTTATGAAAAGAATACAGATTTCACATGAAAGTTAGAGATGAAAAAAATTTCTTTTTTCGGGTGTTGTTTGTTACACAAGTTACACAAGTTTAAGTCATAACGAAACAAAGAAATATATTTTAATATCAATAAAACGGATTTTGTCGGATAGAAAAGTGTATACCATGTGGCCACGGCTGGTGCGTACCAGGCCGTATTTCGCCAATAACTGCTGATTTCCAGGTGTTCAATTGTCTCTAGTTTATCATCGTATACCCTTAAGAAAATAATACAATAGGGTTAAATCTCATGATCTTGGTGACGAATTAATTAGAATATTAGGTTACATTATTCTTTCAAAAAAAAGTTTATTTGAGTATATCAACTGTAGCGCGCGCTGTGTGACATATGACTCCATCCTGTTGAAACCACATGTCAGCAAGATTAACGCCAGCTAATTGACGTACGACGCAATTTCTAAACATATCTCTATATCGCTCACCATTGACAGTCACATTCTAAACATCATCCTTTTTGAAGATGTAAGAGGTATCCACTTCAATCCAGACTACTCCATCTAAAAAATAAATAAGAAGCCTCCTGATTTTCAACTTACCTCTGGCGATGATGGCAAACATCAGACGAATGATCAGAAGAAAACGGCTTACAATGCTAAGTAAGGATAACCAACACTTAGCACGGATCTTCGCCACTATATAATCATATTAAAGGAAGCTACAGTAGATTAATTATCTTCTTAAATTGAAAAACTAATCAACTTGATTAATGAAATTAAAACAAAGCAACAAAGCAAACAATTCTGCTTTTTTACGTACCAATTGAACCAAACAGTCTCTATCAGTCAACGAAACTTTGAATTTCGAAGTTTGACGAAGAGAATCATTATTTTAATCAAAAATATCAACACTTCGTAAGCATTGTTCTGATGTAGGTCTACTCACAATGAAATGTCAAACCAAACTAAACAAAAAGCAACTATCAGCTGTTAAATTTCTTGTCAAATAAAGCAGTGTTGCCAACTCAGAGCTATGAAACTCTAAAACAAACAGCCGTTTCTTATGCCGAAAACAACCTCAAAGCCAAAAAAACCGGTATACCAAAATTAAGCAGTACTCAATTTAAACAATAAACACAGTTTTTACTCGTAGTCTTTACAGATCGCATTCTTGTGTCCGGCTTCTTTCTGAGGATATAGATGGTCCACATCCATTTTCTACATTTTATATGGTTCAGTATTCCTCTTTAGTCAGATTCCAGAGATCCGCTTTGCTGATATTGTTAGGTTAGTATATCTTGGCTATATAGTGTTCGATACAAGCTAGGCTTCACTTTAGCAAAGCGGAGTTGACTTAAATCTTCAGTCGTCTTGGTCTTGGTGAGCTCCTTCACACTGATTATAGTCGTGCGAGTGTCGGTATATTATGACTGCTGTTTACTTTTCTTTCCGCGCCGCCATTCATTGTCATTTTACTGCCTAGATATCCAATTGAAGCTCATTTAATTTCATCAGAAAGAACTAGGTTATCATAAACTAGCTAACTATGTTTTTATGCTTGTTTTGAAGAGAAAAAGATGGTATCGATGAAAAAGAGCTAATCGTTAAAATTGTGGAGATTAAAAGTTCTGTTACCACAAATGTATACTATTTTAGAGATATTACTTTAAAAACATCAAAATCTTATAATCGTAAACTTAAAGACAAAGCTGGAAACCACCAGGTGTGTCTTTTTTATATAATTCCTATGTCTCTATTATTTGCTTAAATACTCTTAATTGTTTGTCTTCTTCCTTACCAAACTACTATTGATTTAATTGTTTTAACAATCCAATAAATCAGTCATTGAAACTCAATTCAAGTGACTAATAACGATGACACTTTAAATTTAAACGCCTCCACTTAAATCATGAATGAAGGAAGACACTTTAAAATGGATCGTTTTTATACCCTACTACATTGGAAGTTATTAGGGTGATTCACTTTGTTTATGTTAATGTTTGTTACACAAAGAAATTCCTAGTTCAACATTGATGTAAAATCAATTCGAAAATTTCGCCTAAAGGAGAAACTTATTGATTTAAGGAGAACTGTGTTATAATCTGAGTTACATTAGAAAAAACAATTTTTTTAAAGCTTAAATTAAACATAACCTAACATAACGCCAACGATGTGTTAGATTAGTGGTGACATATCACAATGCTGTAACCGATCAATAGATTTCTGGTTGTTTCGACTATGGCTACGGTTATGGCGTTATATTAAGTCACGTCTAATTGAACGCTAAGACCTTAAATCAATTAACTTTTTTATGTAAAAAGACTTTCAATACAAAACTTAAGTAAAATAGTTACATACTAATGCTGCAACTAAGCTTGCCAGATGGCCTTGATTACTCTTGATTAAGAAAATTATTAGCAGCTTGTTAAAAATCCAGAAAAATATGTTCTGTCAAGATTTTCTATTGGGTGGGCCATTTAGATTTAAGAACGCAATAAAACAAAAACGGTTTGCAATTTTACCAAATTAATATTTTTGTTATGAAGTCCAATTGTTCCGGTTAGAAATGAAATATTATTTCATACATATGACTGCCGCGGCTGGCCTCACAGTACCCCATTCTATCAGACCAATCAATTTTCGATAACTTATTCAAGTGTATGGTATCTCGGCAATGGCATCACGAATGTTGGCCTTCAAATGCTTAATTATCTCTGGTTGTTGGCATAATACTTGTCTCTAGCGGCGCCACACAGAAAATAATCCAGTGGTGTCAAATCGCCACTTTTTAGCGACCAACTGACATCACCATTTCAGGTAATTAAACGGTCATCAAACGTTTGACGGAATATATCGATTGTGGCATGAGATGTGTAACAAATTGCCCCATCCTGTTGAAACCAAACATCGTTCACATCAATATCGTAAAGAGCGGTCACAAAAAATCGGTTATCATGCTGCGATAGTTGCCTCCATTGATCGTAATGGTTGCGCCGTCTTCATTTTCAAAGAAATATAGGCAATAAAGCCGCACCAAACAGTTACTCGTAATGGGTACATTGGCTTCGGTAAGACCACGTTTGGGTTTTCTAAGCCCCAAATACGGCAATTTTGCTTATTAACGTACCCACCAAGGTGAAAATGAGCTTCATCCTAAATGATGATTTTTTTTGGCAAAAAAAGCTGCAACTTATGGACCAATTGAACTTTGTAAGTTGTCATACCGATATGTTTTCGCAAAATTCGACGTAAGCTGGTGCGTAAAATGTTTTATTCTTGAGAACGATGACCAGTTGATGTTGATGACTTCTCACGCGCATTTTCAGCCACAGCTTCGATATTTTCGGGTATACGCAGTGTACGAGCACGCTTACGTGTTGGCGCATCAACAATGAAAACAGCTTCACGAACTTTAGCAATAAACTTGCGTATACCGGGATTTTTAATAAATCCCAACATTTCTCAAGCGTAAATCGATTCATTTTATTTATGGACATATATACTGAATTTTGTGACAGAACAGAATAACATAAGTATTACCAGATTCGAAGTAACCACTAGTTCAAATTTAAACCGATAGATGGCCAACCTGATATAACACCTTTTTTTAAGTTTTCTTTACACAAAGTTTTGTACAAAGCTATTAAATATTTTAGTGAATGTTTTCTGAGTGGAAAACAGATTCAAATGCTTTTTGCAGTCCTCTACGGAATTTATACTTTAGATCATTAAGAGAACTGGCATTAAAAATTTTTAGCTAAGCTCTCTTAGATTCTGCCGGCTCACCAAAAATGTTTGTGATTTGGTGTTTTCTTGATGGAACACAGCACCTTTTCCGTTTATCAATTCTGATAGTTTTAACTGAATTACTTGCTTTAATGTCATTAATTGTTGACGGTAGAGATCATAATCAATCGTTTAACCAGGTTGTAAAGGGTGTCCCAAAATTAACGCAAGATTTGAATTTGTCGCCATTTGTGCAGTAAAGTGTTGGCAACCCTAAAAAACAATTCGACAGCTGGCAGTTTAGGGTTAGAAAAAATGAAGCGTTACACGAGACAACAATGTGTCTTCATTATTGAAGAATAGTTCAGAAATAATATGTAAGAAAATATGGTCGAAATAGTGTTTTGACTTCGTCAACTGTAAAGAGATTAATTGGAAACTTCAAAGAGACTGCGGTCGTTGAAGACGTTAAAGACACTAGCCGTCCAAAAAAAAAGCCGTTCATACAGAATTGGGCACTTGAGTCGTGTAATTTAATACCATTCGATTGCTTTTTATGGGTTTATATGATCTCACAAGTCTATGTCAACAAGCTCACATCTATCCGTGCATTAAAGAAGGAGATTCAACGCTGCATCAACGAAATTCACGCACATTTATGCAAAATGGTCATAGAAAATTTCGACAAACTAGTGAGTATGTGCGTGAAAAGCCATGGCGACCATTTGCCCGATATGTTATTCCATAAAAAATAGCAATCAAAATAATAAAAACTGTGTTGTCTCTTTAATACAAATCTTGCGTTAATTTTGGAACACGCTTTAGAAGCTCATAGTGAGCAATTCCTTTCAAGTTACACCACAGAATTGGTGTTTATTCTGACTTTGCCACCATCTGCGAAGTTTCATTTTGCTTCGTACATGATATTATACTTACTTTTTTCTCAACGTGATCCACTTTTCGTCGCCCGTAATCATTTCGACCTATCAAACAAGCTATAGTGTTATCTGATGCGATAATTATTACCTGACGCTTTACGCTTTAGAACCAACTACCGACGATCCATAACAGTTTTTCGAAAACCAATATATTTCAACATCAAGTCTCTTTCGAAATTAGGATTTTTTTCTATAATTCCCATAACTCTTCATGAAGGAATACGGAAGCTTTTCTCAGTCAATGAGCTGCACCCGACACCATTTTTGACTCATTAAAAGGGACCTACAGTTTAACACCAGCTCTGAACGGCAAATGCATTAGCGAAGGTTTCAGTAGTAGTAACATTCATAACCAGTTACTAGCTAATGTTGTGAGGTAATACCGCTGTTGAAAAAACTTTTTCCTTTTTCAGATGGTTTGGCCTGGTATTAAACCGAGGACCTTCTGGTTGGTAGGCGGGTGTCTTACCAACCATACCACACCAGCACACAAAATCTAATCTTTTTCTATAATGTCAATAACACTGGTCTACACAAAAAAAAAACACTTTAAATAAAACTATATGGAATATAATGATGTTGATGCGCTGAATTCAAACCCGTTTTCAGTTTTTTTCTATCGGGCTCAAAATTTTTTTATGGGCGTGGCAAATTTTTCTCCCAAAATATGGTAGTTATGTCAATATATTTCATCATAACTTGAAATGTATGTTTTCCTACAAGACATTTCTTTTCATTATTTTTGTGTTGTGCCTAATAATGTATTACACATTTTTGTCAAAGTTAGGTACCTGCCTTTATGAGTTATTTTATTTTCAACATATCTGGCTTTCATTTTAATGCTTAAAATGTAAAACTTATACTCTAGGGATTTTTTTATAACTTTTTGGGCGTAAAGTAATAAAAATATCTATTAATTTTGCAAGAAAAAATTTATTCGGTAATTTTGGTCAAAGTTATGTACCTGCATTTAATTTCGAATAAAATCAGCACTAGCCAATCGATTTTCATGACTTATAGCATATTTGATTCTCAACATTTTAAACTTTAATTTGAACGCTTAACATGAAAAATTTTCATTCCGGAAAATTTTTTATGACTTTTTGAAAAACAAGATTGCTCTAATTCTGCGCGAAAAAAAATTTTTGTTTTTTCACAACTTAGTTACGAATAACTCCGATACTGTTGAAAATACAGACAAATTTTATTCAGTTGATTTATAGGATATTTCGTTCCTAAACGTTTAGTGGTATCTGCATTCAAATCGGTCAAGATGTTTTCAAGTTATGATAAAATATATTTAAATAACTACTATATTTTAGGCGAAAAATTTGCCACGCCCATAAAAAAAAATTAAAACGATGAAAAAAACTGAAAACGGATTTGAATTCATCGCATCAAAATCATTGTATTACATATGGTTTTATTTAAAGGCGAGAATTTTTTTTTTTTTTTTTTTTAACCAGTGTAGTTTTGCAATGTTAAATCTGGCAACCCCAGCTGCAACAGACTTGCAGTGTAGTACATAAAATAGTTGAGCTCAGTCGACAATAATTTTGTCACTATCTCTTTAATAGATTCATATTCTTACACTTAGCACTTTATGGACTCCTAGTCTTACCATTTAATTTCTACTACAATTGATGAGTAATGAAGCAGAACGTATCGTTGAACTTTATTGGTCTGTTGGTTGTAAAAGCAAATTCTTATGGCAACATAAGCAATGACAACAACAACATTAGCAATAAAGTTGTGGCAACAAACGTACATGACTCATAAAAATCTATATTGAGAAATGTGCATGTGTGGGTGTAATATGTGCACTTAAAAAGCATGTGGCATAAGTAGAAGTTTTGATTTTTTCCCCTGATTTTAATACTGAAAAAAAAAGAATTAAAAGGAAAAAAGTAAAAAGAACTTCAGCAGCCAAGTGTAGGTTTTTTTCTTTTAATGACACTTTTCTTTTTTAGCTTTTGTTCCCCTTTTGTAATTTCTTGGGAGCACAGAGTGCAAGTTGTCATAATTGTGGGTTTTTTTTCTAATTTTTTGTTTTACCAGCAGGCAATTAGTATGAACAACGTTTAATGAAGCTTTTTTCTAACATAAGTGTCCTTATAAGAAAATCGTTAATTTTTAGACTCCGTTGCTATTTTTACTAATTTTTTTTTTTAATTTAAATATGTTTCTCTTAAAGCATTAGTAGGTTTTTATTTTTTATTGTATAAAATAAACTTAAACAGCAGAAAACACTGTGTGCTTGGTCATGATATTCCTGCTCATAATGACAGTAATAACGATGTTGATGCATCTTGCACAATGCTTATGCTTGATGTGGTGGTGGGTGCCGCCAATTTTGAAATAGAAAACAAACAAAATAAAAAGATATATAAACCAAAACAAAAATCTATTTTAAGTTCTTTTAAACTAGTGACTCAGTTTTCTGTGTTCCTTTCATATTTCTTTTCTCCATTTGAAATTTTTTATTTGGCGAAGTGTTGAATTCTTGTATTTTTAGAATGCCATCCACCACATGGTGCCTAACAATCTTGAGTGCTTAGACTTTATTCATAATTTTAATATAATTTGTATCCACTTTTACTGTTGTTTTGTAAAAGAAATAAATCTATTTTTAAAAGCTCTAAAAAACAAAACTGAAATAAATGAAATTTATTAAAAATTATATTTCCGCTTTCTAGAGAAATTTTACACATTCAAATTGATTTGACTTTAAAAGAGGCTGGAAATTCAAGAACATATAGAAATCTAGCAGATTTATAAAATGGCTTTTGAAACTCACTATTGAGTAATCAGAAATCAAAAGAGTATTGGGTGACTAATATAAGGTATGAATGCCTAGGTTGGCCTAAATCGCCTTATGTGCCTTAAAATGCACCACTAACTGTAGCTACAATACTAAAGCAGTTTGGTAATTCCATAAATTTTTAAATTTCCAACGGTATGAAGTGAGTGTAAAGATACAAATGTCTCCATAGTGAACATTTATTGTGAAATAGCCTTAATTTTTATTATTATTTTTTTGCGTTGGCAATGGCATCTGTCAAACACATTCAATTCAGTATTGATCAAATCAGTGAATAAACAGCATCATATTTTTTCACCGTGTTAAAGATGGCGAATTTTGTACCAGAAAATTATGATTTGCGGAAAGCATTAATTTTTTGTTTTCATTTGAAGAAAAGTGCTGCAGAGTCGCATCGAATGCTTATCGAAGTTGTTGTTACCAACAACAAATGGGCAATTTAAACCACGCATTGAGCGAAAAACGACCAGAATGAGCCATAAGATACGTCAAAGTAATTTTGCAACATCCAATGTACCTGCACACAAAAGAAATTAGGATCAGGATACAATCAAAGCATTAGGTTGGGAGCTGCTACCCAACCCGCCGTATTCAGCAGACTTGGCTCCTTCCGATTACTATTTGTTTTCATTAATGAGACACACATTGGCTGAGCAGCACTTCGATTCCTACGAAAAATTCGAAAATTTGGTGATTAATTAGTTTGCTTCAAAAGACGAACAGTTTTATTAGCGTGAAATCCACAAATTGACCTGAAAATGGGACAAATGTGTAGCCAGCAATGGACAATACTTTGAATAAACTGTTTTTTACTTTCCTATTAAAAATTAGTGTTTTATTTCTACAAAAAACGCTCATTTCATATCGGTACACCTGGAATCACCTACAATCTCGTTATTTTTAACGAAAATGGAAGAGTTTGTTTCGTATACCGATTAAAAATTATTTTTTTTTACTTCAAAACGCTATTAATGAAAGCAAGAAAAGGTTTGTCTCATAAAGCTTATTTCAACAAGAACTTTGTTTTACAAAGAGATATATTCGATATCAGTAGTAGCAAGTACGTTTTGTTTTTTTTTGGTATTTAGTTCTTCAGTGTAAAATAAAGATTCGTGACATGTACCAATGCGAAAAAAGCTCAGTAAGTTTTGCCATTTCACCATGAATAGATTAACAATCAAACAACGATGCATTTTATTTGAATTTAATCTTTTTATTAAAATTCGTGCTGCATGAGAAATGTGTTTTGTGTTTGTGTGATAAAGCTCAGTGCATACGTCAAGAAACAGAATTGTCAAATTTGATGTGAAGAGCAGCCAAACGCAGTTCAAGAACTACGAATGGACTTTGAAAAATGTACTGTTGGGTGCGGTTTGTGGATCAGCTGCATCATTAGACCGAAGAAAATCGTACCGTGCGCTGATGACCTACATATTTTTTTAATACAGAATGGTGGACAGGCGGATTCAACAAGACTGTGTCAATTGCCGACACGCTATATCACCTGAGAGTCGAGTTCGGTGAGCAATTAATCTCACATTTTGGAGTAGCCCATTAGCTCATGTACATTGACAAGTAGCCACAATTTTGCCTTGGAAAACAAGATTACAGTTGCCATTGGTGAGATTCCAGCAGAAATGGTAGTAAAAGTGTTCCAAAATTGGAGCTCATGGATGGACTAAATACATTGCAGCCACGGCTTGTTTATCGCCCCAAATAAATATTTCATTCACTTTTACATAGTTTCTGTATTTTTAAATTTTTAAAACTATAACCGGTTAAAGAAATCATTCGCTAGAAACTTTAAAATACCAAAAATTTACTATGCAAACGGTGGATCTAAAGGTGAAGCTAGTGGGGTGGCGTGCTACAGTTGTTAAGGCGCGTGCATAACAACACCAGCGGCCCAGATTCGAGCCACAGCAGAAGACATGATGAAAATTTAAATAATTAAAATAATTATGGTTTCGAGTTTTTAATAACGAGACTTACACTTCCCTCCGGAGAAAACTCCATCTAAAAAATAAAGAAGAAGCCCCCTGACCTTTTAGCTTACCTCAGGCGATGATTACAAACATCCGACGAATGATCGGGGGAAAACGCCACCTAATAGAAAAATTAGAATGCTAATTAGAGATCACCACCACCACTTTGCAAGGATCTTCACCACTACACAATCATATGAAGGGTAACTACAGTGGATAATCATCTGCTTAGCTTGAAAAATCAACTTGATTAATAAAACTGAAACAAATTAATAGATGCCTTGTGGAAGCCTATATGGTCCCTAGAGGAAGGTCGATGGTAGATTACATTTCGATCAACATAATGGTTTTTTTCAATGAATGAGTACCATGGGTACTCCGCACCATCGATTTATTTGGTTTCAAAGTGATTTATTTAGTTTCGCTGTGGCTCGTGTCGAAATTCATGTCGAAAATGGTTTTCAAAAAAAATTCCGGACCACAATACTCCAATGGAACAAAGTCTAGGGCGGTGCTGGACTATTAAAGGAGAGGGCGATAAATATCAAAGCGGTGGAGGGCACGAAGAATGTTGTATAGGTGCGAGGAGACAACAAAGGACAAATAAACTGATAATTACAGCAAATCAGTTGCCGCCGGTAAACCTGTAGAGAACTCGGGAACTGAAATGATAAGTATTTTTTGGCCAACGCTGGCCTAGGTATATGTCTGCGAACATGGTACTATTGTACCCCTCCATTTCAACCAACCAACAAGCCATATTTAATGATCAATAAATGAAAGTGAATGAGGCGGTTGGGACATATGAAATTTGAAAGGGCTATTCTCGCGATTAGTGCAATGATTGCTTACACTCAACTATAATCACAACCACTGCTAAGGAATGCTTAGAGGTCAAAAGATTAATTCAAACTTGACAATAGACTTCAGTGTGTGACCACTTTAAAAGAGTATTAAGCGGAACTCGAACAAGTTTTTGTTATACAACAGAACAGTAGAATTATTCGAGTGAACGTACATCAAATCAGGCGATGATGACTCGGTAGACCGAAAAGCTCTTTTCCACAGTTTTTTTTGAGACGGTTGTTATTCACAAGCATTTTTTTATGAGTTACTTTACTAAAAAAATTTGATAACTCCATCAATTTACAGCGGATTTCTAAATCGAAGGTCTCATTTTATTCATAACTTAATATAATTTCTTAATTAATTCATTAATAGTACAGTTCCTATATAAAATAGTGTGCAAAAACGCATCTAAACTTTAAAAATGTGGGAAAAATTGTGTTTTCTTGAAGAATACACCCAGATTCTTGAAGGCTACTTAATAAATAAAAGAAACTTAAAAACGCTTATAAGTGCATGGAAAACCGGTTTTTTAGCCATAACTTGAGATTTTGGAGGTGTTTCGAATATTTAAAAAACGAATAATTGTTCTACTCGACAGCGCCCATCACAAAATTACGAGGGCGGATTGACATTGAAGCTACCTAGCGCTAGATGGCAGCACAAATACAAAAACTTTTTCTTTCTTAGAAATTACGATCTATCAAACGTCAGCTGTTAAAATTTTAGCCAAATTCATCGATTAGTTTATTTGTTGTAGTCGTTTGAAGTAAGCAACTTTGGTTTCTTGGAAAATGGAAAAAAGTGAATTTCATGTAGTGATTAAACACTATTATTTGAAAGGCAAAACGGCGAAAGAGACAAAAGAAAAGCTTAATAAACATTACGGCGAATCTGTCAGATTATATGGTAAAATATTGGAACAATACCATCAACAAGAAGGCCAAAAGAGGTGGTTACTGAAGAAAATATCAAGAAAATCCTCGATATCGTTATGAATGATCGCCGGCAAAATAACTGAGATTGCTGAAATGGTAAACATACCATATGAACGTGTGTTCAACAATTTGCATGAACATTTGCATATAAAAAAGTTATCGGCAAGATGGGTGCCGCGTTTGTTCAGTGTTTAACAAAAACAAGTTCGGCAGATCACTTCAAAGCGGTGTTTGGATATGATAAAGCATAATCCTGCTGATTTTGGCGTAGATTAATAACTGTTGATGAAACGTGAGTCCACCACTATACACCTAAAACCAAGAATAAGTCGAAGCAATGGATGGAAGCTGGTGGAAGTGCTTCGAAAAAGGCGAAGATAGCGTAATCTGCTAGCAAGGTTATGGTCACTGTATTTTGGGACGCACACGGAATATTGCTCATCGATAATCTTGAAAAGGGATCCACAATCACAGGAGAGTATTATCGTGCATTATTAGATCAATTGGTTGATGCAATCAAGGAAAAACGACCACATTTAAACAAGAAAAAAGTGCTCTTTCTTCAAGACAACGCACCAGTTCACACAGCATTAGATATGATGGTAAAACTACGAGAAATGCACTTCGAATTGGTTGATCATCCACCTTATAGTCCAGATTTAGCGCCTAGTGACTTTTTCCTGTTTCCAAACTTGAATAAATGGCTCGCAGGAAAAAGATTCATCTCAAACGAAGAAGTGATTACCGAAACTAATGCGTATTTTGAGGAGTTCCCAAAATCGTATTATTCAGATGGTATACAAAAGTTGGAAAATCGTCTTAGTAAGTGTATTGAGCTAAAAGGAAACTATGTTGAGAAATAAATGGTTTTTGAAAAAAAAAATGTTTTTTTCCTACTTAGGTAGCTTCAATATCAATCCGCCCTCGTAGTATCATTTCCTAGGTATTTCAACTTCGTTCATTTTTTTCAATTTGATTTGGAGCAGAAACGACTTTTTCAAGTTAATGCTTCGCTAAGTTTTGTTGCATCAAACAAGTGGACGATTGCCCGCTTCTATGATAATTATAAAAAATATATGATACAATCAAGCATACTCTTCAAATTTCGACAGCTGCGACTATTTCCAGTTTTCAAATCTGAAAAAAATTTAAGTGAAGCATAGAACTCATCGCTGAATTTAGAGACTATTTTGATGATTTTTAGCAATATTGGTATTTGAAGGAATAAATGATATGAAAGATAATTACATTGTCTTCATGTTTACTTTTATTCACCAATTTATTAAATTTAAAAGCAAACAATGCAATTTATTTAAAACTACATTTTTCATTGATCACTTAAATCTAAAATAGTATTTCAACAAATTATACAAAAAAAAGACAATATTGCTATAATCTTCCCTAAACCATCAAGAATCATGTTTATAAAATGTTCTCCTACAAAAAA
The DNA here is from genome assembly GCA_023159175.1 of Wohlfahrtia magnifica. Lineage (NCBI taxonomy): Eukaryota > Metazoa > Arthropoda > Insecta > Diptera > Sarcophagidae > Wohlfahrtia > Wohlfahrtia magnifica. The sequence goes on along the minus strand of JAKWBJ010000482.1, from coordinate 4,042,908 downwards.
AAAAAAAAAAAAAAAAACAGAGAAAACGAAAATAATCAAATGAACGGCCACATTTTTTTTTTTTTCAAAAAATTATATTTTTTGGCCCTAAGCCAACTCATTAAATAAAATTTGCCAAAAAAAAATTTAGAGAAAAAATGTCACTTCCATAATCTTAAATTGCCTAAAATGTTGTTGCTTTTTACGAGGCTATAAACCAGCGGGGCAATGTATTCGGTTAAGCGGAACGTTTGTAGTGTTTTTTTTTTAATTTATTTAGCACTAAAAGATATATTTCTTATATGGGAATATTTACTACTTTTTTTGAAAGATTTGCAGAAAAAAAAAAGTTTAAAAACTTATGGGTTGATACCGAAGATCTTATTTAGAACTTTTTATTTAAAAAAATAGGTCAAAAATATAAAGGGTGTGAAGATAGCTTTGTAAGTTATATTCTAAATTTTTTTAATATATTATATTTTAGTTGGATTCATATTTAATGGAAATATCATTAAAATCTAAAAATAGAGTGTTGACAAAAAAACGAAATTTGTTTTCTTAAATTCTGAATATTAAATGATTTACCAATTTATATACTTATAAAAGTTCAAACACAATATTCTATAAATCGGGTAAAAGATCAAATTGTGCCAGAACTGTACCTATTGGGGCGGAACGCCACTCCATCAAGGATTCCAGCAGATTTTATCCCATGACCCAAAAGTCCTTCTGAGTCGAGATATACGGTCTGGAAAAATGCAATATTTGGTACCAGGCACATATAATTTTCACGATTTGTTTTTTTTTTAGTCTTAACCGTTTTAACTTTTTTAAAGCGTTTGAGTTCTTTTAAATTGCATTAAATAAAATAATTAACACGAATTTATTTTTTACTTTATACGGCCATTTATTTCCACAATTATAACTATACAGTTTCCAACTTATTAAATATTCGCTTAATACACCAATTTACTCAACACATATCACAAAGTACGACGTTACACTACACGCCGCCTTTCATATAAAATTAGTATTAATTTCGAATCTTCTAGTAAATACTAAAACCTTCTATTCAGCTACGTTAATTCAAACGTAAAAACTTAACACCCAACACTGGTTAAATTATTAAATACGCAATTGGTAATTGGTTAATAAAATAAATAAAAACGACAATAACAAGTCGATCGTAGCTTTGAAACAAATCAATAAAATAAATTCCATAACGAAGTTTATAGCTCTATATAATATACTAATGATGGTGCATCTTCATTTTAGGCATTTTCATTTTCGTAACAATGCGACCTACTTGCGCTAAGCTTCATAAGTCTATAAGGTAGCACAAAAGTAATTTCATAACTTGAACTGACTACCATTTTGTTATAAATGCAAAAAAGAGCTCCGTTGTCATAAAAAGTTTATTTCAAAGTGTAAAGTTGATTTCCAAAAAAAAAAAAAAAAATCAAAGGGCTACCTCCCGGGTTTATGTGCACGTTTTACGGAATTTGGAATTGTTGCTTGCAACTCTTCTGGTTCCAAATTGCTCCAAAGAAAGAAGTTTAATGCTTTTAGATCTTGCTATCAAATTTCCAAAACGGGATATCACTCGACTCGGAAATTAGTGTACTGCAACGTTGAAATCAACCATGATTAAGACCGTATGCAGAAACATCCGGCAAAAAACGCTCACCACTTGCTGTTACAATGGTGCCATCGTCATCTTCAAAAAATTAAGTCCCAATCACGTTCTCACTGTAAACGCTGCACGGAATAGTCACTTTAAGGAGATCACTGGATCTTCATACGTTTGAATCGGTGATTCTCTGTGTTCCAGAAACGTAAATTTTGTTTAGTAACATAACGAATAAATAAATGGTAATGGATTTCGTCGTTCAATTTTTTTTTTTTTTTTTAATTTCTTTTTAATGAACGCCTGCTGATGCTAGACACTAGTCGATTACATATTTAAGAAACACAAACAAAGAATGTTAACATGTACAATATCAATCTGGAAACTGCAACCAGTAAGAGCGAATAAGCAATAAGCAAAAATAGATTGTTCGAAAATGAGATGAGATAAAGACGTTGCACGGATGATAGACTCCCGAATGCCAAAGAGATTTCTCGTGGCCAGGCCGGAAGTGTCAAGAGGAAGAGGACGAAGAAGAACAACGTGAAAAGACACGAATGGCGACATCTTTAAAGAAACCGGCTTAGAGGACGAAGAAGGACAACGTGGAAAGACACGAATGGCGACATCTTTAAAGAAACCGGCTTAGATAAACGAACGGCCAAAACAATAGCACAGGATAAACAGAAATGACGCATTATTTACAAAAACCTCCACACTGGAAGGTATAAGAGGCTCGGAATAGGTAAGTAATTATGTCAAACCGATCAAACGAGCAATACAATCAGACAGTGCCGCAGTAAAACTCTATTGAAACCATATCTCGCCCAGATCAATGTCATTAATATTTTTAAACAAAACCTTATGGATCGTGGTGCGTTAAAAATGTCCATAAACCGTCACGCAAGTTCTAACTTCATTTTTGAATAAATAAAGTCGAACGGTATCACCAGCCTGTAAGCCACACCAAACAGTTTATTTTTCTTGATATAATGGAATCTGTATAACTTGTTGTTATTTGCATATTACTAAGCATACTACTGAGGCCCATCGTTTGCCAGAGCGTATTGATTATACATGTCACAAAGTGAGCCCAGTATGATCGTTTAAAGAAAAAGAATCCTCTATAAAATTTCCCAGCAGATTATTTAAAATTTTAGCTAAAAATTTTTATTGTAGTACGGACCGAATTATAAACCAATTAGCACGGAGTTTTGTGCAATGCCAAAATTACATACAAATTTTGTTGTGACAGTTCAATTTAAAAAAAAAGCTACTGCTACTGCTATAGAAAAACTATTTCGTTCATACGTAAGATTTTTAAAACCATGAACTAATTCTATGTACAGACAACAAGATTGACCTCTAAACCAAAAGAAGCCAATTTAATTTAATATCAAAAAAAATCCATTGCAACCTGTATTCTACTAACCCGCTTGACCTGTGACTTGCAATAAGCGATTATTCGCTATTAGCGAGGAATTTTCGAAACAAAATTATTTGTTGAACAATTGTAAACTAAAAAAGGAATTTTCGCAATAGTGCACTATTAGCGTGTAAATTCCGATACTAAGTTCGAATGGCCCAATAAAAAAATTTTCTTCGCTAACTTCTCGCCAAATATTTATAAATGATAATAAAATCTTATTCTTATAGAACAAAAAAGCTCAACAGAGCGTAGAATAGTGCTTTTCATTTCATAGGACTTTTGTCCCTTCTGCTGATTTCTTATTTTTTAACTGGAGTATTTATTTATATTTTTCGATAATACTTTAATTTTTATAAAAATATTAAGGTTTTTATATTTTCAATAAAATATAAACTTATACAGATACTAATAATGCTAATTACCCATTTAACTTTCAGAGATTGATTCCCATGTTCTTACTAACAGAACTATATTTTTGCTATCGAAGAAAAATGCAAAGGCAAAAATAACGGCAAAAACAAGAGAGAACAAACTCTTCATTCTCGAAATATTGCGTGATGTCGTTAAAGTTATTCACTTTAGATATTGCTAAAGTCTTGCTGTTGATATCACAGGCGAACCTTCGAGATCGAAAGATTTGCTACCACAAAAAGAGTGACGGGTGAACTCGATGAGTTTTTTTTCGTTTTGCTTCGTTGTGCTTAGTCTTTTGCGAATGTTTTATTACAGAAATGTTTGCCAAACATTCGAAGGTGATGCTATTATTGAATGTTGTGGTCCAGCGGAAAAAAACTCGACATGAAACAATGAACTGATTTCAAATCGGTCGGTTGAGCTAGAACTGTGCGGGGTATATAAATTACTTGTTTAAGAAAATTTTAGAAAAAACAATAATAAATAAATAATTTAAAATAAATTTGAAGACGATTTCTCGTAAATCTTTAAGTATTCAAAATATTTGGCAAAACATTTATTTACCAAATTTCAGTTATAATATATACACTGAGAAAAATTAAAAATACGTTAATTTTTGTATATGAAAAAATATGCAATAATTTTTCCTTTATGACAAATATGTTGACATTCCATTAATCGTAATAAATCCCATATGCCACAAGTTGCAGGCGTGCAAAATAAAATAAATAAAAGTCAAGAGCAATAAAATATAAGACAGACAATAATTTTTGAATTTAAAAAAGCAAATATTTTAACAAATAAATATTAAGATTATTATTGATTTTTGTTAATTCATTATAATTTTCATTTAAAATTTTACTTTCAACACATTCACACCGGTCATTACACCCTCGAAGTACAAAAAAAAAGAAATTAAAAACAAGTTGACGAAAAAAACAAAAAAACATTTTTATTTTTGTGAACACATCCTATAAAAAGTGCCACCACCTACATATGCACACGGTGTGTGCGATATGTTGCAAGTGTGCATGAATGAAGTAAATGAATGCAAGTGTTGGGAGTGTGTGTGTGTCTTTTTAAATTAGTAAGAGTTTTTTGTTTTTGTTGCTTGTTTTTTCCCCAAAAATAAATTATATTTTGCCACACAGTCATTGTAGTTTTTCTGTTTGTTTCCGACACATGTAACAAAAGTAAAAAATTAAAACTGCGTAAACCGAAATAATTGTTTAAGTTTTATTTTAATTTATATTTAATTTCGTTTCGCGTTTTATGAAAATAAAAACTAATAAAGAACAACAACAGCAACAAAAAAGTGTAATAATTTTTAATTTAAAAACTCATACGAATACACAGACATTCAACTGCGGGACAGAGTTCGGTAACCCAGCAAAACTTATTTCAAGTGTTGGCTATTTTGATTTTAGAACAGAAATGCAGGTTTAATCATTTAAAAAGGGGTGAAGTGCAAGTAAACCTGGCATAATTTTTTAGACTTTGATTTGTCCAATATGTACTCGTGTGCACAAGGAATTTTGTAGACCATTACAGGTGATTCCATTGAAATAATTAATAGACGAACTCAAACACTATCTGTAAAATTCGCATAATTAGAAAAATTAATATTGTTACGAAAATCAGGTTGAGCAACCCTGTCGTTCATTACATTGCTACAAAATAAAAGTCGCGAAAACAACTACACGTGCTGTTTACAAACAACCAAATCGACAACAACAACATAAGCAATAATATAGTAAATAAAAATAAAAGTCAACAGCAAAAGAAGCAGAAAAGAAAACAAATAACAAACAATAAAAACTGAATGAAGTAAATGTTTACATTCGCATGGCTTCATAAGAACTAAAAAAAAGTAAAAGAAATAAATCGAATCTACCCGAAATATCGAGAGGTTCGAGATTTTTCGAAGTATTATTTACATCAAAGCGAACGACAATCGGTTTATGAGTACACTTAGCGTGAAGAGAGTTTATTAGTGTAAACTCAGTGAGACAAGTTTATTTGTGGTGAACTTGGCGGACAGTTTATGTGTGAACTCAGTGTAGAGGGATTTGATAAGGAGTAAACCCGTGAAGTAAAAAACTAGTTTAGTTGAATCTAACTCAGTAAAGAGAGTTAAGTGTGAATAAACTTTGGTTGAAAAGGTTGTGGCAATGATTGGGTTGGAAGATCTTTAGGTAGAAAACTTTGTGAAGTAATAGTCGTTGTTTACGAAGTTGTAAACAAAAAGAGTAATTAAGAATAGAAACTGTTATTGTTCGTGAAAAGGTTACGAGCAGTGGAACAGAAGACTCTGTTAAATATAGAATTATTAATTACAAACCAAACATCTACTTATTTTAACTACAATCTACGAACTCATGAAAAACATTTTTTAAAACGAAAAACGTAATAATATCGTGTGGGCCATCTATCGGTTTAAATCTGAACCAGCAATTATTTCGAATCTGGCAATACTTATGTCATCCTATTCCGTAACAAAATTCAGTATATCTCCACTGAACGACATGAATCGATTTACACTTGAGCAACGTTGGGATTTATTGGATACTTATCATCATTTAAAATCATCTTTTCGGATGAAGCTCATTTTCATCTTGGTGGGTACATTAATACCCCAAAGGTGGTCTTACAGAGGCCAATGCACCCATTACGAATGGCTGTTTGGTGCGGATTGTGGAGCGGAGGCATCATATTTCGAAACCATTACTACCAATTGAGACACCTATGATAACCGATTTTTTTGTGCCCGCTCTTTATGATATTGATGTGAGCGATGTTTTGTTTTAACATGATGGTGCCTCACATATCATGCCACAATCGAGTTATTGCGTCAAACGTTTGATAGCCGTTTAATTAGCCGAATTGGTGATGTCAGTCAATGCCGCCAGGACGCTGCGATTTGACACCGTTGGACTATTTTCTGTGAGACGCCGTTAAAGACAAGTGTTATGCTGACAAGCCAGAGCCAATTGAGCATTTTAAGGCCAATATTCGAGATTCAATTGCCAAGATGTGACCTCATACACTCGAAAAAGTTCTCGAAAATTGGTCCGATCGAATGGGGTACTATGAGGCCAGACGCGGCAGCCATATGAATAAAATAATATTTAATTTTTAACCGGAACAATTGTACTTCACAACAATAAAATAAATTTGGCTAAATTTCAAACCGTTTTTGTTTCATTGCATTTTTAAATTTAAGCTTTTAAATTGCCCACCCTATATTATTGTAAAAATGTGCGTTTGAAGCTGGACACAAATTTTAGACATATCAGAAATATCTGGTTTTAAGTGGTTGTTCGATGTTTTTTGAAGCCAAAAGATAAATAATGAATGTTTTTTCCATTTTACGTTGGAATACATCACAATATTTAGTTAGAAACGGCCAGAGATACTTGGAGTTCGGATGACGAACGAAAACTGATCCAACAAATGAATACTGATGGAAAAACAGTAATAGAGATTTCTAGGCTACATAAAAGTTCCAAATCCAAGATATACACCGCTATCAAGTAACATGGTACCACCAAAAATGTCAAACAGCACCCATAGAGCCCGAAAAACTACAACAAGGGAGGATCCTTGATCCAAAAGGATTTCCCACCAAAAACTAAGATTATTTTATGAAGATGTTTTATGATTGCTTTAGTAAATTAACTTTTATTTGCCCTAAATTCATGACTAGGCTAAAAATTGTATTAATCCGTATAATATGTAAATAAAAATTCCTAACAAAATATAGGTAACAAACTACTGTTAATTTTTTTTATAACATTACTAGGATCTCTGAAAAGTGAATGAATCTAAAATTTTTTCGATAAGATGTAAAAATTATCAGAAATATATAGGTGAAATGTCGTGTCTTAAATTCCACCACTGTAAGGTAGCAGAGCATGCTAAGCAAAAAGAAGACATATTAATGAACAGATAAAGTTAAAACATGAGTAATTGATTTCTATACTCGACTAGCTTCAAACATCCGGCTTTGCCCTGAAATCGATGTATGTACAGAAGTAGACAGATATTTAGATATAGATATAGATATAGATATAGATATAGATATAGATATAGATATAGATATAGATATAGATATAGATATAGATATAGATATAGATATAGATATAGATATAGATATAGATATAGATATAGATATAGATATAGATATAGATATAGATATAGATATAAGATATAGATATAGATATAGATATAGATATAGATATAGATATAGATATAGATATAGATATAGATATAGATATAGATATAGATATAGATATAGATATAGATATAGATATAGATATAGATATAGATATAGATATAGATATAGATATAGATATAGATATAGATATAGATATAGATATTAGATATAGATATAGATATAATATAGATATAGATATAGATATAGATATAGATATAGATATAGATATAGATATAGATATAG